>CM029503.1:29644937-30244937 GCA_017140595.1 Eucalyptus curtisii | reverse complement strand
AAGCAGCATGACATCATCATCATTTGCCAGCCGAGCAAGGTCAAATGCCCTCTGTCCAGTTATCAGTTCTAGAAGCATGACCCCATAGCCAAAGACATCCGTCTTCTCTGAAGACTTTCCTGTTGAGAGGTACTCTGGAGCTATATGCCCGATCGTGCCACGTACAGCCGTGGTAACGTGAGTATCTTTGTAGTCCATGAGTTTAGCCAAACCAAAATCTCCAACGACAGCTTCGAATTCCTCATCCAATAGTATATTTGCAGCTTTGACATCACGGTGTATAATCTTGGGGTCACAATGGTCGTGCAAGTAAGCCAAACCCCTTGCAGCTCCCAATGCAATTCCCTTCCGTTTTGACCAGTCAAGTGCAGGTTGATTCTCCTGGCGTTCTGTAGGGATATTATTTAACAATCAGGAATAAATTGATGATCTCCGACTCGGTTTCTCTATCAACTCATATCCAGTAAGATGACATGACCCAGCATATGATTATGATAAGAATAGTTTGCCAAAAACAATCAAGAGAAAGGCATTTTACAGCAAGTAGTGGAAAGAGTAAAAAATCTGGTTAGCAAGCTGTACCTCTCAAACGGGAAGCGACACTTCCATTTGACATGTATGGATAGACCAGCAAACGCTCGGTGGGTGTCATGCAAAAACCACGTAGACGGAGCAAATTCCGATGCACAGCCATACTGATTAATTCCACTTCTGTTTGAAACTGCAGTTCTCCACCTTGAGTACGCTCCTCTTTAAGTCTCTTCACTGCCACTAGCGACCCATCAGCTAAACGTCCTTTATAAACTTTACCAAAACCCCCTCTGCCCAAGATATTTTTATTGCTAAAATTATCTGTTGCAACTTGCAGTTCACGGAGGGAAAATCTTTTGAGCTGTCCCAAATGAACTTCAGGATCCTCCTCAGCTGCAAGATATTTAGAAGTCAAAATGAATCCAAAGAATAACTCATGCTGGACAAATTCTTAAATTCACCCGTTCGGGGTGCTTCATAGTCAATTTCGAATATTGAACATGATTTTTACCATTTAGCTTTATGGTTTTGTTGTTGTTTTTTTTTTTTTTTTTGGGTGGCCAAGGAGTTATTGTACTTTTTATGTTGGAAGTTGAAACTACTGAAATTAATTCTCCTAAAAATCGAAACAAGTATAGACAAAAGAAGTGTCATCATTTTTCATTCAAACACTTCAAAGGGCATTTCGCTATTTTCATTTTTGGGTTTGAACAAAAACCAAAAGTGCAACCCAATATCAGAAGAAGGTTCTGTTTCAAGCTTTTACAAATTGCCTTTTAACTGAAGCCATTGATGCCAAACAGGTTGCTATGTCAAAAGCAAAAACACAAAAAACAAAAGTTGGGGAAAAGGGCCCCCATGACAGCCCCTGTTGAAGAGTCGTAAGCATGTGTCAGAGAAGCTAACCAGCTAAAACAGACAAAACGGAATAAAAACAGTTAAAATATATAGGACGAGCCACTGACCAGGCACATCAAAGAAATGATCCTGAGGCTTTCTCTTCCGCCACCACGCTAGTGCGATTGCTGGCGCTGCAAATAACAGAGCAGCACCAGCAGCAACTCCCCCGGCAATAGCTCCGGTTGTGCTACCTGCTTGAATGGCATTAGACAATGATTAATATGATAATTACAAGTCACTTCCGCAGCAAGCCTCGATAACTTCTAGATAAATGTGAATGTTCCCTTCACTGGAAAGATTACTAAAAGGCTATAATCCTACAAAAATGGACAATAGTTATGGGGGAAGCCTGAGCTAAAAGTGGAGAAAACAGGTGAAAATGCGGTTCAGGCCAAGAATTAACACACTCTAAGCCCAAGACATGCATAAAACTGGCAACAGGAAGGTGAAAGCAAAAACATAAGGATCTCAAACAAAGAGGGCAGTATAAGGAAAAACGACATTAACAGCATACCAGAAGAAGAAGTTGAAGGTGTTGGAGTAACAGGAGGCGGTGGAGGTGTTGTTATATTATTGAGTTTGTTATTGGCAAAACTGAAGAAAGATGCGACAGTCAGCATCTTGATGATAACGACCATCAAGAAATAAATGGAAAGTGTAAATACATTATCAAACCTGATGGGAGTAAATAGAGAAAAAGAGCCATTGACTGGAATATCTCCATGTAGCTGGTTATTAGAAAGATCACTGCATTTTACAGGGAAAATTAGGGAGGTCATTACTGTCAACGCCTTCCACATAAAACACAGTAGCAACAAGAATCTTCAAAAGAATAAACAAAGTACTCACAGGACTTGCAGTGTGTTAATAGTAGTTAGAGACATGGGAATGGTTCCTGAGAGGCTGTTATTGTTTAGACGCCTACAAAACAGAACTTTTCTTTGTTCAATTGCAATGGAAGTCCAGCAGTAAAGATGAGTAAAAGTTAGACACAATCACCAAGTAACTATAGCACAAGAACTTCCCAAAGAAATGCTTCATATAACTCAAAAGGCAAGCAAAAACTGTCAAAGTATTACATGCAGCGCCCCAACAGTGTTTTAGTAATTTGTTCTAATAGGTTAGCAGCTTTCAAGATAGACAACTAGTTTCACATAGAAAGGCTTAAATTAGTTTTCAGTCTCTTATTTCTTCTAACAGGGTCCCTGCAGACAGATCAGTTGTCAGCCAGAGCAACAAATTGTACAAGCAAATAATTGAAAGGGCAAAACAAGAAAAAGAAACTGATGAAGAAGAGGAATATTATATTTTTAGAGACTATTGCTCTCCAGCCTACCTTCTAACCACAAAAAAACAAGATGATCAGATGAATCTATATATCTATGGCATGATTACCCATCATTTTGGAAACTAAAAGAGGTAGAGAACCAGTTTTCAGGTCTAATCAGAGGCAACAGTGAATATAAATATTATTATTTTCGCAACAAACTAAAACAGTTAGAGAAATATAACATCATGTCCCAAACATGACTACAAAAATCCTATAACATTCACCAATTACATATTGCGTGAGAAAAGATAAATGCAAGTTTTCATGCTACAGCTTGTTCTAGCAGCATCATTAGCATCAGCTGCAATACTAAAAAAAGACTTTTTGTCAGTGCTCTTTTGATGTCGTATAACGTCCAGTCAGGTCACAAGCAGCCAGTCTTTTAAATTTCGTTTTACCCTTTGAGGTTCATTATGTTGCCATGCACCACCTACTGATGTGAAAGACCTCAATGTAGCATAATCTAAAACCACTTTTGTGGTTGCACTGATTAGCCCTGCAGCTAATGTCGTTTAGAGAGCGACCATTTGTTCTATTGAACTTTTCCAAATGCATGAAACTTGAGTAAGCTTCAGAGTTGTTGGATTCTCTCCATTTTCATTCCCTTACCTCTCTACTCAATTATCTCCAAATCTCCTTAGTTTGGAATTATGAAAAAGTTTCGTTCCTATGAGGATTTAACTAAAAATGAACTCTAGGAAGGTTTCTTTATTTTGCCTTTTCTAATGCATCTTTCAGCACTTCCATATATGGGATGCAGATTACACCACGCTGTCCCACATGACTTCCCCCATGACCCATTAACTTTTTCAACAGCATTCAATCAACCATGGAATGTAACTATACATCTTATATGAGCACTGCAGGTAACAAAACCAGGGTTTAGGATTGGCGCAGGAAGGAAAGGAGAAACATGGGATGCAGATTACACTATGCTGTCCCACAGGAGTTCCCCAATGACTCATTAACTTTGTCAACACCATTCAATCAACCAGGCAATGTAACTATACATCCTATATGAGCACTGCAGGCAGCAAACCAGGGTTTAGGATCAGCGCAGGAGTGAGAAACAAAGCCTTCGCAATGCATTGAGCTCTCTTGTTGCAATCCCAGTAAATATACTTTTGTAAGTCCCCATCTAATGGAAGATGAAATGCAATTACACTATATAATACTTTTAGCTGTATATGTCCCAATCTAATTTATATGGACCTTCCATCTACCCTCTGATTTAATCTGCTTACTCTCTAAAATTATGGTATCTAACATAGAAAGTTCTCTAGTCTACATCAAGATCGAGATAATCTAGATTTAGACATCTTATTTACTATAATTTTCTCATCATCTCAAATTGTAAATCAAGCAGCTGCACATCCTATTGTTTAGTTAAAATAATCAATGTCGTTATGCTTGAGGAAGATGCTTTAAAAAACCCTACAAGACATTCTTACTGTGTGAGTTTATCCCTGTTATTCTTATAGAGTAAATCAAACCATTATAGAGACATCAACTGAAAAAGGAAAAAAAAAAGTCTGACAAGACTTAGACTTATTTAACTGAAAAGGGGTATGTTCAAGAAGCATGAGCTCTCACAATTTGCCATTTGAACTTAAACCTAAAAGTTGTACAACTCCAAATGCAAAACATTTTTACTCTTATTCAGGACATCAGGAATAAAGGCTTATCTAAAAATACCATTCTTGAATTTTAACTGTGGAAAAGTTGCAGTCCTTTAGACACAATAATTTAGAATTATAAAATGCATGAGATATTTTATACTCACCACATTTACATGCCAGTACTTTCCCCCTCCTGAATGAACATTTTCCTACTGGCCATTTTTGGCTAACTATGGTCAAACACGCAGGCAACTTCAGAATTTTAGAAATAGTGCACAAGGCATGAATTCTTCTTTTATTACAAGTAAGACGGGCAATGGGAAAGATAAGAATCTTACCCAAGACCTCCAAGAACTAGGAGGGTGGACAACCACTAGGTCAAGCCCTTGTTCCTACACATGATTATATAGCTTCTAGAAATCATGGCAAAACCGGAACCATTTGTGGCCACTTAAGACCTTGATATAAATTAAAACTTAGGTGAAACTTCAGAAGGAAAAGTCTCATAAGAGCTTGCTCTTGGAATGGACTGTTTGCAATTTACAGGCTGGAGGTCTATATGTCTAGGTTGCAAGATGGTGCTTACAAAACTTTGCTTTACCACTTCCATAAAAATGTGGCATGGATAATGCTTGATCACAGATTTAAAATGCAATTTGACGCAATGAGTCTTGACTAATTTATTCCAGCACAGGATCCTAAATCATCACAGACACATCATTCATCATGAATGAACCCTTTAGAGGATTTAAAACCCATAAGTAAAGAAGCAAGATGCACCAGAATTTCCGTTAGTAACACTAAGAACTGAGCTGAAGGATTTTCTCATACAGGAAACGGAGCTTTGCAAGCTTTCCCAATGTCACCGGAATGGTACCATCTAACTTGTTCAGGTAAAGATCCAAGCTCACTAAGTTTGTCAGATTCCCAAGGTCTTCTGGAACTTTCCCAGTTATGTTGTTGCTATACAGTTCCCTGACATTAAAGAATCATATTTAGTCCATTGCTTTGGCAAAGCAAAATGCTGGAAGCATATCTTACATTTAAAAGTAATAACATTTGAACTCTGCAAGCAAAGAATGGCTAAGGAGAGAAATTCTATTTAAAACCTTTGAAAGACTATCCTAGCTTCTCATGAAGATCAAAATAACCACCCTGATGAGTAAGCAAAACGATTATCCACCAAACAAAATCAAGTGAGTTTAGCAAGTTCCTTGAATCGTCTGATAAGTTACATAATTAATAAATGCAACAAACCAATAGATGCAGCAGCAAATTTTCTAGTGATAGGCTATCGACCAAGTTTCGAACTTCTACATCATAGCATCTGCATTCCTAGAAGTATCAAATTTCAGTGCAACAGAGAGAACATATATGGATAAGGCCCTCATCCAGTAAGGCAGAGTCAGCATGTCATCTGACTAGTGTTCACTATTTTCATAAACAACAATGAAAACAGACTCCAGAAATAATATCACAATCTCACAAACTCCTAAAGGTCCCCACTTGGGATATGCAGCAAGCCCTTAAACAGATTCTGTAAACCTACCAATAATTCAGGAGCAAAACCAGTAAGAAAGTAGGAGTCATTTCTTGAATTCTAGCCTTCCTCAAGGAACTGAAGACATATGCTATGTTCAATAAATCACCGATAGCGATGGTAGAGGCACAGGTGTTGATGCTACACTATCGAGAACAACAAAAGCATATGGAAGCTTTATAGAAGCAGCACAACCATCAATCGCAGCTACTCCTATATTTCCACTGAGACCGACAGAGTTGCATGAAAGCATCGAAGAAGAAGCAAATGAGATACATCATCAAATGAAAGAGTTGTATCGAGCAATCACTGTCTCCAAGCTAATCACAACAAGCCAAAAATCATGGTTCACTCATGATGAATAACCAAGGATACTTCTCTTCAAAATATGGGACTTACAGGTACTGCAAATTTGGAAGCTGGCCGAGCTGTGGAACCAACTGACCAGAAAGATTTGCATTCCCAAGATCACTAAGGCAGCATGTACGCTCAAAGTTAGGCAAAATGTAAAATCTCATTGCAACAAAGTGGCAACTGAGCAAGTAAATGTGCTTACACTCGGGTCACACTATTATCACTATTGCATGTCACATGGAACCATGTGCATGGATTGACCAGGGTAGGGTCCCAACTCTGCAAAACATTGCCTGGATCAGCTAAGTTCGTCTTTAGGGCATTCAAAGCATCACCTGTTTTCCAAGAATGGGCAATCATTAATCGCTGGTCGCAAGTGTCAATGAAACCAGTAAGGGATAGTGAATTAGAAAACATAGAAACACCAATAACTTTGTGCATTAAAAATACCTTGACCTATGTTAGGGCTTACACAGAGACCATCTACAAAGAATTCCCTCCCATTATGGGTTAACCTATTTAATTGCCTTCGGCAATCAAAATATTAAAGGAGAAGAGACATGTGACTCTTAACCCTCTCTACTCTAAAGCTGCAGCAGAAACCTCACTATATATGAAGCTCATTAGAAGTAAGCTTCCAATGAATACCGTTCACAAGTAAGCTATCCAGCTCCAGGGAGTGCTCACTCAACCAAGTTCTATACAACATAAGAGTCAGATCTTTCTACCCCAAACAGAACTGCCAGTTTGTTTAACTCGTTCACAGTCTCTAATTCAAAGCAACATCATTGGTAATAAAGAACACGAACAGAGTTGTCTAAATGATCATGCAAAGAACCATAGCTCAAGAAGATACGAAATGCCGCCAATTATATCAAGGCCGGTGAAAAAACTAAAAGGGTACATCCGCCAAACAGCACAAAAACCTCAGATATACAACTTCCATGAATAACGTGAGACAGGCAACTGTCCTAGTAAGGCCCTGTCTACCCAGACAGCGAATCAAACCCGGCATCATCTTTCGGGTAAGTCTGGGTCTAGCTGTAAAGTTGCCATCGACCTGTCGAAGCATAAGTAGTGGAACAAGAGGGAGATACTGTTTAACTTGGACTAAAGGCGCCTATTCCTCATAGTCCACGCTAGAGCAAAACTGGTGAGACTTTGTGAGTGATAATTGTAAGTTAGACCAGTCGTTTGAGCCCAATCTTCAGTCAGGATATTGTCCAGCAGCAATCACTATTTATCAAACGAGAACGATTTCTTGGAACAGCGAGATAGGGACTACCCAGGTTCCCAAATCGAAACTTTTTTTGAAGGCCACCACCCAATTCAGGAAAAAACACAATCTGATGCCTGCTAGTATAGAAACCCAATAAAGGAATTATCCAAGAAATGAAAGATGAAGAGGGTCACCTACCTTCAGCATTACCGCGGGCTCTGGGCAAAAAACGAGACGCCAAGACCAACCAAAGAAAACCCAAGACCGCTCGCCCCATTTTTGCCATTTCGAGTCAACAACAGACGCTCCCCGAGCTTCACAGATTCATAAGCCCCAATCTTGCCAACCCAGATTCACTCGCGGAATAAAAAAAACAACCCCCCTGCTCGGATTCCGCCGAATCGCCTCAATCGAAGAAGAACCCCCACGACCGCCAAGAAATCCGAAGCATCCCACACGTTGACTCGATGGGCGAGAGCGGCGAGACGAACCAGGCACCTTTTTTAGCCGTTACTCCACGAGACCACCAATCTTGATTCGAAGCCAAAGACCGCTGCTGGCCTCGGAACCGATGCAAGGACGGAACTTTTTGTCCGTTTCTCGAAGGGGCAAGAGAGGGGAAGGAGCAAATACAGGAGAGTGATACCAAACAGACCATGAATTCGATCACCCAGTCGCGTTTATTTCCTCTCTTTTCTTTTTTATTTCTCGCCCCCCAACCCTTCTTTTTCCTCGGTCGTTGCAGGTGAGGTAGGGGAAGGCTCAGTCAAAGAAACTCTCCTCAGTCATTCTCTCTCTCTCTCTCTAAATTCTCTGTATTTTCTTAATCTTTTTTGGCCATCTTTTGTTGGGGGGCTTGTTCGTTTTTCAAACTTTCCACATGCCGCAAATTCCTTTTTTTTCTGTGGGGAAATCGAAGAGAGAGAAAGAGAGAGAGAGAGAGGGAGAGCAGTAATCGGGTCAAAGGCGCACGCCCCAACTGTCCCCACCGGAAAACCCCTCCTCCCTTTTCTTTTTCCCTTTTTTTTTTGGCGTCTGTGATTCATGTGTTCAGAGGAACCGCGGAGGAAACTGCGCGTGTTGAACGTTCCTGCGCATCCGAAAACGAAATGCGCAGAAGAAGACGACCAGCAGCTCCTCCGATGCGATGCATCAGCGATGCTGGGGAGAGATCGTCTCGCGCCGGATCCGGTCGAGCCTCCTCCCGGCCCCCGGCATTCGGTCGAACGGCTGGCGTGCGCGTTTCGTGGCTGTCCGTTTAACGGAGGGAGTGTATTCGGTGAGGATTCCACTGTCCTCCAAAACGCGCGATTCCGGAACAACGGGGTATTAAAAAAATCGATCTCGGCTTTATTCTCCACCACGGGCTTGAAGTCAACTCGATTCGCTCGCTCCCGTCCTAGCGTCCTCTGCCCGGCCGCACGAAAAAGGGCGAAGAATTCAAAGCACCATTAAACTCACGTGGTTGACGACAGTGTGCAAATTGCTTACTTTTGCGATCATTCTCTCTCTCCCTCTCTCTCTCCCGCCAGTGAAATTCACGTCGGCTAAATTGTCTTCCGTTTAAGTGTACGGTTTGAAAATTATTTTCCTAAAATTGACTGTTTACGTCGTTTGAAATAATTGATTAATTGAATAAAAATTTCCGTTCGTTTAATTTTATGAGCAACTTAAGTGATCAGGGAAATATTTTTTTAGCCTGAATAATTAGATTCGCGTGATGCGACTGATCTCGTAATTATCGTCTATATTGAATACATAATATATTGGTAGTGAAAAAGATGGAGGAAAAAGCAATTTATTCGGTGGTAAGTTGGAGACTGGGTTGATTTGGTATTTTTTTATTTTTCTAGATGTTCTAGTTTCTTTTGACCTTTGATTTCACTACAATTGCATGTTTTCTTAATATACATTTGAGAGATGTTGGCACTCGAGGGGTCGTATCATATTCCTTTAGACGACATTTCTAAAAAGTAAAGAAGACAACTAAAGAAAGAGCACCTCTTTTAAGCTAAACCACACAAGCCCACTTACTTACCTACTTTCTGTCTATCCTTCCCCCCTCCTTCAGGATGTACACCTGTTCAGAAAGACAAGGAATTATGATCAACTCCACTAACTCATGAGAACCATCTAATCCACCATGGAGCATCATCAGCCGCGGACCTCTCTCCTCTCTTCTTTTTAAGTTCTGGCAGATCCAAAAGGTTTATGCTGAAATATTTCGCATCGTTTGGCAATAAATTTATATATATATATATATATATATATATATATATATATCCAAAAGGTGTATGTTATGTATGTATGTTATGTATATATGTGATCTCATGCGATACCATAGGCGGAGGTACTAAATTTGAATCCTACTAAGCTTTTTCTTACAAATCCAATGCCACTCTCCTGAGAAAAAAACGGTCGCTTCTTTGTTTAAGTTTCAATTGGTTTTAGTCCTATGGGAAGCGAAAACCTACAAGACCAGCCCTATGTTGTAGTAAGATGCAGATACAAGCTCTACTTTGTACCGTGTTAGCATTACATGACATTAATAAGAACTGTAGACATCGTCTTGTCACATCACGCTCAACCTCAGAAGAGTTCTAAATTAAGCATGGATTCAAGGATGTGGAAGGAGAGTGATATGTACTTAGAGACTCGTTTGTAAGTCTTCCTTTTTCTTTTATTCTCCCATGGAGTCTTTGTACTCTTGAGCTTCGATCCGAGCGGGAATTGCCAGCACGCGGCAGGTGGGACCCGCGCCGATCCCGCCTCATCCGACAGTCCATGCGGGCCGGACTCGCACGATCCGGGTACCGCTAAGGTTTTAAACCCATGGGGATCACCGGAATGTTTTGCTTACCGATTTGAATTGGGGGTCTGCAAGCTACTAATAAATTTCTGAACTGGCTTTAAGGTGAGCCGTTGCTGCGGATCACCCCTGCACTTTTCCATGGGCCCCAAAAAGATGGTCTTGGGCTCCATAACTACGCTAAAGAATCGATGACCAGTTTAGTCCCATCGTCATCGAGCTTGGGCTATTTCTTGGCGTTGAACCATGGACGGATCAGCTCGGCCTGCATGTCTTTGACTTTTGGGCCGATGCATTGCGGACGGAACTGCATCTGGACTCCAAACGATTGTCTTTTCGGAGATTACTTACTCCAAATCCCGCCAGTGGTTTAATTAATTATGCACATCCTGAATATTTCCTCCATTGCACGGTAATCCATCCCATCTTCCAGCTAATACAGGACTGTAAAGTGGGCTTGGAAAGATAATTTTTCTTCCGATTGATGGCGACGATGAGGTTATGTGAAGTAGTGATTGAAGCTGTAAATGATTCTGATAAGACTTTTGCGTAATATCCACGATACCTTTATCTCTTTTCGAGTTAGTAAAGCAAAAAACAAGGAATGATTTTAGTTGCTTGAGATTTATAGTGGGTTATAAAAGGTCGCAGTTCGCTTCAAGTAGGCGAAGAAACCGGCTCGAGCAAGAGCCAATATCACATTAGTATATTAGTTTAAGATATCGTTTGCTTCCCACGCCTCAATAATTTAAAGTGGGTTAACTAGACCAAGATTGTAGGTGAACCTCTAACCGATGGAAATTGTTAATTACATTCCCATAGTCGCGAAACTAATACAAATATCAAGGTCTGTTTATTTCGAAGAAAACCATACCTTTCGAGATTCTCCATTTTCGAGTTAGGCAATTCATTTCTAATCTTAAACATGCATAATTTCTTTCAACCATAAACAATTTCCGTTGACTTATCAATTTTGGCAAATCAAACGCGTAAATAAACACGCCCTCAACCAAGAAGGTAATTGGGGCCCTACAGTCTAGAAGATCCCACCATGTTTTTGCTTTGATCATCTATGCACGGTGGTACAGCACACGAAAGGCAAGAAAGATAGAGTAAGCAAACATAGGACACGAACGGAAAGATGGAAAGTGGAGAAATAATCGGGCATGTCGTGTACTTCGATCGGACACTTTGTGTCGGACAGAACGAGAACACATGACATGGTTGCCTCCACCCTCGGCTACATCCCGCCTCTCGCCATATTTTAATTCCCATAAACTTTGGTCAACTCTCTGCAGAACAAAAATCGTTCACATCTTCTGATCTCTGGCGTGGGAATTAAGTATTCACTTCTCGAGATTCACTGATTCCTGTGCTTGAATAGGATTACCGCATCATATCATTTTCCTTATCTCAATTATGTATATAAATCCGAATCGTTCTCTCCCAATAAGATGTCGCCCCAAATCTGGTTTAACGCGATTATGATCGATACTTCGGGTCAATTGCAATGCCACCTTGTGATCGCGGTGTTTCTATCTCGAGCATCACGCGGGATAGTCTCTATCTCAACCAACTTCTTTCCATTGGTCTGAGAGAAAATAAATAAATAAATGAAAGAAGAAAATTTCTTGTGCCGTCCCGTTTCGATATGCATTTTAAAGATTACAAAAAAAAAAAATTGTTTGGTGTGAAATGCAGGACAAAGCTTGAGCACTCACGCTAGAGATTCACTGCATTTTGTTTCCGGATACGTTATCACAGGCCCTTTCCCTCATTGGCCGCTCTGGATCTACTTAAGTTGAATAAATCCAGTCAATAATCCAAATTTTAAATCTGTAATCATCCGTGTGGGTGATTAATTAATCTTTAATTATGGGTTAAGCAAGGGTGATTAGTTGGAGGAGAGATGATGACGGCTGCTGTCCCCCACCAAAGGTAGGGTCTCTCCGAACTTCGACCAATTAAAACTACTAACCCTTTTTTTCTTTCTCTAGTGCAATGATACACCTTTAGCGATATAATGATATTATTCTATATGCTTCCTGTTGAATGAATTTTGTAACTTTCCATCCGACGATGAAACAATAATTGAGATACAAAGAGAAAATTAAACATATGATTTTGTCCTACGTGCAATGTTTTTCTTTCAACCTTACAAAATTGTTATGGAATAATGAGTTTCAATATCCGCATTGTAATGGCTCAATCCATTTTATGCTTGGCAAGCCTTTAAATTGATATTCTTAACAACCACACAAGGTGATGATCACCTAGGAACATGGGTTTACTTGTGAATTACTCGATATGATCTCTTATATTCGGTGTAGGACATTGAAATGTTACAAGCTTTCCTACTTAAAAACACGGACGTCTCCTTATGTTAGGTGCGTGGTCAGACCATTCCTTACTCATTCCATACTTAAAAGCATAACAGGAGTTGCATCATGTCCGAACTTTCTTATCACTCTCCACTTTGCTCATTTCAAGTATGGGGTTAACTCTATCCATGAATCGCAACAATTGCTCAGAAGGGTTATGTTCTGACATCATATGTAATTACTCAACTAGTTCCATGTTACCCTCAAATAACGATATAAGGAGTGATAATTTGAGATAGATGAGCACTCGATAGGGTTTATTTAATCATAAGTGAAATATTGGAACGATAAATTTATCGTTGCGAATAGTAACCATAAACTCTTTAGGATAGACGATGCAATGATTATCCACTTCAAAGAGAGAGACCGAACAAATGCATAATCAAAAATACAAAAATCCTCGTGATGGTAGCATCAAGGAGGCATTTCATTTTTTCCACTAAGTTTCATTGTGGCAAATTACATCCCGATTCATTAAAGCCAATTTTGTGCCATTTCCTTGGGACTTTGGATTTAGCCAAAATCAAAGATGCTAACTTTGTTATCATCTTCAATCATCTTCAGCCCGCAGATCCCAAGAACGTCCGTGAGCCATTTGCAATAACTCCCGCAGGGGCGACATCAAAGTCGCATTGACTTTTCTTCATCTAAGGCGACCGAAAAAAAAAAAAAAAGAAGGAAGAAAAATTTAAAGGAATAAAGAAAAGAGAAATGAGTAGGAAATGGAATGGGGGAAAAGGACAAGGGGCGAATGAAAGATTCCTCGGCCATCGTGGGCTCCGCCGGCGTTGTTGAGGCGTCACAAGTCCGATCCATTGGGGAGGTGGCGACCAATCGGAGCCGGTTACGTAAGCACGTCGCTTTCCCCTCGACGTGGCAAGACCATTGATTTTGCCTCCTCCCGCCCGCTGGGGCCCACCCGAACCCGAACCCGGTCCTCACCTCTCGCCCTCTTGTCAGCACTCGACGAAAGTATGAGCTGGTGGGCCCCCACCCCGTAATGATTTTTTTTTTTTTTTTTTTTTTTTTGGGGTTTTCCCACTGGAGAATTTTGTTGGCGCTCCCCAAATACAAATTCACTCCCCCACCCGCCACATCAATTACTATTATTTTTTAATATTTTATTTCCTCGAGTGATTTTTTTCCATGAATTTCGCGAGACCTCTAATTAGTTAGTAAATATTTCCTGATAATTTCGATATTATTCATACGCAATAATTGGTCTTATCAGAGGTTTAACGAACGATTAAATCCCACCATAGGCATGCTTAATTTTTTTTATATAAAAAAGTACGTAAAATAATGAGAAGCTGAGGTGAGCAACAATGATAGCGCGGGTGGGGGAGGAGGAGGCTGGGGCGGGTTGCAGTTGTGGCGCGCGCACTCGAAACGCGGCACCACTCCGGATCTAAAGTGCCAGATTATATCCACGGTGCACATAAAAATAAAACGTCCGTTCGATTCCGGAATCTCAATAATTAGCCGCCCGACCGCCAATGCACGGGCGCCACGTGCGGCGCGGAGATTCCCCAGACCGATTCGCCGTAGCGGAGGTTCCGTTGGATGCTGCGCAGGGAAGTTGCACGGGCGGCTCGAGATGCGCCTCCCGCTTCGCGTCCGAGGCTTCCGCGGGGGGGCCCCACACCCCGGCACGCGAAATGACCCGGCTGCCCCCGGCTGCCCCCCGCCCCGGGCGGGCGTGGCGGGGGGGTACTCCCGACTTTTCGGAGGCCCGTCGCTGTCGACGTGAAGTAGGCGTAGGCGTAGGCGATGACCCGATTCGGATTTTCCTCTCCTGCCCTTGGGATATGATGGCGGCATTGGCTGGCGGGGGAGGGCGTTTTCGGCATTTCGCCCGGCGGGGGCTCGGGTGCTGCGGTCCGTCGGGGAAAGTTAGAGCCGTCCAGATCCATTATATCTATATATTTGTGCATTTATTATTAACGCAAGCGATTTTCCTAATCTCTCTCTCTCTCTCTCTCTCTCCTCGAGTTTTCCACTCGGGTACACATTTCATCTCGCAGTTTTCTTCTGTATGTCTGGGTACGGTGGATTCCTGGGATGTCCCCGGTCGCTGCTTCTCAGATCCCCTGAGTCCCTCTTCAAGGTGCGCGCTTTTTCTCCGTCTTCTTCTTTTTTCGCCTTCGGTTCTTCTAATCGATTCGCCTCGCGCGCCGGGCGGATGGTGTGTGTGTTTGTTTTCTTTTCTTTTTTTGGGCTGTTTTTCCGCCCGTCCATGGATGGACCGTGGCCGACAGGCCGTTCGTGTCTGATGACGACACGGGTCCGGTTCCTCGGATTTCAAGCCGATTCCGTGGTCTCCATGTGTCGAGGGACTTGAGGCCTGTGTTTCTGCGCATGCGGCTTTCTTGTTTGGTGATGCCATCAAGTGTATTATGGATTTCGATTTCGATTGTTGAAGAAATCGAGTCTGCTGCTTCTTCCTTTTCTTTTCCACCCCTTTTTTGCTGCTTCTGCCGGATATTACATACGCGAGGTGTCGTAAATCTGCTCGAGTCTTAGATGCGGAAAGCAGCTTCCATGCGATTTTCTGGTTTTTTTTTTTTTTGTTTTATTTGAATTTTTCGTTTCCTTGTGGCGACCTTGAGCTGTTTAACTTGCATGGGTTCTTCATTGAGTGTCAGTTTTCACTTTATCGGCTCTACCGACATGCTGCAACGGTGTGGTATCTTAAATCTGATTATGAGATTACTTGTTTCTAATCTGGGATTTACAGAAAAACGGACTTTTCCTATGAATTTCGAATTTTGACTCACAGGCATCTGGCTTGGGATCTACTCTGCAATTCGGATTCCAATCCTGTGTTCCTCAGTGTAGAGGCGCCTCGAAATCTAAAAGATAATTTTCTTAGGCTTGGATTGTACTGTGGAAAATGAATGATTTTGAATTTTTTTCCTTAAAAGCGATTGCTTGTGTTACTTAGAAAGATGAACGAATGGAAAATATTTTCGTTGTATATGGAAATGTTTAAATAAAAATTATTGTCGACGATGAAAATATTTTCAATAGACCAAATACTTCAAACGATTCAAGCGGTCGTTTTTAAGAAAAACTTTTCTAAATCATTCAATTTCTACTTAACAAACGGAGCCTTAGCCGGCTTAATTTCAGACATTGATTTGACTTGGCTGGGAAATTAACTCCCGGTGATGAGAAATCCATGACCACATGGATGTTGACATGGATCTACATACGCGGCGCCTGCTAGCTAACGACTGCTATGTCCATTTTCTATCGATGAATACTGCAATTAATAACTAGTACCGTTCAGAAATAGACTGCTGACTTTTTTCCTTATAGACAGCACATTGATCCGTGTGCATCAAAGCTCTTTCTTCATTTCTTGAGTGTCTTTGCCCTAACCCGTAGTATAATGGCCAAACATGCATATTTAGATCTTTGAGAATGGACAGGGGTTCAAGATTGTGGTTACTATTACCTCTCTTATCCTTTTTCCATATGTGATTCACAAGATTCAACAGAGGCAGGAACCATATAATTGAAGCGTCTTGTGTAGTCGCCAATACCAGAATATTTATCAATTTCCTCCTGTCTATTTACATCCGTACAGTTTTTTCCCCTTCCTGTCCTTTCCTTACTTCATGAGGTAAAGCTTGGCTCCATATATTTTTGGCACTTCAGTGGGCACGTCTGTCACAAATTAAAATTCAGCTCACCTAACGCTACACAAAAATAACATCCTAGCCTTTTCTCTTATTTTCTTTTGGAGAAGTGCCGAGATATGTACTTAGGAAATAGTTAGTCCAGTTTTGCCCAGATTTATCATCTATTATCGCCTTCAGTGTTTTCCTGTATTAAAATAGAGTCGTTGCCTAAGGTTTGAAGTATAATTGTGCCAGAGATTAGGTAGTTTTGGTTTTCTAGTTTCCATTTTACTGAATCAGATTAGATGCCTCCACCTATTATTATGTCGCTGCTGCTGACTGCTCTCTGATTTGCAGGGTTAATGAAGCTGGACAATTACCTAGCAAGGAGCAGGAGACGCTCCCCCGATTTTTTAGACTCGATTCTGACCGGCCTTATCAAAGGCTTCTATCCTCGAAACGTGATAAGATATTCTAGAAAATAACCACTTCTTTTCGAAGATCAGCTCCCTGACATACATTATAAAATGGATAGGTCAGACACGTCAGGCTTTGTAAGCGGTGGGGCTACCTTCATCAGCGCTCCTTGTGCATTTTATTAGGAGGGAGTACTGCCTCTGCTGAAGTTCAGTAATGATTTTTCTTCTTGGGCCTTCTCTTTGTTAGTGTTACAGCATAAGATGACTGCCATGGATCTTAACAAGAAGGGTGGTCTATTTTCACTTGAACTTGCTAAACCCGATCATTTTGGGGACACCACTCTACGGCTGAATTGCCTTGGTTACGGAGGAAGCAACGTGTCAAGATGCGGAAAAAATGCAGGCAATCTGGAGATCAACCTTACCAACTCTTTGGAAGATGGATGTCAATTGGTGCTCGGATTGGGCCCCACGTCCAGTGCCTATGGTGATGGCTACTGTAAAGCTAGCAAGGGCAAAGGATTAGCCGCTTTGCAATCACAAACTTTAGCCTCTGATTGCGATTCTACCTTAAAGCTTGGACTTTCTGAAGGCCAAAGCATTCTGGAGGGTTCAGTTTGTGGAGAAAACAATATCAGTGCTACACTTGCTGGCCGAGTGTCTGCTGCTGAGGGCTGTAGAGTACTGATTCCTGTTGTTGACGAGGGGTCTACATCAGCAAAGAAGTCTGGTGGTTACATGCCATCTCTTCTTTTGGCTCCTAGGATGGATAGTGCGAAATCCTTTCAGACACAGGAACTGTTGGAGCTCGGGACAATATCGCATTGTCAACAGTCACAGCTAAGCGGTGAGCTGTCAGCTACAACAGAAATGTCTATGGGCACCATTTCCGAGCAAACTACTGCAACAGCATCTTCGGACCACAGGACGAGCAATCCCAAGAAATGCAAGGCCCATGGCTGCTCGAAAGGAGCACGGGGAGCATCGGGCCTTTGTATTGGTCATGGGGGTGGTCAGAGATGCCAAAAAGCTGGGTGCAACAAAGGTGCTGAGAGCCGAACGGCATACTGTAAGGCTCATGGTGGAGGTAGGAGGTGTCAGCATCTGGGGTGCACTAAAAGTGCCGAGGGAAAGACTGATCATTGCATAGCCCATGGCGGGGGCAGACGGTGTGGTCACCCCGGAGGGTGCACCAAAGCCGCACGAGGCAAGTCGGGGCTCTGCATAAGACACGGTGGTGGAAAGAGATGTAAGATGGAGGGTTGCACCCGCAGTGCTGAAGGCCAGGCTGGCCTGTGCATATCTCATGGTGGTGGTCGGAGGTGCCAGCACCCGGCATGCAAAAAGGGGGCCCAAGGTAGCACCATGTATTGTAAAGCTCATGGTGGTGGGAAGAGGTGCATCTTTGCTGGGTGCACGAAAGGTGCCGAAGGGAGCACGCCACTGTGCAAGGGTCATGGTGGAGGGAAGCGTTGCCTTTTCGATGGTGGCGGGATATGCCCAAAAAGTGTACACGGAGGCACAAACTTTTGCGTCGCCCATGGTGGTGGGAAGAGGTGTGCTGTCCCGGGCTGCACAAAGAGTGCGCGTGGCCGCACCGACTGCTGTGTGAAGCATGGTGGAGGGAAGCGGTGCAAATTCGAAAATTGCGGGAAGAGTGCCCAGGGCAGTACTGATTACTGTAAGGCGCATGGTGGGGGGAAGCGGTGCACGTGGCCCGAAGGAAAATGTGAGAAATTCGCAAGGGGTAAGAGTGGTCTGTGTGCTGCGCACAGCAGCATGGTCCAGTTGCGGGAGAACAACCGAGGTTGCCTTATCGGGCCCGGGCTCTTCCACGGGCTCGTGTCTGTTGCTTCGACTGCCAGGAGCAGCTTGGATAATACTCACTCATCCTCAGGAATCGGAGATTCCGTTGATTCGCTGGAGAGGCCAGCGAAAAGGCAACATCTCATACCACCGCAGGTTCTGGTTCCTCTGTCAATGAAGTCCTCATCATCCTGTTCACCTTTCCTGAGTGCTGAGAAGCCAGAAGCAGGAACCAGTGGTTACGGTGCCCGTTTCGACGTCG
Source organism: Eucalyptus curtisii (assembly GCA_017140595.1). Classification (NCBI taxonomy): domain Eukaryota; kingdom Viridiplantae; phylum Streptophyta; class Magnoliopsida; order Myrtales; family Myrtaceae; genus Eucalyptus; species Eucalyptus curtisii. Next base: position 30,226,141 of record CM029503.1, on the reverse strand, counting down.
GCAGTAGCAGTGGGGCCAGAAGGAGCCTGGATGCCATGATCCCAGAAGGTAGGGTTCATGGCGGCGGACTCATGTCCCTGCTCGGGGGTAATCTGAAGAACGCAATCGATGGAATCTGAGGATCAAGTTGGCCGTTCATCATTGTAGGATTTCCATGGGGTTTGATTCGGTGTCTCCAATCATTGAATTTGTGTATAGTGTTGTCTCACGGTCTGGTGAATTCTCAGATAGTTTGTGACGAAATGGGTTTCTGTATTGTGGGTTTGTCGTTGGAACCTCTTTCGATGTGTTGTTTTTTTGGGTCAAATTTAAGTTCCCAACGGAAGACGAGTTGGGAACACCAATAAGGACGATTGGCTGCATTTATTGGGTTGTGAAGTTGCATGAGAAAGCTTTATCTTTGATGCTCCTTTGCACTGTCTTTCTCCCTCTGAATTCTCCTTTAGAGCTTAATTTGGCACGTCTTTTCCAAGTTTCCAGAGTACCTGGCGAATATGGCTGGATTGTATAGAGAACTTCTACCCTCTCCTCATGCAGGGTACACCAATTGGATCTCGCACCAAACTCAAACTCGTTAAACATAGAACCCCCATCGAATCGCAGGCGAACTTAGACGAATCGGGGATCTCACCACAAAACCTCCCACATTTTTTGGCAATGCAACGATTTCTCCTTTTCATAAATTTTAAATGACAATATCATATGCCCTGACGATACTGAAATTTTGTCTTTCGGCGGTTCTTCTCCAGACATGCTGGATCAAAAAAGGTCAAGACATTTCTCAAAGCACAAAAATACCATCCGAAACCAAATTAGAAAGACGCAGCGCGGGGCCCGCCGCCTCGCTTACGTATATATACGCGTGCGGGGAACGCTTCGCTCGCACTCCCCTCCTCCTCCTCCTCCTTCTTCCTCCTTCCTTCTCCCTCCTCTCTGGTTCGACTCGAATCGCCATGCTCGCGGGATTAGGTTTTGCTCTGTCCTTCTCGGTGCAGGTGATTCGTCTACAGCTACGTAGCTTTGTCGTTCGAGTTTCTTTCACGCTTTGAGATTGTCGAGCGATCACTGAATCTCTCCGTCCTCCTCTGTTTTCCAGTTGTTGCGGAGATAATCGAGTTCATGCGCGAGCGGGAGGTAATACCGACGTTCGCGGCCGAGAGCTTTCCAGGTAAAGCTAGAAACGAGAATGGAAGTTTCAGAGGTTTTGATCGCTCTACCAGTGGGTGAAATAGGGGCATGCGGAAGCGATGGAACACGAGGCTCGGGAGTTTTTTGGACTTTGACTGTTGAAGTGTTCAGTTATGCCGAGCTTCGTTTCCCCATCGCCTGTTCATTTTCATGGATTCAAGTTCGTTCATTTCGCTATCCTTCCCTTTGGCGTCGATCACGATGCCTCTGAACTTTGCTTCTGTCTTCCGGAGGCATGAATCTAGGAGCTGTTATACGAATCCCCCAGCTCTATGAGTTTTGATGTTCAGCGAAATTCGCCGTTTGGATTAGGATTTGAGCTCGCTCGTCGGTCGTGTTTCATGTTTCATGGATCGCTTCTGGTTTGATTTCTGATTTTCTCTTTCTGGAGTCTCTCGTCAAAATTCGAACTTTGAGCGGTAAATTGGAGTAACAGAGACTTGGGAGTCAAAAGCAATAATGAAAACAAGAGCGAGCTGATGGATCAGTCTTATTCGCTGATTTTAAGTGCATCATGACTGATAGTAATCTTTTGAGTAACGCCATTGGGGCTTTTGATGTGTTCATGAAGAAGCCGCTTGAGTTGCTCGTACTCTCACCTATCGCCTTTACGGCTAAATTGATAGCAAAGTGACGGTTATTGTTTTGTCGAGGTCCGCGTCAATCGTTTTCTTCGTATTTAATTTCTTTGGCCTGTACTTTCCGGGTAACACAGGAAGTAAATGCTACTTTAAATTTCCCCAAAATTCAAGCTTTCAGTTTCATAAAAACGCAAGGATATTGATCATAAATTTGCCCGTCTTGAATTAATGATGGGAAGTAGGTCGATCAGGCTTTTAATCGTTTTAGAGTCATGCATGGGGAGAGCCTTAGAGAAGCCCCAATCTGGAAGAAAAGAATCAGAAACCTCCGGGCCTTTTGAAATCGAAAGTATATTCGATTTATTCAGGGATTATCTCTCCAAGAAGATGTGCTAGATATGTAATCATTTAGAGGTTCTCCAGGTGAAATGACCTCTGAATGAAACATAGTTAAACTTTTATCTTTGTTCTGTGGAAAGCAGGAGAAGGCCTCATGGAAAACCTTTATGGCCACAACTCGAGACTTGCTAGGATGAGGGCATTAATTGGAAATTTTCCTGAGATCAACACGCGCAGGATGGACAGTAATCTGCTGCAGGGGAGAGGCCGCCAAAGGCATTTCCAGATGAATCAAAACATCGATCCGTATTCACCTATCGTCAAGTTTCTGTTGTCCAAATCTCCATCATCAGCTGTGGAGAATAATGATTCCGTCTCGCCGGTCATGGTTAATATGGAGGAAGATACACTGGTGGTGGATGGTGTCTTACTGACATCGGATTCTGGGGGATCCTCTTCAGGGAATAGTCGCCACAAGAGGTCAACTTATCGAGCAGGAGAGGAGAATTGTCTCTTCTCTCATGGCTCAAAACGGCATGTGAGTCTTCTCCTCACACTTTCATACGGTGAAAGAGTTCTTTTTTTCTTCCTTTCAAGTCCTTTCACGATGTGAAACTGTGCTGCAGTCACATATATTCTGATAATGTTGCCCGTGATAAATCATGCTTGCCACCGGCAGTCAATCCACAATCACAGCTACAATTGTCCCATGTTTATATGCTTTGGAAATTTAACGGTTGCGTCTTCACCCCATTTGCAGCATGTTCATGGAAAAGAAGAGCAGGCGCTGCGGTTCTCCCCTTTTGCCATGAAGGCCAGCCCTGAGGTATGGAATGTTCTTTCTAACAAACAGCAGACAATAAAGTTACATGTGCGATGATTATACTGTTTTCAAGATAGTTTAGGCGATCTTCTCATGGACAATGGTTTGCAATACATCACGTAGCTTTTTAAGGGGTTCTCTGTTGATCAGGCGAGCAGAACAGTACTCACAAGAGTAGAAATGGCAACCAATGTAGCCACTAGACCTGGACAAATCCGCAACTCATCCGGCAGAACAATGTCCCCATGCGACTGGTCACCCCACGATGATGGCATTCAGATCATTTTGCCTTCTCACCCTGGTGTATTGCCGTCAAGGGAAGATGTAGATACATACATTCAACATTTTCTGTATGGCCAGTCTCATACTAGAAAGAGGTTGCCGGTCTTCACTGAAATATGCAGCCCATAAAGCTCCACCTTGTGCCATCCTTCAGCATTTGTTTCTAAGCCTTTCGACATTCGGGCAAATGCCTTCCAGCTTCACTCAGCGCCCCTCTTACAAAGCTCATACCTCTGACCTGGATACATAACCCATATCTGATTCATGTTGATACATATACATAACACATTGCCATGAACTCCATATTCTTACTGTATACAGACCCCCTTGATCACAATGGTGGCTATAGCCACTGTTTAGATAACACTTCCTCTACCGCAGCAGTCTGCAGGATTTCAGAGCTCCACATTTTTTTTTTTTTGGGTCTTCTTCCCTACATATAAGTACATTATCCCTAGCTGAATAAGAGGAGGCGAGTCATGTGTGGGTGGGAGCGAACAAAGAAAGCAAAGCACCTCCTCATAAGCGAATAAGCATTATCGGTGCATATACAGTGCCCACTAATGAGATTGAACACCTCATATGGGCGAAAATAGTTTTTCTGTTACACTTCTTGTAGATACTCATTGGCACCAAGAATTGTCTATGCAAAAAGTTGGCCTCAACATGCCAAGGTGGCAATATACCATGATGTATGTCTCATTTTGTCTAGATTAGCACAAAATACCTCCTTTTTCTTTTGATTTAATTAGTATACCAATTGAACCAAACTTGGGAACATCTGATTCAAGTTGTGTTAAGAGTAGTTGCAGTAGATGAACCCAACCAAGCACCTCTATCTCCAGTCCATAGTAGAACCGTTGCATCCAAATACAAGGTAGAAAGGCATGGTTAAGCCATTTGAGGGGGAACTTTAATCTGCTCATGCTGCTACACCATCTCACACTTACGTATAACAATTCCATTTTGTGCTATGAAACTTCGTATTGATAATTGAGGGACTGCATGGTGACACGACTAACCCGGAAACTCTTTTAAGTTTTGTTGGGGTATGACCATCTGGAAATTGACCATAAAAAATGATGATGACAATAATAATAAAATATGGAAAATGAAAGAAAAGGGGGGAAGCAACTTGCGTTTGCTAGGAAAAATAGTGGGTAATCAAGAAGGGCTACAAAAACTGTTTGGCCCATTTATGACGCCATTTTTTCTGGGTAGGAAGGAATACATCGGAGAGCTACAGTGCTCCCAAGGATCCTCCTCATGCTCCATCGTATTCTCTTCACTCCATGGCTGACTAACCTGTCAATTGTTTTTGGTGACCTAACTTAAAAAAGGTTCAACCGAGCATTATAAGAGAAAGTTTGGCATAATGACTAGGGGTGAGCGGGTCCATGGTGGGTAGGTCAGACTCTGACGCGGCTCCATACCCCGTTATAACCTTCTCCTTTTTGGACCGTTCCCCCACCACCCCGTTTTTTTCTGTCCTGGAACGGGGTTGACCTGTTTATATTGGAACCTTGTTTTGCATAAAAATTAACCTTAGAAAAGCAAGTCTAGATGAGTTATCTGCTAAAACAAAAAGGCCGGACCAAGCACATCCTTCGACCAAACTCATTGGGAACATGTATAAAATTTGGACTCCCCTTGAAGAAAACAACCAAGTATATAATTCAACCATCTCGCATCCCCATATCCCACAAGATACATCGAGTTTCTCATATTCCAGTAATATACAAGCTAGCAATTTAGCCAATTAACTAGTTGTAATACAATTTTTGGCTGATCACATATCAACCTTGTCCTTCATGTGCTCGATCTTCTTCTCCTTCTTCGGCCTTGCGTTTCACGTGGTACAAAATCTCTGACAAAAATCTAAAATTCATATATAAAAAAAAAATCAACAAGAATCCATACTCTCTGATTTAATAAAGTCTATTTACTTACCACAAAATTGGAGTTTCGACAAAATGAAGTTTATTTTCCAATGATAATGTCCTTGGTAAGACAATCCAAATCTATAAAAAAGAAAAGAAAAAAAGAGAGATTAAATAAGGCATGCACTTAATAGATAGTTATGCGAATGAATTACAAGATACAAAGAAATATATATAACTTACCCGCCTCAAATTGTTCTGCATTCTCGATGCACTCTTCAACATTAATTGGCACGCGAACAGCTCTCAACCAATCTTGAGTACAAATTAAACCTTCCACCACTCTAGGAGTCAAAGAACTTCGAAAGCCATCAAGTACACGTCCCGATGTACTAAAAGCCGACTCTGAAGCAACGGTAGTCACGGGAATAAACAAAACATCTCGAGCCATCAAAGATACGATTTCATACTTTGACCCAGTAGTCTTCCACCACATCAAAAGATCAATATTAAGGATATCTTCACTTTCAGCTTCAAGATACCGATCAAGCTCGATTTGTTTTCATCCAACACTTTTTTCTTCGCATGGAGAAAGCTTTTGTGCCAAGCATCAAATTCACAATCATTGTCATCAATATCAACATTAGAAGCACTACTACTTGTTACTCACACTTGAATCACCAAATTTTCCTTTACTAGAAGAGCCAACAAAAGATCGCTCATAAGATTTATACAAATTCTCCAAGGCGACCTTCACTTTATCATGCATCTCATCAATTTTTGCTTCATCATCATAAATTTGTTCAAAACAGAACTTTACATAATTCAACTTCTTTGTAGGATCCAATGCAACCACAATCAATGCCATCATATTAACTTTATCCAAACTCCCATAATACTTGTCAAACTTCTCTTTCATTTTTAAACCCATAGCTTGAAGCTTTGGGTCTAAAGAATTCGCCGCATTATTCAAATACTTGTACAACTTAGCTATCTCCTCAAAATAATGATTTGAAGTAACATATGAACTACCCGACATCCTTTTGGTTGCATCATAAAACCGTCTCAGAAATTTAGAAAGAATGATGGCATTTTCCCAATCTTCATCTTCAGGAGGATCATTGTCAATTTCCCTTAAGAAATATAAATCTTCTTCTTCCATTCTTTTAAAAGCTTTCTTGAACTTTATGGCGGTGTCTAGCATCATGTAAATGGAGTTCCATCTAGTGGCAACATCAAGACAGACCGAACCATTATATGCAATCCTCTCACTCTCAATGCAACCTTTGAATTTCTTAGCTCTAGCCGGAGAACTCCTCACATACCTAACCATGTTTCGGATGCGTGCAATAGAATCACGCACCTCATTCAATCCGTCTCTTACTATCAAGTTAAGTATATGAGCAGTGCATCTCATATGTAAAGCATCACCATTCAAAATCAAAAATCCTTCTTCTGAAAATTTTTCTTTCAAATAACTAACGGCCACATCATTTGAACTTGCATTATCCACTGTTATTGTGGACACCTTCCTTTCTATTCCCCAATCATAAATGCATTTCCCCACCATTTTACCAATCTCCTTACCCTTGTGACTATGCATCACCACAAAGTTGATTATTCTTTTTTGCAACTGCCAATTTTCATCAATATAATGTGCAGTAAGACACAAATAGTTCAAGTTTTGAATGGAACTCCACATATCCGTTGTGAGTGCAATCCTAGATTTAAGCTTACCAAAGTAAGCTTTCAAACAAGTCCTTTAACTCAGATATAACTTCATACAATCTCTTGCCATTGTAAATCGTGAAAGATGATGGAAAAGAGGTTGCAATTCAGTAACAAAATCCCGAAAACCAACACGCTCAACCATGGAAAATGGCTGCTCATCAATAATAATCATTCGAGCAAGCATATGCCTACAACGTTCTTGATCAAACTTCCATGTCGTTAAGACACTATCACTAGTTCTAGTAGTATTTTCCCTAACCTCGCCAACTACACTTTTGTCACGTGATGCAAACAACATTTGCTTTTTATCTGTGCGGGGATACCTTTTGCACTTTCTCAAGTGCTTCCACATAGTAGAGGTTCCATGATCAACATTATACACATAATCCATCCCGCAATGAATGCACTTCACCTTAACTGTTTTCTTTATTTTCTCATCTATAATTCTCGAAAAATGATCCCAACAATCCGATTGATTAGCTCGCTTTTTACCCGAAGCGTATGAGAGTTAGGTACCCTCACCTTGTTTGTCGCGCCCATGGTTGCAGATTCCACTTCATCAGCTCCATGGAATGGCAATTCCATGAGTGGACTCATTTCATCATGTCCCTCTACTTCCATTGATATGTCTTTGTCTTGATCCATTGACTGAAAACTGAAAAAAATAAAATAAAATATATATATATATATATATATATATATATATATAATATATAACATTAGGATTCCACAAAAACATATTAGTTTTCATAGTAAATCAAATCTCTCAACATAACTTTGGAGATAGAAAGTAATTCATTCATCCCAAGAAGTCATTCGCAGTTGGATTTATAATGTATTTCACACTTTTATGTCTAAAAGTTATCACGAACAATGCATCAACGACATCGAACAAACACAACAAGTATCCAAATAAACTCTAAAAAGCACTTCATATATGTCAAGTTATAAAGTACAAATGTCAGGGAAGAGATTGCACCCATTTCAACTGAAATGAAGCCTCCAATCTCAAGATGGTCCAAACATTTTTGGAACCCATACTTACAACAGTTAAAACTAGTGCATGATTCCAAGCCTTAGGTTTCTCCTTCTACTTATTTTCAGATTTATAATGTATTTCACACTTTTATCTTAGTAAATTTTTTCTTGGAAGGTCTCGCTTTGTCTTGGAGTTTATAATGTATTTCACACTTTTATCTTATAATCGCCCAACTTTGGACGATTGCACGGCTACAACTCTCAAGGTTTACCACCAAGAGGTTTGTCGTCTAAAGGTTATGAACAGATAAAACACTGCATCAAAACCTTACCTTCATTTTCATGACAAGCAAGCTAAACAAATAGTTAAATGAACAATGTTCCTGGTCTAGAACGGTACATATCACAAAGAAAAGTCATCTCCGGAAGAGATATTTAAGAGCTATCCAATGCCAAATGGAAGTAAGACTCGGCTGCAACAGAGACAATAAAAACACCCACCACTAAAATGGAAACCCATCAAACCCAAGGTCTTTTCTTAAAGTTTCCATCCGCATATTTTTACCCATTATAACATGGACTACATCATACAGTCACAACTTCTCACTAGAGCATCGACACCTTAATGAGTTTGCCTTATATTAAACAACAAAGATTCCCTCACACTAAAGCAATATCTAGTCAATGAACCACTAAATCAGTGAGGTCGCCACATTCACGTACAGCTAGGAACAGACAAGGTCAATTCAATACACTTTACAATCACTCCTTCACTCCCATCAAGTAGTTATAGCCTACCAAAGTATACGCCTTCTAAGATCCATCACCGAAATACGAAGGAGTAACAAAGACATTCTGCCAATATCATAACTTGGCTTCAGGTACAAAAAAAGGAACAGAACATTAATGTAAGTACAGATAATATTAATGGCAACGCACGAGCGAAGAGAAAATTGAATCCACAAATCAATACCAGGAACGACGGCTTTTGGCATTTGGTCGCAACGGCGGTGGCGCCCAGAGGTGGTGAGCGAACCAGCAGCGGCAACGGGGCTCGGGCGGAGCAATGAGCGCGCGGCCCGCGAAGGGGGGGCGGTAGATCGGGCAAAGGGAGCTCGGGAAACGGCGCGCGGTGAGATCTGCGGGTCGGGGGCGTCGGCGAGGCAACAAAGACGGCAGTGGAACGACGAGATTGAACGGAGGCAGCGTCGGCGCTCGGGTGCGAGCTTGGCGGGGGTCAGCAGCTTTGCGATTTCGGGAAGCGAGGGCAGTCCGGCAGCTTCGCGAACGAGACGGTCGACTCCTCGTCGGGCCGGAGGAGGTCCCGCCACAGGGTGAAGGCCACGGAGAGCCCGAACGCGCCGGACGGCGAGAAGACGACGCGCGGGACGCCGCGGTCGCGTGCGACGGTGGGTCCACCCGAGGAAGAAGTCGGAGACGACCACGCGAGGCGGGGAGGGTGGGACTCGAACCACCGGGAGAGGAGCGGGAGGTGGAGGTCGCGGAGGGCGCGGACTTTGGCAACGAAGCGCACCCGCGGCGGGTGTGGCGCGGCGGGGGGCTCTGGGGAAGGCAAGACGAGAGGCTGGAGCGAGGAGGAGGAGGCGAGGAAGGGGTCGAGCGGGTGGAGGTTGTCGGGGTGACGACGACGGTGACGGTGACGGTGACGGCGGGGGCGGCGGGGCGGGGGAGGAGGAGGAGCTTGGCGGCGGTGGTGCGAGCGCGAGGGGAACGACGGTGTCGGCTTCGCGATTTCGGGAGAGGAGCTCGGGGAAGTCGGTTCTCTGCGTCGCACCTCTGCGGGTAAAGATAGAAATAAAATTAGGGTTTTGATGGCGTAAAAACCGATTCTCCAACCGGTTCCTAAACCGGTCCGGTCGAACCGGTTCCGGGTGGGTAATCCTCGAGCCGGTTCCGGACCGGTTTAAACAGAATCCGAGTTTTGGGAACCGGTTCGCGGCCCGGTTTTAACCGGAACCGGTTCCCGACCACTGTTTTCGGGTGGGCGGGACCGGGAACCGAGTAAACCCGGTCCGGTTGCACACCCCTAATAATGACAGGTGGAAAGTTGACGTTTGTGTGGGATCCGTTCATAAAAATTTTACAACTTGTTACCGTTCTTTAAGATAGCCCTTGATTTGAATTTTTTTTTTTTTTTTGGTAAAGACCCTTGATTTGAATTTGTTCTCTTCTTAAACAGAAAATCTCCGTGGCATTATTTATTAATTTTTTCTTTATTTTCTTGTACAAGTAGCGCCTATGTGGCACCAACCAAATAGGCGCCACAGTAGGAAAAAAAGAAGAAGAAAAAAGACTAAACTAAATGAAAAAAGAAGAGAAAAGAAAAATGGATAAATTCCTCGTTTTCTTTCCGACGTGGCAACGACGTCTCCATCCGATCTGATCTGGTAAGCAATGGGGATAAGCCCAATTCAAGAAGCTTTCAATCCATCTCTACGAGCAGAAACCACAGCCACACCTCATCATCTTTTCAAAGCCTGCGATCGCTCTTCTTCGCCATGGATTTGCTGGAATCGGAACTCCGTACGATTCCAAATGACACTCTCCCTCTTCTCCCCTCCCCACCTTCCCTCCTCCTCCTTCAGACCCCGCGCCGCTCCCGCCACCCGCCTCCACCCCACCTCCGGTGACCCTCCACCCCAATCCCCCCTCCACCCAGGGTCATCGTCGTCGGCGCCGGCCTCGCCGGCCTCGCCGCCGCCACCCGCCTCCGCTCCGACGGCGTCCCCTTCCTCCTCCTCGAGGCCTCCGACGCGGTCGGCGGCCGCGTGCGGACCGACGTCGTCGACGGCTTCCTCCTCGACCGCGGGTTCCAGATCTTCATCACGGGCTACCCCGAAGCCCGGAAGCTGCTCGACTACCGGGCCCTGGACCTCCGGAGGTTCTACTCGGGCGCCCTCGTTTACCACGACGGCCGGTTCCACACCGTGGCCGACCCCGTCAGGCACTTCTCCGACTCCGTCAAGACCCTCGCCAACCCGATCGGGTCGGTCCTGGATAAGCTGCTCATCGGGTTGACGAGGATTCGGGTCCTGAGCAGGTCGGACCGGGAAATCCTGACCGCCGACGAGGTACGGACGATTGACCTGTTGACGAAATTAGGATTCTCGGACTCGATTCTTGATCGGTTCTTCAGGCCCTTTTTCGGCGGGATCTTCTTCGACAAGGAGCTCGAGACCACCTCTAGGCTTTTCGATTTCGTGTTCAAGTGCCTCGCTCTCGGAGACAACGCCCTCCCGGCGAAAGGGATCGCCGCCATTCCCGAGCAATTGGCGCTCAAATTGCCGCAAGAATCGATTTTGCTGAACACCAGAGCAGCGTCTATCGAATTCGACGACTCCGACTCGCCGGTTTTGAGACTGGAGAGCGGAGAGATCCTTCGAAGCGAGCTCGGAGTGATCGTTGCAGTCGAGGAACCCGAAGCTGCCAAGCTTTTGGCGGGAAAATACGAAGGAAGGAAGGCCGACAAAAAGCCTCCGCGGAGCACGGTTTGCTTGTATTTCGCGGCAGACCGGGACCGGATCCCTGTCGAAGACCCGGTTCTCTTCCTCAATGGATCGGGTAAGGGGATCGTGAACAACATGTTCTTCGCCACCAATGTGGCTCCGTCCTACGGCCCTCCCGACAAGGCCCTGGTGTCGGTGTCCTTGATCGGGCTGTTCGAGGGAGTGAGCGACGACAACTTGACGGCCGAGGTGGTTCGGGAGCTCGCCGATTGGTTCGGGGAGTCCGTGGTGGGCTCATGGAAGCACCTGAGGACTTACAGGATCGGGTTCGCGCAGCCGAACCAGTGCCCGCCCACCGATCTGACGAAGGATCCGAGGGTCGGGCCGGGCGTGTACGTGTGCGGGGATTATGTGACATCGGCCACCTTCGACGGTGCTTTGGTTTCAGGGAGAGTGGCAGCTGAAGCTTTGCTCAAAGATAGGGCATTGATCCGAATTTAAAAGCGCAAGACGAGCTTTTTGTTAGTGAGAAGTGTTTGAGATCTACAATGCCACTAGAGTGATGTCTGCTCTTATATGAGAGTTCCGATCGAGGCAACGCATTCAATTTTTCAATTTTCAGTCATGTCTTGATATTTTTGTTGATTTTTTTCTTAAAATAATCTTGTCCAAACAAATTTGATTAATTCTTGTAAGACTAAATGTAAATTCTAAATAAGATGGGTGAGTAATGCGAAAGAAAGAGGGATCGATAACCATGATCAATTTTAGTCATTGGACCAAAGTTTTTATCTTTTTGGTAGCCAAATCATTGGACCGAAAGATTACGACCAAACGACAAAGGAAAACGTTACCGTAGAATTGTTGAAGAATGACCTTAGTGCCATCTTACCACATTGGAAAAATTTACAAGAACCAACTTCAACTTTATTTTCCAGATTAAGTAACATCTTTACATTTCAAAGCTTTTGATTATCATTCTTACTTTTCAAAGGGCATTTCGCATTTCATTTCCTAATTACGTATAATTTATTAAATTGTCGTATTACTTTCTAAAGTACCCCACCTCAACAAAAAATCCATAACATGGGTCAGTCATTACTCCTTCATAAGCCATGGCCATCCTCAGATATGAGGTCAATGATGGTGATCATGCCAAAGAAGGTGATTTACATGAAATATCGTGATAAGTTCATCTTTGGTTAAAGATAAAATGAAGAAGCGCATTTTCACGAAGGAAAAATTGCAATTTTCACTGAGGAGGTAATTCCTATTCTAATTTTTAAGAATTATTGAAAAAAAGACACAAATTTTCACTTGAATGATAAATTTGGCAACAACCTTCTAGCACTATTAAAATGCAGCAGAAATGATTCAAGTCCTGTCAAAACACACACAAACAAAAACTTACTATATCTTACCACCTGTGGTGGCGGTGTAGTGGTTGCGCGTAGATTCCTTTCGGGAGAGGTCATGAGTTGAGACAGCCAAAGAAAAAATAAAATTATATCGAACACAAAGAATATAAAGAAAATGTAAATTCAGCCGAGGTTCTTTCTTTAGCCAAAAATCGAGCCAACATACGGTCCATTTCTCCAGAAAGATCACAAAGAAAATAATAAATAAATAAAATTAAGCGAGATATCCGGCCGCGGTCTCCAGCACCCGCCACTCAATCAGTCAGTCACTCCATCCTCCGTCGCGCAGTTCACACTAGCGAGAACAGAAAGCGCGGAGGAAGAAGCGGCGGCGGAATGGCGAGCTGCGGCGGCGCCGGCGAGGAAGCTCCGGACGAGTACGACGGGCAGTCGAGCCTGTACGAGGCGTACAACGAGCTCCACGGGCTGGCCCAGGAGTTCGACACGCCCTTCGACGCCCCGGCGGTGCTGGTGGTGGGCCACCAGACGGACGGCAAGAGCGCCCTCGTGGAGGCCCTCATGGGCTTCCAGTTCAACCACGTCGGCGGCGGGACCAAGACCCGCCGCCCCATCACCCTCCACATGAGGTTCGACCCCTCCTGCGACGACCCCCTCTGCCACCTCGTCTCCGACGCCGACCCCGCCCTCTCCCGGCAGCTCTCCCTCCACGAGATTCAGGTGCGCCTTCGTCCGTGTTGGTTGCGGCCGTGCCGCGCTTTCGTTGGCCGGGGATTCTTGTTTCTGCGAATTGTTCTGCAGGCTGAACTCCTCGCAACGTGTGTCAGTTATCACCTGTTCGTGAAGAGTTCGTAAATAATGGCTGATGTTTTTGGTTGGATCTTTGGAAATTTGTGAGTTAGCGCTTTGATTTTCGATTCTGGTGGCATTTTGGTTGGTAATTACGCTATCGGTTCGCCTTTCAGTGTCATTTCCGCATTGCGAAAGAGGTGTCTTTGATCAATGCAGGCATTACTTGTTCCACCTGCCGATTCTTTGCGCTCTATCTGCTTTTCAGCTTCATTTTGATAGTATGTCTCCTGTTTTACTCCCATGTTAAATCTTCAATCTGCAAAATGGAATATACTATCATACCAATAGACGATTTTTGGTAGTCGCAGTGTGATCTTGACTCCTGTCTCCAAAATCAGGGGTTCTGTTCGATTAGATTAGCTTTATTTGGTTACATTCGCTTGTCGTGCTGAACTGTGTAAACTTGCAGACGAATTGCACTTCGTTTATAAAAGTTGCCATTTTTCATTGTCATCGTTTATTGTTACTCGTAGGCTTACATCGAAGCTGAGAACATGAGGTTGGAGCGTGAACCTTGTCAGTTTTCCTCCAAGGAAATCATCATCAAAGTAGAGTATAAGTATTGCCCAAATCTGACGATAATAGATACTCCAGGGCTCATTGCTCCTGCTCCAGGTCGGAAGAATCGAGCATTACAGGTAATGTACGGGAAAGGGGACAATTGACTAGTGAAAGAGACTCTGCATGATTTTGTTTTTAGAATTCCTTGCCTTGGTAATTTTTGCTCCTGAAGATAACCATGATTTGTGTTTTCCTTCTGAAGGGGCAAGCTCGCGCAGTTGAGTCACTAGTGCGAGCCAAAATGCAGCATAAGGAATTCATTATACTGTGCCTTGAAGACTGCAGTGACTGGAGCAATGCTACCACAAGGAGAGTGGTTATGCAAGTATAATACTGACATTATACTTCACGTTCAAAATTCATTTTTACCTCGATATCCTTAATGTCGAGATCCTTAGCTAGAGTTGTCCTAAGTTGAAGGCTCAACCTTTTCCCCGAGGATGGGAAATGATCCAGGCAAAAGAAAAACAAAGATTGATTTTATTTATTAGTCAATGAAGGTTATTTTCAAAATCAAAATAACACTTTTAGCTTTGCTTGACATATTCGGATTTCAATCTTGTTGTTGTTCCAAATATTTTAAAGTGCGCAGACATCATAGAGTTTTGGTGTATAAGCAGAATGTGATTGTCATCTCTATTTCTGGTGACAATAAAGTGTACATTTTGCCTAATTGGTGTAGCAACATGTTAGGAACTGGACAAACATCACTTGATATAAATTACAGAAACTTCAACATTTTGTTCTTTACATATATACATTTGGTCGTTACAGGTTGATCCTGAGCTTTCAAGAACAATAATTGTCTCAACCAAGCTGGACACAAAGATACCACAGTTTGCGCGATCTTCAGATGTTGAAGTTTTTCTTTCACCGCCAGCCTGTACACTCGATGGCTTCCTCTTGGGTGACTCCCCATTTTTCACCTCTGTCCCTTCTGGAAGAGTTGGCCCTGGACATGAGTCGGTTTACAGATCAAATGATGAGTTCAAAAAGGTGTTTATTTGTCTAGTGAAGTTTCCTTCTTGGACTGGATCTTTTAGGGTACTGACCTGGTGGATGTTTACTAGAATATTGATGTGGCTCTTCCTTGAACCTTTAGTGTGAATCTGTGCGGTTAACCCAAAGTATAGAATTCTGGTGTTTCTGCCATTTAATTTCTCAAACAGTTAGACTTCATTGGTTCTCGCATTATGCACCTTCATCTGCTTGATCTTAGATGAAGGAAAATGTTTTGTGTGCCAGTTAGTAGTTCCTTTAGTATTTCACTAGAACTATCAGTTTTGTGATGTGCATGAATAATATTGAACTTTGAGTCCTTTTCATGTAAGATATGTGGTTTGGTAAATCTCAAAAGAGTTACTTGGTTTTGTATCTTGATACAGGCCATATCTTTGAGAGAGACTGAAGATGTCATGTCTTTGGAGGAGAAGGTGGGGCGATCTCTGTCCAACCAAGAACGAAGTCACATAGGTGTGAGCAAACTGAGGCTATTCTTAGAAGAGTTGCTTCAGAAAAGGTATGTTTTGATTCAAATTACCCTTTTTGGTGGTCAAACTATGTTTCTTGAGCTTATAATTTGGAAAATATATGCTATTTCAGGTACATGGACAATGTCCCACTGATAATTCCACTTCTTGAAAAGGAGCATCGCTCTGCAACGAGAAAGCTAAATGAAATCAATCAGGAACTGAGGTTAGACATCAAGATCCTGTTATTGCTTCGAGAGGACTATGCTACTGTGGTAGTGATCACAGTGTTTTGATTGGTTTAATTGTCACAAATTTTTTTAACAGACACTTGTGATTCACTGCCATTGAGGTTGGCAGGAAGGGGTTGTTTGGAAATTGATTTTTATGCCACTTTGGATTCGGTGCAATATTAGTCTTGTTTTCATTTGCAGCACTTTGGATGAAGCAAAACTGAAAGAGAAGGGAAGAACTTTTCATGATCTCTTTTTGACCAAGGTTTGAGTCCATTTTACACTTTCATCAATCTTTCGTGTGTCATCATCTCATGGAAAGGCTGGAATTGAGGACATGAAAATTCAAAACTCTTTATGTTGATTTTTGAAAACCATTTATTTGTGGAAGTGCAAGGGTAGCATACTGCGACTCTCAGTGATTCATTTTCTGTGCTCTTGTGACACTTTTATCTTCTCTATCTGAAGTGTTCTTAACAAAATTAATGTTCAGCTGTCATTGCTACTCAAAGGAACTGTGGTTGCACCTCCTGACAAATTTGGTAATAACTCACTATTACTTGGATGGCTCTGCATTTTGATATGTGATGATTCTAATTCATTCCTCCCCTCTATATGCTTTCCTGATTTCCACTATGAATTGGTATATTTGTGCATGAGTCACCAGTCCTGATGCACTATGAACCCATCAAGTTCCATAAACAATGATTCTAGACTCTTCTTTTTGTCAAATGGTAAAAGTGAATCAACAAAAGGCTACAGGGGGATGCCGACCCATGTATAAAATCATGTGCAGGAGAAGTAAATGGTCAATGATAGCACATCGTGACTTGTGCTATGCATGATCCGGAACTTAAGTAAAGAGCCAAGAATCCAAATTTTTAACAAAATGGCTCTCGACATAATTCATAAAAACTCCTATTTTTCTCCCTATAAATCAGCCGAAAAGTTGCGAGAGGGATTGAGCAAATCATCTTTCTCCTCTCTTTGCTAGGACAGAACCCCAATCAAGCTCTTAGCTCTTTCTCCACTGACTGTGCTCACCCACTGAAAACCCAAAACTAACACGACCAGATTCCAAAGATTTCTAGACCAACAACAATATTGTAGGTATAATCAACAGATTCCACTGCCTGTTTACAAAGGGAACATCAATTTCACCAACACTTCACCTTGCTTTGCAAATTGTCCATAGTTAGGAGCTTCCTGCAGAAGCATTTCAAGCCTCCCCCCCCCAAAAAAAAAAAAAAAAAAAAAAAAAAACCCAAAAAGAAACATTTGTTGGTACACAGATTTCCAGAATTCCAAATCAGTTTCCAAGGGAACTCGTCCTTACCTTTTTCCTCCATCATGGTGCACAGATACTTGTACCTTGACGGAGGAAAAAGGTAAAAGTAAGGCTTCTAGACACTAATGTTTTTCATCCTGAAGTCACATGAACTCATTCTTCTTTACAACAGTAATCAGTGTTCAGTGTGCTAAGCAGAATCATGTGACTCGATAATGAAAACTTGTCTAAAATCCATTTATGGTGGCCTTTTGTTCTATTGCAGGTGAAACTCTACAGGATGAAAGGACTAATGGTGGGGCTTTTATTGGTACTGATGGTCTGCAGTTTCCACACAAGTTTATACCCGTAAGCTTCTAAAGTTGAGTTGCATGATGTACTTATCCTACCTGGTTTTTGAGTATCTAAAAATAGCTGCTAAAAGCACAAAACCGAGTAAATACTAGAACCGATGGTGCTTTTTCCCATATTTTTTTTTGCTTTGTGAAATTCGTGTTATGGGGTTTCCACCAACCCAATCCTGATTCCCTTCCCCCCAAAAAATTAATGGGCCAATCCTATGTGTTTCGCTTTGTTTCCCCTTTGTTGAAGGTAAAGAAGTACATCTATTATGGAGGCAACTGATGCCAAGATGTTAGATTATTTTGCTTTTGAAAATACTTTAATCTTTCCAATAGTTTTTTTTCTTAATATAAAACAAAAGATTGCAACTTGTTCCTGTTTTGGTTCTCAAGTAATTAATTTGCAGAAACTTCTGAAGAATGCTTCTGGATAACCAATTTCTTTATAATGGTATGAAGAATGTTTGGGAGACCTTTTGTAACAGAATTTCTTGTCTGCCTTTTGTTCTTAAATTTCCTCTGAACTAATTTTGGGAAAGTTAGAAGGAAGAAAGCCTGGTCTGGTCTTAAAATATGCTTTGACTGATGATATTAGCGCAATGAATGTTGTTGCATGAGTTATGTGCTGGACTTCCTTTGAAGAACAACCAAGGCTCGAGAATATAGCACTTTAAATGGACAAAATGTTCTGTCTTTGCTTAGAATGCTGGAATGCGTCTTTATGGTGGCGCTCAATATCATCGTGCAATGGCTGAATTCCGCTTTGTTGTTGGAGGAACAAAATGCCCGCCAATTACTCGCGAGGAAATTGTCAATGCATGTGGAGTAGAAGATATCCATGATGGAACTAACTATTCTAGGTAATAGTTGTCTGTCTGGCCTGATAAGTATTCTTTATGTTTCTAGACCATGTTTTCCAGTTTCTGTTGTCACATATATATATTTTTTTTTTGGATTAATTTAGGACTGCTTGTGTGATAGCTGTTGCGAAGGCTCGTGATACATTTGAACCTTTTCTTCATCAGGTAAATTTGCAAAATGACTGCATATAGGATATGTGATTATGTTTTCAACTTGTTCACCGAAAGTAGAGTTTTTGTTATCAGCCAATGGTTCCAAATTTTCTCATTGCCAAAAAGACTGATGGCTGCCCTCAATTTCTTATTGTGTTACATAGTTATTTTTATGCATGGGTTCACACTGGTTGCTGCCTTGATATGTTTACTAATACCTGCCAATGGAGATGCTTAACTAGTGGATACTTGAGGTTTCTTGTTTGTCACCTTCATTATCCCATGGCAAAGGTTGAGTTGTAACTTTCTCTTTGCCTTCTCATCTATCTTAATATGGTACTCAGTGGTCTTGGGATGCACTCTTGGCTATGTTCTCATGGCAAGTAATGTAGAGGCTTCTTGGTTTGAATTTGCTTATTTGTCCATTTGTCTGTCCATTTCCAACCTATGACTCCTTCTACAGGTCCCTTACCTTGTTCTTTTGGTCATGGGTAACACCAAATTTGAATGAACCTGCTGAAGGACAAAATAAGATGGCATAGTTTCAATTCAGAATGTATGCCATGCTAAGTGTTCTCTGTTAATGTTGCAGTTAGGTGCCCGACTATTGCACATTCTTAAGAGATTGCTTCCCATCTCTGTTTATCTTCTTCAGGTACAACTTACAAAGTTCAATGTCCATTTTTAGTACTCTATATCTAAAGCACTCTTACATCTTTTCTCTGGTTGATGAAGCCATTTATTCTACTTAATGTTTATGTCGATTCATCAACTCTTCATTTGGACAGAAAGATGGCGAGTACCTTAGTGGACATGAGGTTTTTCTGAGGCGTGTTGCTGCTGCCTACAACAACTTTGCAGAGACCACTGAAAGAGCTTGTCATGAGAAGTAAACTACATTTTTTGGCTTATGCTTAGTTACATCTGAGTTACTTACAACGCAAGACAAATTCTGTGTTAGTGTGTGAACATAGGATTAGCGGATTAGACAATATTTTCACTTAGGTACATTGGTTTAATTGTCCAAAAGTAGTGACTAGGTGCTTAGATTGTGATTTTTGCACAAGATTGTAAATAACATCTGATATTGCACTTGAAGGCCAGATCTTCTCCTTTGACTAGGTTTTGCTAAAATTTATTTGGATGTAGTTCTGTCCTACACGCTATGTTAACAAAGGACAATGAAAATGAATACGAGGATTACAACTCTGGACTTGCGCCCTGATATCATGTCAAGAGACCATTTTCCTAAAACTTTAAACTGATAAGAAATGTGATTGAAATGTTTATCAAGCACATATTATTAGTTAAAAAAGCAGCATTTCAGTTGCCAGCAAAAGTTTGAATGATATCACATGAAATGACATGCTGGATCCTTGTTTGTGTTTCATGCTTCTTATGACAGCCTTCACCTTTTGAGTTGTCATTGTTCTTTCAAATTTTGCTGGTGTTTTACACTATTATGTACTAATTTTATTGAATGTGTGATATTGTAGATGTATGGAGGATTTAGTCAGCACCACACGCTATGTTACCTGGTCCCTTCATAACAAGGTAAAGAAATCCTGCTGCATTGTTGTTCATTTGATTAGTTTGCAGTGTTACAATGAGGAAATTTGCAGGCACATTATAGTTATAAAAAGTCCAATTATATTATTTCCTATTCTCCTTTTCCCTAGCAACTTGAACATGAGAATTCTAATGCACTACGTTAGTTCCTTTTCTATTGCCAAAAGTGATCTTACTTTCTATCAAAGAAACATGTCCTGCTGGTGGGAGAATGCGCAAATAGGTATGCTTAGATAATTCTTTTCTTGTGCTCATGTACCGTGAAAACAAGTGCCTCTTAAAGATACTGGATTAATGACAAGTGATCTGTATTGACTTCTGTGACATATGGAATCTAGGTTATTAATCCCATAGTTGGAATAGTTAACAGATAATCAATGAAATCTGCTCTGCTCATTGAATTCTGTAAATGATTGCAGAATCGTGCTGGGTTACGCCAATTCCTAGACTCATTTGGTGGAACAGAGCAGCCTGCTGCAGGCAATTTTTCCCAGGAAACAACAGTAGGGCTAGTTTCGGATGAGAAGCCAGAAACAAAGCATAGATCAGATGTCAAATTGAGTCATTTGGCTTCAGGAAATGACTTAGGCACCTGTGTTCAGACAACAGAAACAAGGCTAGCTGACCTTCTAGATAGTACTCTTTGGAACCGGAGGCTTGCTCCATCTTCTGAAAGACTTGTCTATGCTCTTGTGCAGCAGATATTCCATGGCATAAGAGAATACTTTTTGGCTTCTGCAGAGCTGAAGGTATGACAACTTCACTTTTCTACACTCAGCATCTATGAAGATTCTTCATGACCAAGATTATATTAAAAAAAAAAAAAGAGCTGGTTTTCAAGGAATTCTTAGCTGCAATGTCTTTTAACTTTAGGTTTACTTCATTGTCACTTATTTATTGCCACTATTAGCAGTGTGATTGAAATCTAATGAGCTCAAGTCCCACTTGAAATTTTAGTTAGTTGTTTTAGGCAACAATAACTTATGTCTCTCTCTCTGTTATTCAATTATTTGCATCTGTATGTTGCAGTTTAACTGCTTTCTGCTGATGCCCGTCATAGACAAGCTTCCTGCACTGCTTCGTGAGGACCTAGAATCTGCATTTGAAGATGACCTAGATAATGTCTTTGATATTACGAACCTACGGCACTCACTGGGGCAAAGGAAGCGTGATGTGGAGATAGAGTTGAAAAGGGTTTGCTAATATTCCCTTTTGTTTTGGCCTAACAAAGCATCATATTTTGTATTTCCTCTTGTTCAAATTGCTAGTGATTTTGCAGATCAAGAGGCTGAAAGAGAAATTTAGGCGGATACATGAGCAGCTTAGTACACGTCAGATGATTGCAAACCCGGCCTGAGCATCCTGCTGGAAATGTTCTGGGGCTAATCCTCCAAGAGCTCAAGATGAGGTATACTCTCAGGGTACATCTCCTACCGCATACTTGGTCATCTTAAATGAAGCTTCCAATAGAGAGATCTTATTATCTATTATTTCATATCCTATTGTTATTCATTTGTGTGCTAGTTGACTTTTTGCTTAAGAAGATCAGGGACTGTCTCTAGATATTCCAAGAACTTTCTATCAGGCCAAGACGAAAACCAAGCGGGAGCAAACTGAGAAAATGTAAAAAATGGGCATTGATTTGCTCCCTATTGGTATAAAAGTTGTAGCCACGCTTTCCCTTCCTTATCGTAATCGCTGCGGTTGTCATTCTCTTGAGCTGATAAGTCAGCGGTATCACTTCCATCACGCCGCAAAAAAAAAAAAAAAAAAAAAAAAAAAAAAAAAAAAAAAAAAAAACCAATTAATCTTTTGCTGCCACTTTGGAAAAGTCTTTTGAGTCATTATCTTGTCAATCTTATTTTAGAAGTGGGAGAGCCTAACTTTGTTCCTTCTTTCTTTCAACAAAAACGACAAAATTCAGAGAAACCCTAGGCCTTCCTTCGGAAGGTCTAATCGGATATAATGTTTTGGTTGATTGACGTTTCTATTTTTATTGTTATTTGTGGGATTTATCTTTTGTGCATTTTGTTCAATATGTCATGCCGACGGACTAAATGGGAACACAGCATTATAATAAGTCCAAACACGCCAAGCAGCCTCCATAGGTCATGCTGCCATCTTCCCCTTGGGCGGTCGAAAGCAGCATGCTTTCTCCGTCTTATCAATTCCTGTTCAGTTCTTTATCACATGAGGACCTGGAATTTGTTTTCTATCATTGGACTTCAAAGGTGATCATGGGTTGCTTTTCTTAAACTAGAAGAAGATGAACAACAACCAGAAAATTAGTGTTTACATGTGGTTAGGTAAAAAGTGGATGGGATATAGTTAGAGCAGATAAATATGGAGTTTCTCGAGTCAAATGGCATGAAAAGTAGGCCTCCACAATCCACATCGGGTGAGAGAGAGCAGCCAACACTCACTTTTCTGGGTCCCTGTCCTAACCCACCTCGACTCTGATATATCTTCTATCACGTTTGGATATGTTTCAAGATGCTCTAGTTCATGTATGTAATCTGATGTTATGGTGTTTGATCAACGTACGTCACATCTCCTTGAGCTTGACCCGCTATTCAGATAATTACAGTTTTGCTTGCTTCACATATTTAAGAAGTGGTTACATAGTTCAACTTGTTCCGTTTGTTCTCACTAACAAGCACTTTTTTCAATAAAAAAAAACTTATTCTATACATGGAAAATGTTTAAAATAGTCTCTTGCAACCTCCCATCTTTCTATTTGCCTCCACTTTCCTTGGACACCAGGAAAGGGCAGAACTGGGTCTATTCCTGCTGTGTATGCAATTGGTGGGAGTTTCAGTAGTTTCTCACCCGTTTGAAATGACCAATATGATTGTGGAATGTGGAGTAACAATGACATAAAGAGCAGCATCATCTAAGGATACCTTTTTTTTCCTTTTTTTCCTTTTTTTTTTTTTAAATTTTTTTTCTTGGAGGCCTGCTGCACTCTAAGTGTAATAGGAAATCACTTTCAAATGGCTCCTTATATCATGCTATTCAGTCTCTGTCAGTACTCCTGCATCCCCGGCTTTTTCATTGCATCTCCACTATTGGCACCTATTGGAAGAGTTACCTTCCCTTCTAAAACTCTCTAATAGGCTTTAGACATAATCGTGAAAAGCTCTCGAAGTGCTGTTAGTACCGCAATTCAGTTCAACTTCCAAGATCCGTGTTCAAGGATGATACGACGTAGGGTCAGATTTTAAGTATTGTTTCTTTCAATTGCCTATGGTTTTTGTCTTCATCCACTACTTGCTCCCGCCTTTGCACACGAGCGTGGGTACGCCCTCTAGCGAATGGTAGCACGAGACGAACTAGACTCGCTTTCAGCACCGCGAAGTTTGGCTGAAATTCCTGATCGTTGTCTTGGATCAGACATTGACCTTGAAATAGCTTGAAAGTGGCAATGTGTGGTTTTGAGAAGATGAGCAATCTGGGAACACCCAATGAAGAGGAGAAGGAAACGCTTAGTAAAAATATCTCATCCCACTTATGTTACAACCCCCCTGCAGGCCCCTCCAAAATTTTTATCATCTTCGAACATTCTATTAAGTATGCCGAGAGTCCCGCTCATCCGCTCGTAGACAACCGCAGTGCTTGTCTCGGTCCCATTTACTATTGAGGGAATAATACTTAATACGGACATTTGACGACGACACCACAATGAAACCATCGGCGACAACTGATAAAGGCTTTAACAGCAGAAAGGATTTCCAAATCAAATTGCAACTTGGAACGATGGATGGTGTGTACGTCCCCGCTACCTTCAAGCTGTCTCTTTCCCTTTTCGTCTTCTTGTTGGAGTGACATAGCTGAGGAATTGCTTCTTCATAGTGACCCGGGACATAGACACGCAAACGACCTATATAAGTAGTACGATCATATGCTAAAGCTCCTACTTAAAGAGAAGGTTTTCTCTTGGTTAGTCCCAGAATCCCAAGTTCATCTTGGTTAACTAAATTGACCCCCCCTTTTTTTTTCTGCCGATATCGAGATTGGGCTCTAGCGGTGCTACCATTGAAGGGCGTTCGGCGTCGGTGCATCAGATCCCGGTGGATCCGCCCGGATCATCGTTTTGAAGAAAGCCACGGAATTCCCGGGGGGGATGTACTATGAATGGGTTCAAGGTGTCCTTCCTAGCGTGTCGATGTAGTATAATGGCGGGGGCAGATGGACAAAGATTCAAGTACATCATGTAAAAGAAAGAAAGGAAGATGTAATAAGTGAATACAATGATGGGTATTGCTATTGGTGTTTAGGCACACTCCCAAGAGGGGCGGGCCACCACCAAGTTGGGGAATCATGTTGGTCCACGACCAAACTCACCCTCCCCTCAAACCCAAATTTTCATGCTTGCCACGTGGATGACAGCATGTGTATGATATAAGCATGAAGTATGAAAGTATGGCGTTCTTTAGTGTGTTCATTATTCTCCCCAATCCCACCATCTCTTTTGTTGACAACTTAGGATTTTGCTAAAGATCTTGTTCACTTCTTTTTGCCTTCGATGCAAGGCACACCTTTCATGGTTCCAAAGATGACACCCTATATACTCGTATTTCAAGTCAAAGATATGATCGATTAGTTGCAAACACCCTCGCCACTAGCGAGGCGGCGCTGCTTTCGGGCTAACCTGAAAACCGAGATCGATGCCGTTCTGTATACTGGACGTTCTATTTTGTACTTTCATAGATGTCATCGGGTCGATATGGGATCGAGATGTGGGGTTAAGTCGATTTTGGAAATAGAGGAGAGGCGGCTTTTCGGATTGAGACGATTAGGTAAAATAGAGGGAGTCTTAATCACATAACAAAAATAAAGCATGTGAATGCATAATTATGAAATAAGCAAGATATCTGTGAGAGAGAGAGAGAGAGAGAGAGAGAGAGAGAGAAGTAAAATCTGAATCTGCAAGCTCCCTCAGATGCAAACAGATCCCGTTAATTGGAAGCATCTAAGAAGCGTTACCAGCCGCCTCCCCATTCATTCATAACCAACTGATGATCGCCAACTCTCCAAAAAACTAAGTAAAGATTAAAAAGAAAAAAAAAAAAAAAGGAGTATAGAAATGAAGACACTCATCACAAAGATAGATATATAGATGGATAGATAGAGAGATAGAGATCACTTGTGTCCTTCCCAATTGCATATGATGTGATCAACACCCACCTTCAACCTCACGTCAGTCTCTCTCTCCCTCTCCCTCTCCCTCTTATAAATCTATACGACCTTCTTCTCCACCACCACTCCCACCTCCATTCCCTCATCCTTGTACTTCATATTTCGCCATAAAACCTATATTGTTCATCCCCTCTTCGTCCTCAGTTCTTGTTTTGGTGACCTGTGCCTCTTGTTTTGTCTCTAGTTTGATACATATATGCCTAGCTATCTATAGACGAGATCGACAACGCCAAGATTGGAAGCGATGGGAGATAACAATGTGAACTTGCCACCCGGTTTTCGATTCTACCCGACCGATGAAGAACTCGTCGTCCATTTCCTTCAACGGAAAGCCGCCCTCTTGCCGTGTCATCCCGATGTCATCCCCGATCTCGAACTTTATCCATATGATCCGTGGGAGCTTGAAGGTACTAGCATAAATAAGTACTGAACTCATGATGGTTATCTGAAAAGCCTCCGAAAGATTTATGCACATTCTAAGCGACACATACTTGTAGACCTAAATTTATACATACAGCAAGTTTTTTTGAGTAGAGATGAACACATGCATGTCTTATCGTCAGCCTCACTAAAATTTTCAGTACTGATGAAAGTCTATACATTAAGTAGAAGAATGGAAATATTTAGGGCTACTCTCTCCTTAATATATTTGGTTTCACAGTGGTGACGGTAATACTTGTTCCTTATTTGTTCTTCAGGGAAGGCCCTGTCCGAGGGCAACAAATGGTACTTCTTCAGCAGGAAGACGCCGGACCGGATCACGGGCAACGGGTACTGGAAGCCTATGGGTGACGAACCCGTTTTCACAAGCTCGAGCAAGAGAGTTGGAATGAAACAGTCGTTGGTGTATTACTTAGGAGAAGCTCCAGGTGGGACGCGAACTAATTGGATAATGCATGAGTATCGTCTCTCCAATGGTACTAATTCTGGTAGCAGCAGTAGCAGGTCGTCCAAAAGAAAAGGATATCCTAAGATTGTATGTTTATCTTCTCCCATATATTATTATACAGTTGGCTTAGACACCTTGCCAGAGAATCAAATTACCAATCCTTTTGTTTTTCAGGACTATAGCAAATGGGTGGTGTGCCGAGTTTATGAGCATGGTGACGACGACAACGATGACAACGGAGCGGAGCTTTCGTGCTTGGACGAGGTGTTCTTGTCATTGGACGATCTTGATGAAATAAGCACGCCAAACTAAATAGAGAAGATAGAGAACCATAAGTACGTGGTCAGATTAGGGGACTCACTAAGGAGGTTCAAATCAAATTGTAGAGCTCTATTGCTGTTGGGTGGGCGGGTTAATCATTGTGGCAAAAACCAAATAGCACTTGTAACTTTCCCTTTTTCTTTTTATTGGAAAATGCTCTCTAGGGTTTACTTATGGTGCAAGCAAAATGTCGGCATCCTTTTATAACTAATTGAAAGAATGCCCATAAAGTCATTGGGAAGCTCACTTTTCTTGCTTGTGTTGTGTGAAACCTCTTGACCTTTTATTGGTTTTGAGGGATTTGGAGTGCAACTTTTTTCTCTATTCAATTCGAGGGATGGTCACGTGCTTGAATAATAGCTGGAGTAAGTATGTATGGGGGGAACCAACACTGAGGAAGAGGTGGAGCCCAAAGAAGAATGGAAAGGCTTTTGCCGAGAGGCATGAGCATGCCTTTTTGGCTTTTGTCCCTACTTTTCTTCTATAGTATACAATTGAGGAGAGAGTAGGAGCTTGTTGTTTCTGGGTCGATACTTGAGATGTAATCAATGTAACTTTAGGGATACACAGTGGGTTGTGTGGGTGACTGCTTAGGGAAGCATTGAGTCATGTATGATGCCATCTTTCACTCACCCACAGCGCCCTATAGCTCAGTACATATGGCAACCCAACCCCACCCACAATTTATATCAGTTTCAGTCCCCACACAAGAGTGCCAAAAGAGGGGAAAAAAGGAAAAAGATTTAACATCTGATTGAGCTGGACTCCTTTAAGGGTCAGGCAAATAGTAGTCCCTACGGAAGCCCATCCTAAGCCTTAAACAAACGGTTTTTACATCCGAGTCTATTGGGCAAAGCATGCTAGATGGGCGTGCGAAGTAGGATGTGCAAAAGACTTTTGCGTGAACGTGACTGAATTCCTTTCATACTATACACTATAACAACTCTGTAAATGCATTATGCAATTAGTATGTCTACAGTCAAAACAAAGTGTTAAATCACTAAATGCAGTTACGAGTTAATGTAAGATTAAAAAGGGAATACAGTCCGGATTTTCTGTTAAGTAGTCATGCATTATGATAGGAGCTCCCAAATCTCTGGCAAGAGATTGAAACAATGCTGCATAAACAGGGTAAATTTCCAAGCCGAAGCCATTGAAAAGTATTAACCAACCTGAGCATCGATCGAACAAACTCGACTAACTAGTTTCTGCAAAATGAAAATCGAAATCAGCTTCACCCCTTCAAAAGCACCAAATTGTGTAGTCGTTGGGAGCTGATGTTTCAGTAGTTTCTTGTGTAACCTCCCGTGTTGTATGGATAGTTAGCCTGTACATTTGTGACTCCAACCTGCCCTTGCCTCCCATTGTTTGCGTATTGCTGCCACATCATCTGCTCCTCCATCAGAAGCTTCTGTTTCTTCTCCATCTCTGACATCTGCACGTATGGTGGTGGTGCCACCGCGAGGGACGCCATGAAAGGATCCGACCCGGTGGGCATATTACTCCCCTCTGATGTCGGTGGCGCTGGCAAAGCTAGCATTGCGGGCCTCCCTGCCGACCCAAGTGCGACACTACTAGCGCTTCCGCTGCTTCCGTTACCAGCAGCCCCACCCATCCCAGCCACCATCGTTCCTCGGTGATACATGCCCTCGAGTAACAGCATGTCGAAGCCACCGCCTAGTGCCTTCTTCTGATTAGTCAAGTTGCTTGCTGATTCAACTAGCGCTGCCTCCCAATCCGGAGTGTTGTCGGAGAAAGCTTCCCATGGGGAAGCCGTTGTGGTAGCCACCGATGTAGGGGTGCCGCCATCAAACAAGGCCAAGGCCAGCTTGTCCCCGTGCTCTTCACGCGTGACCGCATCATCCCCCAAATTCAACAAATCGCCCTCTAGTTGCACATTCGCTTTGTTCTCCTCTTGCTTCGGCTCCAAGCTTTCCGCATCCTGATCTCCAGTTGAAGCTTCCATGAGGTTTTCAGGTGCAGGTAGAGCCTTGACAGCATTTGGATCTTCCTCTTCTTGATTTGCTTCTTTGGATGTTTCTTGAACAGAAGTTTCATTCTTCTGCTCCACAGATCCTTCTCTCTTACCACGTGCCAGTGCAGATTTATCCTTGATGAATTCATCCATGAGATCGAGTTTCTTTTGGGTTACTTTCTCAACTTCTGGATAATCGGCAGAGCGGGCCACTCCGACATTCTTGGACCAGCCATAGAAGATATCGAGCTCTTCGAACTGCTTCCCAGTCCGAGAGAAGATCTCGTACACCTTCACGCAGTCGGGAATCTCTAGCTCCATAAAACGATCGATCAAGATTCCCATTATCTCTGTCATCTCATAGTAGATTTGAAAGCTTTCCTTAACTATTGGATAGAGCGCGACGAACACAACTCTGTTATCTTTAGCTCCACCTGCTCAAACCCAACAATTTTAGGGCAATTATTATTGTGATCTCATTTATTGCTAAAGAAATAAGCTAACCATCACATTCACGTCATAGGTACCAACCCGTTGGCTTGCATGCCAAGAAGCGTTCAAGAAGCTGTTGCAGGTGGTGCATCTTGGAGAAGATCTGCTCGATTTTCATCTCCCTCACGGGCGTGGCCTTAACAGCAGCTGGAACAGCGCCTGCATTGTCTTCACCTTCTTCATCGTCCACTCCATATGCGCTCCGCTTCCCTCGCCTGCCTTGCATTCTGTACTCGAGCCTTTCATCAAGGTAGAGCGCATACGTCCTCACAAACGCGGAATAGTCCCATGAATTCGACCTCGAGGTGTCACGGAAATCTGACAAGTTAAGGAGCCGAGTGCCCCTCCTAGTGGCAAAAAAAATCTCCTGCTCATACGCCGGATCGCCCTCTGCAAGCAGCCGTTGGATCAGCATCAATGTCTTTAGAGCCACCGTCCAGTTCCGAGTCTTGTTGAGGCGCCTCGCGAGGGTGCTAACACATGAGCTGATGTGGGCACGTGAGTAGCATGTCAAGCTCAAGATTTCCCGGATGTGCTTCTCATCCGCGGGGAATTCTTCGTGCCGGGTCGCCTTGACGATGGCAACGTCGAGGTCGGAGAGAGAGCTGCTACTTCCAACTTTCGCAAGGCCGATGCTCGTCTGGTCCTTGACCGCCCCCAGGGCTCTTCTGATTTTGCTTGGAGCCATGGAGCTTAACCAGATCAAATGAATGAGCGGTCAATTCAAATTTCACAAGCAACTACCATATGATATAACAATTGATCTACATTGCCATTGTTAAACAGAATCCGGAAATTCAACGCAATGGACTTTCCACAGCGTTGTGGAGACCCCGATATTTAGAGGACTGCTCAGGGTTTGGCAATCAAGAAAGAAAGCAGATTGATGAAGAACTGGTTGATGCAGTGACGATTTGGTTCGGAAAAGACGGTATTTTTGCCTGTCTAAAGGAAAAGAAAGAGAGAATAAGATCAGAATTGAGGAAATAGTAATTTTAGTGGTAGAAATTATTTTGTTTTTTGTTTGTTTTCCTTTCTCTGCGTCTATTTCTTTTGGTTTGTCTCAGCCAGACATCTTGTGCTTCCCTCCGAAACCGTAGCCTGAAAAATCGTTGAGAGGTCCGTGCGACATGAGAGATCAAATAGCAGCCGGGGAGGCAAACCAACTTTAACTGTCGGACCCATTTGACCTTTTCAACTGCCAATTCGTTTACCCATTTTTGGCCAAAAGCATCTGAAATCTCTGGCCTTAAAGAAAGACCCTTTGAGCGTCTTATGACCCTTTCATAAAACACTTAAGACAGCATTTTATGCTCATAAACCATCCTCGTTGATGTTAAAAGAATTCGAGGGTAATGACAAATGCCATCGTTTCTGCACTTTGGAATTTAAAAAAATGGTGCTCTCTTTTCCACACAAGAGCGCCTGCCGTGTTACTCGTACATAAATGAAAAACGTATAGGAGAGATCAAGGAAAGACATTAAATTGCGAAATGATGTCAAAATCAAATATCTAGAGGAAAAAAAACGTTAAAGGATGTCAAATAAAAAGGTATGAGTAAACTATATGTTATCTTAATCCCCTTCATCTTCAAAACGTATCAAACAAGCCGCGGCATTTTTGAATTTCGTAAATACTCATGTTTAGCTAAAATGTCTTTGCTACGTGCATATCATGCATCCTCAACATACAAATATGTTGTTCCACCTACGTCGAAGACACGTAATTTTTCTTTTTCCCCCAAAAAATTAAGCTGAAAGGACGGTTTTTCATCCATATTCCAATCCGAGAAGGATCTTTCACAACATTTCAGAAGTCGCAGAATGATGAAAAAAGGTTGGCCTTTTGCCAAGTGGGTGAATTTTTCCCAGAAAAGGTATTGAAAGGAGGAGTTAATGTAATGATTTAACCTGACAATCCACATTTCCTTATGCTCTCCATACCCTATATGAAGCAGTAGAATATTTACTGCCCCACCTGCTAAATGCGAATATCATTATCAAACTACCAAAAAAAGCCTAGCAGCCGATAGAAAACGAACAGTAAGCAATGCTCCCCCAGAGGAAAGTACAGACTTTTGACGAAATTTCCAGGAGGTATACGTCAAATTAACCCCTGGTATGCTGCCAAGGAACAAAATCCTCGACCAATATCGTATGCTGCCAAGGAACAAAATCCTCGACCAATATCTGAGACGGTACAACGTCACTTTTATCTTTCGCTCCACATTAAGGTAAAACATGAAAAAGGCATCAACAGAGACCAGTTATGGCCAGAAACTAGACATGAACTGAGCTCCCCTGTCTCTGAAGACCACATGCACCCACAGAGACGAGATGAGCAACCATTCTATCCATATAATACAAGTTCATCCAAAGAACAAAGAAAATATACTCAATAAGCAATTAATAATACTCTTACTTTCTCATTGATAGTACAGTTAATGTACACATTTGCTCTATCCCATAAACCAAAAAGCCGCACGATAGATCAGCCAAATCTATCATTCTCCAAAATTATGACAGCATGAACACACTAATGATTACCTCAGATCCAGCAGTTAGTGTATATCACAAAACCTCTACGAATACGACAGTGATTCACCAAGCTAAGCCATCACAATCCCCTCATCAACAGCTAATGTACAAAAAGCTTGCTGAAATACAAAATCTTACCAACTACGTTTATTGGCATGCCGAATTTCATATTGTTATCATCGTCAGGATAAATGCATGGACCTGCGAGATAGAAATGAAGCGTGGCCGAGTAAGAAACTTCTCAGTCCTAAGTTCGTTCAAATGGCAATAAAACAATAATCAAACGGAATTTAGGAAATTAATCCTGTGAAAACCATATCATAAACAGCTTTTAACCAATGCCTTCGGCATAGTAAATGGTTCTGTCGTGGGAATTAACAGATAGCTTATACCATGCTATAGGTTTTCGACATGACCCATCAACAAGATTTGAAGCAAAGAAGAAAGACAACTTTTCTGGCCACTTGTCATCATGATATTATTTTTCATTGTATTCGTTTTGATGTAGTGGATTGGTAATCATAATTATACTGATCTCACTAAACAGACTGCTGAGCAACCATTACTGTGTACAACCTAATTATGTAACCATGTAGGCACATACAACCTTAAGAGATGCATCACTTCTTTTAGGTTTCTTATGCTGAAAACACTAAAACAATCGTAGCACTGACCAACCCAAGGCCTCTTTTGCATTTTGCATCTTCTGCAGTACCGACATAATACCATCTCAATGCAAGCATGACAGAACAAACATCTAACTGGCCAATTCTAAATATGCCAACGTACTAAAAGAAACTGATCAATTAATCCACTGCCATGAAACTCATCATGAGCTCACATTAATGATCGTTAAGAAACAAGGGATGAAATGTGATAACAATATGGCAAACAAACTACCTCGAAACTAATAAAGATCTTCAGATGAGTCAATTGTACAGGTAGAGGCTTCTATAGAAACCTCAGAAGGTTGGACTGAAGCACCAGAGCACGTTCTCAACATCATTCTGACAGTGACGCAGGTTGCAGAGCACATAATGCACGCAGGTGATTTCTAACATAAACGAACTGAAATTTCTTTTCTGGAGCTCTGTCTAAGGTTAAGCTCCTCTTCCTATACTTTATCATATAACGGTCAAAGTTTACATCACTTCCTTTGTTTTCTGGTTCGGTGAACTTATTGTGCTCACAACAAAACTGACCGTCAGATCCCATAAAGTTAGAAAAGCTACCCTCTTGCTCCTCCAACGACAGTTCTGTGTTTTCACCATCTCCATCGGACTTAACCACACACTCTTCAAGCTTTTCACTAGATCTCACATCAACCGCCTCTGTGATAGTCAAATTCATCGTACTATCATCATGCATCCGTGCTGGGGAAGGAGATTCTGGAGCGACGACCTCACAAAACTTCTCATTCATGCCAAACTGAAGCTTCCCATTAGTGTTTGCATTCCCTGATCTCAATTGCTTAGCAGATGCCCTCCTAACATACGTCCACATCAGTCGAACATCTGTACAGCTCTTATTCGTAGAGTGCCAGTTACCTGATATCCTCAAAGAGCTATTCATTGAGCGGCGCAACGGAAAAGCCAATTTTTCTTGCTTCCCATTAATGGTTGCATTACCTGGTCCCGATGCCCCAGCCTTTGCCCTCCTAACGTAGGTCCACATCCTCGGAACATCAGCACAGCTCTTATTCACAGAGCAACAGTTCTTTGATATCCTCGGCAAGCTATTCATTGAGCGGTGCAACTGAAAAGCCAATTCCTCATCGTCAACAACTTTATCATCACAATCACCACCTCCTTCTTCACACGCCAAGAGACTACTCTCGTCCGTGTTGGCAACCATATCGAGAGCCTCGCTCGCCAATTCCACCGCCCTTTTTGCCACAACCGCCTTCTTCTGCGCCTTCTCCTTAGCCTTGCACGCAGCTGCACTCTTCAACTCCACCACGCAATTCGCATCCTTCACAACATCTTCCAAACACTTCATCACACAGTAATCCCCATCCTCCAAAAGTCTAGAATGTCCTAATCCACACACAGCCCTCCCGTCACTCTTGCCACCGCTTCTCCTCCTCTTCGAAGCCCCATCCAATTTCGCCATCGACCTCGGGAGCCAACAATCGACACAAACAGAAAACTCCGAACCCAAGCCCGAACACGAGTACGACCACGGGGCCGCATTCTTATACTCCAAGAAGCAATTTTTATGCACCCGGCGCTTACACGCGCAACAGCGGAAACACTCATCCGAAGTCTCCGAGAAACAGTAGGAGCAAATAACTGAGGACTCGACCCGGACGAGGCATTTCTTGCACAGCAGCACGATGCGCCATTCGCTGTACAGGGGTTGCAGCCTGTTCTTACCGTCGACCAAGTCGATGCGGGATCCACAGGCGTGGCATTGCGACAGATTCGGGAGATCCCTCGTCTTCTTCGGCACGGAAGGACCCGGAATCCTCACGTTTCCGGACGATCTGCGGTTGGGGCAACCGATTTGGCGAGGCCTGCGCGCGTATTGAAGGACCACCGCAGGTTTTTGCGCTGATCGAGGCTGGAGAAGGTCCGGTGGATCCATTGCAGAGGTATTGCAGATGATGAAAAGAAATTAGGGTTTTCAGAGGTTCGATTTGGGGGCGGTCGAATTGAAGAGAGAGAAACTATATTCTTTCTCTTTTTACCTCTTTTTCGAAATGAGGTGAGAAACTCAATGTTTGACGACCATTCCAGGGAACATCCGATGCAACCTGGTCAATCAACTCGATGACGTCATAATAACAGAAAAATATGCTAATGTATAAGAAATACTGAACACAAAGAAAAATGAGAAATTGATATCTAAATGATAAAAAAAGAAAATCTAAAAACGCGAAATCATGGAAGAGAGGACGCACTCTCTTTTATATCTTTAACTACCATTTCAGGTACACCCGGTTTAACCCGGTCAATGATGTCATTATCATAAAAAAAAAAAATACAAAGGTATGGAAAAATATTTAAAAAATCCTAAACACAAAAACGGGTTTTACAAATAGATTAAATATAATGTCGTCACTTGAGAATGTATAAGAAATTCTTCATCTTCAATGGGGGCTACTTTGAATAGTAAAATGCCTAATAAGACAATTTACATTATATGAAAAGTCTAACTAGGAGTGAGCATTGGTGTAGGGTCGACCCTGAATTGACCCCGCCAACCCGGTTGGTCCTAGTTTGATTCCTAGATAGGCCTCTAGACTCTGTATTGTGTCAGTTGGTTCTCGATCTTAAGAGTTTAGGATTGGTCCAATCTGAATCAACCATGTACTTGATATATTATAAATATCTAATACATTATACATTTTATAAATTTGTCCACTCTAAATTTTAGCGCTTCCTCATATGTTCTCTTTGTAATTCAATTTATTGTGTAAGTTAGAAAATTAAAAAAAAAAAAATCAAGTCCTAATTCAACCCAATAAAAAAAAAGAAAAAGAAATCCTCTTCACTCACCTCAGCCTCGCTCGCTTGCTCGTCATGTTGCTTGCCTCTATTCACATGCTTTGTCGCTTGCTCTGTTCACTCGCTTTGCATGTTCTTTTTTATGATTTGTTGCTTTTAGCAAGTGCAAATTTCTATTGTTACCTTATAATATATTTATATTTGATATGTACTGAATGTCGCATTGTTCATGAATATATAATTTCAAATAATATGTTTGTCCTTTTAAGAAATAAAAAAAAAATGAAACAAAAAAAATAATCATTTGGTCCCGTGTTGATTCTAGAATCGGACCAAACTCATAGGGTTGATTTAGTCTTTCGATCCTAGGCTCAACGGGGTGGGTTATTGGTTCCAAAAATTGAAAACCAATACCGTGCGAGTCGATCTGTGAATTAGGTGCTGAATTGGTCCACTCTAGACCATGCTTACCTCTAAATCTAACAAAGGCCTCATGGAAGAGAGGAGGCACTCTCTTTTGTTTCTTTCTCACGAAAAGAGCTAACGCAACCCTTCGTTTCTCTTTGCACAGATAAGAGGGTCTTGAATCATGGTACTGAGATGTGGTTTTTACTCTTCTAGACTTGTAGTAAATAATGGGCTGAAGATTTGGCGGGGAGTTGAAATCCATTCGGACCCAAAAATCAAGCTTTCTACTAAAATCGTGGTTCCAAAAATTCGGGTCTGTCTGGGTCGTCCGGACTTCGACTAATTAAAATGGGTCCAGGGTTCAACCGGATCGGTTCCTGGTTTAATTAGTTGAAGCAGCCGGCTCGGTCCAGTCCCAATTCAAAGACGATGTAACTATGCTTCATTGTGTCCCTGTTAGTTGGTTTCATCTGGAAATGAAAGGGTACAACATGACAGGCCCGGCATGAAATGAAAAGGTTTGGGCCAAGATGCTGTTGGCGCAAAAGTACACCGTTTGGATTTCTTTCAAGTTCATCCTTTAGGCAACGATCTGTGCTTCTATTTGTTTGAATAGTTATGAAATGGGCCTATGTACAGGTGGACTTAGATAACTATAATTTTCTATTAGGTTTTCGAGACAAAATTGATTTGTATCAAGTGCAAGATGATAAATGCGATCAACATGGCATTGATTAAGATTAAGGGTCATATCTAATATAATAGTATCATCACCTATTAATCAAGAATTATCATCACTGAGGCAAATTTATTCACTCTTGGAATGTAATTGTTAGTGCAAGTAAATTAACTATATTGTATTGGCAAGACTGAACTATCAAGTCTGATTTTGATGGTAATCTCCTTATGCATATTAGTTAGTTTAAGGTGATTTTTGGAAAGTTTGCTTTGGAAGTATTTATCGAGTTACATGTAATAAGATAAGAGTGTTTAAGTAATTATTATGTTATTTCAATGGTGCCTCTCATCCCCAACCTCCTCTCCTCGACGACTGTGGCCGCGAGCTCTATCGGAGAGAAAACAGGGTGGGCCATTGAGATGAGGGGCTCAATAGCATCGCGAGACAATGGCAACAGTGGCGAGGGGAGAAGAGAGAGGAAGAGTCTACTGTTTGTGCGTGCGACTGAGTGCGAAAGAGGGTGGAGCAAGAGATGGGTATTAGGAGTAAGTTTTGGTCCCAGTTCCTACTAAATTGGACCAAATCGAAACAATCAGTTTTAGGTAGTTCATGATTCTGCAAATTTAGAATTGGCAATAATTGGTTTGGTTTCCGATTCCTTGTGTGGAATCGGACTAGATTGACTGCTTGTTTCCTCTTCTATTAATAAGTGAACGACTTAGAGGCAAACGGTACTCTTGATTTGTCAAAGTTGAATGGTAGTTAGTACTTGGTGGGACTCATGAAGAAGTTGTGGACCTTGAAATAAGGTTAGTGGACTTTTTACACATTAACTTTGATTTGAAAATACCCACCCGTGCGCACAGCACATGGAGGTCGAGAGTTCGAAACCCTGCGTTACTAGCGATTTAAGTGGGGGCCCTGGCGGTGGGTTGCTTGACCAGCTTCCCCAGAGGTATGAGGTATAGTCACTGTAGGTCCTCCACCGTGGAGGCCCGTGAGACCCCAATTGGGGGCTTCGGCGGATCCTCAGTCACAAAAAAAAGAAGAAGAAAACTTTGGTTTGAAAATTTCCTTTCCTATAAGCAAATAGCAGATCCTGCCTTATGAAAGGTAGTATTATTAATTGCCTTGATTAGTCCCTGATCTTTGCCCACAACTACCGAGGTTTGATTCATTAAGGTGGATTGGTATTATTTGGAAAAAAATATTAGAAAAGTCCTAAACTTTTTGTATTTGTGCTAATTTAATCATAAACTTTTTATTAGTGTCAATTTAGTCTTAAACCTTTGTTTTTTTTGGTCCTAAACCTTTTGACTTGGACCTAAACCTTTCATTTGTGCCATTTTAGTCCTAATGCATTTTACTTAGTGTTAATTCAGTCCTAAATTTTTTTATTTAGTGTCAATTCAGTTATTCTAGCTAATTTTGATCAAATATTGCTAATGTAGATGTTGGTCGACTAACGTAGCATGGCCGATATTGATGTGGACAACTTTTAATAATATTTTAATATTTTTTAAAATTATTTATTTATTTTTCTTTTTTTCCCCTTCTCCTCCTTCCTCCACCCAGTCGCCAACTGGGCGACCAGCCTAAGGGGAGGGCTGACGAGGCTCGAGCCCTCACCAACAGCTGCAAGGGCGATGCAGCTTCTCTCATATTCCCCTAATATTCCTGCGGCCATGCCTGGAAATGTCTCGCACGGTAATGGAATAGCGTACACCATCAACTTTGGCCTCTTGTTTTCAACCCCTTTGTGGTCCGATTATAGATTAAATCGTAGCACAATATAAGACGTGAAAAGGCAAGAAGCAGGACTCGTTTATCATAAACGCATCCGTGAACCCCCCAAAAAAAACAAAAAAGGTCTCGACAATCAAAGGAATTAGTAGGGGTAGCGAGGAAGAGAATGAGAAGAAAATCGAAGGTAATATTACACATAACATTGCTATTTCTTTGGTCTTTAACATATAAATCTGCAGCAGTGCATAAAAAGAGATGGGCCGATCCAAAACGAACTTGAGCTCTTACGACTCAGAGATGAAATATACGAGACACCTCAATGCTACAGAAAAATGAAACAAAGGAAAAGAAAAGGAAAAGGGAAGTTGGTCGTGGATGCCTTATCATATGCCCTAGCTAGAATGAAGTTTCTTCGAGCAAAGCTAGCGAGAGGACTACATCAATTACGACCTAAGAAGATACAGCAGGGCAAGCCGAGAACTTCAAACCAGCCACGTCAATCAGCGTGGTCAAACCAAAGGTGATCCCCATGGCCAACCACCCTCCAACCAGCACCCTAGAAACCGACTTCGCCACCGGCGCTTTCCCCAGCACTGCGCTCAACCAGCCGAACCCGATCAATGCCATGCTCACCGCTGCTATCACCACTGCCAGTCTCACCTTGTATACCTTTATGAACGCCGCTGCCAGGAGCGGTACCAGCGCTCCCACCGCAAAGGCCAGTGCCGATGCCCCCGCCGCCTGCCATGGGCTCGGAAGCATCTCCTTCCTCGCATCCATTTCTTCGGCTCCTAGGGCTCCATTCCTGTCCTCTCTCTTGATTTGGGCCACCTCGATGTCGTACTGCGAGTACACAGATACGAGCTCCCCGATGGCCATGCTACAGGCCCCGCCGATCAGCCCCGCCACCCCGCTAAGCACCATAGACTTGGTGTCCTTGCGGACAGCACCGACACCCATCATGAGCGATGCCGTTGAAAGCAAGCCGTCATTTGCGCCCAACACGGCAGCACGGAGCCACTGAGCTCGCTTTGAGAAGTCGACGACCTCAACCTCTTGCTCAGGGGCTCGTTTGGTTTGTCCCTCGAGGTCAAGGGGAGGAGGAGGAGGCAGTTGTTGGTGATCTTGTGGTTGAGTTGATGGTGCCGTTGCCATGGATGGATGGACAGAGATGAGTTGATTTGAGGAAGCTTCAGAAATGAACGGAATACTAGAGAGGAAGACAAGTGGGGCGTGTGGAGGGCACACTCCCTGAGAGAAGCTATTTATAGAAAAATGTGTGCGTTAATAGGATAGACAGGTGGGTTATGGTGGAATGGAATCTAAGGTGTTCACACCTGAGTAGGATTATATTTATGAGTAGAATGAAAAATCCTCAGCTAGTGACGAAATGCAAGCTACTTTATGTTCATGTTTTTTTACGGAATGCAAGCCATTTAGAAGCTGAATAAGTGAACAAATTAATCGAAGGACGATCTATCCACGTAAAATGAGTTATC
This sequence comes from Eucalyptus curtisii, assembly GCA_017140595.1. Lineage (NCBI taxonomy): Eukaryota > Viridiplantae > Streptophyta > Magnoliopsida > Myrtales > Myrtaceae > Eucalyptus > Eucalyptus curtisii. The sequence continues at coordinate 30,186,975 of CM029503.1, read as the reverse complement.
TTTCGGGCATTTTCGGATAATGGAATCTGATGAGTTCACATTCCCTAAATTGCAAGGTAGGCGCCTCCATAAGCATGCTGACTGCTCTTATAATGTTAATGAGATCTCATTAGAAGTCCTCCAGAAATGGCAGAACAACGTGTACCATTGTTTTCGTTTATTTCTAGGAGTTCTTAAAGCATTCAACTAGTTCTCGTCGAGCGCCATTGTCTCTCCTTCCCACACACACTCAAAAATTACTAGATTACTGGAGATGACTTAGGTTTGCGCTCCTAAGGGTGGCCCCCACACACTGCACAATCATGATGATACAAATCCAAGTCTTGAGTTAGGAAGATGAATATGCTTACCATTTGAACAATATTTTCGATTTGAGTAATAACATACTTACTCATCTTGAGTGCATACAATACAAAATCCTTACAAAACCGAGAATCCTGAATGATAATCATATTCGGGGAAAATTCCAAATAAGGGCTAAAAATGCTCTCATTTTATCAAATAAGAGCATGAAGTCCATCACTCCTAAAGAAGGGTATGAAGTGATTATTCCTATTTTAAATAGGGCCTAACTTTCCTGGCTTGTTAGCCTATAAAATATTCTGGTCGATTAGAGATATTTTCGTCCAAAGACAAGTTCAATTTAAATTAAAGTAGATTAATTTTTTTTAAATGAAACTTAAAAAAAGGGGAAAAACATACGCGGGAGGGGCGGCGACAAAGGTTGGCGGGGTCGCCGGCACCTGGACAAGGATCGAGGACCCTCGTTGACCAAAATTGAGGGCTAGCAAACCCTCGCTAGAAGCGGATTTTGGTGAGGTAGCGAGCGTCGCTCAACCTCGCCCAGCGCCTATGGACCTCGCCCTAGGTCTAAGGGCTCTGGGAAAAGTTCGTCAGCTTTCGCCACCACCCCACCGGCAATGGGACGATGGCCTTGTGTTTTCCTTTTGTAAAGTTTTTAATGAAAAGAAAAAAAAACAAAAAAATGAAGGAAAAAAATTAAAAATTAAAAATTCGAAATTGCCCTTCACAGTCGGTGAGTTCAATGCCTTCTTTGAGACCAATATGGGTACTTCAAGCCCTTATTTGAAAAAATTGGGACACTCATACCCTTATTTGAGAAAAGGTAGATGCTCACTAGCAAGACGTGCGAAGCACACATCACTTTATTAACACATTCTATGGAATTTATTCTTTGAGCTTATATTGCATATATAGAGAAATGAATAGCCTGAACAATAAGAACACCTAAAGTTATCAAACAACTTCCATATCTGGAAAAGTTTACCAATTCCGCAAGGTCCCTAAAAACTATAGAGTTTAGATGTTATACCACACGCCCATCATTCGACGTTATTACCTGAAAATAATACATGAAGACAAGAAATTATGCACGTCTTCTTCATGATACATTCCTCTCTTTCTTCTGGCCCAACTTCACGATACATTCTAAAGCGAGTTCAATTCAGTACTTTCGTATGTTGCAACACGTTTGATTTGACTTTAGCTGATGAGTACATGAATGGAAATTTTATAGAAAGTAAGCATCACGAACTTCTTGAAAATAAAAAACCAAATATCTTCAAAACTAGGGCGGAGATGCGTTGCGTCCTTCTGAAGGAGGGATGTTATCTTTACGAGGGTTGCAAGGGAAGGCACGGTCGTGTTTGGTGTAGGCCCGAACGTGGCTTTCTTTAACGAGGCTTAACTGAATAGTCATTGCTCAAAACACTTTGTCCAGCAGGATTTGTATAAGTTGCACCTGTCACTCTGCTTTTTATATGCATTTAGGTAATGTATGCAGCGTATATAGTTACAAATGCTGTGATCATCATTCGTATTAAAGCTAGCACCAGTGGATGCGCACATTGATCAACATAGAGATCTTGCGACTCGCAAAGAATGCAGGTCTATCTTCCAAGATTCTTTAAATCACTGAATACCAGTGGAAGTTGCCATTGCCAATTAATATGTGCATTATGCTTTTTTATCATATAAAGACGGTCTGCTATGCTAAACTTGCTCAGACATCTTGCTAAAATTCCCGTTGTTGTCATATAATACCAAAGCGTAAGATGTAGAGGTACATGAGGATTATGCATCAATCTTTTAACCTTGAGTGTTGCTTGGGCATCATGTAGGGGTTAGCGGTTCCAGGTTTCATGTGTTTCAAGTTCTATATAAGTTCCACCTATAACTTGAAACCTATCCATTGAAACAAGTTTATTATTTTTTGGAACCTAGAGCCTACTTTATATACCCTGAAACCTAAAACCTACCCTATAATAAGTTTTAGGGTTTATATCAGTTCCACCTATATTATTAATTGAACGGCCATAATGAATCATCACCTTTAATTATCACTACTTGTTTTTGTAATCCACTGACCACAACTTATATTTAGACATGGGAATGATATGAAATATTAATAAAGTAAAAGTTTTCATCATAAAACGGAAGCTTAAATTAATGATTCCATATTGTACATTCATCGTCGGACGTCATGAAATACTGCAAGATCGCATGAAGACATAAAACAAGAAAAAAAACAAAACTTTTTCCAGGTTTCAAATTCCACCTAGCTAGAACCTAGAACCCACTCATCGAAAATAATTCTCCAATTTTTGGAACCTAAAACATACTATGCATACCTTGGAACTTGCAACCGAATAGGTTCCCACCGAATGTTTAGTTCCAAATTCCTCCGGTCCGAATCTTCAGTTCCAGATTCCACTGGTCCAAATATCCAATTCCAGATTTTACCTTGGAACCACGCTCATCCCTAGCATCATGGACGTCATGCTTAGTAGTTAGTTTTTTCAATCTTTTAAAGAAAAAGACCCCCAGCGAGATTCGTAGTACCTTCTTGGAAAGAAGACCTAAAGTCGACTGACCTCATGCCTGATAGGCTTGCGCATCATCAACGCTGGGAGTCCGTCACACACTGGGCATTAAATAAACCAAATTGCAGAGAGGGTGAGAAGAGCAAGGCAACTATACTATTACAATAAACAACATCCTGAAGCGAAGTTGTACATACAAGGAGGGAGGATCAGATTACAGCCCGAGGTGTCGCTTTCTTTTCGCGTGGGAGAGTCGGGATTTGCGGGTCTCGACCCCCAAGGGATAAAGTCAATGAACTTAGCGAATGAAACACATGAAATCATGTAATAAATCATCGACATTATTCGGGCAATGCACATCTGAGACGGTCTGAATTCCCCAGGACCGCTTTCGAGGATATCGTTAATAATGAGTGGGGTTACGCGTGGAGGCCATGCGCCTTTGGGATTGGGCATTAGTTTAAGTGATCAAACCTGATGTGGGATGCGGCTCGGCTATCCCCTTAAGTTTTCAATGATTCTGACATGAAGAAAAAGATGGAAAGCGGAGTGAAACCGCACAGATGCTGCCAGAGAGGCGGGCAAAGAGAGGTCGAACATAAAAAATGGAGGAAGAAAGGTATAGATGGAATAATATTAAGCACCAACTGAGGTGTTGGATTCCATCGGAACGTGCAGCACTTAACACAGATTGGAACTTAATCAGGGTGCATCTGCTTCTCTCTCTCTTTTCCCCCATGATTTGACTTCTTGTTCTCTTGTTTCGCTTGAATCTTCTAGCTCTTCAAAGAAAGCAATTAAGGAGCATTGACAAATTAATCCTAAATTAATTTTTTGACAATCGAAAACTCCAAATTGGTACATCATGATAAATTTACTTCAAACTAATTTTTGTGATTTATATATCAGTTTGACGTTATTCGTAGTATTAAGCTTTTTAGTAAATGTGCTGAATATCAAGGTGAAGGGGAAAACAGAAGGGAGATATTTGGAATATAATTAAGAAAGAAAAGCATGACCCGAGACGATCGACCGGTCTCCGTCTATGGATTTGTACCGCGTAGAAAGAGAACCACGAGGAAAAGCCAAAGCATGACGCGTGGGATGTGAAGGAGTGTGGAGGGCACACGCGTGAAGGAGTGTGGAGGACACACGCCCGCCCTCACTGCGCACGCCATGACGAGGGCATCGTTCGGACAATGAAAAATGGGAAAGGTCGAAAACCAGATGCAGATGCTGTCGTCAGGCGACGAGTAATCAGAAGCATGTCGGAAGGCGATAGGCATGGGAATTAGGATCTGTAGCGTTCACACCTTAAGGATCGCATTCAATAGCATCATCCTGGGGGCATAACTTGCTCGAGGGGCAAAAACAATATGCGGATCTCGTCTCGTTTTCTTCCCTTTTCAAGGGACCAGCATCATCTCCCTTTACTTGGTTACGAAACTTGACAACCAATTACATAGCACAATCACATATATAACCGGATCTCAAACAATTCCATCTCAATGTCATTTACGCCTTTGCCACTAGGCAACTCGTTAAGAATTAGCTGCAAAATCGCGACATTGGAAAGTGAACTTTTTTTACACACGAAGAATTTCCAATTCAATGCATATAATATGATGGCTTAGCCCCCAAGCCCATGCGCTTACGGAGTTAACCAAATAAGCAAAGCCCCATAACGTTTTCATCTTTATTCATAATCTGATCCACTACTTATCGATATAGTTTCTGAAACAACCCATATCAAGCATCTTTTCCAGTTACTGGTACAAAATCGGAGGATGGGATGCATTCATCCCGCTTGAACAAATCACAAAAGAAGTTCGACTTATAAATTTTGCCTCTCTTCGTTACTTCAGCTTTTCAAACAATTTCGTAGCCACCTGCAATGCACCAGAATATTTTTCAGCAGAGGGACATCTGTAATCCACAGTGGCATCATTTACTCGAGGGAAGGAGTACTCACGCAGTTGTCAATGCAGTGCCAATAATCGAAGTATTGTCCCGTGCAGTGCTTGTGCCCGCTCTCGTCGCCCTCTACTCTCTTGACAAATGCCTGAACCAATAGAAAAACAAAAGCCATCTCATTCGCTTGAGAGGTCTAGGAGGCTACACAATGAAACCTTGGCATCATCGGAAAAGAGGCCCTACGCTAAGAAAACCAAAAAACTTGAGATTCTGAGGGTGAGAATCACAATATCGTTCTATCCCAAACAAGCAAACCTTGCTTTCGCCTATGATAACATCATGCTTCAGTTTGCGCCACAGAATGTCTACTCTTTTAACAACGGTAAGAGAACAGCATGTAGTATTGAGTAAATGATAATACAGTAACACCTGTGACACTTAAAAGTTCTTCAAAAGTAGTACACTGTTCAAACGAAGCTATAATCACTATCACCATCCTCAAAATTGCTTTATATAAGTAAAGGAGACCGCTTTAGTGCACCTTATATTCAAGCAAAGGTTTCACACATTTTGGCTTGCACAACCCTTCGAGATACTTCTTCATGTCAACAAGTTCCTCGTCTGCCCTAGACATAACACAGCTTTTTAGGGGAATACAATTGATATAAAGGCATGGTACAGCATACTTGCTTGAAGATGGAACATATCGGAAAGATTTTGAAAGAACTTGCATACAATAAATAGATAAATTTATCGAGGGTCCTACAAAACCTATTCTCTTTAATGAACTCAAAATTCCTTTTCAGAGATTCATAAGATAAATCATTACATAAAAGTCATATCAGAAAATTAAATCAACTTAACAATAACAAAAAATGTTACATAGCAACAATTAAACAACGATTTGCTGCCATCATATTGAGAGAACTTTTCACGAGCCAAGTGATATCACAGTGTTTCTTCCCCATTGAGCAACGTCATATACAACAATCCTGAATACTAAGATAAGAAATCGATATCCAAATAATAAACATTCTAAAAACATGAAATCGGGTTGATAAATAGAAAAAATATAATGTCATATGACTTGAGACTCTGCAAAGAAATTCTACGATTGGGATACTTTAAGTAGCAAGCTGCCCAACAGGACAATTTACATCCTTAAAAAAAGTCTATTAAAGGGCTTATGGAAGAAATTAGGCGCTCTCTTTTGTTTCTTCTCACGAAAGAGCTAATGCGACCCATCGTTTCTCTTTGCACAGAGAAGAGCGTTTTTAATCATGGCATGGAAATATGGTTTTTACTTTTCTAGACTTGTGGCGGATAATGGGCTGAAGATTTAGAGTGGATTTGAAACACATTTGGACCCCAAAAATCAAGCTTCTACTAAAATCATGGTTCAACCGTCCGAATTCGGGTCTGTCCGGGTCGTACGGACTTCGACTAATTAAAATGGGTCTAGTGTTCAACCGGACTGGTTTCTGGTTTAATTAGTTGAAATGGCAGGGCGCTTCTGGTACGGATTTAAAGACATTGTAACTATGTTTCATTGTGTCATTGTTCAGTTGGTTTCACGTGGAAATTAAACGGTACAATATGACGGGCCTGGCATGAAATGAAAAGCTCTGGGCCAAGATACTGTTGGCGCAAAAGTACACAGATTTCTTTCGAGCTCATCCTCTAGGCAATGGTCAGTACTTCTATTTGTTTCAATAATTATGAAATGGACGTATGCATAGGTGGACTTAGATAACTATCATCTTCTATTAGGTTTTCAAGACAAAATTGATTTGTATCAAGTGCAAAATGATAAATGCGATTGACATGGCATTGATAAAGATTAAGGGTCATATATTATATAATAGTATCATCACCTATCAACCGAGAATTATCATCACAGAAACAAACTTAATCGCTTTTGGAATGTAATAGTGCTAGTAAATTAACTAGATTTTGTTCGCAAGACTGAACTATGAAGGATTTTCGGAAAGATTGCTTCAGAAGTACTTATCAAGTTACACGTAATAAGATAGGCATGTCTAAGTAATAATTATGTTATTTCGATGGTGCCTCTCAGCCCCCGACCTCCTCGCCCTGGTGACCGTGGCCGCGAGTTCCGTTGGAGAGAGGAGAAAGGGTGGGCCATCGAGGCGAGTGGCTCAACAGCATAGCAGGATGGTGGCAGCAGCGGCGAGGGGTGGAGAAAGGAGAAGAGTCTGCTATGTGTGCGCACAGTTGAGTGCGAAATAGGGTGGACGAAAAAATGGGTATTAGGAGTGAGCATTTCTTGCGGCTCCTGCTAGACCAAAGTGATCAGTTCTGGGTAGTTGCCGATCTACAAATTTAGAACCAGCAATAATAAGTCTGGTTCCCGATTCCTCATGCAGAACTGGACCGATTGAACGAGATTGACGAAGCCGGCCCGGTTTGCCTTTTCCTTTTCCCCTCCTCTATTAATAAGTGAACCGCTTAGAGGCAATTATTAATCTTATCTGTCAAAGTTGAATGGTAAGTCATTTCCTGGTAGCAATCATGACGAAGTTGTGGACCTTAAAATTAAGGTTAGTGGACTCTTCACACATTAATTTTGGTTTGAAAATTCCTTTCGTGCAACCAAATAGCAGATCCTACCTGATGAACGGTAGTATTACTAAATGCCTGTATAAATCCCTGGTCTTCGAGCACAAATACCAAGCTTTGAGTCATTAAGCTGCAACGGAATTATCTGACTGCGCACTATGCAGGTATTATATGAAAGCAACAAAAAAGAAAGGAAAAAAGAAAAAAGAAAAGAAAGAAAGAAAGAAAGAACACCACCTGCTCCAGTTGGACCCGATCAATTTCCGGTTTTAGGTTTTAAGGTGGGAACCAACGCACCCTAAAATTGATCATCCCTAATAGGTACGAGTTTTGAGGATAAATGGTTTTTTTTTTCTTTCAAGAAAGTTGATAATCTAATGTTTTCTGTTGAGTTGATGATTTTTCTCTATATGTTCATATAAACTTGAATATGTTTATTTTTTCTCACAATGATCTCTAATAGATTTGCCTGATTTTGTATACTGCGATCATGCCTATGGTTTTAATTACACTTACCGTGTACCAAAGACATTCCGAGTCAACCGCAACAAGCCCATGAGATTTGAAACCTGATTTCGTGATCCATCGTGACAGAATCGATGCATCCTCTCCCATCTTCCTCTAATATTCCTGCGGCCATACCTAGAAATGTCTCGCGCGGTAATGGAATAGCACACACCATCAACTTTGGCCTCTTGTTTTCAACCCTTGTGGTCCGATTACAGATAAATCGTAGCAAAACATAAGACATGAAAAGGCAAGGAGCAGGACTCATTAAACGCATTCGTGAACAAAAAGATAAGAGAGAAATTAAGGGGAACGGTAGCGAGGAAGAGAACAAGAAGAAAATCGAGGGTAATAATCACACATAACATTGCTTAGACTTCTGTCTTTAGCTTATAGATCTACAGCAGTGCATTTTCAAGATGGACAGATCCAAAAACGAACTTGAGCTCTCACAACTCAGAAATGAAATATACGAGACATCTTGATGCTACAGAAAAATAAAAGAAAGGAAAAGAAAAGGAAAAGGGCAGTTGGTCGTGGATGCCTCATAATGTGCCCTAGCTAGAATCAAGTTTTCTTCAAGCAAAGCAAGCGAGGGACTACATCCATTACGACCTAAGAAGATAGAGCATGTTAATGTTATTGCTGGTTATTAATACCCATCAAGGAAAAACTACATACGATGCTCACAACTCCTATACACCAGCAGAGCCAATCAGCTTGGTCAACCCAAAGGTGACGCCCATGGCCAACCACCCTCCAACCAACACCCTAGAAGCCGACTTCGCCACCGGTGCTTTCCCCAGCACTGCACTCAGCCAGCCAAACCCGATCAAGGCCAGGCTCACCGCCGCTATCACCACCGCCAGTCTCACCTTGTACTCCTTTACAAACACCGCCGCTAGGAGCGGCACAAGTGCCCCCACCGCGAAAGCCAGTGCTGATGCCCCCGCCGCCTGCCATGGGCTCGGAAGCTTCTCCTTCCTTGTGTCTATTTCTTCAGCTCCTAGTGCTCCGTTTCTGTCCTCTCTCCTGATCTGGGTGACCTCGATGTCGTACTGCGAGTACACGGATACGAGCTCCCCGATGGCCATGCTGCAGGCTCCGCCAATCAGCCCCGCCACCCCAGTTATCACCATAGTCTTGGGGTCTTTGCGGACAGCACCGACACCCATCATGAGTGACGCCGTGGAAAGCAGGCCATCATTCGCACCCAGCACGGCGGCACGGAGCCACTGAGCTCGCTTTGAGAAGTCGACGACCTCAACCTCTTGCTCGGGGGCTTGTTTGGTTTGTCCCTCGAGGTCAACTTTGAGGGGAGGAGAAGGAGGAGGCGATTGTTGGTGGTCTTGTGGTTGAGTTGATAGTGCCGTTGCCATAGATGGATGGAGAGAGATGAGTTAATTTGAGGAAGCTCCAGAAATGAAAGGAATATTAGAGAGGAAGATAAGAGGGCGTGTGGAGGGCACACTCCCTGAGAGAAGCTATTTATAGAGAAATGTGCATGTTATAGAATAATATACAAGTGGGTTATGGTGGAATATGGGACATGGTCTTCTATAGTTGGTGGAATCTAAGGTGTTCACACCTGGGTAGGATTATATTTTTCAGTAGAATGAAAAAACCTTGGCTAGTGATGAAATGCAAGCTACTTCATTTTCATGTTTTTTATGGAAAACAAACCATTTCCAGAAGCTTAATAAGAGAACAGATTAATCAAGGGACAAGCTATCCACATAAAATGAGAGGTATCTTCGGGGCATTTCCGGATAATGGAATCAGATGAGTTCACATTCCATAATTTGCGGATAGGTGCCTCCATATGCATGTTGACTGCTCTTATAATGTAATATGAGGTCTCATTACACTTCCTCCAGAAATAATAGGACAACTTGTACCATTGTTTTCGTTTATTTCTAATGGAACAACCGGAGTTCTTAAAGCATTCAACTAATCCTCGTCGAGCGCGATAATCTCTGCATCCCACACACACTCGCCCTCGCCCTCACTGGACATGGGCGAGGCTCGACCCTCGCCATATCCGGCAAGGGCGAGCCTCGCGGCCCAGGCCTCGAGGGCGGCCTCGTGCCGGGCGGGCGAGGTGGCTAGCGAGGTCGACCTCAACCTCGCCGGCCGTCGCCTCTGGCCAGTCGCCGAGCTCCGGCGACCGGCTGGAGGAAGAAAAACAGAAAAATCAAAAATAAAAAAATCAAAAAAATTTTAAAAATAAAATATTATTAAAAGTTGTCCACGTCAGCGCCGATCAGGCCACACCAGCCGGCTGGCATCCAGTCAGCAAAATCCGGCCAAAATTGGCCGGAAAGGACTGAATTGGCACAACGTAAAAAGGTTTAGGACTAAATCGGCACAAAAAAAAGGTTTATGACTAAATCGGCACAAATACAAAAGGTTTAAGACTTTTTTGGCACTTCTCCCCACTCCTAAGGGTGGCCCTAAGACAATGGACAATCATGATGATTCGAATCCAAGCCTTGAGTGAGGAAGACAAATATGGTTACCACTTAAACAATCTTTTCGGAATGAGTAATAACATACTTACTCATCTTGAGTGCAGACAAAACAAAATCCTTACAAAATCGAGAATCCCGAATGATAGTTATATTCGATATGGATAAGTTAAAGGTAGATGCTCACTAGTAAGATGTGTGCAAAGCACACGCCATTTTATCAACACATTCCACTAAATTTATTCTTTGAGCTTATATTGCATATATAGAGAAATGAATAGCCTGAAATATATGAAAACTCAAAATCATCATACAACTTCCATATTTGAAAAAGTTTACCAATTCCGCGAGATCCCCAAAAACTATAGACTTTAGATGTTATACCACACGCCCATCATTCGACGTTATTACCTGAAAATAATACATGAGGGCAAGAATTTATGCACGTCTTCCTCATAATACATTCCTCCTTTTCTTCTGGCGCAACCTCACAATACATTATCAAACCAGTTCAGTTTAGTACTTTTGTATGTTGCCATACGTTTGATTTGAGTTTAGGTGATGAGTATATGAATCGAAATCTTGCAGAAAGTAAGCATCACGAACTTCGTAAAAATAAAAAACAAAAGATCTTTAAAACTAGGGCAAAGATGCGTTGCGTCCTTCCCAAGGATGTTACCTTTACGACGGTTGCAAGGGAAGGCACGGTCGTGTTTGGTGTAGGCCCAAACGTGGCTTTCTTTAACGAGGCTTAACTGAATTGTCATTTCTGTCAGACACTTTGTCCAACGGGATTTGTATAAGTTGCACCTGTAACTCCGCTTTTTATATGCATTTAGGTTGTTAAATTAATGTCTCGAATTTGAAGATTAGATGAAAAATCAAAAGGCTTCGCTGGACTCTTGAAATAATAAAAAAAGAGCAAAGTTCTTCATTGCTGCGGAAATCGTGGGGCCCAGAGTCAAATTGTTGACTCTGGGCACACGCACGTATGAGGACTCCTCTGCACCTTGCTTGCATGAAGAGGAAATCCACGCGCGCAGCTAAATACGTGGATGGTGGGCCCAAGTCAATAATTTGACTTTTGGGGCACACGTATGAAAGGGAAAATAAAACCCTACAAATAACGCCGCACGTTCAACGAAGAAAGGAGCCGTACGTCCGCGCCGCTTGCAGAAGCCCTACGAAGAGGATACGTTCGTGAAGACGCTGTTCTTGTTTGACGTACATAGAGCGTTTCGTTCGAGCTTGAACGCGTGATAATTTTGTGCCGTGAGTTTATACCCAAGTGAGTTGTTTATTTATAAAAACTTTGGGTTTGGGGTTAAATTTAGGTGTGGGAAACACTTGAGCGTATGAGTGATTATAAACTCCGATTTTCTAATTTTAGTGGATTATTTACTGCTGGCTCTCCCCGTGGATGTAGGTACCGATACTTGGACCGAACCACGTAAATTTCTGGTGTTCTTATTTTTCTCGTTAATTTCTCTAGTGATTTCGCGTTGATGTAAATTGCAAGATTCTGGTGATTCCGCATATTATATCCCAACAATTGGTATCAGAGCTTGGGGTTGGATTTTTTGATTGTGATTTGGAGCTTTTGCTTGTATGATTATTATCTAGAAATTCTATTACTGCAATTATGTCTGAGAAGAAATCTAAAATTGAGAAGTTTAACGGGAGTAACAACTTTGTGTTATGGAGCATTAAGATGTGCGCATTATTGACAACACAAGGTTTGGCCAAGGCATTGGATGGTGAGGATGAGTTGCCGATTATAATGAAAGCCTCAGAGAGGGTAGGGCTGATGGAAAAAGTAAAGAGTATAATCCTGTTAAATTTGACAGATGAGGTCTTACTAGAGGTTGCTGAAGAGAAGGATGTCACAGCATTATGGGCAAAACTTCAAGCACTCTATGTGAAGAAAGGTTTGAACAATCGCTTGTACATGCTGAAGAAGATGTTTCAATTTAGATATACTGAAAATACTTTTATCAGAACCCACCTAGATGAATTTAATAAACTCATGTTGGATCTGAAGAACGTCGGTAAGCTACTTGATGATGAAGAGCAGGGCATGATGTTGTTAGCTTCTTTACCAAAGTCAAGGGAGCACCTTACTGATTCACTATTGCAGGGGCGTACTACTATTACCTCAGAAGAGGTAAAGTCCGCCTTATTCTCTAAAGAGTGGCAGAGAAAGTTGCGAGATGACAGTCCGGCGCAAGGAGCAGCGCAAGCACTGACGATTCGGGGTAGAGAACAACATCGAGGGCCTAGTAGCAGCAGAGGTAAAAGTATATCAAAATCACGCCATAGAAAGTCCAAGGGACGCGTGAAGTGCTTTGAGTGTCACAAGGAGGGGCACATCAGGAGAGATTGTCCAAAGCGGAGGAATAAAGTTGATAAGCAGAATGCCACAAGCAGTGTGGCAAACGTTGCTGAGGGGAGCACTAGTGATGCAAAAGCTGTCTTATGTGTGACTGTTACTTCGTCAGGAGACGAATGGGTGCTAGATTCGGGATGTTCTTATCACATGACGCCTCATAAGAATTGGTTTACTACTTACCAAGCTGCAGATTGTGGTAGAGTTCTTTTGGGGAATAATGCAGTCTGTAAGGCTGTGTGGATAGGGACAATTCGGATCAGGATGCATGATGGGGTGGTACGCACATTGACAGATGTGGGGCATATGTACCGGAGCTCAAGAAGAACCTTATTTCTCTAGGGATACTCGATGACATTGGGTGTAGGTACACCGTTGAAGGTGGAGTACTTAAGATCTCTCGAGGTGCCATGACAGTAATGAAGGGGAAGAAAGTGAATACTCTCTATCATTTACTAGGAGAGACCGTGACCGGAACCGCTGCAGTTTCATAATGTGAGTCAGACTCTAACTTGACTCAATTATGGCATATGCGTTTGGGGCACATGAGTGAAGCAGGTATGACGATGCTGAGTGAAAGAGGGTTGTTGAAGGGTCAGAAGACAGGAAAGCTGGACTTATGTGAGCACTGCATCTATGGGAAGTAGTATCGAGTTAAGTTTACTACAGCTATTCATTCGACCAAACGACCTGTTGAATATATTCACTTAGACGTCTGGGGCCCGTCTTCGGTTCCTTCGAAAGGTGCTCGATATATGCTGACTTTTATCGACGACTATTCGAGGAAGGTATGGGTTTACTTTCTGAAGCACAAATATGATGTGTTTGATCGGTTTAAGAAATTTAAGGCATTGATTGAGAAGCAGTCAGATAAGCAAATCAAGTGCCTGAGAACTGATAATGGTATAGAGTTATGTCGTAAAGATTTTACCGAGTTCTGCGAGAAAGAAGGTATTGTGAGACACCGCACAGTACCTGGGACACCACAGCAAAATGGCGTGGCAGAACGGAAGAACAGAACTTTACTTGAGCGAGCTCGACGCATATTTTCGCATGCAGGACTTGGCAAGGAATTTTGGGCTGAAGCAGTGAACATGTCATGTTACCTGGTTAATCGATCTTCATCATCTGCTATCGAGTGGAAGACTCTTGAGGAAGTATGGTCGGGGCAAACCTGTTGATTACTCCGGATTACGTAAATTCAGATGTCCTGCGTATGCTCTGCAAGTGATGGTAAGCTTGAGCCGAGGGCAAAGAAGTGCATATTTCTGGGTTATGCACATGGGGTGAAAGGCTACCAGCTGTGGTGCACTGATCCCAGATCACCCGGTTTTCTAATCAGCAAAGATGTGATCTTCGACGAGACTGCAATGCTTCAACGGAGGATTTCTAAGACACAACTAGCAAAGAAGATAGATCATGGTGTCATGAGTGAGGTGGAGCTTCAGGTGGAGACTCTAGAGATTTCGAAGGTAACAGAAGTTGAGACTGCAGATGAAGCCGCAATTCCTGAAGTCGGTGATAGTGAACAACCAGCAAAGCCGCAGCGCACTACAGCCGCAGATAGACAGAGAAGGCAAATTAAATCACCGGTACGTTATGGTTATACAGTTATTGCTTATGCATTAACTGTAGGTGATGAGGTGGAGACATATGAGCCTTCGTCTTATTATGAGGCGATGGTTAATTCAGAGTCATCGCAGTGGCTAGGGGCTATGAGTGAAGAAATGGAATCACTCCATCGAAATCAGACATGGGAGCTAGTCAAAGTACCCAAGAGCCAAAAGATTGTAGGAAGTAAATGGGTCTTCAAATGAAAGAGAGCATTCCCGGTGTCGAGGCAGCGAGGTATAAGGCGAGACTTGTGGCGAAGGGGGTACACACAGCGTGAGGGTATTGACTACAATGAGGTGTTCTCTCCTGTGGTAAGACATACTTCTATTCGTGTTTTACTTGCCTTAGTTGCTTCACAGGATCTTGAGTTAGAGCAGCTAGATGTGAAAACTGCGTTTCTTCACGGTGAGTTGGAGGAGCAGATATACATGAGACAACCAAAGGGATTTGCTATTCCGGGTAAGGAAGATCATGTTTGCTTGTTAAAGAAATCTTTGTATGGGCTGAAACAATCTCCTAGGCAGTGGTATAAATGTTTTGATACTTTCATGGCTAGTCAAGACTACTCAAAAAGTCAGATGGATAGCTGTGTTTACTATAGGAAATTGGAGAATGATTCTTTGATATATCTACTTTTATATGTTGATGACATGCTGATAGCAGCTAAGAATATGTCTGATATTGATGTGCTGAAGAGGCAGTTAAATGCTGAATTTGAGATGAAAGATTTAAGTGCTGCAAAGAAAATTTTGGGTATGGAGATTTTGCGTGACATGACTGCAGGAGTTTTACGTCTATCTCAAAAGAAATATATTGAGAAGATCGTGGCGCGTTTTAATATGCAGTCGGCAAAATATGTAAGTACACCTTTAGCGAAGCACTTTAAACTTTCAGATAAATTATCACCGCAGACTGAGGAGGAGGAGGAGCATATGTCCCGTGTTCCTTATTCTAGTGCCGTGGGTAGTATTATGTATGCTATGGTGTGCACTAGGCCTAATATTTTACAAGCTGTGAGCGTGGTTAGTCGCTACATGAAGCGTCTTGGTAAAGCTCATTGAGAAGCTGTGAAGTGGATCCTTAGATATTTGAAGGGGACAACAGACGTGGGTATAGTATACCGGAGGGACAATAATGGCAATGAGACCACTGGTTTTGTGGATTCGGATCACGCCGGTAACTTGGATGATTGCAGATCTTTAGCAGGGTATGTATTTACGTTAGCGGGTGGTGCAGTTAGTTGGAAAGCGTCCTTACAGGATCACATTGCCTTGTCTTCGACTGAGGCAGAGTACATGGCACTAACCTTTGTAGCGAAAGAGGCGATATGGTTACAAGATTTGCTCTCGGACTTTGGGTTTGAACAGAAAAGTGTGGATATACACTGTGATAACCAAGGTGCGATATATTGGCATATAATCCAGTTTATCACGAGCGAATGAAGCATATCAACATCAGATACCACTTTATCCGAAATGTTTTAGTTAAGGGTAATATTATTGTTAAAAAAATTGCTACAGCAGATAATCCAGCAGACATGATGACTAAGTCTGTTCCTTTGGCGAAGCTTAAGCTCTGCTTGAGCTCTATTGGCGTCTGTGGAGAGTGAGCGCTCGTCGGGACGTTGGGAGAGCAGAATGGATGATGAGCACTATAACTTGGCTTCAAACATCGAGCCAATGTGGAGAATTATTAAATTAATGTCTCAAATTTGAAGATTAGATGAAAAATCAAAAGGCTTCGCTAGACTCTTGAAATAATAAAAAAAGGAGCAAAGTTCTTCATTGCTGCGGAAGACAAGAATTCGGAAAAAGGCAACTAAAATCGTGGGGCCCAGAGTCAAATTGTTGACTCTGGGCACACGCACGTATGAGGACTCCTCTGCACCTTGCTTGCGTGAAGAGGAAATCCACGCGCGCAACTAAATACGTGGATGGTGGGCCCAAGTCAATAATTTGACTTTTGGGGCACACATATGAAAGGGTAAATAAAACCCTACCAAAAACGCCGCACGTTCAACGAAGAAAGGAGCCGCGTGTATGTTTATTTATAAACACTTTGGGTTTGGGATTAAATTTAGGTGTGGGAAACACTTGAACGTATGAGTGATTATAAACTCCGATTCTCCGATCTTAGTAAATTATTTGCTGCTGGCTCTCCCCGTTGATGTAGGTACCGATACTCAGACCGAACCACGTAAATTTCTGGTGTTCTTATTTTTCTTGTTAATTTCTCTGGTGATTTCGCGTTGACGTAAATTGCAAGATTCTGGTGATTCCGCATATTATATCCCAACATAGGTAATGTATGTAGCGTATATAGTTACTAATACCATGATCATAATTCATATTGAAGCTAGCACCAGCGAATGCGCACATCCATCTGCATAAAGATCTTGCAACTCGCATAGAATGGAGATCTCTCTTCCAAGATTCTTTAAATTGCTAATTACCAGTGGAAGTTGCTGTTGCCAATTAGTATGTGTATCATGCATTTTTATCATGTGAAGATGGTCTGCTATGCTAAACTTGCTTGGGCATCTCCCTAAAATGCCGTTGTTTCATATAATACCGAAGCATAAGATGTAGAGGTACATGAGGATTATGCATTATTCTTTTAACCTCGAGCTTTGCCTGGCATCATGGTCATGGACATCAAACTTAGTAGCTAGTTTTTGCACTCTTTTAAAGGAAAAGACCTACTGTGGTATTCATAGTTCCTTCTTGGAAAAGAAGACCTAAAGTCGACTGACCTCATGCCTGATATGCTTGCGCATCATCGACACCCGAAATCCGTTGAACACTGTACATTAAATAAACCAAATTGCAGAGAGGGCGAGAAGAGCAAGGCAACTATCCTATTACAATAGACAGCATCCTGAAGCGAAGCTGTCCATGTAAGGGGGGAGGATCGTCAGGTTACGGCGGAAGGTGTCGCTTCCTTTTCGCTTGGGAGAGTTGGGACTTGCGGGCCTCGATCGCCAAGAGAGAAAGTCAATGAACTTAGCGAATCAAATACATGAAATCATGTCATGAATCATCGAAATTATTCGGGCAATGCACATCTGAGACAGTCTGAATTCCCCAGGGGACCCCTTTAGAGGATTATCGTTAATAAATAATGGGGTTTCGCGTGGAGGCCATACGCCAGAGGGATATGGCATTAGTTTAAGTGATGAAACCTGACCCCGGACGCCACTCTGGTTATCCCCTTTACTTGATTTTTCAATGATTCTGACATAAAGAAAAAGATGGAAAGTGGCATGCAACCGCATAGATGCTGCCACCGAAGGCGGGCAAAGAGAGGTTGAACATATAAAATGGGGGAAGAAAGGTATAAATGGAATAAAATTAAGCACTTGGATTCAATCGGAACGTGCAGCACTTAACACAGATTGAAACTTAATCAGGGTGCTTCTGCTTCTCTCTCTCCCTTCGATTTGACTTGTTGTTCTCTTGTTTCGCTTAAATCTTCTAACTTGTAAATGGTTAGTATCACGAAAAACCATAAACTAATACATTTATAACAAATGAACTCCAAAATAATTATTTTATTACTAAAAATTCCAAACCGATACACATGTAATAAATTTATTCCAAACTAATTTTTTGACCATAAAAAAACCCCCCAAATTAGTATATTTGTGATAAAATTACATTTCGTTATTAATTTACAAAAAATCACAAACTAATAAATTTGTGACAAACAAAAAATAAAAACTCCAAACTAGTACATCTATTAATACCATGTAATATTAAACTCAACAATTTGACGATAAAATTTAATGAAAATTAACGGAAGGTAAATTTGTCATGGGTCTACCTATTTAAAGTTTTTGGCCATCAAAAGATTAATTTTGGATAAATTTATTATAAGTATTTTAGTTTGGAGTTTTTCGTCATTTTTTGTAGTTGCGCGGGATATAGAATATCGAAGCGAAGGGGGAAACAAGGGGAGATACTTGGAATATAATTAAGAAAGAAAAAACATGACCCAAGACGATCCACCGGTCTCTATCTATGGATTTGTATCGCGTAGAAAGAGAACAAAGAGGAAAGGAAAAGCATGATGCGTCGGAAGTGGAGTGTGGAGGACACAAGCCCGCCCCCACTGCGCACGCCATGACGGGCGCATCGTTCGGACAATGAAAAGTGGGAAAAGTCGAAAACCAGATGCAGATGCTGTTGTCTTGTCAGGTGACGAGTAATCAGAAGCATGGGAATCAGGATCTGTAGCGCTCACACCTCAGGGATCGCACTCAATAGCATCATCTTGGGGCATAACTTGCTCGAGGGGCCAAAACAATATGCGGATCTCGTCTCGTTTTCTTCCCCTTTCAAGGGACCAGCATCATCTCCCTTTACTTGGCAGCCAAACTTGGCAACCAATTACATAGCACAATCACATATATAACCGGAACTCAAATAATTCTATCTCAATGTCATTTACGCCTGTGCTGCTGGGCAACTCATTATGCATTTACCTGCCAAATCGCGACATCAGAAAGTGAAGATATAGCTTGCCTTACATTTCCAAAGCACACCAGATGTCGACTAGAACTCGTAATATGCACGAAGAATTTCCAATTCAACGTATATGAGATGCTGTTTTAGCCTCCAAGCACATGGGCTTATCAAGTTAATCAAAATAAGCAACACCCCACAACGTTTTCATCTTTATTCATAATCTGATCCACTCCTTATCGCTATAGTTTCTGAAACAACCCATATCAAGCATCTTTTCCAGTTACTGGTACAAAATCGGAGGATGGGATGCATCCACCCCGCTTGAACAAATCACAAAGTTCGACTGATAAATTGCCTCTCTTCGTTACTCCAGCTTTTCAAACAATTTCGGAGCCCCCCTGCAATGCACCAGAATATATTTCAGCAGAGGGACAACTGTAATCCACAGTGGCATCAATTACTCGAGGGAAGGACTACTCACGCATTCGTCAATCCGGTGCCAATAATCAACGTATTGTCCTGTGCAGTGCTTGTGCCCGCTCTCGTCGCCCTCTATTCTCTTGACACATGCCTGAACCCACAGAAAAACAAAAGCCATCTCATTTGCCTGAGAGGTATTGGAGGCTACACAATAAAACCTTGGCATCATTGGAAAAGAGACTCCAAGCTAAGAAAACCAAAAAACTTGAGATTCTGAGGGTGAGAATCACAATATTGTTCTATCCCAAACAAGAAAACCTTACTTTCACCTATGATAACATCATGCTTCAATTTGCGCTACAGACTGCCTATTCTTTTAACAACAGTAAAAGATCAACATGTAGTATTGAGTAAATGATAATACAGTAACACCCGCGACACTAAAAAGTTCTCAAAAGTACGTACACTGTTCAAACGAAGCTTTAATCACCATCATCGTCCTCAAAATTGCTTTATATAAGTAAAGGAGACCGCTTTAGTGCCCCTTATATTCAAGCAAGGTTTCACGCATTTTGGCTTGCACAACTCTTCAGGATACTTCTTCGGATCAATAGGTTCCTCGTCTGCCCTAGATATAACACAGATTTTTAGGGGAATACAATTGATAGAAAGGCATGGTATAGCATACTTACTTGCTAGAAGATGCAACGTATCAGAAACATTCTAAAAGAACTTGCATACAATAAATGGGAAAAGTGCAAAAAAAAGTCCTAAACCTTTTGTCTTTGTGCCGATTTAGTCATAAACCTTTTTTGGGTGCCGATTTAGTCCTAAACATTTTTACGTTGTGCCAATTCAATCCTTTTGGCCTGATTTTGCTTACTGGACGCCGGCCGGCTGACGTGGCCTAATTGGCACTGACGTTGACAACTTTTAATAATATTTTAATATTTTCGATTTTATTTTTTATTTTTTATTTTTTATTTTCTGTTTTTCTTTTTCTTTTTTTCTTCCTCCAGCCGGTCGCCGAAGCTCGGCGACAGGCCCGAGGCGACGGCCGGCGAGGTTGACCTCGACCTCGCCGGCCACCTCGCTAGTGGTCGCGAAGGCGGCCTCGCGCGGGGCGGCGAGGCTTGCCCTCGTCGAATCTAGCGAGGGCGAGCCTCACCCAGGCCTGGGGGGCCGAGGGCGAGCCCCGCTAGGTCGGCGCGAGGCCAGCTCGACGGCGATGGCAGGCACCTGGATTAGCTCTGGCGGACAGCGAGCAAGGCGCAGGTGACGAGCACGAGAGGCGAAGACGCGTGGACAGCGCGCAAGCAAAGGACGGCGTGACGCAGCGAGGCCGCCTCCTCGCCCTCACCCTCACCTCCACCGCCCAGGCCTCGAGGGCGGCCTCACGCCGAGCGGGCAAGGCCGCCCTCGCGGCCACCGGCGAGATGGCCGGCGAGGTCGACCTCGACCTCGCTGGCCGTCGCCTCTGGCCGATCGCCGAGCTCCGGCGACCAGCTGGAGCAAGAAAAACAGAAAAAGAAAAAATAACAAAATAACAAAATCAAAATAAAAAATATTAAAATATTATTAAAAGTTGTCCACGTTAACGCCGATCAGGCCACGTCAGCCGGCCGGCATCTAGTCAGCAAAATCCGGCCAAAATTGGCCGGAAAGGACTGAATTAGCACAATATAAAAATGTTTAAGACTAAATCGGCACCAAAAAAAGGTTTAGGACTAAATCGGCATAAAGACAAAAGGTTTATGACTTTTTTGGCACTTCTTTCTACAATAAATAGATAAATTTATCGAGGGTCCTACAAAGCCTATTCTCTTTAATGAACTCAAAATGCCTTTTCAGAGATTCATAAGATAAATCATTACATAAAAGTCCTATCGGAAAATTAATAAAGAACTTAACAATAACAAAAAATGTACACGGCAGCAATTAAACAATGATTTGCTTCCATCATACTGAGAGAACTTTTCACGAGCCAAGCGATATCAGAATGTTTCTTCCCCATTGAGCAATGTGACATAAAAAAAAAAAAAAAATCCCGAATGCAAAGATAGATGAGAGATCGATATCCAAATAATAAACATTATAAAAACAAGAAATAGGGTTCATAAATAGAAAAAATATAATGTCATATAACTTGAGACTCTGCGAAGAAATTATTCGATGGGGCTAAGGACAATTTACGTCCTTAAAAATAAAGTCTAATAAAGGCCTCATGGAAGAGATTAGGCACTCTCTTTTGTTTCTTTCTCACGAAAGAGCTAAAGCGACCCATCGTTTCTCTTTGCACAGAGAAGAGGGTTTTCAAAAATGGCATGGAAATGCGGTTTTTACTTTTCTTGACTGGTGGTGGATAATGGGCTGAAGATTTGGAGTGGATTTGAAACCCATTTGGACCCAAAAATCAAGCTTTCTACTAAAATCGCGGTTCAACCGTCCGGGTCTGTCCGGATCGTCCAACTAATTGAAATAGGTCTAGTGTTCAACCGGACCGGTTTCTGCTTTAATTAGTTAAGCTGGTAGGGTGGTTCTAGTCTGGATTTAAAGACATTGTATCTATGTTTCTATTGAAGTAGTTAAGTTTCAGTTTTCATGTGTCTTCAATAATGTAATAGCGGAGTCTTGTTCAATAGGAAGTGGCTTAGTTTTAGGAGTTTGTTTCTGCACATATTCTGGTTAGTGGGGTATGTCAGTGAGTTTTTGTTGTTGTTTTTCTGTAGCAATTTTCTTGCTAAGTGGTTTAGATGTTCTGCCTATTTAATAAGCTTATGATATGATGAATAAAGTAATTAAGGCCCTGTTTGGTAAAAAAAATTTCTGTTCCCCGAAACAATTATTTCTATTCTTTTGTTCTAGGGAACAAAAAAAGAATAGAAACTTGTTTGGTAAAATTTTTATTCCCAGGAACAAAAAATCTATTTTTTTAATTCTCGGGAATAGATTTGGAATAGAAACAATAAGTAGAAAAAAATAATTTCTTGTTCTCGGGAATAATTCCTAAAAATCAAAAGAACAAAAACAAAGAATTTATTTTTTCTTCTCTTCTCTCTTCATCTCTTTTCTTCTTCTCTTTCCTTTTCTTCTTCTTCCTTTTGGCCGGTTGCCGGCCTTGGCCATGGCCGGCACCAGTGACTGGCCAAATGAGGGCCGGCGACCTCGCCGGAGTGTCGCCGACCCCCAACGACATCGAGCCACGGCGAGGCTCGTCGACCCAAGCATCGCCTTGGCCGGGCAAGGTCAACCTCACCCAACCATCGGCGAGGCTCGGCCTCCCTAGCTGGCGCGAGGCTTGGCCTCACCAGGCTAGGGCAAGGCCGACCTCGCGCCACTTAGGCGAGGTCGAGGCTCACCGATGGCCTAGTGAGGCTCGCCGTGGCCAGAAGAGCTCACTGGATCTCACCCTGGCCTGGCGAGGCTCTAGTGAGCTCATCGGACCAGCCAAAGAGAAAAAGAGAAAAATAAAAAAAGTATTAAAAATTTTAAAGAAATTAAAAAAAAAAAAAAAAATTAAGAATTCTACAAAACGCATTTCTATCCCGAAAATAAAAATTTTATGGAGTTACTAAACGCGTTCTTTTGCTCGAAATTGTTCCCGAGAACGGAATCAGAAAAAAAAAAATTTCTGATAAAAAATTGTTCCCCGAAACAACAGCGTTACCAAACGCATCCTAAGCAGCAATTCTCTTGAGTTTCTTCTTCTCTAGGTCTATTTGATTAAATTTCATTAGTGGCATCAGAGTTACAATAGAGGAGAAAAATAAATGTTCAAAAAGAGAGTCTTGAGTGATCAAACATGAGAACAGCAGTGGTTCTTCTTTGTAGCAGCAATGATGGCCACAGAGAACTTTGTACAACCTACTATACCTTGCTTTGATGTTCATTATGAGCATTGGAGTATGTTGATGGAGAATTTCCTCAAGTCTAAGGAGTAGTGGGACGTTGTTACTTCTGGTATTGCCGAACCAGAGGAAGGAGCTCAATTGATAGCAGCACAACAAACAACTCTGGAAAATGGCAAAATTGAAGGATCTTAAAGCCAAGAACGATCTGTTTCAAGCTATTGACAAATCCTTCTTGGAGAGAATTCTCTGCAAGGACACCTCCAAGCATATATGGGATTCCATGAAAAAGAAATATCAAGGCTTGGCAAGGGCAAAAAGGTAGCAACTCCAAATGCTTCGTGGGGAGTTTGAATTGCTAAGAATAAAATCGGGAGAAACTATCACATATTTCTTTTCACGAACAATGGCAATTGTCAATAAGATGCAAATCCATGGAGATAAGACATAAGACATCACAATAGTCGAGAAGGTTCTTCGATCCTTGACACCAAAATATAACTTTGTTGTATGCTCTATTCAAGAAACTAAGGACGTTAAAGAACTCTCAATTGATGAGTTGCAAGGATTGTTGTTGGTTCATGAAAAAAATTTCCTACAGCAAGAACCGGAAGAGAAGGCATTGAAGGCCTCAACTGCAGATCACTTTTCATAAGCAACAAGAACGAATAGTGTCAGAAGCAGAGGAAGGGGAACCAATGATTGCCGCAATTTCAATCAAAAATCTAATGGCTATTTTTCTCGTGGTTCTCAAGGCGAAGGACAAGGATGTGGAGGTCGACACTCAACTGATTTCAAACCAAAGTCAGTAGAAAAATCCAAAGTGGAGTGCTTTAGATGCCATAGGTACGGGCATTACAAATCTGAATGTCAAACCAATTTAAATACACAAAGTATGGAAAGGACTAACTTTGTAGTAGAAAAGGAAGAAGCAAAAACTCTCCTATTGTTGTGTCAGGAAAAGGAAAAAACTTTTTCAAACTTGTGGTATCTCGACATTGGCTGCAGCAACCACATGTGTGGAGACAAGAAAGCATTTTCTTCACTAAACGAGTCATTCCGCACCACAATAAAATTTGAAGATGACTTTATTGTGTCGGTCATGGGGAAAGGGATGGTTGCAATTGTTCCTAAAGGGACTTTAGTACATGCCATCAAAGAAGTGTTTTATGTTCCATAATTAAAGACCAGCCTCCTAAGTATTTGCCAATAACAAGAGAAGAGCTATGAAATTATATTGAAATGAGGTGTTTGTAGAATCCATGATGCAAAATCGGATCCGATTGCTCAAGTTACAATGACTGCCAATTGGATGTTCCTGCTACATCTTCATAGCACTCTCCACTCATGCTTTGCTACAAGATTAAAAGAGAAAGCTTGGGTATGGCATTTCAGATATGGACATCTTAGCTTTGGTGGGCTGCGGACATTACATCAAAGGAAGATGGTGGAGGGACTGCCCCCAATCACCGCTCTGTCCGAAATATGTGAAGACTGTGTTGTTAGCAAACAACACTGTGCTCAATTTCCACAAGGAAAAGCATCGAGAGCAAAGAAACCGCTGGCGCTGGTCCATTTAGATATTTACGGGCTAATATTTCAAGTTATAATGGAGATAAACGATAAATTATCACCTTCATTGATGATTATAGTTGGAAGATTTTGGGTTTATTTTTTTGCAGGCAAAATTTAAAACTTTTGAAGCATTCAAGAGCTTCAAAACACTTGCTGAAAAAGATAGTGGAAATCCAATAAAAGTCTTTGGCACAGATTGTGGTGGCGAACATAACTCGAGTGCATTTGCATATTTCTATGCAAAGCATGGCATTAAGAGACAACTCACTACAACTTATTCACCACAACAGAATGGCATCTGTGGATAGAAGAACCGCACTATTCTGAATATGGTGCGAAGTCTATTGACAGCAAGTGGAGTTCCAAAGAGCTTCTAGCCAGAAGCAGTTAATTGGAGTATTCATCTTTTGAATAGAAGCCCCACTCTTGCTATTCTTAAGATGACACCCAAAGCACATTGGAGCAAACAAAGACTGGCAGTAGATTATTTCAGAATTTTTGGGTGTATAGCCTATGCCCATGTTCCAAACCAGAAGAGAAAAAAGTTAGTTGACAAGGGAGTCAAATGTGTTTTTCTTGGCATTAGTGATCGATCAAAAGCCTACAAGCTTTATGATCCTCTAACCAAGAAAATCATCATCAGTCATGATGTGATCTTTGATGAAGAACAATTTTGGCCGTGGAGTGAGGAAGGTGTTGAAAGACAAATCTCAATAAATTTTGAAGATGATGAAGAACCCACAACTAGCCGAACCATCATAGAAGGTTCACAAAGTCAAAACACAACTGAAGAGAATGGAGAACAGACATAAATTGAAGAACGGCCACATCGGGTTCAAAGAAGACCCGCTTGGATGAGTGACTATGAAGTCACACGGGTTGACCAATTTGAAGATCCACTTACCTATTTTGCTTTGTTTTCAAATTGTGATCCAACAACCTATGATGAAGCTGTACATAAAGAAAATTGGAGAATTGCCATGGATGCAAAAATCGCATCCATTGAGAAGAATAATACTTAGAATTTGACAGATCTTCTAAGAGGACACAAATCAATCAGGGTCAAGTGGGTGTACAAGACAAAGTTGAATAAAGATGGCAAAGTTGACAAGTACAAGGTGCGCTTGGTTGCCAAGGGTTACAAGCAAGAATTTGGAGTGGATTACAAAGAGGTGGTTGCTCCTATGGCAAAACTTAACACAATCAGCTTGGTGATTGCATTAGCAGCATGAAATTCAGGGCCTATCTTCCAATTGGATATAAAGTCAACATTCTTGCATGGTGACCTCCAAGAAAATGTATTGTTGATCAACTTTCTGGTTTTATGAAGCTTGGTAGTGAACATAAAGTTTATAGATTGAAAAAGACATTGTTAAAACAAGCTCTCCAAGCTTGGTATAGTCGCATTGATGCCTATTTTTTGAAGGAATGATTTAGAAACTTTCCATATGAGCATACAATATTTATTAAACTAATGATGGTGGAAAATTGCTTTTGGTATGTTTGTATGTGGATGATCTTATCTTCACATGGAATAATAGTGTCTTGATTGACCCATTTAAGAAGTCTACAATGGATGAATTTGAGATGACTAATCGTGAATTGATGCATTATTTTATGGGCATAGAAGTAATTCAATCTGCAACTGGAATCTTTATTTCCCAAAAGAGATATGTTCAAGAGATTTTAAATAGATTTCAAATGAAGAATTGCAACTCTGTGACCACACCAATTGAGGTAGGATTGAAGCTATTGAAAGATTCTAATGGAAAAAAGGTGAATAGCACATTTTACAAACAAATTGTTGGAAGTCTAATGTATGTGACAGCAACGAGGCCAGATATCATGTGTGGTGTAAGCCTCATAAGCAGGTACATGGAACGCCCAGCAAAAATACACTTGCAAGCTGCAAAGAGAATTTTTTGCTACTCGCAGGAGACTGCTACTTTTGGGTTGTTTTACAAAAAAGGAGAAAAATCATATTTGTTTGGCTTCACTAACAACAATTTTGCTGGAGATATGGATGATCAAAAAAGCACTTCTGGTTATGTGTTTATGCTTCATTTAGGGGCTGTCTCATGATCTTGAAAGAAGCAGCCAATCGTTACTCTATCGACAACTAAAGCTAAGTTTGTAGCTGCCACCTCAAGTGCTTGTCAAGCTATTTGGTTAAGGAAGATTCTTGAAGAACTTCAATTTAAACAACAACAAAGAACAACAATCTATTGTGACAACAACTAAGTCATTAAACTTTCAAAGAATCCAATTTTGCATGGGAGGAGCAAACATATAGATGTGACGTATCATTTCTTGAGAGATCTCACAAAAGATAAAGTTATAGATCTTGTTTTCTGCAGGAGTGAAGATCAACTTGCTGATTTATTTACCAAGCCTCTCAAATTGTCTACATTTCAGAAGCTGAGAAAGCTTCTTAGCATTTGTTCGTTGGATGCTCTAGATTAAGGGAGGGTTTGTTTTTATTCCTTTAAATCGATTGTCTACAACATTAGTTTAAGGAGGGTGTTGAAGTAGTTAAGTTTCAATTTTTACGTGTCTTCAATATTGAAATAGTGGAGCCCTAGTGAATAGGAAGTGGCTTGTTTTTAGGAGTTTGTTTCTGCAGATGTTCTGGTTAGTGGGGTATGTTAGCGGGTCTTTGTTGTTGTTATTTTGGAGCTACTTTCTTGCTTAGTGGTTTGGATGTTTTGCCTATTTGATAGGCTTATGATCTTATGAATAAAGTAACGAGAGTTACAGTAGCAATTCTCTTGAGTGTCTTCTTCTCCGGGTCTATTTGATTAAATTTCATGAGTTTCATTGTGTCATTGTTAGTCGGTTTCGTGCGAAAATGAAGTGGTACAAGATGATGGGCCTGGCATGACCAAGATACTGCTGGCGCAAAAGTACTTCTATTTGTTTGAATAATCAGGTGGACTTGGATAACTCTCATCTTTTATTAGGTTTTCGAGACAAAATTGATTTGTATCAAGTGCAAGATGATAAATGTGATCGACATTGCGTTGATCAAGATTAGGAGTCATTTATCATAATGGTTGTTGACGCCTAAATTTTGTTTTTTTAAATTAGGTTTTTTTATTAATTTTGCTTTTTTCGAATAATAAATAATAAAAACAAAAAATAACAAAACAAAACAAAAAAAAAACGAAAAAAAAAACAAAAATAAGAAAAGCAAAGCAAAAACCCAGCCCAGCCCAGCCATTTTCCCCTTCGCGCGGGCCCTAGGCCCACTCTCCTCCTTCTTCACCCCGGCTCGGCCCCTTTCTCTCTTCTTCTTCCTCCTTCCCTCTCCTTCGCCGCTGCAACTCACGCGCGCGAGGGAGGCCGACCCGCGAAGGACGGCCTACGGCCGAGGAGAGTAGGCCGACGTCAGCCGGAGAGGATAAGATCTCAGGCGCCATTAATGCTGAGTAGGCTTTGCTGGAAAGCTCGATGGGACACCGGTCCAGCCCGAGCGGAACCGTGGGCAAGCCGGAAGCCGGCAGCCGAGGCCCTCTGTCGACCGGATTTCCTTCGCCTATAAATAGGTGGCCACAAGCACCGTTGGAGGGCATGGTGAGCTCAGAGATCTTTCACTGAGAGACATCGGGAAAGATCAAAGGGCGAGCGCAGGGGAGAACTCGAGTTGCGAGCTTAGCCTACCCTCCGTCGAGAGACTTCGGGGAAGGCCGGCAGCGAGCGAGTTCGAGAGGGTCAGATCTGGCCGGTGGAGGCTCGGATCTGGCCAGAGTGAGAGAAAGCCAAAGCCGAGGGAGGTCCGGCCGAGATCTGCGCCTCAGATCTGGGGTGACCGAGCCCCTCCGCGCGCTGACACCGTGCCACCGTCCTGACGTCGTCGTCGCCGTCATCGCCGTTTCTTCTCCAGAAACCCTCGCCGCGCCTCGATCGTCGCCGCCAGGAGGGAGGCCGTCCGTCGCCGTTCCGGTTCGAAGAAAGGTGAAAAACCCACTGCCGTTGCCTTTGCTATCACCGTTTTCCGTTGACCTAGCCACCATTGCCGCCGTCATCACTGTCGCCGTCGCCGCCGTTGCCGCCATAACGGCTTTTTTCCCCCCCTTCGGCATCGCGGATTCGCAAACCCTAGGGTTTGCGATTTTCTGGGTCACGAAGCGGATCCGGGTCTCGAAAATCGGGTAGGGTTCGCGATTTTCGGGGCTGCTGCGAGTCGGGTCGAAAGTCGGAGCCGGATCGGGTAGGGTTTCGCGGAAATCGGGTTGCCGAGGCCGGATCATCGACTCGGGCCGAGCGTCCCTAAACACCCGGCCGCGGCGTCGTTTTAACATTTATTAAAAAAAAAAAAAAGTCGGGCCCGCGTAGCGGGTCCGTCTGCGTTTTGGGCTGGCCCGGGTCGAACACAACCCGTGGATCCGACCGGGTCAATTTTTATTATTTAAAATAATGTTTTAAATAAATAAAAATAAATAAATAATTTATTTCAAAAAAATCAAAAATAATCAAAAAATAGTTTATTTTCGAAAAATATTAAAAATAGTGAAAAAATATTTTATTTTCCAGAAAAATAAAAAAATCAAAAAAACTTTATTTTCCAAAAAAAATTAAAAAAATTATTAAAAAATATTTTATTTTCCTAAAAATAATAAAGATAAAAAATAATTTGTTTTCCAAAAAAAATCATATTTTCCCAAAAAAAGGCCAAAAAAATCAGAAAAAGCCAAAAAAGACTTATATTTTCCAAAAAAAAAAATCCAAAAAAGTCAAAAATTCATAAAAAAGCCTAAAATTTTCATAAAAAGCCAAAAAGACTTGTATTTTCTAAAAATACCCAAAAATGCATGGAAGATCCCTCAAGCATCCAAAAAGCCTTAGGATTTAAACAAGATTAGGTACCGAAAGGGCATTAGTGATTAACTAGTATAATCAAGTCCCCGATCCTAATTTCTCTGGTTGCGCAGGAGCGAGTATTTCTCCCGATACTTCGCTTAGGTTTCTAATCGACCTACCCAAAATCGATTAGTGGCGACTCCGTTTTAAAAATTAACTTGCAGGTTAAAAAACTTGAACCATTAAAGTCGTGAATTGGTGGACTTGGGAGAGTCCGGGCATAACTAAATTCAGCCGAGCCATTAGCCTCCTTTAGGCGCCCGCCCCTGATCGGGCGCCAAAAAAAGGAGGTCGCGACAGCTTGGCGACTCCGCTGGGGACTTGAGGATTTAGGCCGTTTTTATCTTGTTTAAATGCTTTACTGACTTTGTTTTTTTTCTTTTGTGCAGGTTAGTATATTAGTTTTTCTTTTTAAAATAAAATATCTTGTAATTATAAACTGTTATGCATGCTTTATTGTTTTAACACTACACATGGCACACACAACCCGGCCGCCGGACCCGGGCCGCCATAGGATTTCTAGGATGGTGTTAAGAAAGATACGACCTCGAATGCGAGACTGCGATATAGAGGTTGCCTTTCTTTTCCCCGAATTTCTTAGCCGAGGTTAGGAGGGTATGCTGCTGACGCGAGACTGCGACAAGCAGATACCCTTTTAATTTCAACAAGCCTTCTCAGTTAGAAATCGAGCCACACGTCCCATGTGCATGTCTCTGTGCTTGCCATTTTCTTTAAAAAGAAAGTAATTTCTTTATTTTTATTCAGTCTTTTTATTGGCTCATGGCATAGGGTAAGGTCGTGTAACTCCCTTTCTCATATGTGATGGGACGAATCGATATTCAGTTCATTTCTACTCCCAAGAAAGAACTCCTCAGATGGTGGAATCAGTTAGATCAGCTCAGCCAGGAGCGTGTCAAAGCAAGCATCGGTCATCTCCTTCCGTTACTCCAAATCAATATCCACTCTGGAGTCATGCAAGCACTACCACATTTTTGGTGCCCTAAAACATCCACCTTCATGTTCGGCAAATTTGAACTGACTCCGACCTTGGAAGAATACAGTCTCGCCATAGGAATGCCCCTAGAGAGAGAGCTTGCCAAGCCACTGATTAGCATTGACCCTGTGGTTAGTCTATCACGGTTTTTAAAAAATCATTCGGTAAGAGAAATTGTTGAAGCCAACAACAATGCTTTCCCGCTATCATCTTTAGCTGAATGTTTTGAAAAACAATTAATGAACCAAAAAAGCAAGATCTTCCTCTTAGCGTTCTTCGGATTTATTATCTTCCACTATAGGAAGAATGTCATAAATCCTTCAATGGCAGGGGTGATAAATCAAGTCACTTTTGGAGCAGGATACGTGAACATGGTTTTAGCTGAAACATTTTTATTCCTTAATCGTTTTAAGGAAAACAAAGAAAAAAACATGAGGGCCGCCCCAAAAATTTTACAGATGTGGTTCTTTTCCCATATCAAAGGATTTGGGCACCTCATGCAAATATTTGAAATCAACAAATTCAAACATCCACTTCAAAAGTTTCAAAACTTGGAAAAATACTCTCCCAAAGGAGGAATATTCTCGATGGGTTAACTTATTAAAAAACCCTGTCTCCGAGACATTCCTATGGCGAACTAAATGGTTCATTGCAGGAGAGGCGCGTTTTGCGCTTGATTATTACGACCCCATCCCGCTGCTGGGCCTCTCTGGAGCTACCTCATATTATCCACATAGGGTGGCTCATCAGTACAGGGTCCTCCAAGAAATCCCACCGCCGCTCAAACTAGGATTGTTCCGAATCCTTTTCACCCATACCGGTTATGATTACTCAGAGGAAATCTGTATAATCCAAGATGCATGAAGTAGATGTCACCCAGAAAAGATTGTCGTACCCAGAAGATTGAAGGGGCAAGAAAAAGCTCATCATGCATCCACATTCTACATCCTCAACCACATAATTCCCGAGGAACTGCAACCAGCAATCCCCGATGTAGCTGATAAACTTACTTTGCGAGGACGAATTAAATCTCTTGAAAAAAGTTTGGAGACAAGCAGGAAACACATATCAAAGCTAGCACGAAAGAGCAAGCGGCTTCACAAGACTGGAGCTTCCCATCACGTATGAAAATGAGCAGTCCGGTTTTTTTATGTGAATATGTCTAAATGTGAATAGTTAGGATCGCTTTATCTTTTGTGCCCTGTTTGAAGAGCCCTTTCGGCATTGTATATTTCCCCTGTTAATAAGTAAAAATGACTCGACACTTGCCATGGGCCAATGTTCCGTTTGTTTCCCTCGCTTATGTTCTTTCCGTTTTGCGCAAATACAGGTAATCACAACATAGTCGTATTCGCCAAATCTAAAAGCTAGAATGGCTGAAGAAAATGTGCCAAGCCGTGTCGAGATTATGGAAAGTGAAATGAAGCAAGTCTTCAATGTGCTTCAACAACTCTCAAAGCGAGATAGATTCCATCCAAGGCAAATTGGCTCCCGCCCCAGCCTCAATCGAAGTATTGTTACCGCAATCGTCCATCCGAGGTGATCAAGGAAGAGATACCGATGATAACATGCCCGAATTGGAGGATGATATGCACCAAATCATAGTTGAGAAAGCAAAGGCCAACAGTTTGTCTAAGACTGAACATGACAAACGCCTTGAGAAACTTGAAGAAAGGCTAAAACAACTGCAGGGCCTTCAAGATCCTACTCCAACAGACCTCTCCATCTACTCTAAGGTCAAAATGTCAGAAAAATTCAAAATGCCTGAGTTTGAGAAGTACGATGGCACGACCTGCCCAAGGGCTCACTTGCAAATGTATTTGGTTCGAATGACCCAATACGTTAATAATGTACCTTTAATGATCCAGTTGTTCCAGTCAAGCCTGGTAGGTCCCTCTCTGAGGTGGTACATAAAAAAGAACATAACCCTCATCGAGACATGGAGTCAAGCAAGTGAGGCATTCCTCAAGCAGTACAAATTCATAATGGACATTACCGCTTCTCGTGAGGATCTCGATCGCACGGAAAAGAAAAAGCAGGAATCTTTCAAATAATATGCTACTAGATGCAGGAATCTCGCCACCCAGATCAGTCCTGAGCCAACTGACTTTGAATTGAGAAAAATGTTCATCAAAACCCTCCCCTATGAATACCGCAATCGGATGGTGACTACGATCGTTGAATCATTCAATCAACTCATTCTAGTGGGAGAGCAAATTGAGACAGGTTTAAGGGACGGCTAGTTCACTAAGCCTGCACCTGTCAGCAGAAGGCTCAATATGAAAAAAGATAAAGAACCCCTGATTGATGTCAATGCCACCTACACTACAAACACCGGTCACCTCCCGACCGTTCAGACAAGCACAGGCCAACAACAGACTAATAGCCGTCCACCCCAACGCTACAACAACCGAAGACAATTCACTCCGCTTCCTGGATCTCCCTCCCAGGTTTTGCATCCTCCGAAACAAGAGCCTCCTTTCAACTGAGCCAAGATGACCCAACGCTGAAAACTTCTCCAGCTATGACCCGTCCAAAAAATGTGACTGTCACATGGGAGAAGTAGGTCATTCAACTGATGAGTGTTTCGTCCTTAAGCATCGGATCCAGAACCTACTGGATACTAAGGCCTTCTCATTCCAAACTGCAAAGCCAAATGTCCAAAACAATCCGCTCCCTGATCATGCTGACAAAGTAAACATGATATCCAGATCTGAAGCCGGTCAAATCAGAAATGTCAATGCACATATTGTTGACATCTATCGAGGGCTAGTAGAAACCGGGTATTATCCAAGTGATGAAATACCACCCTTTGCAATAATGAAGGAAAGGGTATTAAGAATGATAGAGACCGGAATAATCATGTACACCGGCCACGCCAGCATAGTTTATACCATATCGCAAGTCCTTATCAACTGGGAGGAAGAATTTGCCGCGCTAAATGCGGAAAAGGAAAAGAAGAATCCCACCTCACCTGAGAGCGTTTTGGAAAGGAAGGAAGCCTTTGTTCAAGCATCAACAACAGAAGCGCTATAGTCATCGAGATTCCCCGACCTTACAAATACGAATACAACAATGCGGTACCATGGTCTTATGACCTTGATGTTGGTTTAGTCACGAGATCTGGGCAAACCTATGCTCAAGCAAATACTCAGTCTGCTAAGCTCGTCACTGACGAAGAAGCCAAGGAGTTTTTGGCCGTAGTTAAGGCTAGTGAATATAATGTGGTGGAACGATTACGAAAATCACCAGGCCACGATCTCTCTACGGAATTGCTTCAGACATCTGTCAAGCACCAGAAATCCCTCATGAAAGTACTAAGTGAGGTACATGTCCCTGAAACGATTGAGCATGACAAACTCGAGGAATTTGTCAGTACCATCCTTTTAAAAGATCAAATGGCATTTTTTGATGAAGAAATTCCTGAGGAGGGTCGAGGACACACCAAGGGCCTCTACATATCAGTCAAGTGCAACGCATCTCACGTCGCTCGAGTGCTGATTGACAACGGATCTGCTCTTAACATATGTCCACTAGCGACACTCTGTCGCCTTAAAATAGAGAGATCATGGATCCAGGTACCCAAGACTTCTGTTCGAGCATTCGATGGAACAAATAAGGAAACAGTGGGAGAGATCGAGCTCGACATTCAAATTGGCCCAACCATATTCAAAATTTTGTTCTAGGTGATGGATATCCCCACTGCATTCAATTTCCTCTTAGGGCGCCCATGGATCCACGTCGCAGGAGCAGTACCTTCAAGCCTCCACCAAAGTGTGAAGTTCGTGGTTGGAGGAAAACTGATCACGGTCCGAGGAGAAGAAGATCACCGCATTTACCACAAGACAGCCATCCCTTATGTTGAACCTAGTGACAAAAGCGAAGCCAGCTATCAATCGTTCGAGCTCGTGTCTACTATACACGAAACTCGAGGGACTTTGCCTCTCGTCCCTGAGGTATCAAGTGCTGCAATCATGGTAGGAAAAATCATGGTTGGACATGGTTTCATTCCAGGACGAGGGCTTGGTAGGAGAGGCCAGGGCATCCGTCAGCCTATTGAAGCCCTGAGGAGACCCTATACCATCGGTTTAGGATATTCCCCTGATATAAAAGCAAAGAAGAAAGTCGGCCTTGTATATCCCCGTCTCGAGGAAACTTTCCCAGGCCTAGCCAGGATGATGCATGAGGAAGAGGAAGTGAATACTTCAAAATGGTTCAACCCCGGAAGCGCGAAATTGCCTATAATCCAGGAAAACACAACTTGGCCCTCACTTATAAAGAAAGAGGGGCCAGATGACATGACCACCATGTTCGGGGACATTTTCATAGGTGCCATTGAGGAAGAGCAGTTAGAAGAGACAGGCGATAACTTCTCGTTCATCCAAACTTCAACACCAAGTCGAAGAATTACGCGAGACTGTACACCATTTGACAGAAAACTTCGCTCAAGCTACCCGTGCATTCCGCTCTCGTCACAATGAGGAGCTGGTAGTAAATGAAGAAGACCCTACTAACACGACTTGGCAAGGGGCACGGCTACCCTTATCCCCAAGAAGCACTCGGCCATATTCGCCTCTTCCTAAATCATGGCCATTATTTTCCCCATCCTCCTAGAGCAAGGGATAATCGGTTGGGAACTGAGCCATCCTACTCCCGAGTACTTCCTTGATCATGATCCATCCAAGCAATGTGATTATCATTCGGGGGAATTAGGACACTCGCTAGATGACTGCACCATCCCGAGAGACAAGGTTCGGGATCTTTTGGATCTTTGGGGTATTCACGTTCCGCTCTCCATGGCAGTGTTTTGGCAAGGATCACCTCCTCGTGGTACCCGGCACCCGGTACCATGTTCCCCGAGCATGCTAAGGAAGCGCGTAGAGGAGAGGTAATCATGGACACTTTGGGCCAACCAAGTGGTAAATTTGACTACTATGTCGATTATTCAATCCCCCAAAATTTCTATGAGCATCGTCACAACATCGTCCCTGATGGATGGGAAGGCATGGATGATCTGAAATCCGCAAAGCCGGGAGCACAGGGAGACGTGGCTGGCGACTGGTATGAAGACTTCTTCGTGGGCGCTATCAACGAAGGACCGTTAGGGGAAATGGGTGCAAACTCGCTCGAGTAGAATCCTTTTTAATTCCTCTGCATACTCCCCTACGTGGGAACCTGTACATATTTCTTAAAGTCTGGCTTGTTTCGTTTTCAACATCAGTTCCACTCAAGGAACTGTTTTTGAAATCACCCTGTAAATCCGTCTACTAATAAATGAAGTTGAAAACATTTTGAGGGCATGAGGAGACACACCAAACCGGCCCGTTGATGATAGCCGGTCGTCAAATGAAAGAAGAAATCGAGGCCGGGTCTCCTCATGTTTCCTTGTCCTAAATCTTCAAGAACAACTTATCACCTTTTCAAAAGAAGGAAGCATGCATGCTACTAACCTTATTGGTTCCCTTAGCCTATCTACTCTATGACACAGGAATAATCTAGCAACAGATGAGGGTATGGGAACGGTCCAGACCAACACCGTAAGTAGCCATGATAGCAATTCTGATGACTCATATGATGATTTTGATGATTCCGACGAAATTCAACGGAATTGGAAGCACCACGAAGAAACAAGGCCCCTACTACGAAGACATCGTCATTGTCAATTTAGGCAGCACACGAAAGGTCCAAGGGAGATAAAGATTGGCGCAAACCTTCCTAAAGAAGAAGCTGCAAGCTTAATTGCCCTCCTAAAAAGGTATCAAGACGTATTCGCATGGTCATATGCCGATATGCCAAGCCTCGATCCAATGATCGTGGAGCATAGCTTGCCAACCAACCCTAATGTAGCCCCCAAGAAGCAGCGGCTAAGAAGAACTAAGCCTGAGTTGTCAAAAAAGATTGAAGAAGAAGTAATGAAGCTCCTGGAAGTAGGCTTCCTCGAAGTCTCGCAATATCCTAGTTGGGTAGCGAATATTGTACCGGTGAAGAAAAAAGATGGTCGAATCCGGGTTTGTGTCGACTACCACGATTTGAACAAAGCAAGCCCAAAAGATGATTTTCCGCTACCTCACATAGACGTTCTTATGGATAGTACTGCTGGATTCAAACTTTTCTCTTTCATGGATGGATTCTCGGGATACAACCAAATAAAAATGAAAGAGAAAGACAAGGGAAAGACGGCATTCATTACTCCATGGGGGACTTTTCACTATAAGGTCATGCCCTTTGGCCTGAAAAACGCTGGAGCAACTTACCAACGTGCCATGACCACCCTTTTCCATGACATGATGCATAAAGAAATTGAAGTATATGTCGATGACATGATCGCCAAAACCAGACACGGAGAGGACCATGTGAAGACCCTAGAAAAATTATTCAATCGACTTCGCCAGTTTAAGTTGCGCTTGCCAGCAAAATGTGTGTTCGGGGCAACTTCTGGCAAATTACTTGGATTCATTATGAGCTGTAAAGGGATAGAAGTGGACCCATCAAAAACTAAAGCGATATTTGAGATGCCTCCTCCCTCGACTGTAAAAGAAGTCCGGAGCCTCCTGGGAAGATTAAATTATATTGCGCGATTCATTTCCCAGCTTTCCGAAACTGCAAAACCTTTCTTTAAACTTCTCAAGAAAGGTGCACAAATCAAATGGGATGATGACTGTCGACTGGCGTTTGAAAATTTAAAGCAGTACCTAATGAAATCCCCGGTTTTAGTACCCCCGACTCCGGGACACCCTTTGACCCTCTACCTTACCATCAACAGTGAATCCCTAGGTGCAATGTTGGCACAGAAAGGACCCCATGATGGGAAGGAGCGAGTCATTTACTATTTGAGTAAAAAGTTCAACACATCGGAACAAAAGTACTCCAAGTCAGAAAACACATGCGCTGCATTGGTATGGGTGTTGCACGGACTGCGCGGTATACCTTGCATTACCAAACATTCCTTGTAACTGAAAGTGACCCAATCAAGTATTTGCTCGGTTGCCCAGCCTTGGTGGGAAAATTGGCCAAATGGCAAATCCTGATCTTAGAATTCGACATCCAGGTGATGTCGCAAAAATCAGTTAAAGGTCGGGTGATTGCTGATATGTTAGCAGATTGCCTTAAAGAAGTACGCGAGGATCATTCCCCAGACGACCGAATTTCAATAGTAGAAGAGGACACATGGACTATGTTCTTTGACGGAGCTGTAAATTTGTCAGGTTCCAGCATCAGGGCGGTCTTAATATCCCCAAATGGACAACATTATCATGTGGCTGCAAAATTGATGTTTCCATGCACCAACAATATAGCCGAATATGAAGCATGCATCCTCGGCCTTGTCGCGACCGAATTTTTCTGGGGGGTGAACCACCTAGGGTTTGGCTAATGGATTGTTAAGCCTAGACTTAACTCGGGCTCTCCCAAGCCCATACCAATTCGCGACTTAATGTTTAAGTTTTTAGCATGCAAATGATTTTCAATTAGGAGTCGCCACTAATCTATTCTTGGTGGGTCGATTAGAAACCCAAGTAAAATAATGGGAGGATTATTTTACTTCTATGAACCAGAGACTTTGGGTACGGGGACTTGGTTACATTAGACATTTCTAATGCCCTTTCGGTACCATTCTTTTTATTTTGAAAAATGTTTGGCAAGCAGTTTGGATTGATTTTAAATTTATTTCCTTAACATGTGAGGTGATCATGCGGTGCGCAATCCACCAATTTAACACCCAGATAAATAATGAATAAAATGCAAAACTTACCTCGAAGCAACGAAAGCATCTGCAATGTTAAATTAGAATCCACATCAACAACCCTAGATATGATTTCTAATTAACACGCAATTTATTTTTTTTTGGTTAAATTAACTAAATGGCCTAATTCTAATGACATGTAATTTCTAACTAAATTGACCTAGCAAAAATACTAAATGGCATGCATTTCATGAATCTAATCCTAATGACATGCACATGACATTTTTTTTTTTTTAAAGAATGCAATCTATCCTAGAGATTCAAACTAATTTATTCTAAGACATTTTTTTATTTTTTTATGAAATTCGAAATTAGAAAAATGTGAAAATTATCTAATTAGATTAAGATCCTATTCAATTTGTATTAGGAATTAGGTTGAGCTAAATCCTAATTTAAACTAAAATATTATCTTAACCCAAATAATTCTAAAATGCAATCTATTTAAGAAAATGCCTAAACTTATAATAAATTAAGAAAAATATTATCTAAAATTAAACTAAGTGCAATTTAACCCTAATATGCCATGACATGCAAAATATGCCCCCCCAATTCTACATGACATATGCATGATGATTTTTTTTGTGGCTTTTTCCTTTTTTCCAAAATTAAAATTTAACATGCAATTCAAGTTAAAGAAAAAAACTAGCAACCTAAATTAATTGATTTGATTTTTTTATTTCGAAAATTCATGATAAATAGAATATTTAGCCTAAATATGCAAATAACCCTAAAACATGCAATATTCTAACTCGGACATATCTCAAGATAAATAAAGCAATCAAGTCCATTCAAAATTACCCCAAAAAAGATATCACATATCGTTCGGATCAAGGGATAATATTTCGCTAGTAAAATCGATAAATTGATCTTAAGCCTTAAAGATCAAAATATCAATTTTATTCCCACTTGATTAATTATTTCATCAAAAGCCTTATAGATGAAATAAAA
Organism: Eucalyptus curtisii; assembly: GCA_017140595.1. Taxonomy (NCBI): domain Eukaryota; kingdom Viridiplantae; phylum Streptophyta; class Magnoliopsida; order Myrtales; family Myrtaceae; genus Eucalyptus; species Eucalyptus curtisii. Next base: position 30,147,811 of record CM029503.1, on the reverse strand, counting down.
AAAAACCTAGCGCGGTTGCGAATCAGGCGATATATTGAGATTTCCAATTATGCATAGATAGGTATTTCAACAAAAGAAAAACAACATATAAAGAGATAAAAATAAAAATAAAAATAAAACCTAGACTTGCCTAATAAAGTAAAGAAAATACCTAATAAAATTTTCTCTTTTTTTTTTAAAAAAAAAAAGAAAATCTTGGCCGCCGGTTTTAGGGGAAGTCGCCGGCTAGGGTTCCGGCGAGGTCTCCGGCGGAGGTTCGGCAAGGACCGGCAACGAGCGAGCGGCGAGCGGGTCGGCACCGGGCGGCGTCGCGGGCTGATCTTCCTGGCTTCGGACGAGGGAGGACGTCGTTGCGGCATGACTGGCGTCGCGGGCTGACAAGGGACGACGGAGCTCGAATCGGCGAGTGAGGCTCGGGCGCGGTTGCTACCGGGATCTCGATCTGGGCCGGCCACGCTCGGATCTACGGCGGCGAGCGCGTCGAGCTATGGGCGTCGGGGCTGCGCGACCCCAGGCGGGTCCGGGCGTCGGCGCTAGGTCACGAGCGGGCGAGTTCGATCCGAATCCGCCGGTGTTGGGTCTCGGCTGGAGCAGGGCGGAGCACGGCGAGACGAACCGGCGACGGGGAGATCGACTGGCGGGGCGACACCGATGAGGTGGCCGGTGATGGCGCAGCACCGGCGCGGCGCCGGCGTGACTAGAGACCCCCGAGGAAGACGAAGGGGCCACCGGCTAGGGTTTCGGGGCACTTTTTTTTTCTTTTTTTTTTGACAGAATCTCTCTCTCTCTCAGCTTTTTTTCGAAATTTCACTCTAAAAATCAACTTTTCACCTTTGCTCTCAAAATTTTCTGACGGCAAAGAAGAAGCCCCCTTTTACTTTGCGCACGATGTATTTTTATAGGTCCAAAATATGTATCCTCACGATATATATTTTTTCTTTTTTTTTGCTTGTGCACGATACCCCTAAATATGTCGTTGAAATATACACACTCCGCGCAATATTCCCTTTTATATTTCTCACATATTCTATCCAAAAAAATTCCCTCTTTGCACAAAATACACCCCTTAGTGTATATTACCTAAAAATATGAAAAATCTGAACGGAATATGTGAAAAATCCTCCATTCACTGGCGGCCTAAAATAAAATAAAATAAAATGTTTCTAAACTATATGCCATGTGTGTTTTTATATTTATATTTTTTAATTTAAAAAATCAACCCCAAAAATTTAGGTGTCAACAAATTTGCCCCTCTTTGAAGGTGAGCTCGCAGAGGTTGCCTTCAAAGATAAATTGAGACCTAAATTTTGATCATGTACATGCAATGAATGATTTTTTCGGAAAATGAATTCCATTTTTTTAATGCAATTTATATGATGCATGGAAATGCTAATGCAAATGATAGATGAACCTACTTGGAATAACTTACCTTCAAGGAGGATAGAGTAGTTCAAGGTAGTTGGTGTTACATGTCTATGACCCGTACCATTCTATGGTCGCCTAGAATAGTAACACGACTTTAAAGAGCCTGCTTTCCCAGGACCCGTACCATTCTACGATCCCCCAGTATGACAGTGTTTGGTTGTGTCTAGGACCCGTACCATTTTACGGTCGCTTAAACGGGGATTCACTTACTAGGACTCGTACCATTCTACGATCGCCTGAATAAGGAATAGATGTTGTCGAGGACCCGTACCATTCTGCGGTCGCCTTGACGGAAAATGGATTTTTCAAGACCCGTACCATTATATGGTCGCCTGAATGGGGAAATTGCTTTTCCAGGACCCGTACCATTCTACGGTCGCCTGTTAGAGCAATAAATGTTGTTTAGGACCCGTACCATTCTATGATCGCCTAAACGGGGAAATTGCTTTTCCATGACCCGTACCATTCTACGGTCGCCTGTTAGAGCAATAAATGTTGTTTAGGACCCGTACCATTCTACGGTCGCCTAAACGGAGATTTTGGTTGGCTAGGACCCGAACCATTCTTCGGTCGCCCAGCGTTGCAATCTGGAGAAAAATCTTTGGGGACAACTCAATCAAGTGTATTCAAAAGGGGAATACTTGTGCAACGACAAATATTTAAGGTATGAATAGAGATAAACTTACCTGGTGACATCTCAGTTCCTTGGGGATGTGTCTCCTACAAAACATAATCGTAAGAGAGGCAACATGCATTTGTAATCACAGACATGCATTAATTCAAGTAAGGTTCATGCGTAATGACTTCTATCAACCACGCATCATCCTAATTTCAATAGGAATGATCTCGAATGATGATTCTAATCTGAACGCATGAGCGTCATGGATGTGTCAAATAAGGGATCCTTCAGTCTGAAAGGACTTTTCACTCATCCTCTTTAAAAGGGGTTGTTTTATCCTGACCTTTGATGTAGGATCTTGACAATCACTCTATCTCACTGTCATCATGCCAAAGAAGGTTTTGTGCAATCTCGCAAGTGGTACGACCTTACCAGTCTTAGAGGTCTTTAACAGGGACCGTAATGTGGGCCTGGTCAATGGCTTAACAAATGGGACTCTTTGAGTCGAGGCTTTTGAAAGAATGAGCGATCTGTAATCATCTCTGGGTTTACAAGTCAAGAACCCTACAAAATGATAAAGGAATAATCTTGCTCGCACTTCTTCGAGCGATACTTAAACATGTGAACCCCTAGGTTAATTCAAGTGCCCTAATCAGAAGAGACTTTACAAGGGACGTAACATAGGCTTGGTTCATGGGTTGAGAAATGAAAGGATCATTTGGCTCAAAAAGTGTTTAGGGGGTCAAAGTTGGTGATCATCTTGACATTTCTACCACTTTCCTTCTCCATTGTCTAAAATTTTTTTTTATCACAACTCCATTAATTGCAACAGCATTTGAGAGTTTTTTTTTTTTTGTACCACCTTGTTGGGGATACAATTCAAGTGTTTGATTTTTTCTTTTTGGGCATTTGGCCTTGCTTTTACTAGGCACACTGCTTTTTTCATGCCCCTATTTTGCACTTTTTCTCTTTGGAATTACACAGTCTTCTTTTATGAGCATTCTAAACCATGTTACTTGAATGGTTCTCTTTTGCCTTGCCCCAGTGTGGGGGATGATCACCAACCGGGTTTGACACGAAATGAACTTTTAGGCTCAAATGGGCCATGCAATAGTCAAAAGTGTGTAGGATAAAGAAAGAACTACTCTTCGTCATCCTAAGGCACTTGAATTATCGCGTAAGTTACACTGCAAAAGCGATGCTCAAAGATTGATGCAAGTGTGAGCAACAATATTCCTACCATTCATTTCAAATTTGTCCCAATGTGGGATGATTCTTAATAGGGGTAATTTTAAAAGAATCTCCATAAGTGTATGGGGCTCAAAGGGGTTGAGCAATGGATCACCTGTAGTGTTTGGGATAGAGAAAAGAATGCCTCTCATTACCTTGGTTGACGTACCCTTTGCGAGATAGCCCTCTTCCTTGTGGGCATGGAATTTTCACACGACTCATTGGGGGTTAGTGTATGAAGCAGTGTATGAAACAAGGCTTGCCTTTCGTCATTCCAAAGTATCCCATTGGACACATTCATTCTCACACAATTCATCAAGGAAGAAAAAATGCAAGATTTGCAATAAATTTGAACAATTCAACTTATTGAAGCAATTTATTCATCGTAGAAATGCTTTGCAGTTCAAAACATGACATGGCAAATTCTATCATGGGTAATACTTCTTGACAGCATCTGAATTAACTGGGGTGGAAAACTCACGACCATCCATTTCTGCCAAGATCAAAGCACCGCCAAAAAGTACCTTATTTACCACATATGGGCCGCTGTAGTTTGGAGCAAACTTGCCTCCAGAATCTGGAAAAATCGGCAACAGCTTCCTTAGGACTAAGTCATTTACCTTGAAATGTCTAGGCCGCACCTTTTGGTTGAAAGATCTGGCTACTCTCTGTTGATATGTTTGGCCATGGCAGAGAGCCTTCAGTCTCTTCTCGTCAATCAAGTTCAACTGCTCGAATCTTTGTTGTGACCATTCCGCCTCGAGACAACTCCACTTGGGATAAAACTCTTAGAGAGGAATCTCCACTTCTACAGCGAACGCCTCCATGCCGTACACCAAAGCAAACGGGGTTGCCCCAGTGGAAGTGCGGATCGAGGTTCAATACGCCATCAGTGCGAAGGGCAATCTATCATGCCAATCTCGATAATTCTCGGCTGTCTTAGCCAAGATCTTCTTGATGTTCTTATTGGCCGCTTCAACGGCCCGTTCATTTGAGGCGGTAGGAGATGAATTCGATGCTTGATCTTGAACTCGCCGAACAACCCATCAACAAGCTTATTGTTCAAATTTGTCCCGTTATCAGTGATGATTGCCACAGGGATGCCATAGCAAGAAATTATGTCACGTTTAATGAACTTCACAACATTGCGGGCAGTGACATTTGCAAAGGATGTAGCTTCGATCCATTTGGAGAAATAGTCTATCGCCACCAAGATGAATCGATGTCCATTTGAAGCCTTGGGATTGATTGGGCCAATCACATCAATGCCCCACATCGAGAAAGGCCATGGCTCGGAAAACTGGTGCAACTCAGTCGGAGGAACATTTATCTTATTCCCATGAATCTGGCAGCGGTGACAACTCCGAACATGCTGCATGCAGTCACTTTCAAGCGTGAGCCAATAGTAGCCTAGTCTGATAATCTTCTTAGCCATCATGTGCCCATTCATATGAGGGCCACATATTCCTTCGTGCACTTCTTGCATGATTCGAGTGGCGTCAGTTGCATCCACACACCACAACAAGATTGAATCATAAGATCTCTTGTACAAATTCTCGCCACTGACGAAGAATTTTGAGGCCATCTTCGTGATGTACTTCCTATCGGCGGGAGTGCTTCCTTCGGGGAATTCCTGCCTTTTAATGTAGTTCATGATATCGTAATACCATGGTTTTCCATCAGGTTCTTCAATCACGATCACACAATAAGCCGGCTTCGGCAAAACCTCTATTTTCAAAGGCTCAACCTCTAACCCGTCAGTGACTTGCAACATAGACGACAAAGTCGCGAGTGCATCTGCAAATTGATTATGAGACCTCGGCAAGTATTCGAATGAAATTTCCTCGAACTCCTTTACCAGATCTTCCAAGTACTTGTGGTACGGGAGCAATTTGGCGTCTTTAGTCTTCCATTCACCTACGGTCTGAAGTATGATTAGTGCCGAATCTCCAAATACCATTAACTTGGCCACACCCATCTCGATTGCGGCTTGAAGTCCGAGGATGCAAGCCTCATACTCGACCACATTGTTAGTGCATGGGAATATCAATTTTGCAGCTACCGGATAGTGCTGTCCATCTGGGGATATCAGAACTGCCCCAGTACCAGAACCAGACAAGTTCACGGCTCCATCAAAGAACATCTTCCATGAGTCTTCATTTACACTCAAGACACGGTCATCAAGGAAACTGTCATCGTCATTAGAGACTCCTGAATTTTCGGCAAATAGATCAGCGATCGCTCGACCCTTAACCGACTTTTGTGGCATGAATTGCACATCAAATTCGGAGATCAAGATTTGCCATTTGGCCAACTTACCCACCAAAGCTGGCCGATCAAGTAAGTACTTGATAGGGTCGTTCTCAGTCACGAGGAATGTCTGATAATGTAGTGTGTATTGTCGTAACCTATGCAACACCTACACCAACGCCACACAAGTCTTTTCAACATCAGAATATTTCAACTCTGATACAGTGAACTTCTTACTCAGATAATAAATGGCTCGTTCTTTTTTATCGACAGGACTTTCTTGAGCCAACATCGCACCCAACGATTCACTATGGATGGTGAGGTAGAGAATTAAGGGATGCCTCGGTGATGGTGGGACAAGAACTGGTGGATTCATCAGGTACTGCTTTAGCTTGTCGAATGCTTCTTGACACTCATTATCCCAGTTGACTCGTGCATTCTTCTTTAGGAGCTTGAAGAACGGCTTAGCAGTTTCAGAGAGTTGGGAAATGAATCGAGCTATGTAATTCAGTCTCACCAAGAGACTTCGGACTTCTTTCACCGTTGATGGAGGTTGCAACTCACATATAGCCTTAGCCTTGGAAGGGTCGATCTCAATCCCCTTCATCGCTTACAATGAATCCAAGCAATTTACCGGATGTTGCTCCGAACACGCATTTAGCAGGATTTAAACGAAGCTTGAACTCACGGAGTCGATCAAACAACTTCTTCAAGGTTTCGATGTGACTTTTTCCTGGTCGGGTTTTTGCAATCATATCATCAACGTAGACTTCAATCTCCTGGTGCATCATGTCATGAAATAATGCGACCATGGCTCGTTGGTAGGTTGCCCTTGCATTCTTGAGTCCAAAGGGCATGACCTTATAATGAAAGGTTCCCCACGGGGTGATAAATGCAGTTTTCTCCTTGTCTTCCTCCTTCATCCTTGTTTGATTGTATCCGGAGAAACCATCCATAAATGAGAATAGTTCAAAGCCAGCAGTACTATCTACAAGTACATCTATGTGTGGTAACGGGAAGTCATCCTTCGGGCTAACCTTGTTCAAATCCCGATAGTCAACACAAACTCGAACTCGACCGTCCTTCTTCATCACCGGCACGATATTAGCCACCCATTCGGGGTACTGTGAGACTTCAATAAATCCCACCTTCAAAAGTTTCATCACCTCTTCCTCTATCTTCTTCGAGAGCTCGGGCTTAGTTCTCCGCAGTCTTTGCTTCTTAAGTGGTACGTCCGGGTCAGTAGGTAAGCAATGCTCCACAATTGACGGGTCTAGCCCAGGCATGTTAGCGTAGGTCCATGCAAAGTTGTCTTGATATTCCTTCAGTAACTGAATGAGGCGCTCAGCCTCGTCTTTAGGGAGATTCGCCCCAATTTTCACATCCTTGGCTTCTTCAGTGTCACTTAAATTAATGGTGACGGTCTGCTCAGATGTGAGAGCCTTGGTTTTTTCATGTTGTTCCCAGCTTCGCTGCACCTCAATGGGATCTTCGATTAGATCATCATTATCAGCACTTGTTGCATTTGATTGGACCATTTCCACACATTTGCATGCCATAAGATTGTTCCTGAAACATGAAGTAGATAAATCAGAAAGACAAACAGAATAATCTACATTTTCAAATATTTTTTTTTATTTTTTTTAATTTCTTTTTAAAAGAATTTTGGCAAAAATATTTTTTGAAATATTTTGACAGGAGAAAGCATGATGAAGTCCAGGCCTCAGAATTCTCCTTGGATTTTATTTTTTCTTTATCGGCTGGATATCATCACCGGGCTGGTTTGGTGTACCTCGTCATGCCCTCAAAATAAAACTTGTAATTTTATTGATATTCATCAATCAATTACATTTATTGAATGGAAATGCAATTTTCAAACCCTGAAAAGAAAGCGAAAAAGAAGAAATCGAAAACAAGCCCTAGAAAGCGATAAAAATTCCCACGCAGGGAATGTGAGAAAGCAGTAAATGAGTTACTCTTGTGGGCCAGAGCCCATCTCCTCCGAAGGTCCTTTGTCAATGGTCCCTATGAAGACGTCATCGAAGAGACTAGTGATTCCTTCCAATGCATCTTCGAGGTTTTCTACCTCCGGGGGTGTCGGATTATCCACGCCACCCCATCCATCTGGGGCAATGTCGCGGGGATCAATGTAGAAACTGGGAGGAGCCGAATACTTCACTAGATAGTCGAATTTTCCGCTTGGCTGCCCCAGGGTGTCTATTATTTCTGCTTCATCCTGCATCATTATCGGAGGACCAAGAAATGTCTCGTGAATGCTCGGGGGTGGTGAGTTTTGCCTTCCTCGCCCTTGGTTAGGTGGCGAGTTCTGCATTTCTTATCTTCTCCCACCTCTTCCATGGTACCCTAAACCTGCAGAACGGGACCTCTGAGGGGCTTCAATGGGACTTCGAATACCCTGACCATTTCTTCCAAGACCATTGCCAGGAACAAAACCATTCCCAACCATCACCCTTCCCACCATAAGGGCAGCATTTGAAACTTCGGGAGCGAGTGGCGGTGAGTCTCGAGATGTGTGTATGGTGGACACCAACTCAAATGAATGGTAACTCGACTCAAACTCGAAGTCTAGCTCTACATAGGGGATAGCCGTTTCATGATAAATTCGATGATCTTCTTCGCCATAGATAGTGACCAACTTCCCTTTAATCACGAACTTCACAGCTTGATGCAGACTTGAAGGCACCGCTCCCGCTCGGTATGTATCCGGGGACGACCTAGCAGGAAATTGAATGCAGTAGGGATGTCCATCACCTGGAAGGGAATATTAAAAACCACCTGCCCTATTTGCACATCGAGGTGAATCTCTCCGAGCACCTCTTTCTTCGTACCATCAAAAGCTCGGACAGAAGTCCTTGCAGCATGTATCTTGGACGGGTCCACCTTGAGGCGATGAAGAGTGGCCAGTGGACATATGTTTAGAGCAGACCCATTATCAATGAGTACTCGGGACACATGAGAAGCCTTATGCTTGACAGATATATAGAGTGCCTTGTTATGCCCTCTACCCTCAAGAGGGAATTCCTCATCAGAGAAGGCAATCATGTCCTTGAGAAGGATCAATCCCACAAAATCTTCTAGCTTGTCTGCCTCAACCGTCTCGGGTACACGAATTTCACTCAGCACCTTCATCAAGGACTTTTGATGCACAGGGGATGTAAGCGGGAGTTCGAGTAAAGAAATGCAGGCGGGCATCTTTCGTAGCTGCTCGACCACATTATACTCGCTTGCTTTGATTATGGCCAGAAACTCCTTAACATCTTCATCGGTGACAGGTTTCGCGGGTTGAGCATTGGCTTGAGAATAAGTCCGACCAGACCTTGTAACAAGGTCAACATCTAGATCATAGGACCAAGGGACCGCCTTATTGTTGACATATTCATACGGTTGAGACATTTCAATCACTATCTCATCGTCAGATGCATCTTCAAGTGGGGGCATATCCACGAGGGATGGATCAACTTCTTCTTCACCAGTATCGAGCGCAGCCTGCTCCTCTTCCCAATCGATAACGATGTGGGAAATAGTGGAAACTATGCAATTATGGTCAGCATATACGATGATGCCATCATCCACCATCCTGGTGACTCTTTCCTTCATCAGTGATAGAGGAACATCCTCCTGATCTGGATAATATCCGGCTCTTACTAGCCCGTTGTAAGCATCTTCCACGTGTACCTTCGAGTTCTTGATTCGACCAACTTCAGGCTCCAAGATAGCATTGATCGTACCTTCATGCTCTGGTAGTGGATTCTTTTGGATGTTTGGCCGAGCAACTTGAAATGAAAAGGCCTTCGTGTCCAAGAGGTTTTGGATCTTATGCTTGAGAGTGAAACATTCATCAGTTGAATGCCCCAGTTCGCCGCTATGGTAATCACACTTCTTCATCGGGTCGTAGCCTCGGATGCTTTCACGGTTAGGGACGCTTTGGTTCACTAGTAAGCAAACCTTTCTTTCTTAGGATTGCCAACACTTGGGATGGAGATCCAGGGAGAGGGGTGAACTGTCTTCTTGCTTGGGCAAATGGTTGACAGTCGGCAGTTTGTTGTTGCCTTTGATTCATCTAGATAGCCGGGGCACGATTGGTACTTTCTTGGCCATAAGCCACATTCACATCTACAGCAGCTTCTTTCTCCTTCTTGGCAGAGAATTTTTTAGTCTATGGTTCAGTAAACCATCCTTCCCTTATCCCCATCTCGATCTGTTCTCCTACAAGAATAAGCTGATTGAAGCTCTCGACATACGTACTGGCCATTCGGTTACGAAACTCAGATGGAAGGGTCTTCACAAATAACTTCATCAACTCCTTGTTGGTAGGCTCAGGAGTAATTTGAGCTGCCAGGTTTCTCCATCTCACAAAGATACTCTTTAAATGACTCACTCCTTTTCTTTTCCATCCGCTCCGGGTCTTCTCGGGAAGGCGCGATGTCCATGTTAAACTTGTACTGTTTGATAAACGCGTTTGCCACTTCGTTCCAGGTTCCGAGGAGGTTTACATTCTTCATGACATACCAGTTCAGTGCGGGCCCGAGTCAAACTCGCATGGAATGATTGGATCATGAGGGCTCGTTCTTGACATATTGGGCCATACGCACGTGGTACATCTCGCAAATGAGCTTTTGGGCAGGAAGTACCATCGTATTTCTCAAAATCCGGCATTTTAAACTTCTTTGGCATCTTGACCTTCTCATAGACGGATAGGTCGAACGGGAGTGAATTCCGCGACTCTTGCAGTTGTTTCAGCTTTTCTTCCAGTTTTGTAAAACGTTCATCTTGCTCCGCTTTAGAGGCATTATCAAGCTTAGCCTTTCGCACATTGATCAGCGGTAGGTCATCTTCCAGGTCAGGGATGTCGTCATCATCCATTTGGGTCTCGTTTGCCTGCCTCGGGACGATTATCTCTGGAAGAGCAGGTGCAGGATTCGGATTCGCTCGGAGGGATTGGATCTGAGTCGTCAGTAGCTGCATAGAGGCGGTTAACTGTTGAAGTTGTTCTTCCATAGTGGAGATGCGATCACGCATTTCAGTTTGATCGGCCATTCTAGCTCTTAATCGAGTGATGATGGGAGAGCGTGGAGGATCCGTTATCACCTAATTTGAAGAAATGAATACACATAAGCACTTCATATAAAACAATGCCGGTCCATGACGAAAGTCTAACAACTTTTATTCATTAATGAAATTGCTTGACATTAACAATGTAAAGAAACTTGCAAGGCCCTAGACAAATAAACTAATCAAATAAATGACTCAACTTCCTAAACATTAAACTAAAGTAAAAAGACCAAATAGATTCAAGCCACTTTATTTGGCCCGATCTATAAACACATGGGAAGCCAACGCTTGACGTAGTTGCCTCTTCTCCTTAGCATCCTTCTTAGCTTGCTTCTCGAGTTCTTCAATCTTCCTCTTGTGACTATTAAGCTACGCTTGCCGAGTGGGCTTCTCGGTCACATCTGGCACCTTTGGGAGATACTCGGTCGGAATCTTGTGCTGACGGATGTATCGAGTCGTGGCATAGTAGGTCTTTTCCTTCCCCTCAAACTCATCTTCAAGTAAGCTCAACTTTTGTTCCCGACATGCGATCCAAGCTTGTTCGATACAGCGAAGTTCCTTCTTGTGATCACCATCCTTAGCGGTGAATTGGACTTGGAACAAACCCATCTTGAGAGGGGGCGGTAGATCTTGCACAACTCGATCTTGACGAGCCACTCGGAGTGGGTAGTAAGAAGTAGCACCGGTTATCCCCAATAGTGGGATCGGCTCACCATCGCCATGAGAGAGACGTGCTTTGGAGACTTGGAACCACTTAGCATGCCATAGGAAAATCTTGGTATTCGGATTTTTCAATAATTTGACCCATTTTGAGTAAGAAAGATTTGGAGTTCGATCCTGATGATTTTTAAATACTTCGATGGGATGATGGAAATCAGTGACATTGATAATATTCATGCGAATATTGACCTTACTTATGTGAGAAAAGAACCACATTTGTAAAAGTTCAATTGGTGCACGAAAAGTTTTATCTTCATCTTCCTTAAATCAGGTGAGTGACAAAAATGTTTCAGCTAGAATAGTATTGACAAAACTAATCCTAGCACACACTTGTTTGACCACCCATGCGATAGAAGGATTAATGGCACCTTTACAAAGAGGGAAAATAACAAACCGGAAGAAAGCTAGGAGGAAGATCCTACTTTTTAAGAGAGTGTTAGCACTAGCAAAACTCTGATCTAGGAAGGAAAAAGGACATGCAAGACAATTATCTTTCAGCACTCTTTTTATCAAATTCTTATCCATCCTAAGAAAATTAGACAAAATCGATTATGGTTCTAATCCAATGGGTGGATTTATTAATTCCAATTCCAAAGGTTTTCCTATGGCAATGCTGTATTCTTCCAAAGTCGGAGTCAGCTCATGCTTACCAAATATAAACGTTGATGTTCGGGGGCTCCGAGAAATGAGCAAGTGCTTGCATGACGCCACTCGGACATCAACGTCAAGGAGGGGAACAAGGCGACCAAGTCTGCTCTCTACATAGCTTTGGCCCTCGTGGCCTAGACGAGTCCACCATGATTTGAGTTCAACTTTTGGTGCAGATACGAATCGAATGTCGGATCTTCCCATTGTTTATAAACCAGGACTCAACCAACCTAATGTCATGGACCGACCAAAGACGTAAATAAGTAAATTACAAGAGTAAAGGATAGAGAGCTTACTTTACCATACGATTAAAGCAACCACATAGACAAGCGCATGAAGTGTGAGGCTCGATTTCTATCTAGATGGCTTAGCAAAATGGAGTTAAAAGGGTGGGATGACTTAGTTGCAACCTCGCATGCCAAGTCAAGTCCTCCTAACTCCGGCCCAGTCAAGAATGATACCCCAATACGACACAGCCTCGCGGGCAGAGGTAAACATTCTTGACACTAAGAAAGAAACTTTCGGGATTGAGTTGGGCAACCTCTACTACGCGGCCTCGCGGTCGAAGTCGTATCCAACTCAATACCATCCTAAATATCCTAGTGCGGCCCAGGTCCGACGGCAGGTCGTGTGTGCAATAGTGTAGTGCTAAATGCAAGGCATGCACAACAGTTTAAATCAAACAACACTTCAATAACTTGAGTTTAAAACATTCATCCCCAACTCCAACCTGCAAGACAATGGTTAGCAAAGACTACTCCCCTTATATCTCCCAATTTGCAAGAACATTTAACACCTTACATGTTAGGGACGTACCTGGGATCCTTGCTGCCAAAAAAAAAGCATTTTTCAAAAGAAAAGAAAAATTGGCCTAAGTCCACTAAGAGTTTCAACTCAAGTCCCCAGTGGAGTCGCCAAGCTGTCGCGACCAAATTTTTCTGGGGGGTGAACCACCTAGGGTTTGGCTAATGGATTGTTAAGCCTAGACTTAACTCGGGCTCTCCCAGGCCCATACCAATTCGCGACTTAATGTTCAAGTTTTTAGCATGCAAATGATTTTCAATTAGGAGTCGCCACTAATCTATTCTTGGTGGGTCGATTAGAAACCCAAGTAAAATAATGAGAGGATTATTTTACTTCTACGAACCAGAGACTTTGGGTACGGGGACTTGGTTACATTAGACTTTTCTAATGCCTTTTCGGTACCATTCTTTTTATTTTGAAAAATGTTTGGCAAGCGTTTGGATTGATTTTAAATTTATTTCCCTAACATGTGAGGTGATCATGCGGTGCGCAATCCACCAATTTAACACCCAGATAAATAATGAATAAAATGTAAAATTTACCTCGAAGCAACGAAAGTATCTGCAATGTTAAATTAGAATCCACATCAACAACCCTAGATATGATTTCTAATTAACACGCAATTTATTTTTTTTGTTTTTGCTTGATTAATGAAAATCATGCAATATGCAATACAATATTAACTAAATGGCCTAATTCTAATGACATGCAATTTCTAACTAAATTGACCTAGCAAAAATACTAAATGGCATGCATTTCATGAATCTAATCCTAATGACATGCACATGACATTTTTTATTTTATTTTTTAAAAGAATGCAATCTATCCTAGAGATTCAAACTAATTTATTCTAAGACATTTTTTATTTTTTATGAAATTCGAAATTAGAAAAATGTGAAAATTATCTAATTAGATTAAGATCCTATTCAATTTGTATTAGGAATTAGGTTGAGCTAAATCCTAATTTAAACTAAAATATTATCTTAACCCAAATAATTCTAAAATGCAATCTATTTAAGAAAATGCCTAAACTTATAATAAATTAAGAAAAATATTATCTAAAATTAAACTAAGTGCAATTTAACCCTAATATGCCATGACATGCAAAATATGCCCCCCCTAATTCTACATGACATATGCATGATGATTTTTTTTGTGGCTTTTCCTTTTTTCCAAAATTAAAATTTAACATACAATTCAAGTTAAAAAAAAAAACTAGCAACCTAAATTAATTGATTTGATTTTTTTATTTCGAAAATTCATGATAAATAGAATATTTAGCCTAAATATGCAAATAACCCTAAAACATGCAATATTCTAACTCGGGCATATCTCAAGATAAATAAAGCAATCAAGTCCATTCAAAATTACCCCAAAAAAAGATATCACATATCGTTCAGATCAAGGGATAATATTTCGCTAGTAAAATCGATAAATTAATCTTAAGCCTTAAAGATCAAAATATCAATTTTATTCCCACTTGATTAATTATTTCATCTAAAGCCTTATAGATGAAATAAAAAAAAAAAAAAAACCTAGCGCGGTTGCGAATCAAGCGATATATTGAGATTTCCAATTATGCATAGATAGGTATTTCAACAAAAGAAAAACAACATATAAAGAGATAATAATAAAAATAAAATAAAACCTAGACTTGCCTAATAAAGTAAAGAAAATACCTAATAAAAATTTTCTCTTTTTTTTAAAAAAAAAAAAAAAAATCTTGGCCGTCGGTTTTGGGGGAAGTCGCCGGCTAGGGTTCCGGCGAGGGTCTCCGGCGGAGGTTCGGCAAGGACCGGCAGCGAGCGAGCGGTGAGCGGGTCGGCACGGGGCGGTGTCGGGGGCTGATCTTCCTGGCTTCGGACGAGGGAGGACGTCGGCGCAACGTGACTGGCGTCGCGGGCTGAGGAGGGACGACGGAGCTCGAACCGGCGAGTGAGGCTCGGGCGCGGTTGCTACCAGGGATCTCAGATCTGGGCCGGCCGCTGCTCAGATCTACAGGCGGCGAGCGGCGTCGAGCTATGGGCGTTGGGGCTGCGCGACTGGGCAGGTCTGGGTGTCGGCGCTAGGTCACGAGCAGAGGCGAGTTCGATCCAGATCCGCCGGTGTTGGGTCTCGGCTGGAGCAGGGCGGAGCGCGGCGGGACGAACCGGCGACGGGGAGATCGGCTGGCGAGGCGACACCGGCGAGGTGGCCGGTGATGGCGCGGCACCGGCGCGGCGCCTGCGTGACTAGAGACCCCCGAGGAAGATGAATGGGCCACGGCTAGGATTTCGGGGCACTTTTCGTTTTTTTTCTTTTTTTTCTTTTTTTTTTTTTTTTTTGACAGAATCTCTCTCTCTCTCAGCTTTTTTCGCAATTTCACTCTAAAAATCAACTTTTTACCTTTGCTCTCAAAATTTTCAGACGGAAAAGAAGAAGCCCCCTTTTACTTTGCGCACGATGTATTTTTATAGGTCCAACAAATGTATCCTCACGATATATATTTTTTTCCTTTTTTTGCTTGTGCACGATACCCCTAAATATGTCGTTGAAATATACACACTCCGCGCAATATTCCCTTTTATATTTCTCACATATTCTATCCAGAAAAATTCCCTCTTTGCACAAAATACACCCCTTAGTTTATATTACCTAAAAATATGAAAAATCTGAACGGAATATGTGAAAAATCCTCCATTCACTGGCGGCCTAAAATAAAATAAAATAAAATGTTTCTAAACTATATGCCATGTGTGTTTTTATATTTATATTTTTTAATTTAAAAATCAACCCCAAAAATTTAGGTGTCAACAGGCCTGCAAATGGCTATCGAAATGGAAGTAACAAAACTAAAAGTGTTCGGTGATTCCGCCTTAATTATCCGCCAGACTTTGGGCAAGTGGAAGACAAGAGACACCAAACTGGTTCCTTATCACGACTACTTGGAAAAATTGGTTGGTGGGAGAATTCCAGGATGTCTCGTTTGAATATCTACCTAGAATTCATAATCAGTTCGCTGATGCACTAGCAACGCTATCATCTATGTTGCAAGTAACGAAGGGGTTGGAAGTAGAGCTTTTGAAGATTGAAGTCCTGGCAAGACAAGCCCACTGCATGACTATAACTGAAGAACCCGACGGGAAACCCTGGTATTACGATATCATGAAGTACGTCCAGAAGCAGGAATTCCCTAAAGAAAGCACTCCCTCTGATCGAAAATACCTAATGAAAATGGCTTCGAGGTTCTTCGTCAGTGGTGAAAATCTATACAAAAGATCATACGACTCAGTCCTGCTAAGGTGTGTTGATGCAACTGAAGCCACACGGATAATGCAAGAAATACATGAAGGAGTATGTGGCCTCACATGAATGGACTCATGTTGGCCAAGAAAATAATGAGATTAGGTTATTACTGGCTCCCTTTAGAAGGCGATTGTGCCCAACATGTGCGAAGCTGTCATCGTTGTCAGATTCATGGGGACAAGATAAATGTCCCTCCAACCGAACTGCATCAATTATCTGAGCCATGGCCATTTTCAATGTGGGGCATCGATGTAATTGGCCCAATCAACCCGAAGGCATCAAATGGGCACCGGTTCATTTTGGTCGCAATTGATTACTTCTCAAAATGGATCGAAGCCACATCCTATGCAAGCGTAACTGCACGAAACGTTATGAAGTTCATCAGACGTGACACAATCGCCCGTTATGGCGTACCGGAAGCTATCGTCACCGACAATGGGTCAAACTCGAACAACAAGTTGATTGATCAATTGTTTTCTGAGTTCAAAATCCAACATCTGAACTCGTCCCCTTATCGTCCACAAATGAATGGAGCCGTGGAAGCCGCCAACAAGAACATCAAGAGAATCCTAGCCAAGACAGTTGAAAACTACCGTGACTGGCATGAAAGGTTACCCTTCGCACTAACAACATATCGAACCTCGATTCGAACTTCCACTGGAGCAACCCCTTTCTCCCTGGTTTACGGTATGGAGGCAGTTTTGCCTGTGGAAGTAGAAATCCCTTCCCTACGGATCTTATCCCACGCAGGATTGTCTAAGGAGGAATGGACACAACAAAGGCTCGAGCAGCTGAACATGATTGATGAAAAGCGACTGAAAGCCCTCTGTCACGGTCAGTGTTATCGCGAGAAGGTAGCTCGATCATTTAATCTAAAAGTGCGACCCAAGCACTTCGAGGTAAACGAGCTAGTCTTGAGAAAGACGCTGCCAATCTTTCCAGAGCCCGGAGGCAAGTTCGCCCCAAATTACAAGGGTCCTTATGTAATAAAGAAGATACTCCCCGGAGGAGCCTTGATCCTAACTGAGATGGATGGGCGAGAATTCTCTAAACCAGTTAATTCCGATGCTGTAAAAAAATACTACCCTTGAAAGATGTTCATTGTCTAGCATTGCCAAGCACTTCTCTATCATAATGAAAATGCCTCTGCACCTTTATATATGAGTGATGTATTTACACCATCATAAAAAATGTGTGTTTGGTTGACTCAATGGAGAAAAATGAATGGTAATCACCGGCATCTAAGGAAGTGTCAAAAATCAAGTAGCAAACTCGGTGGCATAACTTGAGCAAATCGACATTACCCAGGCAGACGCGTAAGAGTAATCCATGTCAATTTCGCCCAGCTCGGTGTAAAGGACGTGTCATTCAGGAACCAATCTAGTTAAAAGGAACCTTCTATCCTAGTTAACAATCTTAGAATCTGAAGGCCTCACTTCTTGTTCCAGACACATGCTCTTACAAGAAGTAATTACCATCAGAGAATTGGAAGTTTTGATTGTCCATCTCAAATTCCATAGAAGCTTGAGGTACATGACTTTGCCTAATGCTGCTATAATCAAAGGCAGAAGGAGAAATTCCACAGAAGGAAAGCGTTGAAAATCGATCAACGACCAGCAATCATGCATATGTGGCCACAAGTAGGAAAAACCAGTCGAAGGAAGCATTGAAATGTAAAAGAGGCCGTCAGCAACTTCCCTAAGAGCCAGCACAAATAAACTCTGGAGGAAAGGTAACTTAGCATCATTTCTAACACTCACTCTCTGAACTCATATTGACAGGAAGCATTGGGATTCAAGAGCCAGATTAAATGGTTAAATAGGACAAATCAAGTGATCCAAGCCCGGGGCAAAAACAAAGACGTCCGACCAAACCATCAACCCCTAGCTGATTATTCATGTGACATCTCGCTATTCAATAGGGACAACCGTTGACACCCATTTGCGAATAACCCTTTTGATGTTCAAAGTTTAACATATTTGAAAACACCATTATGTTAACTCCTAAAGTTGTCAATAGGGTCTTTTTTGAGTCAAAACCATTCACTTGTTTTGAAGATTTCAAACTCCATCATATTAAAAATGTTGCGTGCTGTTGAATTCTGCATGATGATTTTGTCTGTCTAAGTCACTGATTCCACTAAGGATTATTAGAATAGACAGCTAAGTGGAGAATACAAGATTGATTGAGCATGCTGGATGAGGTATGTCAGAATGATGACAGGCAAGTCATATCCCACACACAGTCCCCCATTTATACACTTGTGAGATGAGTGCAGAAAATTCCATGATTACAGGGTAAAGAGTTCTCTCGCGAATGGTACGATAACCAAGACAGTGAGAGGCATTCCATCACTCACTTTGAGCCCCATACACTGGCAAATTTCTGTTCTACCCCCATTAAGAACCACCCCCACACTAGGGCAGATTGGAGGCGAAGCAACATCACAAGGTGAGAAGAGAGATAAAAATTTTCTTGCTTGCACTTGCATCAATCTTCGGGTGTCTTTATTACATATGAACACTCGCGTTAATTCAAGTGCCCTAGAATGACGAAGAGCAATTCTTTCTTTACGCACTTGTATTCATTGTACAACCCAATTGAGTCTGTAAATTCACCCTCACATGGAGGCAAAACAGAAGTTACTGCCATTCGAGCAACATAATCAGGAGCGCCGACAAAAGATGAAGGCTCAACAGTCTAACAACGGCGTTTGCTTGAACTTGCCTAGATTAGTTCCTCAAGCAACAAGAATAAAAAAACTAGGGGTATGAAAAAGCAGTGTACCTGGTAAAAGTAAGGTCAATGCCCATAAATGAATAACTGGAATAAAAAATAGGGGCATAAAAAAGCAGTGTGCCTGGTAAAAGCAAGGCCAATGCCTCCCAATCAAAAACACAGCCATTTGTTTCTGTTGTGGTCCAATTGATGGAACCTCCATCTGATAGTGAGAAGAAAGACCGGTGACAAATGCCAAGGCAATTACCAGCTCTCACCCCTTTTACACATGAGTCAAGCCTACATTGCATCCCATTGTAAAAGTCTCTTTAGACTAGGGCACTTCAATTAACGTAGGATTTCATATGTCTATAAACATCGCTCGAAGAAGTACGAGCAAGATTATTCTATCTCTTTTCGCAGGATTCTTGACTTGCAAACCTGGAGATGATCGTGCGGCATCTTTTTCCTTGATGGCCCTCTTTGATAGACCACTGATCAGGCCTACATTACAGTCTCGAAGAAGACCTCTCACACTGGTAAAATCATACCACTTGCGAGAATACTCGGACCCCTGCTGACATGATGACAGGGAGATGTGTGGTCCTTATAAATCCTGCAGCAATGGTCAAGATAGCCTTTTCTATGAGAGTGAGCAGAAAGTCCTTTCAGACTGAAAGTCCCTCATCTGGCATGCTCAAGATATCTACATTCTAAATAAAAGTTGTCTTTCAAAATCTTCCCCAGTGGAACTCAGATGATACAAAACTGACAAAATTGTCATGCATGAATCACATTTAAATTCATGAATTTACAACATATATAACTATGTGTGCTTACTGTGCAAATAGCAAACATACTTCTTGAAATCAGAGATATTGCCAAGTAAGCATATCCCTATCCCTTTGTCTTTAAGTACCCACCATTTGCCAAGTACTCCCTCTTATGGACACTCGACCCGTTCGAGTCGTTCCTAGAGTATTGGATGCTTGTGACTGTCCAAGTGTCCCATTGTCTTTGAGTACCAGCCACCGTTCGGATACTCCCTTTTCTTGACACTCGACTTGTTCGAGTTGTCTTCATAGCTAGGATGTCTGCAACTGACCAAGTATCCCACTACCTTTGAATGCCTTTCATTGTCTAGGTACTCCCTTCCCATGACACTCAACCTGCCGAGTTGTCCCCAAATAATATTAGTAGATGTTCAAACACTCCACCGCGTTGTGCACCTGCGGTCACCCAGTACTTTGTACACCTGCGGCTACCCAGGTGTTCCAACCCTTTTGAGTGCCTGTGGCCAGCTAGGTAAGCCTCATACCACATTCAAGTTTATAATACCAGGAAGTGAGAGACCTTCACGAATATGCGAGGTACGTCCTCGATATTCCCCATTACCAGGAGATGAGAGGCCTTCACAAATATCCAAAGTACGTCCTCGATATTCCCACTACCAGGAGGTGAGAGACCTTCACGAATATGCGAGGTACGTCCTCGATATTCCCATTACCAAGAAATGAGACGCCTTCACAAATACCCAAGGTATGTCCTCTATATTCCTAATTATCAGGTACCCCTTTGATGCTTGTGAACATCTAGGTATCCTTCAAGAATTCGTTCTGGTGATCATCCAAGTACCCCTCCAATGCCTATGATCAGCCAAATGCCCTTTTGACGCCTACAAAGGCCCAAATATCCTTCAGGTTAGTACTTGTGAACATCCAGGTACTCTTTGATATGCCTGTGAATGTCCAGGTATCTTCCAGAATCGATGCCCTGAGAAAGGACGGCGCATCCTCCCGAGAAAGATCGGGTTCCAACTGGTGTCTTCGACAGAAGTCAGACACCCCACAAATCGATGCCCTGAGAAAGGTCGGCGCATCCTCCCGAGAAAGGTCGGGTTCCTACTGGTGTCTTTGACAGAAGTCAGACACCCCCACAAATCGATGCCCTGAGAAAAGTCGGCGCATCTCCCTAGAAAGGTCGGGTACCAACTGGTGCCCTCGATACAGATCAGGCACCCACAAATAGATGCCCTGAGAAAGGTCGGCGCATCTCCTGTCACGGCAACTGAAGAAAGGTTTGGGTCTGAGACAAACCACTTACTGCTCTGACAGGCGATCGAAGAATGGTTCGGGCCCTGGAAAAGCATTTTACCGTAACAGGCGACTGAAGAATGGTTCGGGTCCTGGAAAGGCAATTTCCCGTCAAGGCGACCGAAGAGAGGTTCGGGTCCTAGACAAATTATTGATTGTTTTAATAGGCGATCGAAAAATGGTTCGAGTCCTGGAAAAGCAACCTCCTCATATCGCCAGGTAAGATGACACCTTGATACTTGCCAAACTCGGGGTTCACACCCTATCTCACTCACTCCCGGTAAGTAACTACGGGTATCTTCTTATCTGTCTTAGTATATTTAAAGTTATATTACTCTTTTTCCGCATAGAATGATAGGTCCCAAATAAAATATAATCTGCTACGCATGCATAGATAAAATTTAGGCATTAGTTTGTCTTTGAATGCAACCTCTGCGAACTCACCTTCAAAGAGGGGCAGCTATTGACGCCTAAATTTCGTTTTTTTAAATTAGGTTTTTTTATTAATTTTGCCTTTTTCGGATAATAAAAAATAAAAACAAAAAATAACAAAACAAAACAAACAAAAACGAAAAAAAAAAACAAAAATAAGAAAAGCAAAGCAAAAACCCGGCCCCTAGCCATTTTCCCCTTCGCGCGGGCCCTAGGCCCACTCTCCTCCTTCTTCACCCCCGGCCCGGCCCCTTTCTCTCTTCTTCTTCCTCCTTCCCTCTCCTTCGCCGCTGCAACTCACGCACGCGAGGGAGGCCGACGCGCGAAGGACGGCCTACGGCCGAGGAGAGTAGGCCGACGTCGGCCGGAGAGGATAAGATCTCAGGCGCCATTAATGCTGAGCAGGCTTCGCTGGAAAGCTCGATGGGACACCGGTCCAGCCGAGCGGAACCGGTGGGCAAGCTGGAAGCCGGTGGCCGAGGCCCTCCGTCAACCGGATTTCCTTCGCCTATAAATAGGTGGCCGCAAGCACCGTCGGAGGGCATGGCGAGCTCGGAGATCTTTCACTGAGAGACATCGGGAAAGATCAAAGGGCGAGCGCAGGGGAGAACTCGAGTCGCGAGCTTAGCCTATCCTCCGCCGAGAAACTTCGGGGAACGTCGGCGGCGAGCGAGTTCGAGAGGGTCGAATCTGGCCGGAGTGAGAGAAAGCCAAAGCCGAGGGAGGTCCGGCCGAGATCTGCGCCTTAGATCTTGGGTGACCGAGCCCCTCCGCGTGATGACACCGT
This sequence comes from Eucalyptus curtisii, assembly GCA_017140595.1. NCBI lineage: Eukaryota > Viridiplantae > Streptophyta > Magnoliopsida > Myrtales > Myrtaceae > Eucalyptus > Eucalyptus curtisii. The sequence goes on along the minus strand of CM029503.1, from coordinate 30,125,727 downwards.
GCCACCGTCCTGACGTCGCCGTCGCCGTCATCGCCGTTGCTTCTCCGAAACCCTCGCCGCGCCTCAATCGTCGCCGCCGGGGAGGCCGTCCGTCGCCGTTCCGTTCGAAGAAAGGTGAAAAACCCACCGCCGTTGCCTTTGCTATCACCGTTTTCCGTTGACCTAGCCGCCGTCGCCGTCGTCATCACTATCGTCGTCGCCGCCGCCGTTGCCGCCATAACGGCTTTTTCCCCCCCCCTTCGGCGCCGCGGATTCGCAAACCCTAGGGTTTGCAATTTTCCAGGTCACGAAGCAGATCTGGGTCTCGAAAATCGGGTAGGGTTCGTGATTTTCGAGGCGACTGCGAGTCTGGTCGAAAGCTGGAGCCGGGTCGAGTAGGGTTTCGCTGGGAAATCGGGTCGCCGGGGCCGGATCATCGAGTCGGGCCGGGCATCCCCAAACACCCGGCCGCTGCATCATTTTAACATTTATTAAAAAAAAAAAAAAGTCGAGCCCGCTATGCGGGCCCGTCTCGCGTTTTGGCTGGCCCAGTCGAACACAACCCGTGGATCCGACTCCGGGTCGATTTTTATTATTTAAAATAATGTTTTAAATAAATAAAAATAAATAAATAATTTATTTCAAAAAAATCAAAAAATAGTTTATTTTCGAAAATATTAAAAATAGTGAAAAAATATTTTATTTTCCAGAAAAATAAAAAAATCAAAAAAACTTTATTTTCCAAAAGAAAATATTAAAAAATATTTTATTTTCCTAAAAAATAATAAAGATAAAAAATAATTTGTTTTCCAAAAAAAATCATATTTTCCCAAAAAAGGCCAAAAAATCAGAAAAAGCCAAAAAAGACGAAAAAAAAAAATCCAAAAAAGTCAAAAATTCATAAAAAAGCCTAAAATTTTCATAAAAAGCCAAAAAGACTTGTATTTTCTAAAAATACCCAAAAATGCATGGAAAATCCCTCAAGCATCCAAAAAGCCTTAGGATTTAAACAAGATTAGGTCTTTGAAAGGGCATTAGTGATTAACTAGTGTAATCAAGTCCCCGATCCTAATTTCTCTCGGTTGCGCGGAGCGAGTATTTCTCCCGATACTTTGCTTAGGTTTCTAATCGACCTACCCAAAATCGATTAGTGGCGACTCCGTTTTAAAAATTAACTTGCAGGTTAAAAAACTTGAACCATTAAAGTCGTGAATTGGTGGACTTGGGAGAGTCCGGGCATAACTAAATTCAGCCGAGCCATTAGCCTCCTTTAGGCGCTTGCCCCCGATCGGGTGCCGAAAAAAGGAGGTCGCGACAATGGTACCATCATTATCAATCGAGAATTGTCATCACAGAGGCAAACTTATTCGCTTTTGGAATGCTATTGTTAGTGCCAGTAAACTAACTATATTGTATTGGCAAGACTGAACTATAAAGTCTGATTTTGATGTTAATTTTCTCGTGCTTATTAGTCAATTCATGGGGATTTTCGGAAGGGTCTTTTTAGGAATGTTTTAAGTAATAATTATGTTATTTCGACGGTGCCTCTCACCCCTGACCTCCTCTCCCCCGCGACCATGGCCGCGAGTTCTATTGGAGAAAAGAGAGGGTGGGCCATCGAGGTGAGGCGCTCAACAGCATCGCAAGATGGTGGCACCAGCAGCAAGAAATGGAGAGAGAGGAAGAGTCTGCTATGTCCGCACATCTGAGTGCGAAAAAGGATGGATGAATTAGGAGTGAGCATTACTTCTGGTTCCTACTAGACTGAAACGATCTGGATAGTTCCCGATTCTACAAATTTAAAAATAGTAATTACTGGTCAAGTTCTCGATTCCTCGTGTGGAACCGAACCGACCAAACTAGATTGATGGAGCCAGCCCAGTTTACCTTTTTCTTTCCCCATCTTCTATTTATAAGTGAACCACTTGGAAACAATTAGTACCCTTGATCTGTCAAAGTTGAATGGTAAGTCAGTACCTGGCAGCACTCATGACGTAGTGTTGGACCTAAAAATAAGGTTCGTGGAGTCTTCACACATTAATTTTGGTTTGCAAATTTCCTTTCGTGCAAGCAAACAGCAGATCCTACCTGATGAACGGTAGTATTGCTAATTGCCTATATAAGTCCCTGGTCATTGCCCACAGATACCAAGCTTTGAGTCATTAAGCTGCATTGGAATTATCTGGCGTTAGCATTAGACTTCAATAGGTTTATAGTCCGATAGCTGTTTGGGAGCACCAACTGCTCCAGTTGGACACAATCAATGTCCAATTTTAGGTTTCAAGGTGAGAACCGATGCACGCTAAAACTGATCACCCTTCATGAGTACGATGTTTGGGGATAAACGTTATTTTTTAAGGAGGTTGATAATCTAATGTTTTGTATCAAGGTGATGATTTTTCTCTATATGTTCATATAAACTTGAATATGTTTATTTTTTCTTACGATGATCTCTAATAGATTTGCCTGATTTTGTATACTGCGATCATGCCTATGGTTTCGATTACACATACCACGTGCCAAAGACATTCTGAGTCAACCGCAACAAACCCATAAGATTTATAACCTGATTTCGTGATCCATCGTGACAGAATCGATGCATCCTCTCCCATCTTCCCCTAATATTCCTGCGGCCATACCTAGAAATGTCTCGCGTGGTAATGGAATAGCACACATCATCAACTTTGGCCTCTTGTTTTCAACCCTTTTGTGGTCCGATTTTAGATTAAATCGTAGCAAAACATAAGACGTGAAAGGCAAGAAGCAGGACTCATTTATCATAAACGCATTCGTGAACAAAAAGATGAGAGAGAAATTAAGGGGAAGGGTGGCGAGGAAGAGAATAAGAAGAAAATCGAGGGTAATATCATCATAACATTGCTTAGACTTCGGTCTTTAGCTTATAGATCTACAGCAGTGCATTTTCAAGATGGGCAGATCCAAAAACGAACTTGAGCTCTCACAACTCAGCAATGAAATATACGACACATATCGATGCTACAGAAAAATAAAAGAAAGGAAAAGAAAAGGAAAAGAGAACTTGGTTGTGGATGCCTCTTGACGTGCCCTAGCTAGAATGAAGTTTTCTTCAAGCAAAGCAAACGAGAGGAAAAACTACATACGATGCTCACAACTCCTATACGCCAGCAGAGCCAATCAGCTTGGTCAAACCAAAGGTGATGCCCATGGCCAACCACCCTCCAACCAGCACCCTAGAAGCCGACTTCGCCACCGGCACTTTCCCCAGCACTGCGCTCAGCCAGCCAAACCCGATCAACGCCATGCTCACCACCGCTATCACCACCACCAGCCTCACCTTGTACTCCTTTACAAACGCTGCCGCTAGGAGCGGCACCAGCGCTCCCACCGCAAAGGCCAGTGCCGATGCCCCCGCCGCCTGCCATGGGCTTGGAAGCTTCTCCTTCCTCGCGTCTATTTCTTCGGCTCCTAGGGCTGTGTTCCTGTCCTCTCTCTTGATCTGGGCGACCTCGATGTCGTACTGTGAGTACACGGATACGAGCTCCCCAATGGCCATGCTGCAGGCTCCACCGATCAGCCCCGCCACCCCGGTAATCACCATAGTCTTGGGGTCCTTGCGGACAGCACCAACGCCCATCATGAGTGATGCCGTTGAAAGCAGGCCGTCATTTGCGCCCAGCACGGCCGCACGGAGCCACTGAGCTCGCTTTGAGAAGTCGACGACCTCAACCTCTTGCTCGGGGGCTTGTTTGGTTTGTCCCTCGAGGTCAACTTTGAGGGGGGGAGGAGGAGGAGGCGATTGTTGTTGGTCTTGTGGTTGAGTTGATAGTGCCGTTGCCATGGATGGATGGAGAGGGATGAATTAACTTGAGGAAGCTCCAGAAATGAAAGGAATATTAGAGAGGAAGATAAGAGGGCGTGTGGAGGACACACTCCCTGAGAGAAGCTATTTATGGAGAAATGTGTATGTTATAGAATAATCTACAAGTGGGGTATGGTGGAATATGGGACATGGTCTTCTATAGTTGGTGGAATCTAAGGTGTTCACACCTGAGTAGGATTACATTTTTTAGTAGAATGAAAAAACCTTGGCTAGTGATAAAATGCAAGCTACTTCATTTTCATGTTTTTTATGGAATGCAAACCATTTTCAGAAGCTAAATAAGAGAACAGATTAATCGAGGGACAAGGTATCCACGTAAAGTGAGAGTTATCTTTAGGGCATTTATTTCCGGATAATGGAATCGGATGAGTTCACATTCCCTAATATGCAAGATAGGTGTGTCCATAAGCATGCTGACCGCTCTTATAATGTTAAATGAGATCTCGTTACACTTCCTCCAGAAATGAGAGGACGACGTGTACCATTGTTTTCTATTGGAATAACCGGAGTTCTTAAAGCATTCAACTAGTCTCATCAAGCGCGATAGTTGCCCCACCCCACCCACACTCGAAAAATTACTGGAGATTAACATAGGTCTGCACTCCTGAAGGTGGCTCTAAGAGAATGCACAACCACGATGATTCGAATCCAAGCCTTGAGCAAGGAAGACATACATGCTTATTGCTTGAACAACCCCTAATTATAAATTACTAACTAATTTTGAGTGCATATAAAATAATATGCTAGCAAAAGTGAGAATCCCAAATGACACTTATATTCCATATAAATAGTGTTAAAGGTAGATGCTCACTAGTAAGACGTGCGCAAAAGCACACGCCACTATATCTACAAATTCCGCGGAATTTATTCTTTGAGCTTATATTGCATATATAGAGAAACGAATAGCCTGAACTATATAAAAAAACTAAAATCATCATATAACTTCCATATCCGGAAAAGTATACCAATTCCGTAAGGTCCCCAAAAACTATAGAGTTTAAATGTTATACCACACGCCCATCATTCGACGTTATTACCTGAAAATAATACATGAGGACAATAAATAATGCACGTATTCTTCATGATACATTCCTCTTTTTCTTCTAGCCCAACTTCACGATACATTCTCAAGCCAATTCAGTTTAGTACTTTTTCTATGTTGTGATACGTTTGATTTGAGTTTAGCTGATGAGTACATGAATCGAAACCTTGCAGAAAGTAAGCATCACGAACTTCTTGAAAATAAAAAGCAAAAGATCTTCAAAACTAGGGCAGGGATGCATTGCGTCATCCTGAAGGAAGGATGTTACCTTTACGAGGGTTGCAAGGGAAGGCACGGTCGTGTTTGGTGTAGGCCCGAGCGTGGCTTTCTTGAACGAGGCTTAACTGTGAATAGAAGACCTAAAGTCGACTGACCTCATGCCTGATAGGCTTGCGCATCATCAACGCCGAAAATCCGTTACACACTGGGCATTAAATAAACCAAATTGCCGAGAGGGTGAGAAGAGCAAGGCAACTATACTATTACAATAAACAACATCCTGAAGCGAAGTTGTACATGTAAGCAGGGAGGATCAGATTACAGCCAAAGGTATCGCTTTCTTTTGCGTGGGAGAGTCGGGATTTGCGGGCCTCGACCCCAAGAGAGAAAGTCAATGAACTTAGCGAATTAAATACATGAAATCCCGTGATGAATCATCGAAATTATTCGGGCAATGCACATCTAAGAGGGTCCGAATTCCCCAGGGGACCGCTTTTGAGGATTATCGTTAATAAAGAATGGGGTTTCGTGTGGAGGCCATGCGCCTGAGGGATTTGGCATTAGTTTAAGTGATCAAACCTGAAGTGGGACGCCGCTCGACTAATCCCCTTTACTTAATTTTTCGCTGATTCTGACATAAAGAAAAAGATGGAAAGTGAAAAACCGCATAGATGCTGCCACGGAAGGCGAGCAAAGAGAGGTCGAACATAAAAAATGGAGGAAGAAAGGTATAAATGGAATAAAATTAAGCGCCAAATGAGTTGTTGGATTCAATCGGAACGTGCAGCACCTAACACAGATTGAAACTTAAACAGGGTGCTTCTGCTTCTCTTTTTCTCTCTCTTTCTCTCTCCTTCCCTTTGATTTGACTTATTGTTCTCCCGTTTCACTCGAATCTTCTACCTGTTCAAAGAAAGCTATTAAGGAGTACCAATTCATTTGGTAAAGATACCACTAAAAACAAAAAGTAAAATCCCAAAATGGTATACTTTATCTAAAATTTAACGAAAACTAACGAAAGATAAATTAATCACAACTATATTACTTTGAAAGTTTTAGTGGTCAAAAAATTAATTTTTAATAAATTTTTTATAGATATATTAGTTTGTGATTTTTTGTTGCATTAACCCTTATTTAATGCGCAGAATATCGAAGCAATGGGAAAAACAAGGGGGAGATACTTGGAATATAAATAAGAAAGAAAAGCATGACCCAAGACGATGGATCGGTCTCCATCTATGGATTTGTCTCGCGTAGGAAGAGAACAAAGAGGAAAGGAAAAGCATGACGCGTCGGATGTGGAGGAGTGTGGAGGACACGCCCGCCCCCACTGCGCACGCCATGACGGTGGCATCGTTCGGACAGAAAAGTGGGAAAAGTCGAAAACCAGATGCAGATGCTGCTGTCAGGTGACGAGTAATCAGAAGCATGTCGGAAGGCGATGGGCAGGGGAATCAGGATCTGTAGCGTTCACACCTCAAGGATCGGTAGCGTTCACACCTCAAGGATCGCATTCAATAGCATCTTTGGGGGCATAACTTGCTCGAGGGGCAAAAACAATATGCGGATCTCGTCTCGTTTTCTTCCCCTTTCAAGGGACCAGCATCAACTATCCCTTTAGTTGGCAACCAATTACATAGTACATCACATATATAACCAGAACTCTAAAACAATTCCTCTCAATGTCATTTACGCCTTCGCTGCTGGGCAACTCGTTAAGCATTTACCTGCCAAATCGCGACATTGGAAAGTGAAGATATCGCTTGCCTTACATTTCCAAAGCACGCCAGATGTCGACTAGAACTTGTATTACGCATGGAGAATTTCCAATTCAATGTATATGAGATGATGTTTTAGCCCCCAAGCACATGGGTTTATCAAGTTAACCAAAATAAGCAAAACCCCACAATGTTTTCATCTTTATTCATAATCTGATCCACTCCTTATCGCTATAGTTTCTGAAACAACCCATATCAAGCATCTTTTTCAGTTACTGGTACAAAATCTGACGATGGGATGCATTCATCCCGCTCGAACAAATCACAAAAGAAGTTCGCCTGATAAATTGCCTCTCTTCGTTACTTCAGCTTTTCAAACAATTTCGGAGCCACCTGCAATGCACCAGAATATATTTCAGCAGGGGGACAACTGTAATCTACAGTGGCATCATTTACTCGAGGAAAGGACCACTCACGCATTTGTCAATGCAGTGCCAATAATCGAAGTATTGCCCCGTGCAGTGTTTGTGCCCACTCTCATCGCCCTCTATCCTCTTGACACATGCCTGAACCAATAGAAAAACAAAAGCCATCTCATTTGTCTGAGAGGTCTAGGAGGCTACCAGTGAAACCTTGGAATCATTGGAAATGAGGCTCTAAGCAATAAAAACCCAAAAACTTGAGATTCTGAGGGTGAGAATCACAATATTGTTCTATCCCAAACAAGAAAACCTTACTTTCATCTATGATAACATCTTGCTTCAGTTTGCACTACAGACTGCCTACTCTTTTAACAACAGTAAAAGATCAACATGTAGTATCAAGTAAATGATAGTACAATAACACCTGTGACACTAAAAAGTTCTCAAAAGCTTCAGTTTGCACTACAGACTGCTTTAGCGTACCTTATATTCAAGCAAAGGTTTCACACATTTTGGTTTGCACAACTCTTCAAGATACTTCTTCTGATCAACAGGTTCCTCGTCCGCCCTAGATAGAAAGGCACGGTATAGCATACTTACTTGCTGGAAGATGGAACATATATGAAAGACTCTGAAAGAACTTGCATAGAATAAATAGATAAATTTATCGAGTGTCCTACAAAAACTATTCTCTTAAAGGAACTCAAAGTGCCTTTTCAAAGATTCATAAGATTAATCATCACATATGTCATATCGGTTAAAAAAAAAAAATCAAATTAACAGGTTCCTCGAAGCCTATTCTCTTAACAAGTTCCTTAAGACAAATTATAACATAAAAGTCATATCAGAAAATTAAAATTAACAGGTTCCTCATCCGCCCTAGACATAACACAGCTTTTTAGGGGAATATAATTGATATAAAGGCATGGTATGGCATACTTATTTGCTAGAAGATGGAACATATTAGAAAGATTCTGAAAGAACTTGCCTACAATAAATAGATAAATTTGTCGAGAGTCCTACAAAGCCTGTTCTCTTTAATGAGAACAAAATGCCTTTTCAGAGATTCATAAGATAAATCATAAGTTAAAAGTCATATCGAAAAATTAAAAATCAACTTAACAATAACAAAAAATGTACACGGCATCACAGAAGCAATTAAAAACATCATCACGAGCCAAGTGATATCACAATGTTTCATCCACATTTAGCAATGTCAAACGTTTTGTCCACATTATAAGTGTACATCCTTTTTTTTTCTTTTTCTGTTTTTGTGAATATGGAGTTATAGAGTCAACAAGAGCACAGAACGTTGCCCATAGGTAAAAATCAGAATCCTCTAGGATTGTCCACCATTTGTCTGCAGGTTGACAACCCAATTTATTATATTCAACTTCCAACCAACACTACATTTATTAAGACCCAATTTAAGTCCATCAACACTGCATTTGCATTGACTGAATGCAAGCCACAACCTAGCACCATTATAACCAGGAAAGTTGAACTTATGGAAGACAATTTACTAGACCATAGAAACTTTTTCAAATTCAACTTGGGATTTTTCATTGCCTCCTCTTCCAGGGCAAACTCCATTAGTTCTAAGAGATCATCAGCCTCAGTATTAACAAGTCTCGGGCAGTAATAACACACTTCATCGCATTTTTATATAAACATTATTAAGTGGCGGATCTCGCATAAGAAAGCTGATTCCATTAGGCATTTCTCTTAGTCCTTACTGAGATACGAAACTATCCTCTGTTCTATGATGATGAAATCCCACTAATAATGTTTCTTTATTGGATCCCAGTAAAACTATAATTGATGCGTTGAAGAAACACAAATAAGATGTTTACCACAGACATTAGCTCATCAAATACAGACACATGCAGGTTCCAACACGGGAAAAGCAAAGTAATGAGGATAGAAAACACCAACAATCAGGACAGAAATGTCTGAGATTTGTCTTCAACCAATTGACTCCAAGTCCAAACACAAACAAAAGTTTCAATTTTCACATTAAAGCAGAGCAAGCAAGGAACTCGCCAGGGGCAGCTTTTCTGTTTGAACGCATTTCAATTCAAAAAAGAATTCGCTTTGCAAACAAGATGAAATCAATAGGAATTGTCTCACCAATCCTTTGCGCATACACTTGTGGGCGCACCCGCACAAGCTCATATAAACACTCACAAGCATGGGCTGAAATCCAAGACTCACATGTAAAAGACGAATGGTCAAACAACTCAGCCCGGAGGAGCTCACGCAGCCACCTGCACAATTACTTTACAATGACAAAGCAAGCCATCTCAGCACCAGGTCAAGTATCATGAAAACAAGTCACAATCACATAAAAATCTCGTGAATGGCAAACAAATGCTAACAAGAATCGCATAAGCACCACTAGAGCAAACGAGATAAAGCACTCATACAAAGATGACAATGCGCTTCGGGTATAGCGGGGTACGAAAATTTAACCGAGCTGCAACTCCTACCACGCATATGCATTTGGGAACCAGCTCTTCCCAGGACCGGATAACAATACTAAAACCACACGAGGTCAATCAGCAACCCAAGATGCTGTCTTGCTTTCTACATCCTCATCATCTCCAATTGATCAAGTCAGTTTGGTCAAGAACCGACAGTAAACCTCAAACTCGGACAACGTCCCACGAAAGGGATAAGCACGCTCCCGAGAAATCAAGAAATCAAACACCCACGATCCCAAATCAAGAAATCGACACATCAAACGCGACCCAAAGTTCAATTACAGACGGATCTGATCTGTACGGAGAAAGGAACGGGGAGAAGTGATTACCTTGAAGCCTCCAAAGCTCGGATGCAGCAGAAGCCACGAAGAGAACAGGAATCGGCTTTTTTGGAGCTTCGAGCGCTTCTAGGTCTTTCCAAGAGTCCACGGCGGCGCACGGCTCGCTGGACGGCGCCGAGTGCGCACTGCGCACGCGGGTCTGGCCCAGATTCATTCGGGGATTAACGAGAGACCCCGGCCCGGCCCAATACGATGTCTCCATCCCCGATGTCCCCTCGATTTGATGCATTTTGTACTGAAAACTCAGCAATCGTCTTCTGCTGGTGGTGGGGCCGAAATGCTTTCCAAGTCAGGGGCGGCTATGGCCGTACGGCCCCACCGCCACCGCCCCGCCCGCCACCGCCGCCCCATGCTGAGGTGGAAAGTAGGGTCGGTCCACCAATTCCCAGTCGGCCAAAAAGGAAAAACAGCTCAGGTCGATGCGTTTTTCGCACTTGATATTCATTATAAGAAGAGCCGAAGGAGAAACAGGTGGCACCTGCTCGTCTTCAGTCTTCGACACGCAGTCACAGACGTCGTCTCGTACCCAAAGTATCTCCCATTGCGTGCACATCTTTCTCTGCATCGAAGTCCTTTTCCTCGTTCATTTTGCTGCCGCTCTGTGTCCTCATAGTCTCTTCTCTTCGCTGATACTTGGGCTATATCTAGTATTTGTTTTGGACAGATTGGATCCGATGGCTGAGGCCGAGGACATTCAACCTCTTGTCTGCGACAATGGCACGGGAATGGTCAAGGTTGGTCTGCCTGTTCTTCAGATGGGATGGTATCCTCTTGTTTTGGGAGGGCAAAACTCAACATGCCTCGAATGACCATCAAGAAAATGATGGAATAAGTGTCTGTTTGTTTTGCAGGCTGGTTTTGCGGGTGATGATGCTCCCAGAGCAGTATTTCCGAGCATCGTCGGCCGACCTCGGCACACCGGGGTCATGGTCGGGATGGGCCAGAAGGATGCTTACGTCGGAGACGAAGCCCAGTCGAAGAGAGGCATCCTCACCTTGAAATACCCGATTGAGCATGGGATAGTCAGCAACTGGGATGATATGGAGAAGATTTGGCACCACACTTTCTACAACGAGCTCCGGGTTGCTCCCGAAGATCACCCGGTACTCCTTACGGAGGCGCCGCTCAACCCCAAGGCCAATAGGGAGAAGATGACCCAGATAATGTTCGAGACGTTCGATGTGCCCGCGATGTATGTAGCCATTCAGGCAGTGCTATCTCTCTACGCCAGCGGCCGTACCACAGGTAACGGTTATAAGCTGTCACAATTTACTGGTCTTGGTATTACCCGAAGATGTGCGACGGGCAGAGATGCCGGGGATTATAGTCTAAAAAGTGTAGACAGATAAATGCTATGATCTGAAAGACTACGGTGAATGTTTTACTTGTGATATTGTATTGGATTGTTACTCACTTCCACTGAGGTGTAGCCAGAGTGAAAACCTTCTAATTCTACCTTCTTGACTTGAAATGGTACTTTGCACTTGAATAGGCATCGTCCTAGATTCCGGGGATGGCGTTACCCACACGGTACCAATTTATGAAGGATACGCGCTTCCGCATGCTATTCTTCGGTTGGACCTAGCCGGTCGGGACCTGACTGATGCTTTAATGAAGATCCTCACAGAGAGAGGATACTCTTTCACCACGTCTGCAGAACGGGAAATTGTCCGTGACATGAAGGAGAAACTTGCATATGTTGCCCTCGATTTTGATCAGGAGATGGAGACTGCCAAGAGCAGCTCAGTCGTCGAGAAAAGTTACGAGTTGCCCGATGGGCAAGTCATCACAATCGGATCCGAGAGGTTCCGATGCCCAGAAGTGCTGTTCCAGCCATCTATGGTTGGAATGGAAGCCCCCGGAATTCACGAAACCACTTACAATTCTATCATGAAATGCGACGTTGATATAAGGAAGGATCTTTATGGTAACATTGTGCTTAGTGGAGGGTCGACAATGTTTCCTGGAATTGCTGATCGAATGAGCAAGGAAATCACTGCCCTGGCACCCAGCAGCATGAAAATAAAGGTCGTTGCACCTCCTGAGAGAAAGTACAGCGTCTGGATTGGAGGGTCGATTTTAGCGTCCCTCAGCACCTTCCAGCAGGTAAATTCTAGAGCAAATTTTCTGTTTCACTTTACTGTCGGATTGTTTTTCATTATGTTTGTGATTCGTCTGAAAGTAGATCTCGTGATTCATTATCTGTATTTGCTTATACTTGGATTTTGCTTGCAGATGTGGATAACAAAAGGCGAATACGATGAATCTGGCCCTTCAATTGTTCACAGAAAATGTTTTTGAGTCAGTTGAAGAGACTGTCGATGGGTCAACCTCTTTTCACTTCGTTTGTGTATACCCCATGATTTCAGTTTGGTTTGCTTTTACAAGTTTTCGGAATTTCAGAATATAGATTTTGGATTGCCAGCATGCAAGTCGCAATATGTCAAGTTCTTAGTATGTCTTAGAAGCCAATATTAATGTCGGCAACTATTTAAGAGTACTCAAATAGGTGGGTGTGGCATTGTGTCTTTTTTTTTTTTTCTTTTCCAGGCATGTTCTAGGTGGCTAGGTGCTTTACAATAGTAGAGACCGAAAGAGTCGGCAGTCGATCAGTGTCCATTATTGGCACTGAACCTTGTACAAGTCGAAATAAAGTGATGGTTTCAAATGCTGTATGACGGCACATTTTCGGTCAAACTGAGTTCTAAGAATTGCCATTGATGGACATCTTAGAACCTTTTTTTTGCTTACGAGTTTTCTTAGCTGGTTTTCTTGCCGACAATGGTGAATTTTTATCATATGTCCTATGCAAATTTCCAGTAAGATAACAGTACATGTACCTGGTCATTATGGCATCTCGTGATAGAAAATTCCGGAACTCATGTATATATGTTGACTAGCTGGTTTTACAAGATGTTCTCCGCGTTGCAGGAGCGGGTGACGATCGTGCAGATGAAATTTTGGGGATTTTCAGCTACCCTTTTTGCCTCCGGACGCTCAATTCGTGATCTGATTATATCCAATTTCTTGTTGCTTACGTTAGCGAAAGGCATAGATATTTACTCCGATGATTTTGGCAATTTTCGATACCTTGTGATTTTCTTGGGCGATGTACATGGCAACTTCTTTATCGTCGTAGTTTGACACTTGATGGAACAGCCACACCAGACAAACGCAACAGTGTTCATCAGCAACCCCGCAATGTCATATCGCGATGAGTTCATACGATATGCCAGAAATAGAGAAGAATTTAATGAATGGATTCAATGAGGAACAGATCAAAAGGGTCTTCGGGTGGTGTTTACTCCGTGCGGATTGTTAATCTCATTCAATGTCAGGAGTTCATCACATTCGGTCGGTTCCAGATTTTGTGCAACCACCATTCCAGAAGAACGATCATGCACATGTGATAGAAAAATGGAACGTTGCGCGAGATTGGCATCCAGAATATGTGTTCTGTCAACCTAATTAAAGAGACGAGTGAAATTAAGTTTGACATTGGATGCTAAATTTAAGGCACAGCTGTGAATTGGCGATCATACACACACGGGAGATTCCTATACTGATTGCCTTTTTTTGGGTAACGTACCCGGCGCCAACGTTGTCCTCCTGAAATTCTTCCGAGCCAAGCAATGAATTCGGATCGAGAACCACCGAATTTGGAATGTCGCGGTCTTATATAAAGGAAGATAATCTCTCGATTCATGCGTCCCTCAAGAAATATTGATAGCCTTGCAAGTAACCCTCTCTTCCTCTCTTCTTCTTTTTCACATCATTCTCTCTCTCCCCATTTACTTTGGAGAGAGACATTAATAACAAAATCGAAATCTTCTTCCTAAATCAACTGAAAAAGAGGGATCATGGGTGGATGTGCTAGCGTGCCCCTCAAGTTCAAGAAGGCTGAGGCCGGCGGAGCCCCCCCGGAGCCCACGGTGGAGGAATCAGTCCCCGCCCCAGCCCCTGCCGCCGCCCCAGCAGCGGAAGCCGCTGCCGAAGCCACCCCTGCCCCTGTTGAGGAGCAGAAGACGGCAGAGGAGGTGAAGACCGAGGTTGAGGCAACCAAGGTTGAGGCAACCGAGGTTGAGGCGACCAAGGAGCAACATAATGCCGAGACTGAGAAGAAGGCAGAAGACGAGAAGGATGCTCCCTCTCTAGGAACCTTGCTCGATAAGGTACATTCGCACGACTCGATTTGATACGCTCGCAGGCACATCGAATTCGTTCTAACAAACCATGAAGGCGATATTCTAAAGTATATTCACGTCAAATTCGTCCATCGCCTTCGAAGGGGTGCTATTAGCTATGTCAATAAGGGGGGCACCGATGTTTTTTTCGATGATTTTTGCCTTGTTCAGGATGAAGAAAAGAAAGAGAAGAAGAGCGAGGGAGAGGCTGCTAAGGCAGGCGAGCCCACGAAGGAAGAGGTGACAAAGGAAGTGAAGGCTGAGGCGGCCAAGAAATGAAGGACAAAAGAAGCGAAAGGAAGCCTAGGCCAAGACAAGACTATTGAGTCAAAAATTATGTTTGAGAAGAAAGGGCTTTCTATTGATGCTGACTATTCTTGAATGAACCCTGAATTTAAGCAGCGATTTCCTAAAGAGTCTCTCTCTAATCAAGAGATTGAATCAATCATCAAGCGTCTGAGCCATACCCATTCTTTCTGGCGTATCGAATCGATGTCTTTTCTTTTTCTTTTTCTTTTTGAATCTTTTTTTGTCATGTTAGAGGGCGTGTTGATTGTTATGAAAATCATCTAAGTGTTTTTTAATTGTTTTCCCGGAAATAAAAGTCCCTTTTGTATTCTTTAGCTGTGCACGGTTCTTGTTCCAATCTTGTCCCCATTGCTCAACCTAAGCTATTAAATTCCATGACCTCTTTACTCTATGGTGTAGATGACACAATTGTCTAACTTGCACGGCCAGAATAGAGAATTATAGGAAAAAAGAGTAACTTCTCTCTGATGAAATGAAATGAAAATTGAATGGATGTAACTAAGAAGAGTTTTGCATCACTTAGCAAAAACACGTGCCTTGAAATAGGGATTAAGTGGACCAAAAATGGTAGAGTCGGGAAAACGCCTCTTTCTTCCGACGCAACAATGGGCTATCGTTGAAATAGGAAAGAATTAAAATATTTATGTCAAACTACTATGTGTGGATGATATGAATTGCCTAAACAAGAATCTAATGAGCGCCCATCATCAATGAGATTAGTATACTACCGGCAAGAAATTTATAAAGAATTGGTGTGGCACTAGCCAAAATTCAAAGTTTTTCAAAAACTCGTTTAAAAGATATTGGGGGAATTTAAGTTTCTACGCTTATGTTGCTAAATGAGGTCATCCTACCTCTCTAAATTAAGAAAATCGTGAAACTTTGAGTATTGTATGCTTTCTTCTTTCTATGTAACATTTTCGGAAGGCAACCTTTTTTTCGGAAGGACAGATCAGAGAATAAGCGTTGAATAAGTAGGAGTAACCATTAAGTGCTATGGTGGAGAACTCAATGAAGCCAGTTATAGTGATCATGTTACTAGAAAAAGATACGATGGACACGCCCAAATAGGTGAAAAATATTTTATTTAAATCGTGCTATTTTGGAAGGTGATGGTGCTTTTGGTAAGTAGTCCAAGAGGTTGGTTTATCCTCCGATTGACTCTATCAGTCAAGTAATGTAAACTTTTTCAGATTGATGTGCTTCAAAAGAGTTCCTCTTAGTGTGCTTCCCTTTTGCTATGATTGGCGCAGCCGCTGCCTTTGCTATGAATGCTAGCAATAGTTTCTCGGGCAAGTAAGACCCGTTTGAAGAAGCCAGAATCAAATTGTCCTAAACCTGCTTTACCACCTTTCAACTTCAAGAGGCATTATTGCCTGAGAAATACATAGTATGTCCAATTTTAATTCATCCAAACCAGATTAACCCAAGTCCCAGTTCACAAATTTCACCTCTTTGACTCATCTTAATTTGCTCGTTGAAAGAAAATGTGACTCATCTGAGTGCGTTTGTTTCACTGGAAATTTCATGATAAATGAATAAATCTTTTATGAAAATTATTTTTTGTAAAAATGATTAGTTTTTATTTATTTAGTGGTTTAGGAAAAGTGATCTCCTTCTTGCCAAAAAAATGAAGTTGTTTTCCTCCAATCTTAGTTTATTGTTTTCAACCCATGCAAAACATTTTCTATAGATCAATTAATTTTCTGTTGTCCAAACATTAAAATGTAGGAAAATAATTTCTCAGAAACGGTTTTCCTTCAAACCAACTTACCCTTAGATTAGATTAAGAAAAATCAAATGTTGGAAAGTACCTGAAAAAAGAGGAGGAAAGTGAAAAAGCAAACATACAAGTGGTCCATGAGGTCGAAATCATCCCTTGTGTGTTTAGGAACTTTGGTTTAGGGGTGAGCATCGGTCCAGGGTCAACTTGGACCGGCCCTGGACCAGCCCAACCCTGCCGGTCCTGGTCCGGTTCCTAGAGAAATTGGGTTGGTCCTTAGTCCTAGAATTTCTGGACCAGCACTGTACAGGTCGATTCTCGGTCTTGAGAATTCCGGGTCAGTCCAATCCGAACCAACCCTGAATATATATCTAAAATATTATTTATAATTTTTTTTTATATAGAGTAAACCTCAAAATAAACAGCGTCAACAACACTAAACAGCTCTTTAGTGAGGAGTTCAAGTAATTTTACATTATTCGTTAATAACTTAGATTTTTAATGTCTTTTACGGTGTCAATAGTCATAATTTACGAATGAGGAAAATGTTTTTGTGAGGAGTCCTCACGACGTCCAAAAAGGTATAAACAACTCCTTATGGGCTTATGGCATCCTCCTCTAGTATTCATTATCTTCTATCTTATTTGTCCTCTTAGCCTTCAATTTGCCAAAATCGAAAGAAACAACTTTTTCGATCACCACTCGACACTCGCCTCGATTGCTTTGGGTCACTCGTGTCGCTCGCCACTCGATGCTCGCTTGGCTTGTTGCTCCCCGCTCGACATTCGATGCTCATTCTGTTCGACGCTCACCCCACTTGACCCTCACCGCTTGCTTTTCTTAACTCACCTCGCTCATTATCGAACCCATTGGGTCGGTACAGTTCTCAGTTGCCCTTTCAAGAAGTACAAAAAATGAAATAAAAAATTATTGGTTAGTCCTGGATTGACCTTAAAACCGGACCGAACGCATTGAGTCAGTTCGGTCATCGATCGTTTTTTTAAGGAGTACAAAAAATGAAATAAAAAATTATCGGTTGGTCCATGGTTGACCCTAGAACTGGACTGAACCCATTGGGTCGGTCCGATCCTCGGTCCCAAGTTCAATAGGGTCGGTCATTGGTCCCAAAAATTGAGGACCAGCACTGTGCGGGTTGGTCCTAGGATTAGGGGGTGGACCGGCCCAACCCGGATCATGCTCACCCCTACTTTGATTAATTTATGTTTATTGCTATTGTATCATCAATATTAATCACATGCGATGTCTACTTAAGCGAGAAACTTTTGAGATACGAGGGTCACTAAAGTTGGGAACACTTGGTCGGACTAATACGTACCGCACGAGGCAAACACACAAAATTTAGAGAGAAAACCGAATAATGAGACACAACACGAGCTCCGAGCACATCAAGACCTAACGTTTGTGCTCCGTTCCCTTTTATTTCGATTATCCCCGTGCTTCACGGGATTACAAATTCGGTGATTATCTTAACATCGTTATCGGTCCACATTTATTCGAAATTCTCTCAAGTTTGGACACTTCACTAGTGTAGAGAGTTCAACTTAGAGTGGACTTGATTTTGATAGCTGAATCAACTTTGATTTGTGAGACTTTTGTATTGACAATTCACATTCATGCGTCCTTGTTAGTTATTAATGCTACTATATGTATTGGCATGGGCTGCAAATACAGGTGCGACACACTGATATACGGCATGTTTGGTTCAGCATTTGCAAAGCCCTTTTCGGTAAATGCAAATGCCATTTGGCAAGACTTATGGGTTGCTTTGAGGAGATGCAAATTACATCTCTAAAACTCTCTAAAAACCTTTAGCCTAAGGCAAGTCCGGGCATATTTTGGAATGCTGCATTTTCGAAATACAAATAAACTTTTTTTCTTCCAACTTTGCCTTCGCTCAACTTCGTAATTTCAAAAATATCTTTGAAAACCTTAATTTTACCTCAAGCACCAATGAGTGACTGGCATGCCACCGGCAAGCGACAGGTGTGTCACTAGTGTGCGACCAACGAGCCACTGCTATCCTCACCTGAGGTCACTCGTATGCATCATGTAGCGCAACACGTGTTGTATCCTCTTAGAGACTACTCAATTCTTCTGTGGCCAAACATTGTAATTTCGCGCTTTTCCATAAGCACCCGATCAGGTTGTAATGGGGAGAATTGTCCAAAAAGTCCTAAACCTATTGTACTTTTGCCAATTCAGTCCTAAACCTTTTAATTTTGCCAATTGAGTCCTAAACCTTTTCACTTTTTGCCGATTCAGTCCATCGGGCCAATTTTGGTCGAAAAATGCTGATGTGGATGCCGGCGGTGCCACGTAGGACTACCGGCACCGACGTTGACAATTTTTAATAATATTTTAATTTTTTTGAATTTTTTTTTAAAATTGATTTTTCTTTTTATTTTTTTGAATTTTTTCCTTTTTTTATTTTTTTTTCTTTTTGGCTTTTTCCTTGGCGTTTTCCGGTGGCTGGCCACCGGCCATAGGCGACGGCCGGCCGGCCCT
Source organism: Eucalyptus curtisii (assembly GCA_017140595.1). Lineage (NCBI taxonomy): Eukaryota > Viridiplantae > Streptophyta > Magnoliopsida > Myrtales > Myrtaceae > Eucalyptus > Eucalyptus curtisii. The sequence continues at coordinate 30,106,919 of CM029503.1, read as the reverse complement.
CGCCCGCCACAGCGAGGCCCGGCCGGGCGACGGCGACGCTAGGCGAGGCCGCCCGCCCCGGCGAGGGCCGGCCTCGCCGATCCGGCGAGGGAGCCCTCGCCGAGGCTCGCCCTCGCCCCCGGTTGGGCGGGCGTCGGCTGTGGCCGATCATCTCCCCGCCGGGGCAAGGCCGACGCCGCCGGGCGAGGGCGAGCCCCGACGAGGGCTCCCTCGCCAAATCCGGCGAGGCCGCCACGGCCTCGGGGAGGGTCGGCCTCGCCCGGCGACCCTTGCCGGGCCGCGCCCGGGCGAGGGCTCCCCTCGCTCGATCGAGCCTCACACTGTGGCGGGCGAGGCCAGCCACCACCGGAAAAGGCCAAGGAAAAAGTCAAAAATAAAAAAGGGAAAAAACAGAAAAATTCAAAAAAATATATTTTTTTAAATTCAAAAAATATTAAAATATTATTAAAAATTGTCCATGTCGGCGTCGGCAGTCCACGTGGCACCGCCGGCATCCACGTCAGCATTTTCAGATCAAAATTGGCCGGATGGACTGAATGAGCAAGAAATGAAAAGATTTATAACTCAATTGGCAAAATTAAAAGGTTTAGGACTGAATTGGCAAAAGTGCAATAGGTTTAGGACTTTTTGGACAATTCTCCCGGTTGTAATGGCATGCAAGGTATCGTTCGGCACACGTTTCTGTCTACGTCCCAGCCTTATTGTCAAAATCCTCCTGCTTTTTCCAGCAAAGAGTTCCTGATGACCTTCCTCTTTGGAAATTTCCCCAATATTTTTGTCAACAAAAGCAAGATGTGCATCACGTAGAAGCCTTCTATCATGGGAAAAATTAAATGAACCTGTAACATTCTACACAAAAGGTTGCAATTGATGGATCGTGCAAAGGTTATCAAAGGAGGAATTATCCACAGCCATCACCCCTTTTTTGGCTTTTGCATGGTCGCTCGCTTTAAGGAGGCCTTGCTTTTGCTGTCCTAGGGCCCCTGCAGATGCTTTTCTTTATATGTGTAATAAAAGTTGCCATTTATTGTCTAGATGGTCATTAGATCATATGAAAATCCATCGTGAGTGGGTTGGTCGGAAGTACCTCAATGTGTGTGGACCACACTACTAAAGCAATTGATCAAACATTCGCTTTTGTTCGCCAATATAATATCGAAGAAATAAAATACCTAATAGTAAAATATATCAGTTATTTGGCATGTATATTTATATAGTCTCAAGGATTGAGTTACTAACGATAAGATGCATATCCCCATGTGATTTAGGGATTGCATATGTTATTAGGATATTTTTCCATGTCGCCAAACGTGAAAATTTTTATGTATTCAACTAGAATTAATTCATCAAGGTTAGGATGCATCCCGAACGAATTAGCTTCATACAAGTGTTTCCTCTAAGAAGAAAGAGCTTGATTATTTAGATATTAAGTCGCGTCTAATCTAATCCACGTCAACACGTCATAATTTTAAGAGTATTGGTTTTCCTTGTTATAAAAATAATTCAAAGAAGCACCACCCGGTCTATAATAACTCACTTCATCCCTTGGGCGCAATCAATGTTAGGGACATCCCAGATCTGAGCGCAAAATGAAAATAGCGGCTTGGGGAGTTCGTAATTTGCACTTGCATGCATGGCAAGCTTCCTCTAGGAGACCCACGAGGACCTTCTCGAGCCTCACACGTGCATTGCCAATACCATGAAAACCGACATGCAAGAGAGAGAAATAGGAGAGCATGGATATGGCGCTTGATACATGTGAGTTCACTCTAGTCGGTGGAGGCTGTCGGGTTGGAAATACAGCTATGACACACTGAGATAGGGTGTGTTTGGTTCGGTACTCGCGAAGACCTTTTCGACAAATGTAAATGCCGTTTGGCAAATTTTATGAGTTGTTTGGAGGAGATGCAAATTACCTCTCCAAAACTCTCTAAAAGCCTTTAGCCTAGAGCAAGTACAGACATGTTCTCAAATGCAGCATTTTCAGAATTCAAATAAACTTTTTTCCTTCCAACTTTGTCCCCGCTCAACTCCATAATTTCATAAGTGTCTTTGAAAACCTTAATTTTGCCTCAGCCACCAACTAGAACAGGCAAGTAAGTAGTCGGCGTGCAGGCGTGCCACCAGCGTATGAACAATGAGCCCCCACCATCCTCACCTAAGGCCTCTCGTAGGCATCATACACTCAATACATGTAAGTTCACTCTATCTTAATCATCAAATCATATGGGCTTTATATGGAATTCGTACAATTCAATGATCGAGATAAAACAGGCTCACCTGCTCCAGATGCATATAAGAATTTGTCTACGCTGCGCATTCTCTAGATCTACGGTGACATTTTACAGCGCTCCGCAATCCGATCCCCATTCACTGCATCAACCTCTTCTTGATTTCTCTCTCCACAAAAAGATGGAAGGCAACAACACCTGTTGCGTCACTCAGTGACAAGAGTCAGAGAGAGGGAGTGTTTCCATTTGTCACGTTCTCTTGATTTCTCTCGACCCACTTTCTCTCCCGGCGCTTCTATATAAACCCCCGTTTCATCCTTCCCTCTCTCCACGCTCGAAGAGAGACCAAGATCGATCCACTCTCATTTCAAGAAGAGCGGAGGGAAAACGATGATGGACGAGAGAGCCGTCAAGAAGTGGATGCATGGAGCAAAGCCGGCGATACTGATGGTGACGGTGCAGGCGTCGTTCGCCGGAGTGAACGTGGTGTACAAGCTGGCCGCCAACGACGGCATGAACCTGAGGCTCGTCGTCGCCTACCGCCTTCTCTTCGCCACCGCCTTCATCTCTCCTCTCGCCCTCTTCTTTGAAAGGTGATGGCGACAGCAAATGCAACCGCTCCTCTTGTCAACACCTTTACTTTTTCCTCTATATTTAAAAGTTTCTCTGCATGCCTGACGCATGGTATGGCAAAATAGGACCGCCCATTAATGACCATCTTCTTTTTTCCCTCACCCGTCACCGATTGCGAACGTCTTCTTGGTTATTTCTCCACGGTCTAAGCATAGGACATATGTGTACAAAGATTTCATAGACGGATCTTGATTACTCAGCATGCTTGCTTACGGCGTTGTCCTCAACCGGGGGAACTGGGTCGACTTATGGTTGAGGACAGTGCCGTAAGGCGTGTCAACCCAACTGCGGGATTTAACCCACCTTCACTCACTCCAAGTGCGGAAAGCTACTATACATGCCTACTTGGTAGTAGCCAGAATCGAAGTTCTGACGTGGTGTCTATCTTCACCATCATGAGACTCCCTAATTTCCTATCTATCTTTATCTTCCCGACAGAGAAGGAATAGGAGGACAGCGCGGGGTCTCTTATCCCAGGACGGTTCTCCTACATGTTTCTTCCGTGAGCCTTTTAAGGGCCTACTCAGATCTAATCATTCCTATCTTGATGAATAATTATTATTTTATCTTTTGTGGCAGGAAGAAGAGGCCTAAGTTAACAGGGATGGTGCTGTTCCAAGCATTCTGCTGTGGTTTTTTTGGGTAAGTCGTGCTATATCCATGCTGCCATTCTTATTCAGCAGATAACACATCCTTCTTCTTTTATTGGGTTTTGCTACTTCTGAGAACAGTAAAAATATGATCACCGAATGGCTCATTTTCTTGGTCCCTTGATTAGCTTGTCTTATCTCTCTTTTAGAAAATGAATTTAGTAGGTTCAAAAATTAGTAAAAATGAATAAATAGGCTTGTATTAAAAGGACTGCTATAATATTTGCATTTGTTACAAATTCATGTCAATCCATGGAATTAGTTATATGCAGAGTTAGCGCGATAAATTGTAGATTCTTGTCGACACAGATTTTTCATAGGAATTAGTGCATCTTGACAGCACCAACCATTAGCTTTTAGTCTGAAATAATCCATTCAAGATAATGGAAGGTCATGTTCATTTCCTATCAAAGACAATGATTATTAAGGGGGTGCTTCAATTTCAATCAAGTAGTGTTGCCAATAGACGAGTGTGCTTTCAAAATAGCGATGGAATGACAAGTGGTACTTGTCTTTTCAGCGAACGCGACATTAATACCTTCACCTTGCTAGTAACTCCCGTAGAGATCAAATTAATACCTTCGACAACCGAGCGGGGGATTTTGCATCATAGTCTATGAACTGAGATCTTTCTATGGGCCAAAGAAAAGCCTACACCACCTGCCTTCTTGGGCGTTCGGTGGTTGACTACATCTTCCTGCCTGAGCTGTTTTTGATGCTTACGATCTTCTAGGTTTTATGACATTTGCAAATATGTCCATGCACGTCCATAATTAGGGTGTGTTTGGTTCAGTCTTTGCATCAGCCACCGGCGAGCAGCCGATGTGCGGCAGGCATGCCATTGGCGTGCAACCAGCATGCCATGATATTTTGCCAAACACTACTTGCATTTTGTAAAACTCTTTTAGCCCAAAGACCTTTGCTTTTTCCCAAAGACATTCCCAAAATCCGAACCAAACACACATAGTCTTTCAACTAGAGAATGGCAAGTTGTGAATAAGATTGAAGAAGATTACCATGTCCAAACGTAAGGCAAATCTCTCTAGGGGTCGTGTACCTACTATCAAAAACTAAACTTGTACTCAATAATCTTCTTTCGTGACAAATTGATATGGAAAGGCTCAATCGGTTTCAGGGGATCGTTGACACATAACTTATACTTAGAAAGCTTAGCCCTCACTTCAGCAACTTATGCTGCAGCCATGCTCAACCTCGCACCTGCCATCACATATATCATGGCCGTTTCCTTTGGGTGATTATGTTCTAAACTCTCTCTTCCCACTAAATCAATCCATTGTGCTTTGTATGTAATGTTACTGCATTTTCTTCACTTTAGACTAATCTCATCTTGGCTATGTGTAAATTTTCCACTTTGCTGGGCATTAATTTAGGTTGGAAAGGGTGGTAATAGGAAGGACTGAAGGGAAGGCCAAAGTGTTGGGGACGTTGATAGGAATTGGTGGAGCGATGGTCCTCACTTTCTACAAAGGCTTTGAGATCCGAATGTGGTCGACCCATGTTGATCTCTTGCATCACCACGGTCACCAACCGCTACCGGCCAACCACCATCCGGCCTTCTCAAACCGCGCCGAACATGGGGCTCATGTGCTGGGCTCTATGTTGGCCGTCGGCAGTTGTGCATCCTACTCTTTGTGGTTGATAATTCAGGTGCTTTTCCAACCGACAAGGTCCTGCTTCAAACTTTGGTGCAAGATATTTATCACAATTCCTAAATGGACTCCCACCTGTAATACATCTCACAAGCGGAACTGCATGAAGGCTCTTTCTGCACTACAAGTTTTAGAGATTATTATAAGTTCTAGCTTAACGATGAAAATTCGAGGGCTCTCGGATGAAAATATGTGGCTCTTTTTTCTTTTGACTTTTTGACCAGTATGGAGTCAATTCAAGGTGAATACTGCAATAGATTAGAGATTGGTGAGCTTTAGTACAACAAAATCAATCTTCGCAGATATTGTCTGGGACTCTTTATGGGCTATAAGACTAGAAAGTATGTATGAGATGCACTCGCATTGCATAAACATTGACTGTGATTTATTTTCATCATTACATCTCTAACAACTTGAAGCCACTCATGTTGTTAATGGCTCTAGTTAGTTTAGATGATAATGTCTAATTGATGACTTGCCATGCAACAGACAAAGATGGCCAAGAGGTACCCATGCCATTACTCAAGCACAGCACTGACCTCCCTCTTCGGGTCGATTCAAGCAGTGGGTTTTGCTCTGTGCACGGAGAGAGATTGGTCTGAGTGGAAGTTGGGCTGGAACATCAGGCTCCTAACTGTGGCTTACACGGTACGCAGTCATTCAAATCCACAGTAACAATGGACTGCTAACCGGGGAACTCAGGTTCGTTTGGAATATGTCAATGAAAGGTACTACAACTGTTGCAGGGACTTGTTGCTTCAGGAATATGCGTGAGTCTGATAGGTTGGTGTGTGCACAAAAGAGGACCCTTGTTCGCTTCGGTCTTTAGCCCTCTGATGCTGGTCCTCGTGGCCTTAGCCGGGTCATTCCTATTGGACGAGAAACTTCACCTCGGAAGGTGTGGGGTCCCCTTACCTTACCTCTTCTATTCGGAAATTTCTGCATATATACGACACCGTCGTCACATATGCATCTGTATTCGAGATTGGTGATTGGCACGTACACGCATATAATTCGTGAAAATGAACTACACTTGATTGTTAGTGAGACTAATATGGTTGAAGCATTGGTTCATGTGGCAGCGTACTGGGAGCAGGACTGATAGTGTGTGGGTTATATGTGGTGCTATGGGGAAAGAGCAAAGAGATGAAAAGGATGGACCAACTACTAATTGTGCCCTCCAAAAGCAATCCAGAGACCGACTCTTCCATTCAGATCCTTGTCACCACTTCCCGTTCCATTAACGCCAGTAACGACAGCGAAAGCAACAGTCATCACGCAGCAGCTGATGCCAACAGCAATGTGAATCGAGCATCGTCCATGGTAAAGGACGGAGTCACCCAGGAGCTGCCCAATAATCGAGGAGGATGAAGGGAAGAAAAAGACAAAGGCATTCATCAGTAGGAAAACATAGAAAGTACCACAATGTCCAGTGTTCCATCCAACACTTTGTACATCTTCTTGACTAGAATCTTGGGGATTTCGTTATCATATGTAACTATTATAAATCGTGTAGGCAATTATTTCTTTCTGGACTCGACCCATTATTAATGGGAGATTACTAGCAGATTATAGTGTCAAAATAGATAATTCAGGATGGTGAAATGTATCATTCAACTTGCAATGCGATGTTTTTTTCTCACTGTTTTACAAGAAAATATTCAGTGGTCCGAAACCACCAGGTCATCAGCCTACATGGCATGCATGATTCACTCAAGATGCAACACGTGTCCTATGATAAGGACATGAATAGAAAATAAATAAATAAAAAGCATTCTCAAGGGCGAGTGCAGATAGATTTAAGAAATGGTCAAGTGGGTTAGGCCCATCAATGGGCCCAAATGTGGGATCCTAATTTTTTTCGTTATCTATCTCCGTCTCCATCTCAACTCAAAGGCGGTGCAGAAAAGTTTCCTAATTTGAAACGCACGCCAACGGCGTATCAAAAGAATTATAATACCGAGTCGGCGACATCCCGGACACGCTTCCCCCCCATCAGTTCCACGTTGCTTCTTGTGCTCTCTAACCTTGTTATATATATAAAAGATTTCTCTAACATTGTTATATATATAGAGAGCGAACATACTGGTCGTCTTCTTCTCTCATATCAGGAATTAGTAAAGACTTCGATGGCCAAACAATCGACGTTGTGTTGTGGCGAAGAAGGAAGAACCTTGGAGGAGGGGAAGAAGAAGAGAGTTGCTTTCTCAGAGACGGAGCTCGATGCTGCTCGGCAGCTCGTGCAACTCAGTGGAAACTCGGACGAGAGGGACGGCAACGCGAAGAAAGAGAAGGAAGAGGAGGACGGAACCGAAGCCTCCTCGGCTTTTCAAGACGTAGCGTTGTTGTTCGGAGAGAATGAGGATGATCATTTAATGCGGCGGAACAGAAGGTACCGGTCGATCCAGCATATCTACAGGTCGACCAAGCCTATCGGCGATGCTGTCCATGCCAAGAAGATGAGATGTAATTGAATTGTATATGGAACTCCATCTCTGACATGGCCGATCTGCTTTTCCTATCTCTTTGGTTTTGTACATAACATCACGCGGTTGGCGTGAAGTTCCAACATTTGACTTGGTCGATCTGCTTTTGCCTATCTCTCCTTGAATGGCATTAATTTTGGTTTCTCTTTTATGGCGTGCATAACGTGATTAAGAAGGTATCTTTGGCCTCGTCAAAGTCGAATCTCTTCATTTCTTCCGCGCGTGCATCGGGATGAAGTGATATTATGTTTCTTGATCAATCAAAACTTCCAAAAACCAATGTTCTCGAGCGGAAAGGAAAATCCCATGCACAACGTTGTTTATTAAATCCTCTCGGAGGATTTTCAAATTGAAAGCTGAAACTGAAGTCAGCTTCGTGGATCGATCCGAATGCATCGATGGAGAACGTCTGAGAGTGTCAACCGCTTGCGAAAACCTCTGCAGGTGTTTGTTTTTCCCTTTCTGGACTATCCATGGCTGCAAGTTTTATTGTACAGCAATGATTTGCAGGGCCTTGTTTTGGAGGCATCATTCACCGAAAAGAGCTCTCGTCTTCAGTCCGACAAGTCGGTTCTCACTCGTTTTCGCACCTCTATCAGTATCTTCTCCTCGTGCAATGCTTATCTCTGCATCAGGAGGAATTACCGCCATTGCTAATTTGCTACAACAATCTATTTTTGTGCGCAAGTTGATGCCCAAGCGTGTTTCATTCATGTCAAATTTAGGCTATAGCCGTTCATTGTCTCGTAAGTAACCGTTCTTCTACCATCGAGAATCTATTTTCACTTCTGTCCTGCCTTCTAAAATACCAGAAAGCGCTGGATATACCGAGGAAAATACATTTGACGGGACAGGAAAGTCCTGGATATTCCTCGGCTACTGGAAAGTTCTCATGACTCTTAACTAAGGGACAAAAGGTTGTAAATATGAGGTGCGAGATCCCTTTATACTCGAAAGTTTCCCTGCTACCAGAAAAACTGAAGGCCTAGACCGTGGAATTTGTAGCTCCCAGAGACGAACCCATCATTCAATCACACATGAGTAAAGTCTTTAGCTGACCACATGCGGCTAGAAGGCACTTTTAACACAAAAATCAATAGTCTACATGGATGACTTCAGTGAAACATAAGAATTATATCAGTGATTCCATTCAAGGGATCTGGGGAGAAGTAGGGCCCTTCATGTCTAGATTCAAAATCTCCTCTTGATGAGTCTATTCTCTGCACAAGTCTATTTACCGTCCGAAGCCAAACACTATTCCTAAAAGAGATCCAGCTAATGCTCGAGTTGGAATACATATTCAGTCAAACGCTGCAGTTTACTGGGATCCAGCTTTTGATCCGTCACCGCCTGCTGCTGCTTCACTGTAAGCATTCTAGAAGTGGGGTCGACGTCCCAACCTTGCTGGAGCACATCTGCAAGTACCAACAAAAACTTGACTAATGATGGTGCTAGAAATGCATGTCACAAAAGGTTTTGGAAAAAAAAAAAAAAGCCAAACAAGGAAATGGAAAAGGCAGTAATGAGGTAAGAGACAAATTAATGACTGGGCAAATGCACCAATAGGTTAAAGACAGAAGGAAAGCAGTATTGATCTAACTGGCCAGACTCTATCTAAAAAAGGGCATTTGATTTTTCTAAGCTCCCTCCACAAGATCCAAGCCTATGTCTTATGTCAATGGACTAGTTGACGTGATGTACAAGTAAGGGGCTTCAAGAATGTTTGCATGAATTTCAAAAACCTATTCCTACTTCCTTTTCAACAAGTGTAGAAGCTTACAGTTTGCTGCATCATCCTCGCTCATTCCCAGAAATAGGGCTGCATCTTGGAGGCTTATTGTTGAATAGGCAGATGACAGTAGCCGGAACATCCTCTTGGTGTATTGCTCTGCCACAACAATCAGGATGTCATGAAAATGCTACGTGCCAATGTCAATAAATCATAAAGAAAGAGGCAACTGAATGGAACAAAAGGTTGAAACTTAAGAAAGCATCATAACTGAAGCGAGTCTAGAACTTAGTGGAGAGCAAAAGAGTCAAAATTCATGTAATTTCTACTCATAATGACTCCACACTTTTAGATTATTGCCTCTATTCGTCTTTCCCTTTTGTAGCATCTAGTAAAATAAGTATAGTGTCCCATGATTTGGTAAGCTACTTCTCTTCCATTCTAGTTTAATCTTTTCAAACCTAAGCTATGAAAAATGTCTCTGCGCTTAACTCATTAGTTTATGATACATTGTAATACGAAACATCCTTCACAAGGGGTGTGCAAGCAGCAAACTTCCTACAACCAAACATGCATGAAAAGGAAGAAGGAAAAGGAATCCAAAAATATCTAAGAAACGCACGATCAACAACAGAATGATGCTAGAAGTTCAACAGGAAAACCGTCTTAAAAATCAACTCAAAGCAATGGTATCGACAACATATGGACATATCGATTTGCAACTAAATTTCCCATATCTACCATCATCTAACAACAGAATTGTCATCATTGAACTAAACACCCAGCCACAACCAGCAATTGCCATTTAGCTTCAGCAAGAATGAAGAATGCACAACGATGAGAACCTAAGAGGCTTTGCACATGGCAAGCAGAATGCACATCATGACTTAATCAGTCTTTCATCTTACTCTTCATTGCTCAGATTTGCTACCAATAAAAGCACTAGCATATAACAGCTCAACTATGATGCCAGAGAGATGCTAGCAAACACAACTAACCAATTCCCATCCCACCACAAGCCAAGGGAAACATAAACTCTGAAGAAACTTTATGAAAAACAAACACTCGATTGAACATTGATTGACTTCTGGTGAGAAATTATACCAGAGGAAGCACAAAAGACTCATATAAGCATATCGACTTATGGCTTTTGAAAAGCATGCGCTGGAACCAGACAAAGTATTAAATTGCTTGACGTTAGTTAAAGGTCTTCCAACGCGACCATAAAATATTGTTTCTTACATATATTCCCATTTAAGATACCATCGTAATGCATCGATTATTAATCACAAAGAATACATCTTGAAAGAGCAAACTTGCCTGCAAATGAAGCTACAAGACCCCTAACTTCCTGACTCCAGTCAAACCCACGAATAGCCTCATGGACAGCTGCATAGTCCCGAGTCCACAGGTGCTGACCAATTTTCCAGGCAGCAACAACTTCTGGTTGGCTCTCTTTGATGGAAGAAGGTATTGATTTCCAGAGGAACCGAGCACTGTTACTGCTAACCAAAGCTCAAGTGAGGGCTGACATCTAATATTGGAGGACCACACGATATAGCCCAACAAAATACAGAACAAAGATCCAAGTCCACGATCCTAAATCTCCCACGAAGCAAGAGTTGTGGTATTGCAAACATAGCCAGCAATAAGACGCAACCCAAATTCAGTTCAAAATCTGATTAAAGAGACATGAATCCCCAGGATTATAGATCAATCCTTACAACACCAGCCAATTTGTAGCAGTTATCTCTTTCAATCAAGAACTATCCTTTGACACTTCTCATTCCTCTCCCCCCAACCCCCACTCCGAAAAAACAAAAAATTGTTCAGTTGGTATTATGCCACCAATCATAACCAGTCAAACGACGGAAAGAAAAGAAGCTTACATATCATCGGCATAAATGTGGCCGAGAAGATGAATAGCGTAGGGCCATTCTTCCTCGAAAGCTACGCCTTCTGCTGCCACCTGCGTGCGTCATTTTTTGCTAATTCAGGTCGACGACTGCAAACCCAACATTCTATGCACACGAATCAAGCCCGAAACACGCGCACACGGAAAAGGACTCGAGAAGAGCAAATCGGAAGTACCTGAAGCATCAGATGATCACAGATATCAGCGATTTGGCCGTAGGATTGGGAGGCCAGGGCCTCCTTCAAGTCACCGAAATCCATTACTTCCGTCGCCCTCCTTCTCCTGCGTTCCACCGATTTTCAGCGTGCTCGAGGTTGGGGTTGAGGGAGATGCTGGGAGTTTTCGGTTTTGAATTTGGATGATCCGAATCGCGGCGGGTTTGGGTCAGGCCGCTATGCTGCGGGGCTTGGATCACCCGGTCCAGTAAATGGGCCTCAAGGTTCAGGCCCAAATGAAGATTCTTAGCCTTGGGCTTTATGAGGCCTCAGCTGCGCATCGTTTATCTGGGCAAGGCATTGACTGACGTCAAAAAGCTTCCTTTGTCCTTCCTTTTTTTTTCTCCTTTTCAAAAGGGGTCGTCATCCCCTTTTTAACGACCAGAAAGCCTTTTTAAGTCGAGCCCCCGTAAAAAGCACGCTGATGTTACGATTTAAGCAAGACACAAAGTCGAAATTCGGACAAAAGAGCCTAGATAAGAAATTTTTTACGTTTGATGGTAAGCAAAAAGTTGCGTTTTGCGTACATCTAACGCGACTAAAATGGTTATATACTTGCAACTACCATTCTTCTCAGGAAAATTACAAAAAAAAAAAAAAAAAAAAAAAAATTCAAACATATTGCATCCGTGCCAATTCAATTTTAAACCTTTTGACTTGATCAATTTAATATAAACATTTTGACACATTTAGCCAATTTAGTTAAAAATCATCGATATAGACAGTTTTTGCAATTTGCATTTTTTATTTTTAAATTTTTTTTTTATCTCCGCTCAAGGTTGGAAAAAATGGGGATAAAATAAATTAATTAATAAATTGATAGAAAAATTAAAAATTGCACAAATTATCAATATCGATATCTGGTACTAACTAGATCATCACGTTGGCAATTGCTGATCAATATTGACTGGAATGACTAAATTGATAAATCATCAAAAGGTTTAAGACTAAGTTGGTAAATCATGAAAATGTTTACGATTAAATTGATAAATTGTTAAAAGATTTAAAACTAAATTAACCAATTTGAAAGGTTTAGGATTAAATTGGCTCGAGTATAATAAATTTAGAATTTTTTTGATAATTTCTCTCATTCTTTTTCCCTATATGAATCTAATGAATGATGGTCGCCCTTTTATATATATATATAGGCCCTGATATTGTTATTTAGAAAATCCGACAAACCTAATACTAATAATTTATGCACAAACACATAATGCACCTAGTCTCGTATGGCTAGATCATGCGATAGGGTAGGACCATAAGACTTTATCACCGTTTAATTCTACGCACTCGTCTGACGTTAGAGCACTTTCCACTCATGTCTTGGAATCTGATAATTTCACGCTCTGCCTAGATCTGTAGATGCAAGATCGAACCCAAAGCTACATAAAAGTGTTGTTCGTCTGCGGGATTCGTTATTTAATTCCTTTGTGGCCAAATTACCCGTTAATCAATCTGAGAAGGGAACAGCACATCTTGATCATTAGGTTCTAAAGACATCAGCCATGTGATGATCATCCTCCTCTTCTTCTTCTTCTTCTTCTTCTTCTTCTTCTTCTTCAGAGAGAGAGAGAGAGAGAGAGAGAGAGAGAGAGATTCAAAGAAGCATATCTGAAATTGGAGTAGCAAATCTTCAGCATCCACTTTACAGTGCGGTCATATGTATGTTCCGTCAAAGCGAAGGAACCGGTGTTTTGAAATTTAAAAAAAGAAAAAAAGAAAAAGGAAGAGAAAAACTAAAAGAATAGCAAAGAAAGAAAGAAGTTAATTAAATTGAAGAAAAACTTTTTGAGGTGGGTGGGGGAAAGAATAGTATAGTCTTCAATTACAGCTCCGGAATTTCCTCCCAGCATCTCAACTCCTCTTGCTTTTTGACATATGCTCCCATGTGGGAGCGGGAGAGGACTGGCAGCTTCCGGCCGTGTTTCCACCTCTTTTTTACTTTCCACTTTTCTCCCCCATCACCTTTATCTGTCTCTCCAAATCCAATTGGATTTGAGGAGAGATGCAAAGTTGAGACCAAAAACAATCGGGGCGGTGATGGGAGTGTCGATCTTGAAACTTTACACGCGCAATCCGTCGAATCCGCACTGCTTGTACGTGAGGGACTGCTTGCTTGGACTGATCACCACTGCACAATTCACCGATACCTGCCCACCACCACCAGCAGATAATCAGACACAAACCCACGTAAACACGAAGGGCTAAACGAGCGCAAACGGAGGTGATCGCCTCGAGCTCGAGACTGGTGTGTCGGGAAGAAAACCACTGCCGAGCCGAGCCCGGACTTAGTCAAAAAAACCCAGAGGGAGACAAAAGTCTCCAACTCGGGGAAGAGCAGGTAACAAAAATGACGCGACCCCACCTTGAAGAAATCGACACATGTCAGGCATGATTGGGAAAGTGGAGAGGTCGCCGGGGCCCACGACCATTCACTTCAACCAGGAAATTACAACGAAAGGAAAGAGGCTTTGATTCCCCCCTAGCGCAATGATACATTCGCGTCCCGAATTTTTTCCAAATTGACATCCACCGAGAAGCGTGGATGGGACCCGTGAAGGACGGGATCACATGGCCGACACTGTACACAACCCCCAGTTCCCCCCTCTCGACTCTTCCTTGCACGATAAGCGTCAATTCCACTATAATGGCGAAGTCGTTTTTGTCAAACCATTTGGCCGCACTCGGCAGTCGGCAGTCAATTAAAAAGGACCGAGAATTAAGCGGAGCCGAGATTGTTGGTTGCTCGGACCCGAATGAAAACCATTCATTGGTTAGAGTCCCAGAGGGTAAAATGTGCCGAGTGCTGATGACGGAATTCGGGAATTCTGCAGGAATTTCAAGACAGCATTTCATTTCGTGGGTCACGCATATTCACGAGCATCGGAATCTAAGCAAGTTGTAGTCGATACCAAGACGGTTGTTCCCCTTAGCAGCGCAGGCAATGTCCTAACTCCAACAGTTTACACAGACGAGATGCACCCGAAAACATGAAAAGGCGATTTCCCACATCGCATTCTCCGTAACGGGGCCAAGACATCAGGGTACTATGTTCACATGGCCTAATTACAAAACCTAAAGATGCAACCGACGAGAAAGTACGATGTGCTCTGCGTCTGTCGGGTTCTGGAAGGTGAACAGCAATGTGAACGAGAAAGGAGCTAGTCGCCCTTCCCAACCCCAACTTTCATTTTTGGAAGCAATCCCGCATTACCCTCTATCTACTCGTCTCGAGCTAACAAAACTATTATGCTGCTCCCCCTTTCAAACCTCGCAATCTCATTTCATTTCTTTGGGACTGTATTCTTCAGGACTAGACCCAGAAACGACTCCTGATTCTCAAAGCTATGACCAAACACACCACGAGGCTGTGCCAAAATTAAAGCAGATATTCAGGAAGACGAGTGTGCGTCGGCGGGGACTCCGTTAATGCCCGTAAAGATAACTTAATGTACAAAAAAAGAATGAGAAAAAAATAGCATATTCCTTCCAGACAAAAGACCCGCTGTCATCAAAGGGAGCGTTATCGAGGTAGCGGTAGCTTTTGTCAACTTTAAAAAGAAAATCGTTGAAGAAAAGAAAAGGAAAGAACAAATCACTGACTTCGCCTAGCCTAGTCCCTTCCCTTCATCATCAGGACAGTAATCATCGACCGGCGCGCAGTTACCAGACAACGTACGAACCCCACCCCAGTTAACATAAGTATCTTGCCCCAACCGCCCCCCCCGCCGCCCCCAACGGCGGCTCTCCGCCGCGCCCCTCCCAAACATTAATCCACCCAAATCATCGGCATAACCGAAATGTTAAGAAAAATTCAGAGGACCACACGCCCAGAATAAGCTAATCGCACAAGCCGCGCGCACTAATTAATGCGGTCATAATTGTGAACTGAGCTTACGAGAAGAGTTTGACAGGAATTTCCGAACTGACCTGAACGCCAGGAGAGTCGATGTTTAGGACCCGGATCTTGGCCCCGACGTCGCCCAGCACCCGGAGCTCCACCCGGTCGTTCAGCGACGCGTCCCTTATCAAGTCCGACGCATCCGCCTGCATCAGATTGAAACGGTCGACGGCGATGGTGGCCACCACCTGCCGCTCGCTGTGGGCCTCCTGGTAGAACCCCGGCACGGAGGCCTTCCCCAGCGGAATCCCCTTGTACATCACCGTGAACCTCGACTCGCCGTACCTGATCCCGACCTTGTTCGGGTTCACCGCCAGGAAGAGCATCCTTATGCTGAGGGTCAGCGACGCGCTGGCCGGGCTGGAGCCCCCGCCGGCGGTGGCGGCGGCGGCTGCGGCGGCGGCGGTGGCGGGGTCGGTGGGGGTGATGCCCATGTACTGGACGCCGACCTGCTGGAGGTCGAACTGGGGCTTCTTGGGCTTGACGGCGAGGACGATGACGAGGACGACGGCGAGGAGGAGGAGGGCGAGGAAGGAGAAGAGCAGGAAGAGGCAGCAGCAGCAGCCCTTGAGGGAGGCCGAGGAGGAGGAGGAGGAGGAGGATGAGTAGTAATACTGGTGGCGGTCGTGGGAGGACGTCGCAGGGCGTGCGCGGTGGTCGCCGTTGGCCCGGGTTGTCATTCTTTGCTTTTCCGGGCGCTAACTTCTCTCTCCTGCCTCCACTTCTCTCTCTCTTGTTGTCCTCTTCTCTGCTTTTTTCTTTTTTCCTTTTGTGCCTCGCTCGGCTTTAAAGAGAGAGAGAGAGAGAGAGAGAGAGTGGGGGGAAGTGGAAGACAAGGAGTGAGAACTGAGAAATGAGTTTACTTAGCAAGCACATAAATGAAAAGGTCACCCTCACTCCATCCTCCCCCGAATTCTCAATTTCCACTATTGAGCCCCCTGCCGTGCACATCAAAAGTTTCCTATCATTACGATCCAATAACTTCATAAGTAATAGAAAATTAGATTTGGATTCCGTTCGTTTCACGAAAAATAACTTTTATAATATATTTTTCGAATCTTTCGATGTTCGTTTCATCGAAAATGAATTAATCGAAGAAAACATAAAGTCTTCTAGGATAGAAGAAAATATTTTCCACTTTTGAAAAAGAGGAAAATATTTTTCTCACTCACTTTATCTTATCTCACTTCCATATTAATCTTTTTATCTTTATTTTTCTTTTTTCCTTTTTTATTTTAAAAAAATCAAAATTTTAATTCTTTTTCTTTTTTTCTTTCTTTCTTTTCTCTTTTTAGTCTATCTTGACCAGTCGCCAGCCATGACGACTGCCGAAAACCAGCCACAAGCGAGCCTTGAGCTCGCCGCTTGCTTAATTGGCGACAAGCTTGAGCTCTAGGATCGGGTGGCGAGTTGGGGCTCCAAGCTCGCCGATCTAACTCACCACTTGTCACGCTCGAGCTCGAGCTTACCATTCGCCAAATCAACGAGCCAAGCAAGTGGCAAGCTCGGGCCTCAATAGATCAACAAGCGACGAGCTCAAACTAATAACTTTGGTTGGTCTCCGGGCATCGCCGCGCCTTGGCCAAAGAAGAAGAAGACAAAAGCAAAGGAAAATATAAAGATAAACTAATAAAAAATTATTTAAAATTTATATTTTAAAAATGAAATAATAAAAAAAATTAAAAAGAGTGCATGAAAGAAAAAAAATTTCCTTATGAAACAACGGAAAATATTTTCCACTTCTTTTCAGCTTTCAGCCAAATACTATAAAACAATTACATTTTCTTATAAAATGGCTTTCTAATTTTTTTTCCCAAAAACAACACTTTTTTCGCGAAACAAATTGATCCTTATAAAGTAAATATTTTTTATTTCAATCAAACTTTAGATGTTAGAAACATTTCAAGATTTTTATCATGTGATATTCCTTTTGTCGGGTAAACATGCTCTCGCGAAATTGATATGTTGTTTTCTTCTTAAAAAATAATCAGGACGTGGTTGATTGAGATGGTTTTTTTTTTTTCATATTCAAATGAATCTTATAGGTCAAATTGTAGGAAGAAAAATAATATATTCCTAAAATATAAACGATCACTTATATTGCTTATAAAAGTAAATGGACAAATTCATCGTACGCAAAGATATTTAAACATAAATTGTTATTGATTATGAGAATATTTTTTATTGGTTGATTATTTTAAGCAGCTTCAGTCATCGTTTTTAGGAAATTTGTTTAGAATTATTTATTTTTCGTTAAATAAATGAATCTCGTTAACGGGGTCAATCAATCCAAGTGGACATAACTGGCGTTCATTTCCTCGCCGTTTAGATCCAAACCGATTTTGATCGGGCTTGAAACCGACGTGTTCTCCAGCATCCAAGTGTTATCTTGGGCTGGCAAGACAAAGGCATTAAGAAGGATCCAAGAAAAGCCCGTTTAGGGAGTAGTGATATTGGGCCGAGCCCGTTATAAATGAGGGCCGGGTTGGGCTGGACCGGTTTGGTCGTTTCCAGGGAAAAGGTTGGGAGCGCGTGGCGAACACATTGGTCCCGGGCGCGTGGATGAGGCGTCAGTGTCCTGCTTCCCTCACCGAATCACGTCACGTGGGCACGTTCCTTGGACGGACGGTTGCTTCGCGGGCGGCGTGGGGGGCATGAAGTGGTCCCACCAGCTTTTCCGTTCCGGCGAATCCTGACCGTGGCACCAGTCACGTTGTCCGCCGGCGGCATCAGGTAAAACGGAACGTGAAGGCCTTCCAACCCAAGAATTTTCATCCTTAGCAGAAAATAGATTTGCTCCGAACAGGCAATTTGAATTTAAAAAGGAAAAAATATTTGGATTTGAGTTCGTTTCACTATTCAAACGGATTTTCTTCCTTCCTTGCTTCATTTTTTTCTTTCTGAAGCTATACTTCTCGATTTTTTGAAATGACGTGAGAATGGTGAAACATGAAATAAATAAAAAATATGGCATCTAAATTTCACCATCGACTCGAAATATAGTAGCCAGTTTTGTTCATTTAATGGAATGGTTTGAAATAGATCAAAATTCACTAATGACAAAAAGGAGTACTCGATATCAATTGTTGGATTGTGCTATATCACAACATGTCTTGGCATCGAATCATGTCATCACATGCTTGAATGTTTCTCATTCAATCGGCATGATTCTAAGGTGTCTAACGTTTTATGACACATCAATGTGTTTACATATACCTATTGAGAATAATCATTCATAATAACTCATTAAATATATCCCTAGAATCACATAAAATATCTCAAAAATTTTCTCAATTTACAAATTTTAACATATACAAACGTACTTTTTTAAAGATCTTTGTCACTTGCGTTTTAAAGACAACATCTCCTATTTTTCATATGGCGTGATCTTTGTATAAAATTACACACACGGCATTATTTATAAATAACTCATTTATTCACGAGTCATGTGCAAAAAAAGAATATTAATTGCCTCATAAATAATGATTCAGACTTTGCGTGTTATGTCATTAACAGCAAGCAAAATAGAAATAGTGGATTTAGATGTCCCCATATTCATCCATGAAATCAAGACAGTCAATGATGCGACAAGACTGCGAAGACGAACGGTTTCCGACGTAAATGAAAGTTGGGCGGGCCATCCAAGACACGAGCCTTCAAGAATCAACGAGAGAACAACAACCTCGGTTTTGCTTTGGAGCGTCGATTCTCATCCGGGTCAAACGACGGATCGCTCAACGGCGATGATTTTCCATGTACCGGAGCGGAAGAATCCACAAGGCATACCAGATAGCAACACGATGACCACATCTCACAAGTTTCCTCAACATTCTTATTTTATTTTATTTAGTTTTTCCGTTCCTCATTGGCTGAAATTCTCTTTAAAAGAAAAAAAGAGAAAAAAGGGCAATAAAGGCCACCAAACCCCCAGCGAATGGGATAAAAGTGCTTCTCTCGCAATTTCTCTCCGTCTTGTCTACCGTATTTATACGTGCGCGGATAATTTTATACCGGCAGCGAGGCGATTAAAGAGAGAGAAGAGCGAGCGAGTTGCGTGCGTTCTGGTTCTGCGCGCTGCCCCCGCTCGTAACACTCCCCCGGCCTCGGTCCCATCAATTTCGAATTCGCGCTCAAACGGAAGCCCTAACTTCCCCCGCTCCCTCCGTCGTCTCCGATTCCTCCGAGAGCGCTCTCATTCCCCGCGGAAACCCTCCGGTAACGTCTCCGTCCCCTCTCATTATCATCCGTCGCCTGAGATTTTTCTCCCGTTTCTCCCCCGCGGCGTCAAATTGCGTCGGGAGTTTCGAGGCGGAAAATCCGATTTCTTTTTTCCTCCTCCGTAAATCGAACTCTTCCGGTAGCGGGCGTAGCCTAGATGGCTTCAGGACGACGCACTCTTCTTCCTCCTCCTCCTCCTCCTCCCTTTTTTAAGTTAAAGTTTTGGTTTTTTTTTTTTTTTTTTTTTTTTTTTTATTTAAAATTTTTCTTTCGGGCGATAAGATAGCGGACGAGTGGATTTGAGATCGTTTCGATTTCGAGGGACGATTCAGTTGAGATTCCTAACTTGCGGGCTGGGGCTGCTCCAATTGGTTTTTGGCTATATTTAATTCCGTGCCCGCCTGCGAGATCCCTGAGGGCGGGGATCGCGTAGCCTCAAGTCTCTCACCCCATTGCTGTTTTCTTCCCGTATTTTATATTGTTAATTGGTTGTCATTGCCCGTGATTTTTGATAGATCACGTTACTCCGTTTTCCCCCTCACGTCTATATACATTTCCTGACCTTGCCCTCTTCTTCTCTGCGGTCTTTTCTCGCTTGTTTGATCAGATAAAGGCAACCCATTTCGGGCTTCGCGAAGTGATCGTGCGTGCTCTCTGGATTTGGATTTTGCTCGAGGCAAGCGGCAGGTGAGATCCCCCTTTCAAATCTTCCTCGTTATTGGCTTTGAATTGGGTAACAAGGGCTCTTGTTTTGGCATTTTAAGATGAGTTTCCGTTAGTAGTCGAGCCATGGTGCCGTGCCAGCCCGATTTTGTGCTTTTTGGGTTTTTTCTGAAGAGGGTGTCGGATGCTTTACTAGACTTCATCCACGGCGGTGGCATTGAGATTCTCAAAGGAATTGAGAATGCGTATTGTGTTCCTTTTTTTTTTCCTGAACTCATATATATTTATTTAGCGAGTCGAAGTGTGGATTCCTTCTCCCAATCCTTGATAGCATTCATTTGCTGTTGGCATTGGCAAACTGAAATTTGCAGTGATTTATTGAACCATGACATGATTTGTCAGGCATATGGATAACAACCTCGTGAACATCGGTTGGTCATGAATAATTCAGCGTACTTTCATCCTCTTTTATGGGACAGTTGAGATCTTGTCTGCTGTTTTGCTATCTGATATGTAACAGCTTTTATGCTTTGTCTTAGAGTTTCCATCCATGTTTTTCTCGAGTTACTCCTGCTTATCTTCTACCTTCTCTCGAGATCAACTCAATGCTTAAGTTGGTATGTCTTCTTGTACTCGTGAATCATCAATTGATCTAGATAATGCCATCCCCACCTCATTCCTTCTGGGACTGATACCATGTGCTACAAGTAATTTATTCCACGACATCTTAATGTTTTTTGGCTAATCTGGTTTGGTGTTCTGATCTTGGTCACTGTGTCCGTTTTAGACTTGCTCTCTTCCGAACTATCGAATGTTTAGGTTACACATCAGACAGCTATTGCAAAACACGCTCTGTGGTATTTTTGTATGATCCTAGCTACTCTGTCAAGACTTGATCATTCAATATCATTGCTGGTGTTCGGAAGACATTTCTTGGTTGTCGCAACTTCCTGTTCTTCCTAATCCTTCTCATCTCCCCCCCCCCCCCCCCCATATCTTGCCAGTTGTGGAGCACATCTGGATTTCATTTTTGTTTTGCATAACCCGGAGTTCTATTCTTTTTATTTGCCAACTCTAATGCTTAAGAAGCTTACGTCTAATGCTAGGTTAAATTTAGGGCGTGTCATGAGCTGTAATTTAGTTATTCCTGGCTTCTTTTAGGGAGTGCCAATCCAACCACCAAGTCGGCACTCTTTATTTACAGATAATGGCGAATCCAGGGATGGCTGTTTATTTTCTATCATGTCCAACAGAGCACATTCTTCAATGCGCATGTGACCTTGACCACCATAGCTACTGTAATATTCCTTCTTATTTGATAGTGAAGATTCTGCTTTAACGACAGCTTCTCTATAATTTTGCCTGAAGTGGTCAAAAAAGTTGCTGGAGGTTTTAAGTGCAGCACTTAGTTCTTTCCTTTTCACTCTAAATTGTCTTTGTTGACAGAATTTTTTACTCACTGTTGACAGTTTTTACTCGTCCTCCACAATGCATCTTCCATAGGTGGATAAGGACGTAAATAAATTTTGTTTAGTAGAAATGCAGTTTTCTTTAACTGACATTCATCACTTTTGTCATTATTGATGTTCACCGGGCCTATAAATGATGAATGTTGAAGTGGCCTTGTCAGAACTCTCACATGTCAATCTTAGGGGCCATCATATTAAAGGTTATGGCAGTTGCGAATTGGAGCCATACTAGGATGTCGTTTCCTATTAGATCATTTGCCGCACAATGTCCGAACATTAGGGCCCTTTGGTGAGGTTCATATGTATGTGGATTTTTAGTTAGCCATGGGAATGACATGGGACAGTGAAAAGGTGGACATTTCATGCTAGTACTTCATGTTTCTATGA
This sequence comes from Eucalyptus curtisii, assembly GCA_017140595.1. Taxonomy (NCBI): domain Eukaryota; kingdom Viridiplantae; phylum Streptophyta; class Magnoliopsida; order Myrtales; family Myrtaceae; genus Eucalyptus; species Eucalyptus curtisii. Next base: position 30,084,752 of record CM029503.1, on the reverse strand, counting down.
AATGCTAAATGATGGTCCAGGGCATTCTTGTGGATGAGTATGTGATGGTGTACGCTCTGGAAAATATGTTCAACATAGGAGAAAGTTCAATTTAGCAATTGTCTAGTCGATCATTTTCTTTACCTGATTAATATGTTGTGCTGTCAGACAGGAAGTGTTCATCCTTTTTGTGTCCTATTGATGGTTGTTTAACTTGTTGGTTTTTCACGTCTTCATCAACTTTCCTGTTGGAATACATTTTTTCACATTATTGTCCTTCAGCAAATATGATCTCATCACCTCACCATTTTTTTTCTTTCTTGATAGTTAGACTTAGTCTGAAAATGGCAAAGGGTAGCAGAGGGCGTCGTAGGGTTGCTTCCCAACAGTACAGATCAACTCCATATGGCTTGGCATCTTGTCATCGTAAAATCTTGGAGAACACGTGTGCCAAAAAATCTGACAAGGCATTGAATAAGGACTGGGAAGATGCTATATGCTCTGTGTGTATGGAGTACCCTCACAATGCTGTTCTTCTTCTCTGTTCCTCCTATGAAAAGGGTTGCAGACCCTACATGTGTGGTACTAGCTGCCGCTACTCAAATTGCCTTGACCAATACAAGAAGGCCTATACCAAAGTTTCCTCACTTAATGCTCAGTCCTTGCAGAACTCAGCTGACAACCCAGTGATATCACCTGAGTTAAATCAGCCCAATGAGAAGAGTGAAGTGATGGAGCTTGCATGCCCTCTTTGCAGGGGCCAGGTGAAAGGGTGGACTGTGGTGGAACCTGCACGAGAGTACTTAAATGCGAAAAAGAGGAACTGCATGCAGGATAACTGCACATATCTTGGAACTTACAAGGAGCTAAGAAAGCATGTGAAGACAGAACACCCCTCTGCACGGCCTCGTGACGTGGACCCGTCACGAGAACAGAGATGGAGGCGGATCGAACAAGATCGTGAAAGGGAGGATGTGATCAGTACAATAAGGGCGACAATGCCAGGAGCCATGGTATTTGGGGACTATGTGATAGAGGGAAACCATTATGGATTAGATGTAGATGAGAGCAGCCTTGGTACAGATCGCTCAGAGAGGAACGGTGGTTTGGATACGGGCTTCGATAGTAACCTATTTAATGTCTTTATGCTTCTCCATGCATTTGGCCAATCTGGGAATGTTGATCTGAGAAGAAGATTAAGGCACCAAGAGAGGGCCTTGCAGCGAGCATCGGACAGGAGTGCTCTTGCAGGCCAGCACACCACCACCCCCATTGGTGGCTCAGATGTTTCTGATCAAGAGAACGGAGATGACAGTAATGACGATAATGATGCCCATGATGGTAATGCATCGCTAGTGAGCCGCCTTCGTCGTCATGGCAGAGTGCTACTGGGACGGTCCGCTAGGAGGAGGAGGCGCAGAGAAGGCAATGGAAATCAAGATAGATGACTTGTTCCCTCAAGAAGGGAGATCTTCAGAACGTTTTATCCATGTTTAGTACTAGATGCTAGGATGGGAAAATAATAGAACACATGAATGATTTGTCTGGAAAGGGCAGTTGACTTGCCTTTCAAAAATGCATGCATTTCTTTTGCATTTCATGGTCCGTTCCACAGATTTGCTTGGAACGGACATCAAAAAGAATGGCCTTTATTCCTGTAGTCATGTGACATATGCGAAGATTACCGGATGTACACATGTATTTTCTTTGACATCCTTTTGCAATTTGTCAGCTGTTGTATTGAAAACCTTTATTCAGTCATGTGTACATGTCCTTGAACATCCTCATTCAAAACGGTTCCCAATTGTGGATTGGGAGGAAAGGGAAGCAGTGTCATTTGTTTTATTTCTGTGATGGACATGGACGCAGTCCTTCCCGTTATGATTGAGGAACACTGCTGGATATCCCTTACTGCACTTGAACGTGTTTATATCATATACTCTTTCTCTCTCCTACGACTGAACAAATGTTATCATTCTCACGCAACCTTTATCCTGCGCCCCCCCCCCCCCGCGGGCCACCGGTGCATTTTTGCTGGTTCCATTTGAGCGGGTGCTCTGTGTTGTGCTGCTTCTCATGGCTAAGCCATAAATTTTCTTATGGCTTGAAAGATTTCTTGTCTAAAATTATGCGTCTTCTTCTGAAACTGGACCTGCTGAAACCTACTTGTCAAAGATTCTCTTTGATCCAGCTAACCGCAGCACAGTTCGGTCAAAACTGCATTAAGGAATCGCTTTGGTAGGCAGGTTCAAGAGGGCAGACGAGAGGCTTCTGATCTCCTTTTCCCTAAGGACAGATGTTCACCTCGTCATCGGGCCAAAAACTCTCTGAGGGGGCCTTTAAGTCAAGACATGGAAAACAGAAAAAGTTAAAAAGGTCAGTTTGAGAAGGTTACATGTCTTTTTCTTAAAGAGACTGTCGAGGTTTTTACGTTGAGGCAGCTCACGGTCTGGGTTTCTGTCGCACAACAGAAGAAGCGAAAGAAAAAGGGAAAGATTTTGATAGGGGGCATTCCGAGAATCGAACTCGGGACCTCTCGCACCCAAAGCGAGAATCATACCACTAGACCAAATGCCCTGTTCCTTTCCCTGGATCATGTTAAGTAAAATTGAATCAAAGAATCTCAAGAATAGCCAGACTTTTGAACGTTTACAGACTTTGGTTAAGTGGCGTGGTTTAGCTAAGTAATCGTGAGCGCGAGCTCCTTCCACGAAACCTTTATAATGTCCAAAATCTAATTAATCATAGCTTCTTTAACCATAGATCCACACTCGTAGGCCTTATTTCGAAAATTAATAATCTATAAAATATTTTCCTAAAATAAAAATTATCATAAATATTACTTATGAAAATGAATGAATGAATGAATGAAGAAAATATTTTTTATTAATTAATTATTTCAAATGATATAAATAAATAATTTTTAAAAATTTATTTCAAATTATTTATTTTCTTGCGAAACATATGAAATCCTTTGCTGTTTTTTTTTTTTTTAATTGCTATTAAAAGGAAAGTCGAGTACAAATTAATATCCACCACACTTATTTGACTTCGTTCACTCATGCCGCTTCACATCATATCCTACTCCTTCGAATTTCCCTTGGGTTCGCCCCCCACCCCCGACCCACCATCACAGCTTGCGCCCGCCCGCACCCGAACAAATCCCCTCCAAGCCCTAAAACCCTCGCTTCTCCTAACACCTCACAACTTACAACGGCCTCCCTCCGCCTCTCTCTCTCTCTCCTGCGCGCACGCCGACGCTCGAGCTCTGGTGCTGCTTTGCTTCGCAGGTATTCTCTCTCCCTTGAAAACTCTCTCTCTTTGCAGCCATGGGAAGGCCCTCGTATGTCTTCGCATCTCGTCTGCTATGCTGTGTCGTCTCTGCTTTCGATTCTTCCTCTGTGTGCTAGAAGCAATTCGAATTTCATCACATGGCGCCGTCGGTCCTCCGATCGGAGTTCATCTCCGAGATTCTGTTTTGCTCCGTGAACGGCCTATCTAGTTCGCTTCTGTCGCCTCGCCTGTTCGTTTCTCACTTCGATTTCAGTAGTTCGTCGTTATTTATTTATTTATTTGAGGTTTTTCTTCGTCATGTTAAGTTCGCTCGCTGGAGTTTCAAGTCATCTGGCGTTTCGGTTCGGGGCGCTATGCCTAATTTTTTTACGGATTCTGTGCGTTGTTAAGTTCCTTTCGTGTTGACGGGCTCTCATGCGGTGCTGCTTTCTGTTTTTGCTCCCACCGAATGCCAGAAATAACTCAGGAAGTGAAGTTGGTTTTGAGGTTTTGGAGATAACGCGTCCAGCGATCGAACGGTTATATTGAGGCAACCAGCGGGGCTACTGGTGGGGCAACAGAATGCCGAAGTCTAAACGGAACAGAGCAGGTATCTTTATCTCTGATTTTGCGTTTCTTTGGTGATTAGGGTGTCGGTTGATTTGGTTATACCTAGAATTGGGACTTAGATATTTTGGGAGAAGATAGAGAGATCTTTCTGCGGCGGTATTCTTATTTATATTCAATGTGTTGGTTCAAAAAAATGGACTTACTAGCTGCACGACACCCATATAATACATGAAGTAGGCGAGGGTTGACTGTTTTCTTTTCCCCCCTTTTAAATGCAGTTACACTGTCAAAGACAAAGAAGAAGGGAAAGGAGCAGAAGCAATCGCTTGTAGATGCTATCAGGGAAGCTGTGGAGCACTACAGCTCAATTTATGTTTTTTCCTTTGAGAACATGAGGAATCTGAAGTTTAAAGAGTTCAGGGAGCAACTCAAATCTTCAAGCAGGTTACCTCATGAGTCTTTGAGTAGTCGTGTTATTCAATTTAAATAGGAACGCTAACCGATCGCGATCTTTGGACTTGCTTATGATCTACTATCGCATTTTAGAAAGGGGTGAAGAATGTCTTTCTTGCCATGGTTTTTGAGAGGTGTAACCCATACGGGACTTTAGTATTTTTGGACACTAAATGAAGTTTGACGGCAAAAGTTGTTGATACTAGGCCTGTAATATCTGGTTGCTTGCTATTTGGTGGCGCTACCGTTTATTCATTGTTTTAAAGTGGTTCATAAGGGTGAGCGGTAGCTTGGTAGTTGATGATATGTGAATTGGCTTTGGGAAGTGTTCTAGGTTTTCATTGAGGATAAGTCTTATAAGTCATTTATTTTATTTTTTTCTGGGGTGGGGGTGGAGCCAGGAGTTTGAGGTTGTATTAGTTATGCAGGTTAGTTGCTACTTATGTCTCACGCTGCTTCACATACACATACACAATACAGAATGAGGAACACTTCTGGGTGTTTCATCTAAGCTTTAGCCTTCATCCATTTTCTACTTTTGATCAGAGAGCCTCAAGTTTCTACTTGATACAAATAAGCCTCAACCTATAAGAGATTTATTGGTTGTTATGCTTTTCTCAGATTTTTTCTTGGTTCAAACAAAGTCATGCAAGTTGCTTTGGGTAGATCAGTTGGAGATGAGTTGAGACCAGGCATCCGCAAAGTCTCTAAGGTAAATTGATAATTGCCTGGTAATCTCTTACTTAATTTTTAATTAGAAGTTCCACTATTTACGTTTTCTTTTAATGCCTTTCTCAGGTCTTGCGTGGAAATACTGGGCTTTTTCTCACTAATTTGCCAAAAGAAGAGGTTTTGAGGTAATTTTTTTTTTTCTATATTGCCACAGAACCTTCTATCCTAGGAGAGCATCATTTAAGGCAATGCTCAAGCCATTGAATGAAATTTGAGTAGCCTATCATGAAAGTATGCACGTCTGAATGCCTACCCTATTTGGTCAAACCCTTGAAAATTGAAACCAAAAATGGACCCTCCTCTTTCTCTTCCCCTACTGCTCCTTTAAACCTTGAAGAATTTCGATTTAAATTGCTTTCCTTGGATGTAAGGGCATGTTTGGTTAAAGCTCTAGAAAGTATATATCAGGAATCAGAGTGTAAAGTGTCTCTTTTTAATTGTAGGGTGTTTTTAACTATTAAATGTCTTCTCAAAAGGCAATTATTTCGTAATTGGTAACTCGCTCTCGCTCACACACATTTTTCGTTTTGCAATCATCATTTCACCTGACAGTGGAATGTGTCAAAGCTTTTATATTTTTTTCTTCATTGCTTTGGAAGTGAGGAAAAGGGCCTGCAGACATGTCATAAATAATTTATTAGATTTTCAGGACCTATCGTGCTTGCCTGTTTGATATTTTTCTGAAGTAGATAGGTCTAATCTCCATTGCTTGAATTAAAGTTTTTGTGGATAATTTTCTCTATAAAATTACTGTCAATTTATAAACTAATGCAAATTCTTCATGCTTGTTATGAATAAAGTTTTATGTGTTTGTGTTGATCATAAAATATAATTATCACGTTAGAGGAGCACAGAAGTTTATATATTTTACAATATAGTTGTGATATTGACTACATAGTCGTGATTTCCTAAAGTTGAAACATCCAATAAAGAAAATATGATTCCAAAAGCATTGCTCAGCAATCATTTGGTTTCTTTACTTTTACATCCAAAACTCAGGAATGGGATGACACGGTCATTTTGGTTCCTTAATGTTCATTCACATTCAGGATCTTTCATTCTGGTTAGCATGTTTTGATGACCACACGAGGCCTAGATGATGTGAATAACGATTACCTCAATATTTGATGGATTCCAAAGATTGTGTTTGAACTCTTTAAGTCTTAACATGATAGAACTCAATATTTGTATTTATTTGTGCCTTTTAATTGTTAGTTATAACGACTGGGGACATTACAAGTTGGTCTATTAGTAGTTTGGGGATTCTTCTTCTCTCCCAAGTCTCAACGTATGTGTTATTAGTAATCTTTAAGCATCTTTTGCAGATTATTCAATGAATTCGAAGAATATGATTTTGCGAGGACAGGAAGCAATGCAGCAGAGAAGGTAAAGAGAAATTTCTGTGTCTTTGCTGCTTTCTATAGAAACTAGGTTTGAAAGTGAAATGGCTTGATGTGTGCAATAGGTCTTGGTCAATTGCTTATTGCATAATGAAAGCCCTACCAAGCCAATTGTATGAACCGTATGAACCATAGTTTTTCTTCAATTGAAAATTGATTTTGGTGAACTGCTAATTTGTGCAATTGATCTTGGATTCCCGTTTGAGGCTTTAAACAATGCATCCGAGCTCTTAATTCTTGGTTCTTTAGCAGCAAAGTTTTACCCTGATATGGCCATGAAAGCTGGAGGATATGCTGGTTTTATTACTAGTGATTTGATTTTGACATGATTTTTTTATAAACATACTGGCACCACCGCGAAGCTTTTTGCATAGTTTGGCCATTCGATTATTTCTTGAAGTTTTAGGTTGTGCTGCCTAATATTTTGTAACCCTTTTACTGTATAATTGAGAATATTTGGCTTATTCTTTGGTCACATTGTAGGTGGAGCTTAAGGAAGGTCCTCTTGTAGAGTTCACCCATGAGATGGAGCCCTTCCTACGCAAGCAAGGGATGCCTGTCCGGTTGAACAAAGGTGTTTGTCCTTACTATTGTCCATCTATTGCTTGCGTGCTTGTACTACCGTTAAAGCATGCTTATATGCAAAATTAGTTGGGGGAGCGTACTCACCTAACATGCTCTCTAACGCAGGTGTGGTGGAGCTTGTTTCAGACTTTGTTGTTTGTGAAGAGGGAAAGTCGTTGTCACCCGAGTCATCTCGGATACTGGTAGCCTCTTTGATTATTCTTTGCAATATTTCACTTACTGGATAATTCTCTTTGCAAGGCTAGCTACCTTGAGATGCATTTGTCCTTTGTTTAATGTATTTTCTTGGTTGTGATCTTTTGCCATTTATGGTATCATTATGAAATCATAGAAGTAATATTTTGACATTCAACTGAAAACGGTGAATCTTCTGTGAACTTTGCGGTCGGGATTGATGGTAAAATCTGTCCCAAGTGAGATGAAATGCATGATGTAGATTATCTAGATATGCAGTCACTCTAGGATGCATTTATTATTTTCAGGTATATTTTTCCCATTTAGATTAGGAGATCATTACCCTCCGTGCATGAGTGACAAACCAATCAAACTCTTTGGGCAAAAAACAAATTAAGCTTTGATTTCTCAAAATGATGAGGTGGGGAGTTCTATAAAAACTTTAATGGCCAAGACAATATGCGATTTAGTTTGGATTCTACATTTTCCTCCTTCCTCCATCTTAATGGTTGGTACGACGTCTTGACCTTGAAATGCTGTATTTTGTGTTTTTCTCTTTTGCAGCGTCTGTTGGGGATCAAGATGGCTACCTTCCGGCTTCATTTGATATGCAGATGGAGTCCTGAGGATTTTGAACTCTATGCAGAAGGATTGGATGATTCTGATGTTGAATCTTCCTAGAGGATTTGCTAGAGATGCAGTTTTGTTTTGCTTTTGCTTTTGGCGGCCGACCGGTACTCCAATTATATCTAAGGTTCATGTAATTCCATTGCTATCAAGCATGGGAGGTTTTGTCTGTAGTTGTTTTTGGCCCAGGGGTGTCCTCGTTGTATCTTTAGCTATTCATATTTTGACTTTGTTAAGCCTATGAGTAGTCCATTAAAGGCTTATTATAGTGCATTGGGCCTTAACTGGGTTCCATTTGATTTTGCAATTAGTGGATGCAATCATAGATTGGCCTAATAGTACCGTGCGCTGATGAAACAGATGTGTCGGGCCCAGTAAAGGCCCCAAGAAACGCAAAAGGTACGATTGGCTAAGTAAAGTGACCTTAGCGGCTCAACAAGGTCCTAGTCTTGGCTACACCCACGGAGGCCTGGCCCATGCTTTCAGCCTGCAAATGAGGCGGCAATACGGACGTACTAGGGATTAGTTAGGCCCTAGTACACTTCTTAATGGGCCATGGCCCATGCTGATTTATATTGGGCTCAAGAATCCCATAAGTTAGCCCATATGAAGTGGGCCTATGTCCCCTTATTTTGGGCTTAATTGGGCCTATCAGAATGGGACTGAATTGGGCCCACTAATCCTAAAAAGGGCCAGATGAGTAGGGCCCGCTCTTTGAAAGCCCGTTACTGATTCCCTTATCTCCCCTGTTGGGCCAAAGTCCGTGGGCTCTGTTCATTTCTAAGGCTTAGTAAGCTAACGCCCATTGTTGAGGCCCACTGACGGTTATTTTGGGCCGTAATTGGGCCCACAAATATCCTCTTGAAGCCCATGGGCCTGATAGTTTGGGTCGTTTTTGGCCAAATGTTAGTGGGCCTTTTGAGGTAGGCCCATTATTGAGACCAACGTTGACCTTATTGCGTCAAAGCCCATGGGGCCATATTCAGATGCCTACGGCCCATGACCGGTTTTGGGCATTAATTGGGCCCCTAAAGCCGAATGCTGAAGCCCATGGGCCCGATGGCTTGGGTCTTGTCTGGCACAATACTAGTGGCCCTTTGTGGGATAGGTCCGTTGTCTTGGCCCCTCTTTTGGGCCTAAAGTGTGCCCCAAAGCCCAAAAGTACCAATTTGCAATGGACGCAGAGCGCTTCAAAATGTGTCCCATGAGCGGGGCATTTAGCCTAAACGGTCGGAGGCCCATCGGCCTGTCCCGGATTAGACCCGCGGGCCAAATTAGACCAAAATTTCACCTGCCCCGATGCAGCCCATCGTGCCCCAAAAGTGGCCTCTTGGCCAGGCAACGGTTGTCCGGCCTTAATGGGCCACCATGGCTTTGTCCCTGCGGCCCCGAAGGCCGAAATATAGAAGTGACCGAGCCTTAATGGGCTGGGGCCCTCAAATTAGGCGTTCTGGCTTTGCTCAGTTGTGGCCCAATCCAGGCAAATGGCCCTGCAAGGCCCGACTCGTTAGTGGCTTTTACCATTTCCCTTTTGGTAGTTCCTTTTTCCACCTTGATGTCGGCGCCCCCTGCGAGTGACGCTGTATCCCGACATAACTAGTGGGAAACTAGGGGAAACCATTTCCATAGTCTCTGAATGCGCTGTGTCGCAATGCATATTCATCCTACGGCCTCTCGTGAGAGGCATGACTCGACATCTAAATTAGCAATAAATTCAAGGACCAACGTATGAAAAAAGGAAAAATTTAAAAAAAAAAAAATCATGAGAAAACCAAATTTGACATCGGATATGGAGAGGCCCAGCATCATCACCCCTGCCAACTTAGATGACTTTGAAGTACACCTGCTCTTCATCATGGGGAGTCTCTCTCTCCCCACCTTAGCTTTTCTTGGACAATGTATCTGCACAGTTCTCTCATGCCAAATACAAGAATAAATTCACGACGTCACCAATTCAGCCTTCTTATCCTCAAGAAGCTTTAGCTCCTGCCGCCAAGCTTCTACCTTTGTCAATTTCTGCGATTGCTCTGGCTTCAAATCTTTCTGTGGGGTTTTCTGATTTTGAGCTTCTGCTAATCGAATCTGCAGAAAAACGAAACACAAGGATCTACTTAAGAGTCCACAGGCACAAAGGCACAAAAGTAATAAGGTAATTCCATCTTTCTTGCTTCCTGCTACTCTAGCATATGGCACATGTGCCTCGGAAAAATCATTTCCAATTTGCCAAGCAGAAGGTAAAATCTGCCGAAAAGTGAAGCAACATAAACCTTGTAATGAGAATGAAAGCACTTTTCCTAAAGGAAATTTCTGATTAAAACAACTCGACTTCCGACTACAAGTCCTTTCAAGCAAAGAAAATTCAAGAGAAAATCGTGCTTTAATAAAGACCCAAGCTAGGATGAAATTTACTTATCCATCTCATGGCATCACAAGAAGTTGCTTCTTACAGAAAAAAATATCAACAGCATAAGGGGGGTGCCCGACAGCAAATAAATTAAGAAAGTAATCGCGTTCCGAACATCTGACAGCTGAACCAGAAACAAGATGTATCCATCCGTCTCTCATTGCTCTTATGTCCTCTTCTAATGAAAGGAGACACCTTCCAGTCTACTAGCAAAAGATGAAAAGGCATAATGGAGAAAAGGCATTCCTTTTTTGTATGATCAGACAAAAACTCCATGCCTAGAGTGCTAAAAATATATTGGTGGGGGAAGATCTTAAGCTGATGCTCACAGCAAAGGACATGCGAACACCGATGAGTTGTCCATACCTAAATATATACTCACCATCTTGATCTAACCTAGTTAGGGACAACATAATATTACCCGAAATGACGACACTAGACAGATGAAACAAATGGATGGACCTAAGTAATTATATGACACATACCTAGAAGAGTCAAAGTTTCTAAACCAAAACGGGGCAACCAAAACTATGCAATAGACTGGCGGATTAATTTTCAAACAGAACAGAAGACCTCACCATCTTGACATAACTTGGACAGAGACAACATAATATTACCCCAAATGACGACATTAGATGGATGAAACAAGATGACCCTATGTAATTATATGACACACACCTAGAAGAGTCAAAGTTTCTAAACCAAAACGGGGCAATCAAACCTATGATAGAGACTGGCAGGCAGATTAATTTTCAAACAGCATAGAAGACCTCGCCATCTTGACGTAACTTGGACAGAGAAAACATAATATTACCCCAAATGACGACATTAGACAGATGAAACAAGATGAACCTATGTAACTATATGACACATACCTAGAAGAGTCAAAGTTTCTAAACCAAAATGGGGCAATCAAACCTATGCAATAGAGACTGGCGGATTAATTTTCAAACAGAACAGAAGACCTCACCATCTTGACATAACTTGGACAGAGACAACATAATATTACCCCAAATGACGACATTAGATGGATGAAACAAGATGACCCTATGTAATTATATGACACACACCTAGAAGAGTCAAAGTTTCTAAACCAAAACGGGGCAATCAAACCTATGATAGAGACTGGCAGGCAGATTAATTTTCAAACAGCATAGAAGACCTCGCCATCTTGACGTAACTTGGACAGAGAAAACATAATATTACCCCAAATGACGACATTAGACAGATGAAACAAGATGAACCTATGTAACTATATGACACATACCTAGAAGAGTCAAAGTTTCTAAACCAAAATGGGGCAATCAAACCTATGCAATAGAGACTGGCGGATTAATTTTCAAACAGAACAGAAGACCTCACCATCTTGACATAACTTGGACAGAGACAACATAATATTACCCCAAATGACGACATTAGATGGATGAAACGAATGGATGAACCTACATAATTATATGACACATACCTAGAAGAGTCAAAGTTTCTAAACCAAAACAGGGCAATCAAATCTATGCAATAGAGACTGGCAGATAAATTAGCCCAATCATAGCATCTCACTAAGCAGAAAGGTTAAGCCATAGCTCAATGCTGTTAGGCTTGAATAAAAACCTACAAATACGTGATTAAACAGTCTAGACACCGCTGTAGAAAATAACATGCTAAGATGCACGTGAGACCAACCAAGAAACAAGTGACATTTGGTGCAGATCAATGAAGTTTAGCAAGATTTGCCTTGTCACTGATCGAAAAGTATCTTATTCACAAAGTTTTACCTTCTTCTTAAGTGCTCGAATTCTTTTATCAATTTCTTGACTTGGGCAGCTGACATTAGTTCCCTCCTGTGCATCCGAGGAAGAGATGGTTCCGGCAGAATTTGCAGATACAGTGAGCTCATTCATCTGAGTTGTCAGCGGTTTAACAGATTCTTGTTCATGACTGGAGACTTCATTAGGCTGTCTTTCCTCTTCATCAATGCTCCCAGCTACATCTGCTTCTACATTTTTACCTTTTTCAAGAGAAGCCTGCAATAATAGGAGAATTAGCTCACTTCTGCTACTAATTGAGGATGGGTTGATTTGATTTCTCTACATATCTGCACAAGAATATGTTATAAAATTCAACCATAATGCTCACGTATACCTATAGGAGTATGATGTTAAATTAGCATAAAATCAAATTTAAGCCCTTTAAGACTCTATGCTAATGATAACCAATCTTGTATCTATGAGACAAAATATCATCTGGAGTACTTTCTGCCGTAGTAAGCACTAACTTACTAGATGTATGAATCACTTCCAGAACTTCCAGATTCACTTTCTTCGACTGAACTCAATACAGGAAATGTACTGGGCATATTGTATCGAAAAAAAATCAGACGTCACCTCATATTCTTTTGTCTAAGCATGAAATCGCCAAAAAAGCAACAAATCCTTTAGTCATTCAGCAAGAGAATGGACTTAAGATGACTTAATTTATTGCAGAAGGTGAATAAACTTTACAGAGCATTTAAACAATGTCTAGGCCAGGAGTCACAAAGAAACAAAGAAGGGATAGGAAAGGACATCCCAGCAATAAAAAAAATAGTGGGTTAGGCCTTATATTACTTGATTCTGAAAATAAGAGAACAATCCTTTAATACTTTTTTTTTTCTCTCCAATAATAAAATGGGACCAGGTTTCAGTAGACATGATCTGTTATTTCCCTATAAAGCCTGATAAGGATCAATTAGTGCATGGCATTTTGGCAGAAACCTAGATTTTAGTTGTAAGAAACAAGAAAACAACGGATGAAATGGCTTATGCATACACGTTTTCAGAAAGCATTTGCAGCAAGATCAGTTAAAACTATATAATGGCATGGCAAGGCTTTCAAGTTCCACTAAAAATGAAAAAGAAGAAGAAGAGAGAGAGAGAGAGAGAGAGAGAGAGAGAGAGAGAGAGAGATCATTTGAAGTAAGAAAACCTACAAGGCAAGTTAGCTCCAATTTGGTTTCATGAGTTTCTTCCACACAAAAGGCGGACACCACCTCGATGACTCATTATAGAAAAAGGACTAATCTTTCGATCATTTGTAACAATATCATCTTGGGCATACTACCTAACAAAAGTAGAATGCATTGGAATGTTCTTTTCAGAGAGGAGGACATCCTTAAAAAAGAAAAGAGGAATAAATATAACATGATCCGAATAGTTGCTTTCTTCGTTTAATACAGAGATTCCTAAATACCAATAAAATGCATTAAAATAATACTCCATTGGAATAAGAAAGGTGATTGCAGATCAAATACTTTTACAGTGTAGGTGAACTACATGGATAATCAATAGCTTCAAGGTTGTCCTAATGGAAGGATTGAAAAAAAAATACTAAAAGAATTATAGATGGAAGATGAAAAAAGGAGCTTTATATAGTTCTATTTGTAGAAAGAGAGATACACACCACCAGCATTGTACAAACTGAAATATCTGGATAAACTAAGAGGTGCTTATGGTCTATGCGTATCTGGACTATCATAGATGATACAGACCCTTATTTCAAAATGAGTCACTTCATCCTGACGCTCATTGTTGTGTGTTTTCATATCATCATGGTCAGTTGTTGACTACAATACAATAAATTAATTAAACAATGAAAAAAATACTCGAGAAAAATTCTAAGTTGGAACAGTCATGACATACCATGACACCCTTTAGGAAAAACATTGAAGAATCTTAGTTAATAGAGAAAATAAAAGCTATAAAAGTCTCTTCTTGCTAATAAAGTATACAACCTTTCCGGAAACGCAACAATATCCACAAGAGGTACACTTGCAATAAATACTGGCCTGATCCTTATACCTGTAGCCGCTTTTCCTTTTTTCTCTCGTTCCTCTTTGCAGCCTTTGTTTTAGGCTTTGCATCCAATGATAAGTCATAGCCTGGAGGCCCCTCCTGTGAAGCGATCTCCTTCTTCCACTGCATCACATAAAGAAGCCAAAAGAAATGAAAACGTCACTCCATGCTTTTAAGAACAACCAGTTGACATTAGCTAACGCAGCTAAACTTACATTACTTAAGGGGTTTATTTTCAGCAACTTAGTGATCGCAACATGAATAGTCATCAAAATAAAATAAAAGAATTTTTTAGCTAGTATTGAGCCCTCCCTCCCTATCATCTGATAAAGGAAACTACCATATGTTGATCCACTTCACACCAATGGCTAAGTTTTAACTTCATCAGTCATGGTGTCTCTTCTTCAAGTCAAAGAGAATAATTTAATTAGTCCTAAAAATTCTGAATATAGAGATGTACAAATTCAATTTACTTCACTAAAGCATGCAACTCATGCATCATAGACAAGTACATGCTATTGTCGGACAGCATGGAACTCCGGTTCTTTGATGCTTACACAAAAGATCCCAGGTTACCCATTCCTTATCTCTTTCCCGACTCAACAGACCTTGATTTTCAATGCCACCTTCGTGCATTCAAAAACGAATAAGCACTATATACTCCATTACTAAAGTAAATCGCTAAAAAAGCTAATTCCAACAATTACAAAAACAAAACGCCTACAAACCGTCAGTTCTTTCAATCAATCTCTCAGGAAATCATCCACCGCAATCTAAAACATGATATATACATATTCCCATGACGATATGCCCCTAGTCAGACCATCTTCTGATGTAAAATTCGAACAAGAAAGGCGGAAGACACGAGTGAAAGTAAGTCTTTTTCAGATAAAGAGTGGATGAAGTCGCACGAACGAGTAGGAGTCGGTTTCAGTTACAGAAGAGAAAAAACGTAGTCACAGCAATTATCCATCGGATTGATGTACACGGAATCGATACTACTGTCGCCTGATCCTCCGCCCGTGACGCACGATACGAACGTTATATCTCCCGGTCGGTCTTACTTCTCCAGATTTCACACGCGACGGTTCAACCAAAAGGAACAGCAGCATCGCCACTCGATCGAAACTAGCCGACCACAACCAGACATGAGATCAGACGTGAACCGTCGACAAGCACAACAGGAGGACGCGCAATTCGGAAGCTTCCGGAACGGACAGAGGGCAGAGAGGGAGCGAGAGAGAAGCGATCGGGCGTACCAGAGCACCTCTGGATTGGTAAATGGCGACTTCCTCTTGGGGGACGTAGCCGGCGCGGATGCGGATGGGCTTCCGGTAGGTGCCGTCGGGGCGCCGGCTGGGGGCGAGGAGTCGCTCGCCTTCCTTTAGGGTTTTGCTCAGCTCCGCCATCTCGTTCGACTGATCTTCCCCTCTACTGCTACTTCCCATCGCTCGCTCGCTCGCTCGCTGCTCGCCTAAACCTGACTACATGGGCATTTTTGTCAGAGGAAGTGATATCCCCCCGTTAAAAAATCGTCTTCCACTATCTTTTTCAAATTCTATATTTAGTTTGACCAATTTGCCCTTAACAGCGCATCGATGATCTCTGCGAATATTCTTCAGAATTGTAGAAATAAGCATACCCTGTAACAAAATCGGACAAACAATTTCTGAACCAACTTTTTTTTCGTTCTTACAAGAAAACCTTATCTCCGCCTTCTTCTTCTTCTTCTTCTTCTTTTTTTTTTCTCCTGATGGAATTTTTATCTACTTTCGTTTTACTTTCGTGATTTTGCACTTATTCAACAATAGCATTCGATTGATTAACCATATTCAAACATTTTTCTCTCATTGAATCTGAAATTAGACGGAAAGATCTTCAAAAATGTTCTTACCCTGTAAGTAGATAGTGTAGATTAATTTGAAAATAATCTATAATTAAATTGAAATGTGAAGTAAAATATGATAAGCAATCCATCCCGTAAGTAGATTTTTTAAAGTTTTAATTGAGGGTTTTTCTTTTGTAAAGTAAAATATGATCATCTGAAATTAGAAATCCGTCATTTTCTACGCTTCCATTTAGTCAATTCAATATGACAATATGCATTTGAAAAATTTACAGCAAACTTTGCTTCAAGTTCTCCCGGCACACTTTTATTCAATAAAACATCTACAACGTCTAACTTCGATTGATAAAGTTTATATGATATTGACATATAATATTCTCAACTATTATTGGAATTTTCCTATTTTTATAACTTCCAGCGTGCAATCTAGTAAACTTGTAATTATAAGACTTGGACCCATCTTGTAACCAAAAAAAACAAAAACAAAAAAATCAGTATAAAGAAGAAAATATGGCACCTTAAGACATAGAAATGATGATTAATGGCACAACTATGAAATTCACACGGCCAAAAGATGACCCGAAAAATCAGATAAACTTCCAGCGCAACGCAACCCACGTTAATAACGCTCTTCTGCATCGCGGGTGTTCGCATTGCAACCTCCGTTCCAGGAAAACAGAAGACGCCAACTTCCCAGGACTGCAATTGAGTTACACCTCCTTCCACGCCCACTTGCTGCTCTTTTTCTTTGTCTGTTTCTGGAAGGGACCCGAAGGAGACCGACCTCACTGACCATATTCCTAATTCAGATATCCACGAGCTTGTGTTCTAGAAAATTTCGGGCAGCTAGAATCGGATTCCTTACTAACAGTGTCCCGTACGGTCATTCCCTCTTACCCTCTTCCGATTCATCTTCAGGATCAAAAGTACCGTTACTTTCGTCATCCTTCTCTCTTTTCTCCAGCTTTACTAAGCTGAGATCTCCCTCAGGCTTTCCCCTAGTAAGCGACACAGCTTCTTCATCATCTGATTCGTCTCCAGCTCGGTCTGAGTAGGCGTACCTGCAAGTGATTTATCACTCTGGTCACTCATCAGCATAAAAGACACCGGTGGGCCCGTTGTATTTGCACCACAACAGAGGCTTTTGCCAATTTGAAACCAGCAAATCTCATGCAAGCAGGACTCTAAAACGTATATGGGGGTACAATTATACGCGCGCACTATCTCCATGATAATTGACTTGCACTTATTACAAAAGAGACGTGATCTAGTGGAAAGCATTTTCCACAGACCAGGATTCTCTTTGTCAGTATTGTATCTTCTGTAACTCTAACTAATGGCTTCTACTAAATTACATGAATAGATCATTTTTGAAGAATGAAATTAATATTCTACTGTAAAGTAATGTTATGCAACAACATCCAACTTATTCCTGTTTTGAGTGACTCTCTCCCAACATTTTTGCCATGAGATTCGACTTTTATTTAGTGTGGAGGAAGTAAGCGCCTTGAATTACAGCTTTTTAGTAGATTATCCCAATTTAATATTGGATAGACACAGTTCAAAAGTCATTAAAAAAAATTTCATAATTTTTCGAGTTAAAATAACCTTTTAAGTTTTGGCAGAAAGTCAATAAATTTTTGCTTAGAACAAGCCAAATGAAACAGGTCCCTGTAGGTGCAATGTCCCCCCCCCCCCCCCCCCTTCTCTCTCCTCTTTTCCTCTAGCAATTTTATAATTATATCCATCTTTCTATTCTATGCCATTTTAGATTCAAAGTTAAACATTCCAATCAACCACCAAATTCATCCATCATCAGTCATATACAAATATTTCACTTAATAATGGCAATGCAGATTTCGTTTCATGACTCAGCCACTATATCTAGCAAATGAAGAAGATCACTGGGGTCCTCTTGTACCAAATGAAAGAATCAACCCTTGGAAAAAATCTCAAACGAAAGCATACCGCTGGGAGCTCTGGGATGGAGCCCAGAGATAGCAGATGACGCAAAGCAGTGCAAATGCAAGAATGTCCCAGAAAGCAGTGATGATCCAAGCACTCCGCCATCGCTCATTAAATGGATCTGTTGCTTTGAAGTAAACCTAGCAGCACAATGAAAAATGAAAATAGAGAAAAGTCAGCCAGAGAAATCAACAATCATCTATCACCAGAAAATCTCATTGATATCTCAGATTGAAAGATTTAAAGAGAAAAAATCTAAGCACAGAAGCAATCAAACTGCATACTGCAGGGTGGATCAAGGGAAAAAAGAAGGCAACACATTCATAACTGTAGCCTTAAAGTAGGACGAAAGGATTTAGAGCATTAGAGTAGGACTAGGATTTAGAACCTTAGAAATATTTAAAATGCCAAAAATAATGCTTCATCACAAGATTGTGCAGTTGCTATTCATAGACTTTGCGCCAAACATATCTACAGTGGTACCTAAGCATAGAACCAGCGCCTACTGTTTTAGAAGATTGAAAGACTACAGTGATTTAATTCTCAGGTAATTAAGCTTGCTGTTCTTTGAATCGGACGATTTTTCAATCACAGCAGCCTCGTCATTATCACAAAGCACATGTAAGAACTAAGACCAGTATTATGTGCATCCAAGAAACTATGCAACCCACCCCATTTTCTCCTCTTCCAAATTGGGAAAATAGATCCCATTCTTGCAACAAGCGGAAAAACAGAAACAAGACACTTGGTACAGACAAATAAAAGAGAAAAGAAGAACAAACCAAAAATTGGCACTGACGGTATTTACCACTTAATAGGGATATGACAATTTGCGAGCATTCATCTGTATCGGCCCCAGATCTAATAGTTCATCTAACAACTTTAATACTGATTTTCATTATACCAACAAAATAGTCTTCAGGATTTATTTATGAATTTTGACCAGCTTCAAGAAAGTTACAAATGCTCACCTACGAACCTCAGAGAAGTTGTATGAATTTACTGCAGGCACAAACTACTTTCGACAAAAATTAAATTGAGACTGACATGTCATGTTATTAGAATGATATCGTACAAAATGTAAAGTTAAGGTTGCACAGAAATTATAAGGCTACAAGGTACCATCAAATGTTATCACGAACATTGAAGACAAATGATCTCCTGCAATCCAATTTCTTGCAACTATCGTTGACTTCCCACTAGGAGGTATATCTCAATAATAAATATCCGAATCAATAACCACATGTGTGACACATACCTCATACGCTATCCAAGCAACCGAAGCAAACACTGCCACTGCCAAAGCATTGGAAAACTTCCTATATATATCCAACTTAACAGAACTCCTCTTGGCCTGGGACAAAAAGAAATCTAATTAACTTGTAGGAACTTAGAAGCATAACGAATGCAACAGTAATGAGGGAAGTATTATCAAGTGGAAAGCTTTAAAACTGATACCTGCAACTGCTCTAATGTTCTCGAAAGAGAATTGAATATCCATAAGATTAAGAATGAGTCCAGAAAAGCATCAGGTAGGACTAGAAACAGTCTCGCTCTTCCAGAAATGTCATTAATAGTACCCACATACTCGGTGATATCCAGCAATTCAGACGCCAAAAAATAAGTTATACCAAGAAGTAGCACCTTCGAGGTAAGACCACCAAGCGTAGGACGCACAACACCATACCCCATTGAAACACAAAGGATAAGAAGGCGAGAAATCGTTGTTTTTAGAGCTCCGATCGTCACGACCCAAGTTGTGAGTGTGACTGGCCTGATCCCTGTATTGTTGAAATTTGCATAGTCGAAGTACCAAAAAATCATCTGGAACAATCCAAGAATGATGACACTGGCAATACAATGCTGAAGTTGCAATACATCATTCCAGAACCTTGCGTATTGAGAGAACCAAATGAGACTAAGCAGTGCAAACGCAACCGACATGTACACGTAGAACTTCAAATATGGGGCCATCCTACCGGGTAAATAACCATCAGGGTTTTTCCATAAGGTTGTCCCACTCATCACAAGGTCCTTAAGTTTAGGATCACATGTTATGAAGAATAAATTATACATTCCTGTCCTGCTGATCTGAACTTCATCATCAGGCATAATTGCAGATAGTGAGCTCCCTTTGAACTCCACCTTTAGGACAATAGGCCATTTGGCATCTGTCGCAGAAGGTATCCTAATAATTTCACCCTGCTTGCACCCTTCCAACTTGGCAAGATCAGGGGTGCAACAAATAGACCTCTGCCCACCATATGCAGAACCACCAATATTGTTACGATCTGCCGCCTCAAAAATAATGACTTGTACAAGTCCTGTAGTCTGCTCATCATCTGAATTCTCACCAACAGCATCCTCAGTTCTCCAGAAAGTGATATTCTTAAACCTGTCGTAATTTCACAATTGGAACAAAAATCATCTTAGCCATTAACAGGAGATTCATTCCTAGTAAAAAAATACCTCAGGATACTCAGAGCATGAAATTTGGATAAGTTACATCTACCGATACATTAATAACATTTATCACCTCTTAATTAACTAATCGATCAGATTTAGAAGGGAAGGATTTTCTAGTTGCTCCGGACTAAAAAGAGACTCAACAAAAGAAATATCGGTATCTACTTCTACCGGCAACATACTATTCGGTGGGGGGTGGGGGGAGCAGTAGACACTGATCCAACATATTAGCAGAGTCTAGAAATTGACTGATACACCATTTTTCCTTAAAAGATTCGCTGATACACTCGGTTATTACCGAAAACATCTTTATATAGTTGAAACAAACAGCATAGCAATGCTTATGCAGAGAACACCGCAATTCCGCACAGATATTCCGGATAAGAAACCGGCACAATCAAAGAGGCAACTCTGATTTAGCTGCCTCTAGCTCATTCGTACAGCATCACCGCGAGACGTCGAAGAGCAGTTTACAGCCACTTCCCAAACAATGCGCTACCAGATCTAGCTCAACGACAACCATTGAGACCTCAATGCGCAACACAAATCACAAAGTTCAACCGCAAAAGCGAGCCTAACAACCGCGAGAAGAGAACGCCGGGGAACACACAGGACCGAAGCGGAAGATACCTGATGAAGGAGCGGCCATCGCGCACGGAGGCGGCCGCGTCGGAGGCGGCGGCGCCGCCGGAGAGGGAAGCGACGATGCCTTCGCTGCCGCCGGAGAGGAGGTAAGAATTGCCGACCTCTTTGAAGGCCTGCCGGTCGTAGGCGTGGATCGAAGCGTCCGCGCTCCGCAACGGGAGGATCAAGAAGAGCAATGAGCAGAGCGCAGCGAGGCGGCTCGGGAAGTAAGCGAAATCCATGGGCGGAAACGACCACAGATCGGGAGGGATTTCGGGGTAGATCCGCGAATGCGAAGGAGGAGGGGGAGGGAGGGTGGAGCTGGATCGAGTGACGGGGGAAAAGTAAGCGAGAGACTCGCTGTCGGTGAAGTGTCGGCTTCGGACACGCGCCAACGCCGGAGCGAAGCGCGCGTGAGGTGAGCAGCTAAAATGCAAGGTCCCTCCTACCGGATTTTGCTTGTCTGATAAGCGAGCGATTTGTCCGATCAGCGACATCGACAATACAATCCATCGTACCAAATCAGGCGGGTATAAGGCACAACAATCGGAAAATCTCGAAAAAGAGATCGAAATATCCTCATTTTTTTCAAATAAAAATTCAAAATAAATCTTATTTTAAATAAAAATCTAAAGTAATTTTTATTTCAAATAAGACCTTGAAGTGATTATATCTATTTCATATAAATATGTATACTTTCTAGTGATTAATGATATTTTTGTTATTTACCATTTTTTTTATGGTTCTTCTTCTTTCTCTTCACCAGTGGCTAGCCGGCCATCGACAATGTCCACACAGGATTGGCCGAGGGTCGCCCTTGCCTGATTCAATGAGGGCCACCCACGCTAGCCGTAGGCAAAGCCAATCCTTGCCAAATCTGGCAAGGGTGGCCTTGCTTGCTGTTGGTGAGTGTTTGCAAGCCCTCGCTAGCCCTTCCTAATGGCCGGCGAGAGTCGCCGAACCCTTGTTTGGATGAAAATGCCCTTAACTGGTCGGAAAATTTGGCCAACTAGTGACCGGCGAGGTTATACCTTTATTTGAAATAATTATGGCTACTTTAGATTTTTATTTAAAATGACCAAGGTCATTTCATACCTTATTTAAAGTAAGGTTCATTTTGAAATCTTTATTTGAAAAAATAAGATCACTTTGAACCTTTTTTTGAAAGTGAACAATCGAGGCAAATGCCAAGCAAGACAGGAAATGACATGCACCGCACCGCACTGCAGGTAACATTCTCAACAAGAAAAGCTGTTTCCAGCACTCAAGTCATGACTAATGTGATGAACACTGGCATATCGGTGGGTGTTGCTCATTTGCAAAGAAAACAATATGATTAGCTCTTATGCTTGTTATTAATGGTGCTAATTCCCCACTTTTTTAAGGTAGCTGCAGACCTTCTCATTCCTATATTGTGTAGAACCAATATCCTCGTGTTAACAGAGCAAAAAAAGAAGAAGATATTAGATAAATCTTTTGCTTTTCTAGGCAGCTTAGAATTTCAAATCGGACACAAAGCGAAAGAAACTAGAACAATAGAACCGGGGCAATTTCTACTGTCCCAATAAATGGTTTTAGGGAACCGGTTCCACATTCAACAGGGACCTTTGGACCCAAAAGAAAAGGCACGGTCCGTCCAACGTGTTTCGCACAAAATAGACTTTTGTCCTTACTTGTTGATGTAAATGAAAAATTAGGAACGCAAAAATGAACTTAAAGTTGATTAAGTAAGGTTACAATGGATAAGGAAATTTATGTAAAGGATAGTTATAATCAATCAGATATTTTCTTAACAATACAAAATAAATTAACTACTAATATAGATAGACTACTATTTCTATGAAAAATTATGAAACATAGAATCCTGAAAAATTACGAGCACCCATGATAAAATTACGCTCTCTAAGAAAAACTTACAAAATTACTGATGATGATTGCGTACGCCAAAGAAAAATCACGACCCATTAGGTAATTTATCAATAATGGAATAACGAATTAACTATTAACTTAGACAGAATACTATGTTTTAGGGAAATATAACAAATCTTGAGACCGACATAACTTACGAACACAAAAGAAAAAGTTACGTCAAGCAAAGAAAAGCCACGACATGATATATAACAGGTAAATGGTTATTATCGAGAAAATTACGAATGTCCAAGAAAAGCCACCATCAGTAAGGCAGGATTCAACCCTGTCTCTCTTACGGGATACCAATGACAATATCTTAATCTTCGAAAGTCACATCCAGCAACTTACATTATAAAGCTGGAAAAGGGAGCGGGTAAAGAAAGAGAGGCATGTGCCATCATGCATTCAACGAGACACTACCTACAATATAAAAACTGGGTTTCAAGTTGCACTTGATGGGAGAAACATAAGCTGGGCCAGCTAACAATCCCAAAATATAAGAAGGTTCAATGGAAATGGGCACCAATTCCAGAGAACTATCATTAGTTAAATGGCCTGGATGGGCTGCAACAGCATACGCAAGCCATTTTATCCTTCAATGGCATGGACTCTTTCCCAATTTCAGTACAGCTGACATCACCATCGATTGAGGAAGAGCCAGGTGCTGGTTTGCCAATTGATTCCTTATCCTTGGTCTTCCGCCGCCGACGGCCTGAGAAACATATGATAAAGTTAAACTTCTCGTCTGCCCAAAAAATTGTTTTAACTTCTTGTATTAGCAGGGAATCACAAGCCAGATGTAAAAGATTATCGCAAAAGATTAATAAAATAAAATAAAATAAAATAAAAGCTGTAATCAATATTCCAATTCAGGCCATGGAGTAAGATAAATCCTAGACCCGTCCAAGAAGCAATTAGCCACATATATGCAATTTGGTATTTCAATTACCTTAAGACGATGCTAATAGTCTAATTTTCTTATCTTTGCCCGGTGTTAAGCCAAATTTCAAGCCTCCTAAATAAAATACAGTTTCTATCGAACTCAATAAACCTTTTTTCATCTGTAAAAACAAAATCTCATTCGAGGGACTGACCCCTATACAAAGATCATCTACCGGACAATGTTACTAAGATACCAAGCTCAACAAAGGATATTTGATCCTCAAATACCCTGTTGTCCCTTTCCCTCCACACTAACCAAAGTCCTGTAAGAGGGATCATCCGAAGTCACTTTTGCTTGGCTCTGATGATCTGATCAAACTCAAGTTGACTGTATTCCCATATGAATAACCACTAGACCTACATCAGATGTTGAAAAACGAAAACAGATCTTTTACATGCATTATCCAAAAAATGACATCCTGCAACTGTAAAGGAAAGGTGAAACACTTAAAACCAATGAAATTCATTCCACGTCATTCAGCACATTTATCTGTATGAATCAGGTTCGTGCTGTCAGTTTAGCAATGTCAGGAATTTTACTTTGGGAAAACAATAACAATTTAACAAATGGTTACATGGAGTTAGTTGCTAGGTTCATGCATATGTCTTCATCTAATATAAATTAGTGTCCAACAGATATTGACAAAAAGACTTTATACCAGCTGTACGGACACGTCGTGGCAAGTCTCCTCCAAGCGCAAAAGGTGAACGGAGTAGAGATACTTCCCCAACAGATTTATACCTCCCCTGAGATGTAAACTGGAATAAGTGGATATCAGGACATTAAAGCATCTACAATTACAGTCAAAGATGAAATTCCATCAAACACTGATCAATCAAATTGGCAACCATATTTTTTTTTCCTAATGCTGGTCCAACATGCTTTAGTAATTATAACATTTCCATGGAGGTCACACATACTGATTTTCTCATTAGCACGCATTGGAAAGGTTTTAACTGTATCTACAAAAAAACTCCTTCTGAACCATATATGCCTCTAGCTTGTACCTCATCATTGCAATCACCAAGGTCACAACCCTATTAATAGGTTCAAAGCCAGGTTACTAGAATACAATAATTTGCAAGCGATCCGCATATTGGACTAATTTCCTTTTATGGTTCACCACCGATTTGAAACACCAAAATAAACATTCCACGCATTCCAAACTATAAAATTCCATTTTACCTTTACTCAACACGTTAAAATATTTCTAATCCTAGTTCTCCAGATGAATTTCCATGACAAATTTATAATTTTTGTATAATGAAGGTCTTCTAATTTTAGCTATGCATAGACTTAATACCATCCTGAAAAACTAAAATACAAGGATTTTATCTCAACTATATGAGCGGAAGAAAAATACTCATATTGTACCACAAAGAATATCCTCATTATCATTCCACTGTGATCCAAACTCTGGCGACCTAGGTTCAAGACCTAGGTTCAGAGGCTAAGAAAAGGCTCGGAGGTAAAGCAAAAAGTTTCTTTACATCAGTCAACCAACAAGAATTCCTCAGACAAAACTTACCCTGCATATTCTAGGCATACCAATTACAGCAAAATATTAAAGAGAATTGCTCATTATATGTAATTGAATAAACCATGTACCAGGATCATGAAGTAAGAGCCATGACCCAGCATCACTAAATGCCCGCATCACTGACAATCTTTTGCATTTATCAAAGTAATCTAAGTTTAAAGATATCTAGCCAAAGGTTTCAGAGGACAGAAGATATCTCAAGCTTTTTCAGTATCTCCGTAAATGTTTTGCTGGTGTTTCTCTGTATCCAGTATATGGATTTTGTCAAATTAAACAGATCAGATAAGGACAAAAAAATGCAAATTTTAGGATAGATTTGAGGAGGGATCTTATACATAACGGAATTATAATCTTATCTAACAAGTATGAATATACATGCATGGACAAAAGAAGAAACCAGTATCTCATGCGTCGCCAAAAGAAGAGAGACTGAACCTAGATTAGGAAGAGAGACGAAACACAATGAATTAGACTTTATAAAGAAATAGTTTCCGGCAATGTACGCAAGATATGCATACGCTTATATGTCGTGTAACCCTTTACTTCCAACCAAAGAAGAAAGATTAGAATGTAAACAACTGAAAAACCATGAGATAAGTCAGTAATATAACAAGTTAAAAACGATTTGCAAATTGACTTCTCTTCATTTATGCAAACATGGCTTTTGCAATCGTGAGAAAATAATTTCCAGTCGCATTTCCTTGGGAGACTATAATCACGAAATTGTGTTCAAAATTCAAGTAAAACCGATAGAAAAAGCAAATCTAACCTTTGGATCTGCTGGTGCTTGTGGAGTAGCAACACCCTGACTGCTATCTATGCTGTCCAATCTGAATCACCATTGTATCATAGACACAAATTTTACAATCTTAAATTTCAGTAAGAAACTATCAATAATTTGCTTAAAATTTATTAACAGAAGTTCTAAAGGAAGTGCTCAAAAGGATTAACTGTGACAATACACCATCAACATATCACTTACTTTAGGAAGACTTCTCCTTTGGCTTCAGCATGTGAGGCTAAAACATTCTTTTTCCACAAAAGAGGAGATGACCCAGATTTTTCCACCTTGGCAACTACTGGTGCGTTAAGCATCACAACTCCTAACCCTATCTCATTGTCGAGTTTTAGGCCACCATTAAGATTATCATAGATGAGCTCTGAAGCTGCAACGGTGGAAGCACATTGTTGATCAATATACATTTCATAAAGTTCCTTTTGAAGACTTTCGATGTGTGCGAAGCTGCTCTTTACTGGCGGAACTTGATTGACGTCTAGCATGTCTGCAAATAACCAGCATCCAAGATAAGAAAATATCAAGAATCTTGTTTATAAGTTGTGTTAGAAAGCATAAAGATTTAATTTTGTGTAGGAGAAAGCACTTACAAAGGACAAGTATCATCTTTTCCTCTAGTTAGTCAGGCAATAACAAAGTACATCAAAACTATGAATCCCTCAACATTAGTTAATAGGAACTCGTTTACGAGATAATTCCAAGTACCATATCGCTACCTCCACATTTCTGATGCTACTAAAACTGCTTAATAATTAGATCGCCACTTACAAAATTTTGAAACATATTCAAAATCAACAGACTTTAGAAAGATCTAATCCAAACATGGATATTCTTTCAATGTCAAGTCCATATATCTCAATTTTCTTCTCATTAACACACATTATCAACTCAAATTAACTACTACATTAAATTGAAAAGATCTGCCCTGATCAGGACAGCTAGTTCTACCACATTATGCTGAAATCCAGTCCTCACGACCCAGTAGTTTGAGAACCTAACTTGTGGCATCAATCAATGTAAATCTTGAAGATCACCATATAATCCTATGTTATTACTACATAAAGCAAATTTGTCCAAGAGATGATATATACTATCATATGTGATCGTATCATACTGGGTAGTAAGTACCTATGTACAAAAATACAACCTCAGAAACTTTTCCTAACAGGTCAGAGTATTTTGATTCCAAGTCACTCAGCACCGCAAGTTTAAAACTTAACAATACAAAGACTATCAAAGGAAAGAATTGCTTCTGAGCCTTCTAAGTATTATGTAAAACTGCTGTCCAAGTATGTCCATTCTATATATTTCCAAGGCAGGTTGTGTCATATTAAAAAGACAGAAATGCCATAGTTTGGAAAAGGGATGGGATAACCTTATGGGAGAAAGGAAGTCACGCACAACAAAATATGCATATTATCAAGAACAACTGAATTTGCATGGCCAAAAAGGAACTAGTACACTTGTGGACCTCAAACAATTGATTACCTCCCCAGATGAGGACTAGATTTCTATTGCTCATGGTGTGACACATCACCGAAATCATATCACGATGAGATACGGCCAGTCGTTTATTCTCTTTCCATTATTTTCATTATATTTGCACATATGTCATCATTCATGTGTAAAAGAGATCTGGAAACATAGAAAATGGTGATTGCCACCATTAAGACAACAGAGGGTCAAAGGCTAAACACTCACAGAATTTCTTTTCAGTCAATTACTAGCAGAAAAAGAAGCAATACTGATACAAGCTATGACCCTTAAAATTTGAACATGCCAAATTCTGCAATGTATGTCCCCTTTACAATAATTATGTCCAGAAAATTAATGGGCAAATACAGGTTTCCACAAGGCGGACACTGACCGATCCTTTTTTTCACCAAGATTAGTCCTGTATATAGATCATTTTGCAACATTATACTTGGTGTCATACCACATAATCAAGGAAAACTAAATAATTATGGTCCTTTAACATTTTCCCCCAATGTTTTCTTAGACCTTTCTTACCACCTTTGACTTGTTCCATCCTACGGTTGTCCTTTTATATGAGAGCATCTAAACCATTATTTCACACATCTAAACCACCCTAACAGACTGAATCTCTCTTGCATGCTCACATATTTACGAAAGCGCTTTGTAACATCCTGATTGAGTGCACATGTTAGTACTAGACCATCCGATACTACGTCCATAAATCATCACTGGCCTTATTTCTATTCCAACCACGGAGAAACATATCTAAAATATTCCACTGTCTTCCCCTCATTTAAAGAGCTGTGAGCATAGTAAATGTACACAATCATATATTCATCAATAGATAATGTGCTTCCTTCCTTAATTCGTAACTTCCAAATTAATACAAGCTTAATGTTTTGCCCTGCAATAACATATATACTGCTATCTTAGATTTTTGTACATATTACAATACAATGTAGGTCTATATATCTGATTGGATCTTCCACTACCCTGGTTGAGAATTCAGTGCCTGGCTCTGTTCCAGCCAGTAAAAGATGCAGGCAATCACTAAAGGGTTTCAAGAAGCAGAAGTTATAAAGAAACAATACAAAGCAAATCTCAATGAGAAGTTTTTAGGAAGGTCGCTGTATTTTCACAAAAAGGCTGACTGTCCATCACACATGGAGGGCCATCAGCCTATCATATTTTGTACCTTCATTTTTCCTATATATCTTGGACTAGTATGAACGATTGTGGTGATCAGGTCATGGACAACACACTACCGTCATATACGGCCGTCAACTCCTCAATCATAGGTAATATACTACCTTTTTCAGCAATGTTGACTTTATTTAATGTGTCAATGAATTTACAGAATCATTAATTACTATCACAAGTATTAGGAACAAGAGAGCTCCCACAAATCATTACCAACAGCCAGCATAGCATCTATTTTCAGTTTGAGGTCAATGACCACGACCTGTCAAGTAGTTGTTGGCATTTTATCAGCTGATGCATTTGAACTAATTTAAAGCAAATCCCAATCATTTGAAATAAACGGAAGCAATACACTTGACCACAAGCCAATTTATAATTTGAAAAAGAATTCTCCAGCAATAATAGCTGTAACATCATCAGCATTTATTGAGCTGCTGCCCCATAAAGATTTAAGCAACCATCATAGAGGTAGGTTTCTTACGTTACGTAACAAATTGAAGTGCGTGGCATGCACTCCATGCATGCATCTAAATATTTTCTAACTAAGACGTACTTCAGTCAGCTCTTTATCTAAACCTAGGAATGAAGCACAACGAGATCGCCACTCCATTCAATAAATACAATCAAATCTGTCAAAAAAATTAACACATTTATGTCTCCAGGCTAAAATTAGAAAAAGAAAGAGAAGAAATCCAAAAGACTGAAAATACTAGTAAGAACAAGAAAATGTATATCAAATCTTAAAACGCCATGATCATAACTCATTGCTTTTATAAATAGATATGGATGACCTGAATATTTGCTTGCGGCAACAGCTTTCAACTTGATGAGTTGATGGAATTCAGATGTTATTGACTCAGGGCTGGATTTATTCTTATTGGAAGCGAATGATTCAGTAAGGTTGAGATCACGTAATGTGACCTCTCCAGTATGCACGATCCTCTCCTCTTCATGGACATCTCTGATATTTGGGAATCTACGTTTTCTAACAACTGCACGGTAGCGCTTGGGAACATAATCATCGAGTGATCCCTTTAGCCTCCACCTTGATCCACAGGCATTGCATAACACTGGTTTTTCCGTCGGACCATGTCTCCAAAGAGGAGTTTCTGCACAAGTTCAAAGATAAAATTCAAATAAAAAAAATCAAGCAACATTAACAAGTGGTGTAGTGACCATTCGAATGACGTCAGAAATTTAATCAGATTAGTCCTATTGTACCATATTATGATATCTGCTTCCCAGCAGTTTAGTGCTTATAATTTTTTTTTTTTAAAATCCATCACCTTAATGTACAACTCTCAAAGTTATCATCAACTTTTTAACCTTTCCCCCTAGCCAAGAGGCAAGTCAACTTTTAACACTGGATGGTAAATGTCTCCAGTTAAGTTATAGCAAGAATATAGTCATTACTATGAATGACTTGTGATAATAGGAAAAGAAAAGGCAAATGTCCCACGTAAATAAATCATGATTAGCCAATTTGTCAGTTAATTCATGAGTGCGACCCTGCAAAGTGATTGTGATTGAATATATGACTAGAACTACTTCCGACCAACGAGAGAACTTTTTTGTCACCTCGAACACCACAATGGTAGCAGGGCCCTTCTTTTACCATATTGGTTCTAGCTTCGCTGAAACATATAGCAAATAAAATCAAAATTTCATCGAGTAATCAACAGAGAATTACTGCAAGTAGACATTTGAGAGACATCTTAATTAAATATAATACCTTGTTTACTAGATTTAGAATTATAAATGAAAATAAAGCAAGCTGGCGGTATATTAAGAGTTTCATGTGGGATCTCCTATTTAGTTCAGCTTTCCAAGAGCCTTACAGTACTCCTATGTTCCTAACCTACTGAGATGCAATATCATTTGGGTCAAACCACTACATCTAATGTGCAACATAACACTAGAACATAGGGAACAAGAATGGAAGAGGGACTCAATTGAAAATTTCAAAGAGTGTCATCAGATTTTTGTCCCAAATATAAAAAAGAGATCTTTTTCCTTGTAATCTCAATTTACTGATTCTCATCCTTACAAGTAAACGGAGACAAGAAAAGAGGTCAAGTTATAAAACCCTAAGTACATTACAGAGTGATTTTTCTGCCAAAAGACATCCCATTGTTTACCATTTTCTGTAACTCGAAAGTAGCATCTAGGGGTAAAAATGCACTCTACCTTACAAATAACCTAGATGACCCTACGAAGATATGGTTTACAATCTCCCAGTAAAATAAGAAGAAAATTAAAAACTCATTCAAGATGGTGTCAAGCTGCCACTTTCCCCATATCCAACAGACTTCAGCTTCAGCACTACCAAAGAAAAAGTTGATGGGATAAGAAGAGTATATTCAATGCAAAAGATAGACCTATTGAATTTTGCCAAAGTTCTGTTTTAGGGCAAACTGTTCTTGATCAAGGCATTAGGGATGGCTATCTCTTGATGGCAGCAGCTGATTCAGGCTTCAAGAAACACCTGTTCAAGGAAATAGGGGGAAAAAAGGAAAAACAAACTTCTCTCCAAAAGTATCTATGGCAGCACAGACAACTCAAGAAAAGATATGTACTTGACCATGGTCGTGGATGGCATAGGTAAATGTTTAACTGCTAATGAGAAATAATTGTCTTTCCACAAAAGACGACTTGCATTTATGGCAATGGAGAGGTCTTGGCTGCATATATGCCATGTGCCTTCAACTAAAACAAGTGTAACCCCCTCCTATTCATGCATTTCACGCTAGGATGATTTTTCAGCAAGACAATTCTTTCCCTCCCAAAACTGGCAATTTTGAAATTCATCAGTGGATGAATCATGAACACTCCATACACTACCTTTGCAGCTGGAAAGGGATTTAAATACTCGTGTTGAAGTGACAGATCTGTGATTTGTCTGAGAATTAGAAGAAATTCTCTTTGCAGCTTGGAAGGGACTTAAATACTGGTGTTAAATGAAAATCTGCTCCAGAATTTATATCCTGGATATGCCGAGATTCTGTCATGCTCGAGGTATACAATACATTTAGATAACCTTGACAGGGGAAAGAAAAGAACATTAAATAATCTTAAAAGAGCTCTCAAAACTTTTGATGAGTTTCTCCTCTATTAAATGAGTTCGTAGGGAAAAGCCAATTCAACCTTTGATGGCTTCAATTACTTACCATTCAAGAGGATTTACATGATGTTTCCTTGCACCTCTTTTGGCAAGGGAAAGAAAAACACATCTTAGCAAAGTGGGATTACCATGTATGGCAAACAATCAATTGATTGGATAAAGAGTTTTACTTCTTTGGTAAGAACTTTATCACCTTTTAAGCTATTTTAAAAGTTTAGTCATGAGGTTTGACCCTGCTTTCAATTACCATCTAAGGGAAGTCTGAGGAGTAGCAAAGTGAGGTAAAGCAGATCACTAGCTTTCATACACAAAAGATCATTTTCTAGGTGTGCAGGCTAATGATTCAGCAGGACAGGAAATTAGTTGGTCTTGGGTCATCCGAGAAAACCTCTATATTGCTTATTACGGGGATCCATATAAGATTGTATTCTGCCCCACTGACTTTCCTTAACAAAATAATCCAGACTCTTAATCATTTAACATATTACTAGAGGTGTAGTCTAAAGCAAAGACCACATAAGTAAAGCTAATAGGGATGTCGATTCATATTCACGATAACTGTATTCTCTAGCTTTGTTTTTTTTTTTGGTCGAACTGTATTCTTTAGTTGGCGTGTTAGAAAAACCTGGGGTAATTTTCCTTTGCAATCTAGAAAAAACCAATCATTTTCCTTTACCATCTGAAAGTCTCTCACAAACAATTCATTTACAAAAAGTTCTTAATCCAAATAGCCTATTGCATGCAGAAAATCAAATGAAATAATACTACACAAAGCACAAATAACTCAAAAAAGAGAAAACATCCCTCGCTGATAAAAAGAAAACAAAATATTGGCAAAAGAAAACCCGTTACGCTTGCAACAAACCTGACAGTCCACCACTTTGGCAAAGAAAGTTGAAGTTGTCACCAAATCATCCAAATATGAACACCTATTCAAACCCTTAGTGATGATACAATCACGAAAAAGTAGAAAGAGTCTAATCTTACTGCTAATCAACCAAATTATTAGATAAAATCTCAGCCAAAAACTTAAATCATACCAGTGGAAGTTAGAGACTTAATCATTTTTAAACAATATCACCAACAAAAATATTCATTGAGAGCAAGGAAATCCAAAACCAAATCTATATCTCTGCTATTCCGCCAATTTAAAGACCGAAAGTATTCTGTTCTTCACCTTAAGGTTTTTTACTTAAGATCCTATACCTCCCTCTTAGACAAACAGTTAAGGACAAAACGTTTTTGTGCCTTCAGTCTCCATTTTTCAACCTTGCCGCGACTCCCATAATTTCATTACGCATAATATGGATAGTATGACACAATTTGACCAAGTATTACTTTACCATTAGAGGATTGACTGACATCAAAGGATTCAAAATTTCCAAGAGAACAATGTACGACTCCATTGCCATAGCTGTCCAATACCAATCAAATGATGCATACAGAATATGCAATACATGCTTTAATTGCATCTCAGTCCAATATTGATTCAACAACTTTCATTGTGTTCTACGTATGGAATTCAAAACATATTTCATCCATAAGAGAACCATCACAAGCTTGGTTGGTCGGTCCATCATAACCTGCATCATAAGCGATACAAAATAATCAGAGATGATCTTAACTCGCATGACAATACTTCAAGTATTTATGTTTCAAATCGAAGATCTACAGAATCATGAGCAAACATAAGCAACATTTAATTTTTATACTCCTCAGTGGAACAGGGACGGCATGACTTCCTGGTGAATATGTCATCATCACAAAGCAAGCAGAACACTAGCGGGTTGAGCGTTACCAAGCACTAAATCTTTGAAGCACCATTAACAATTGTCAACAGGAATGTTAGGTTTCCAGGGATAGCTTATCGAGGCAAGGAAATGCAAAGTAGCAGATTAAGGCATCTAAGAATTGAATGAGATGAACATTTGATCGAGACAAACAAGCATCGTTCCAAACTGAAGATCCTCATCTCGATAAACCAAACAAAAACATGCGAAGTTTCAACACGATTGAATAACTGTTTTAGGTATTCAAAGGAACACGAACTCGTAAAAAAAAAAAAAAAATCATGCCCCGTCTCCAAAATGGACGGATAATACAAAGACATGTTCATCCAAAACTCTGTATGTATTTCAATTCAACATCCAGCGATCCAGTCAATTACATCATAGCCATAGAAATTAGCAGAAATGTCAATGACGCAACTCCCTCCAAAACAAGCAAACCAAATAGGAAAAAAAAAAAAACCTAAAAAAAAAAAAAGTTCAGCTACATTAGGGGGGGAAATACGCAGCACAGAAACACCGGCTGGATCTCGGAAAGCCGCGACACCAATCCAAAACGAACCGCCACCTTCAATTGCCCCCGTCGTTAGAGCAAGAAGCGCCCCCGTCGCAGCGATGCTCATCGCCGTGATGGGGGTGGGGGTGGCGGTGCTGGTGATCCGGGGGGTCGCCGTCCTCGTCGCTGCTGCAGTCCTCGTCGAAGGACTTCTCCTTGTGGAAGATGCAGCACTTCTTGGAGCTCTTCTTCTGCAGGAACTCGTTGTCGACGGTGCCTTCCTTCCAGGTCACCTTCTTCTTCTTGTCGTTCACCCGCTTGAGCCGCAGGACCAGGGCGGTGTTGCCGCTTTGGGAGGAGGAGGAAGAAGGGGGAGGCGGAGCGCGGGAGTCGACGGTGACGGTGGCCGTGACGCTCGGGGATGCGGTGGCGGCGTTGGTCATCGTGACCATGGATCGAGCCATTCTCTCTCTCTGCGTTGAGACGGAATCGGAATGGGAACGTCGTCGGACTCGGAAGAATAGCCGCGCTTCGCCTTTGACCAGAATTTCTGGGCCTGGGCCTAATCTAGGCCCACGATACAAAAATCAGGTTCAGAATGAGGGAACGCAATGTATGAATTTCCCACATCATTTTTTTTTTTTTTCATATTTTAACGTTGTTCTTGTTCATCACAAGTTTATTCATGCTTAAAGTATCAAACAAGCATTTCGATAGTATCTCCATGCTATAAGATTTTAGGCAAGAAATATTTCCAAAGTAACTTGACATGAATGTGACAATGCACCAAATTCTATTAATTCACCCGCCATTATTTCATCAAGACTATAGATACAAGTAATGACGTTGCATACTTATAGTATGGTATGTTATTTACAATCTTTACTTCCCTATTCATTGCTCAATATGTTCACAGATAATATTGCTAATTTTGTCGGCTCTAATAATTATCATAAGTATTTCTTAATTATTTTTGAACGCAAGAAAAAAAGAGAGCCTAAGATAGAAGGAATAATTAGTTATTTCTTTCATCACTCCAAGCATATCAATGCTAACCCTAATAATATGTAAATGTAACTCGTTGTTCAAACAATTATTTAGTGGTCCTGGCAAGGCTTGTTGCAAAACCTGTTGTCACTGGAGGACATTGACAAATCGATAACCGGAATTTCGTGCTTATTGCAATGGTGTGGTTAAATTCTGCAATTGAGTGTTAATTTGTGCAAATTGAGTGCTGATTGGAAATTTGGTCAATTACTTCAAAATTTGTGAGTTTTGATATTTATTCAGAAAATCCGAGGTGTCGGGTTTTAACACCGAAAATGGATTTTAAGTACTATATCAAATAGTGGGGTTTGAAAAAGAAAGGTATCAGTTTTCTAATTCGAATTGACCGTGTACCCACCCACGACTATTTTTGGGATGTTTTTAATACGAATAAAATAAGCTAGGATCACCATTTTAATGGAGGCATTTGAATGCAATGCATGGTGTCTTGGGCCGAAATTGATTGATCGTGTGTTGGTTAAAGAGAAACCGTCCTAGCATTTAAGCCGGACGTTACTAAATCCCACTTTCGAGTTACCCATGCATGCATTAGGGTAGCGGGTCGTAGTAGATTCTGGACCTAAGCTCTTTTGGGATAGCCGTCAATGTGACGTAGCCATGCTCTATGGGGAAGAGACGATACCTAGCTATGCCAGTAGACTGTCGAATATGGAATTCGGCAGTGCATTGAGTGGCTTAATTAACAATTGGAATGCATGATTGTTTGAGTTGATGCACCTGATTATGAGACAAAACTGTGTGGCATGGTATGTGATGTGTCATAACGGTTTAGCCTTATAATCGGGACCCTTGTGATTAATTGAGTTGATGAGGCATTCCAATTGTTATATGCATATTGTATACGACCTATGCTGACATGCAGGGTGGATCTGAGGCGAGGTGAGTCATCTGTGCTAATTGTATGATTGTGTGGTTAGGGCACTTTTAGGCGTATTTCCCTCCTAATCGAGGTTTAGAGCGTGAACTCATTGAGATTTATATCTCATCCCGTCGTGGGCTCAATTTTCAAGATCGTCGAGTGGAGGACCTGGAGCCGAGAGAAGGTGATCTGAAGTGTAGGTCAGTTAGAACCACTTCTTTTTGAAGGACTAGTCTTTTGTAGACCCTGTTTGGTTCAGCATTCCCAATGGGCTTTCAGCCCATTGAGAAAAAATTTTAGGCGTTTGGTTTAGCATTTGGAGGTGTCCTTGGTCAAATGCTAGCATTTGGAATGCTGTGGAATGCTATTATGAGGTTTAATGAGTTTTTTTTTCTTTCCAATATTGCCTTTACTGATAGTCATGTATTCCCCTTTTGACCTAAAAAACACTATTCATCTCCTTCCTTGGACTTCCACCGTGAAACTGCTGGCGGGCGGTGCTCAGCTGCAAGTGACCAGATCTGGCTGCCGGGAAGCCTCGCCTGAGGTCGCGCGACCTTAGGCGAGGCGGCCTGAGGTCGGGCGACCTCGGGCGTCACCTAGGCCGCTCGACCTCAGGCGTTGCCGCCTGGGCCGCGCGTCCTCAGGCAGTGTCGCCTGGGTCGCGTGGCCTCAGGTGCGACCTAAGTGACGCCGCCTGGGAGGTCGCGTGGCCGCCTCCCCCCACTACCACAGCCACCGCCAGCTGCCGCCTCCCCACCATTGCCAAGCTGCTCCGGCCACCATTTTCCCCTCCACGCAGCTGCTGCATCTCCTCCTCCCTTTCCTTTTCTTTTCTTTTTTTCTTTTTTCTTTTCATTTGAAAGGTGCTTTGCAAAATATACACAAAAATGAGTTTCCAAATACACTAGCATTCACAAAATGCTCATTCATTCAAAGATACTTGGGGAAATGCAAAACCATTTCCCCAAAGTTGAACCAAACGGGCCTGTAGTCTTTTGACCATAGACTTTGTATATAACTCTATGTGAATATAAATGTGTGTTTTATTGGTGAAATTGTTGTCCTGCTTTTCCATCACGAGATGGTTACTGTCAGGGGATTTATTATTCGCTTCCGCATGTACAATAAAATGAAAGGGTCAGCGACTCGTCCTGGGAAGTCGCAAATTTTATCGACCAGAGAGGGATGAGCACGCGCTCGGGGTTCGGGGCGTGACAATATGGACTTCAACTAATTAAAATGGGTCTAGTGTTCAACCGGACCGGTTTCTGGTTTAATTAGTTGAACTGGCAGGGCGCTTCTGCTACGGATTTAAAGACATTGTAACTATGTTTCATTGTGTCATTGTTCAGTTGGTTTCATCTTGGAAATTAAGCGGTACGATATGACGGGCCTGGCATGAAATGAAAAGCTTTGGGCCAAGATACTGCTGGCGCAAAAGTACACACTCATAAATCATCCTTTAGGCAATGGTCAGTACTTCTAGTTGTTTCAATAATTATGAAATGGACCTATGCATAGGTGGACTTAGATAACTATCATCTTCTATTAGGTTTTCAAGACAAATTGATTTGTATGAGTGCAAGATGATAAATGCGATCGACACGGCGTTGATCAAGATTAAGGGTCATATGTGATATAATAGTATCAACACCGATCAATCGAGAATTATCATCACAGAAACAAACTTAATCGCTTATAAAGTAAATTAAATCTTGGAATGTAGTAGTGCAGGTAAATTAACTAGATTTTATTCGCAAGACTGAACTATGAAGTCTGATTTTGATGGGAATTTCCTTATGCATATTAGTTAGTTTATGGGGATTTTCGGAAAGATTGCTTCAGAAGTACTTATCAAGTTACATGTAAAAAGATAGGAATGTCTAAGTAATAATTATGTTAGTTCGATGGTGCCTCTCACCCCCCGACCTCCTCGCCCTGGTGACCGTGGCCACGAGTTCGGTTGGAGAGAGGAGAAAGGGTAGGCCATCGAGGCGAGGGGCTCAACAGCATAGCAGGATGGTGGCAGCAGCGGCGAGGGGTGGAGAGAGGAGAAGAGTCTGCTATGTGCGCGCACAGTTGAGTGCGAAATAGGGTGGACGAAAAAATGGGTATTAGGAGTGAGCATTTGTTGCGGCTCCTGCTAGACCAAAGTGATCAGTTCTGGGTAGTTCTTGATCTACAAATTTAGAACCAGCAATAATCAGTCTGGTTCCTGATTCCTCATGCAGAACGGGACTGATTGGACTGGATTGACGAAGCCGGCCCGGTTTGCCTTTTTCTTTTCCCCTCCTCTATTAATAAGTGAACCACTTAGAGGCAATTATTAATCTTAATCTGTCAAAGCTGAATGGTAAGTCATTTCCTGGTAGCAATCATGACGAAGTTGTGGACCTTAAAATTAAGGTTAGTGGACTCTTCACACATTAATTTTGGTTTGAAAATTCCTTTCGTGCAACCAAATAGCAGATCCTACCTGATGAACGGTAGTATTACTAAATGCCTGTATAAATCCCTGGTCTTCGCCCACAAATACCAAGCTTTGAGTCATTAAGCTGCATCGGAATTATCTGACTGCGCACTATGCAGGTATTATATAGAAGCAACAAAAAAGAAAGGAGAAAAAGAAGAAGAAGAAGAAAGAAAGAACACCAACTGCTCCAGTTGGACCCGATCAATTTCCGGTTTTAGGTTTCAAGGTGGGAACCGATGCACCCTAAAATTGATCATCCCTCATAGGTACGATGTTTGAGGATGATATTTTTTTTTTTTTTTGAGGAAGTTGGTAATCTAATGTTTTCTGTTGAGTTGATGATTTTTCTCTATATGTTCATATAAACTTGAATATGTTTATTTTTTCTCACAATGATCTCTAATAGATTTGCCTGATTTTGTATACTGCGATCATGCCTATGGTTTTAATTACACTTACCGTGTACCAAAGACATTCCGAGTCAACCACAACAAGCCCATGAGATTTGAAACCTGATTTCGTGATCCATCGTGACAGAATCGATGAATCCTCTCCCATCTTCTTCTAATATTCCCGCGGCCATACCTAGAAATGTCTCGCGCGGTAATGGAATAGCACACACCATCAACTTTGGCCTCTTGTTTTCAACCCTTGTGGTCCGATTACAGATAAATCGTAGCAAAACATAAGACATGAAAAGGCAAGGAGCAGGACTCATTAAACGCATTCGTGAACAGAAAGATAAGAGAGAAATTAAGGGGAAGGGTAGCGAGGAAGAGAACAAGAAGAAAATCGAGGGTAATTATCACACGTAACATTGCTTAGACTTCTGTCTTTAGCTTGGACAGATCCAAAAACGAACTTGAGCTCTCACAACTCAGAAATGAAATATACAAGACATCTTGATGCTACAGAAAAATAAAAGAAAGGAAAATAAAAGGAAAAGGGAAGTTGGTCGTGGATGCCTCATAATGTGCCCTAGCTAAAATCAAGTTTTCTTCAAGCAAAGCAAGCGAGGGACTACATCCATTACGACCTAAGAAGATAGAGCATGTTAATGTTATTGCTGGTTATTAATACCAATCGAGGAAAAACTACATACGATGCTCACAACTCCTATACACCAGCAGAGTCAATCAGCTTGGTCAACCCAAAGGTGACGCCCATGGCCAACCACCCTCCAACCAACACCCTAGAAGCCGACTTCGCCACCGGTGCTTTCCCCAGCACTGCACTCAGCCAGCCAAACTCGATCAAGGCCAGGCTCACCGCCGCTATCACCACCGCCAGTCTCACCTTGTACTCCTTTACAAACGCCGCTGCTAGGAGGGGCACAAGTGCCCCCACCGCGGAAGCCAGTGCCGATGCCCCCGCCGCCTGCCATGGGCTCGGAAGCTTCTCCTTCCTTGCGTCTATTTCTTCAGCTCCTAGTGCTCCGTTTCTGTCCTCTCTCTTGATCTGGGCGACCTCGATGTTGTACTGCGAGGACACGGATACGAGCTCCCCGATGGTCATGCTGCAGGCTCCGCCAATCAGCCCCGCCACCCCGGTTATCACCATAGTCTCGGGGTCTTTGCGGACAGCACCGACACCCATCATGAGTGACGCCGTGGAAAGCAGGCCATCATTCGCACCCAGCACGGCGGCATGGAGCCACTGAGCTCGCTTTGAGAAGTCGACGACCTCAACCTCTTGCTTGGGGGCTTGTTTGGTTTGTCCCTCGAGGTCAACTTTGAGGGGAGGAGAAGGAGGAGGCGATTGTTGGTGGTCTTGTGGTTGAGTTGATAGTGCCGTTGCCATAGATGGATGGAGAGAGAAGAGTTAATTTGAGGAAGCTCCAGAAATGAAAGGAATATTAGAGAGGAAGATAAGAGGGCGTGTGGAGGGCACACTCTCTGAGAGAAGCTATTTATAGAGAAGTGTGTATGTTATAGAATAATATACAAGTGGGTTATGGTGGAATATGGGACATGGTCTTCTATAGTTGGTGGAATCGAAGGTGTTCACACCTGAGTAGAATTATATTTTTCAGTAGAATGAAAAAACCTTGGTTAGTGATGAAATGCAAGCTACTTCATTTTCATGTTTTTTTATGGAAAACAAACCATTTTCAGAAGCTAAATAAGAGAACAGATTAATCGAGGGACAAGCTATCCACATAAAATGAGAGCTATCTTCGGAGCATTTCCGGATAATGGAATCAGATGAGTTCACATTCCATAATTTGCGGATAGGTGCCTCCATATGCATGTTGACTGCTCTTATAATGTAATATGAGGTCTCATTACACTTCCTCCGGAAATAATAGGACAACTTGTACCATTGTTTTCGTTTATTTCTAATGGAACAACCGGAGTTCTTAAAGCATTCAACTAATCCTTGTTGAGCTCGATAATCTCTGCATCCCACACACACTCGAAAATTGTGACATCCTGAATTTTCAGTCTTGTTTTCAATTGAATAAATCGGGCCTTTCACCGACGCGCCTATAGTGCTATTCTCTGATGTCGCGACCTCTTTTTTTTTTCCGTCCGGCGGAAAAGGAAGAGGGTTTAGGGGTATTTGCCTAAAGAGGCGGACCAATGGCCCTAAATTAGGCGTAGGCTCTCCCAAGCCCATACCTTGCGTGACGTTAGATTTTGTTTTTTAGTTCTTAACAACCTAAATATTTCTAGGAGTCGCCACTAGCCTATTGGGGTCGGCTAGAAACCAATCGAGACACGGGAGTGTAGTCTCGATTCCTACGCAACCAGAGATTTCTAGGAACGGGGACTTGTTTACGCTAATGTTTCTATTAACGCCCTTGCGGTACCACTAACTTGAAAGGTTGTTCATCTAAATGGCCACACAATCTTGATTATCAATTATAATCCTTATAAAAACCGCTAAGCGTCCATGCAAATGTTTTTGTAGGTTTGTTTTCCTTAATGTCTAGACTAATCCTAACATAATTTAGAAGAGAAATTTACACTCAAATTAATGAAAAGCGGTGCGCAAGTAAATATCCAAAAAATTGAAATGACTTGAAAGTAATGCGGAAAAGAAAGACCCGATACAAGTCGGGCAAATAATATTACATGGCCTTGTTATCACGCCCGGGACAGACCCCGTGAGCGAAATGGAAATTTAAATATGCATGAAATTACTCTAGATGCATGAAATTACTCTAGATAATTTTAATCTATGCAAAATGGATTATTTACAAAAATGATCATAAAATACCAAAATAGCATTAAATTAAGAAAATGACCTTTTAAAATTAGGGAAATTTCATAGATGCCATTTTTGCCTTAATTTGATACCATCTATCACTTTTATATTTTTTTTTTTGAAATTTTTGGATTTTTTTATTTTTTTTTAAAAATAAAAATAATAATTTCCTAAACCGATATATGCTAACATTGAACAACACAGCACATGAATATCACAATAACCGAGCTCAAATCGACCGTTTCAAGATCGAAACTTGGTTTGTGCATTTCGTCGAATACTTGGCGTGCATCAAATCACCTCAAACCAGCTTTCTCGAGCTATGTTTGCGGCCTTCAATCTCAACTCATGAGCAATCTTATGTGGAACTAAAACATCAAGGTTATACTACCACATGCAAAGAGTAAGATCAGATAAAAATCATAGCTTAAAACACACAAAAACCAAGCTGAAATCGTCATCAAATATGCGGGTTTGAACTGACTTTGCAAATCTGGGTTTGAACCCAAGTCAATCAAACAGGTTGAATGCCCATATTCAAACCTCGACACTTATCACATACGAGATCTAAGGGAAACACTACTTAATCCGAGTGAAAGTAGGTAACATGAGCTTTCAAATGAAACAAATATCATAGAGAATGACCAACCGAACACATCAAAACAACCTCTCCAAAAAGTACACATGCAAAACTCTTGAAGAGATTTCAACACTTGGAAAAATTCCAGCCTGAAAATCAGTTTCTTGGACTAGTTTTCCTCTTGATTTTTCACTATTAAAACATGTTCAAACTCGAACAAAAATACATCTAGGATACTTACCTTGCTTCCTAGTTTCTTTTTCAGGTGGTTCTTGGCCGAGGAAACCAAGAAATTATCCTCGGGGGGCACCTGGAAGTTGGCTCCTTCAACTGGAAATGAGATCTGCAGAAAAAAAGAACTGACAACGAAGGTTTTCGTTGACCTCTAAACTTAGACTTCAAGATGTCTTTTGTTGGAAAACTTGATACCAAATCAAACTATATTTATTCTAGTTTGGGGTAAAAGTCAATATTTTCCTCATTTGTCTCTCAAATTACTCAAAAAAAACACTGGCTTTCCCTCACTCGTGACCAACCGGGCTCAACACTTAGAAAAATTTACAGTGTTTCTTGGCCCGCCAGGAGGGTGTACTTTCGGGGGGCTTTAGGAGGCCTTCCCAATCTCCATTTGGGACGTGCGACCTATGGATGGAAAGATCTTTGAGTTAAGTTTCACTCTCTAGTTGAAGTTTTTGGCTAATTTTGGTCGCAGGGTTGTGAAAATCTCACTTTTCTCTCTCAAGGTCAGTCTGGATTTTCTGGGCTTTTTGCTTTCTGGAGTTGCTTCTGAAGGTGTCTTTGGGGAACGATCCCGAGCTCTCTCCTCTTCCTCTCATCTCCTCTCTCTCTTCTATCGAAAGACCTTGCTTTGTAGATCTTATCTCCTTCATTCATCAATCTCTTGGTCGGCTTTTTGTCCACCTACCAAGCCTGCCAACTGAGCTAGTTTACCCACTCTCTGACTTAGCCAATTTTTTCAACTTCTGCATGTCACACCCCAATCCACTAGAACAAGGGCATGACACGGCCGTCCTTTCACCAAAGGACGCAGTCTCAACATAACCAAAATTTAACCAGATATCAATATATATATATATATATATATATATATATATATATACATGACAAAAAGGGTATTTGGTTACAATATCGAAAGTATCTCTACAATCCACCAAACCAAAACATACACCTACTACAAAGACTAACTTATAAAACTTATCAACTATGCACAAGTCATACCCAAAAATTTCCACCACAAAAGTCCTCCTCGAACGAACGCTCATGCCTAGTCGCGACTCAAGAACCCGAAAAACAAGTAGATGAGAGGAGTGAGCTACCACGGCCAAATGAGTAACACATTTCTTCTAAGCAGATCGAGAAATCACTATGCACATTTTAAAACACAAACATAATACACTTTATCATAATACCAAATCATAACTCAAATACCCAAAAGTACCAATGGTCGAGTCCATTAGTCAATCTCGTAAAACATGCATCAATGGTCTATTCCATTAATTAATCTCATCAAATCACATCGATGGTCCATTCCATCGACCA
Source organism: Eucalyptus curtisii (assembly GCA_017140595.1). Taxonomy (NCBI): domain Eukaryota; kingdom Viridiplantae; phylum Streptophyta; class Magnoliopsida; order Myrtales; family Myrtaceae; genus Eucalyptus; species Eucalyptus curtisii. Next base: position 30,040,804 of record CM029503.1, on the reverse strand, counting down.
AACTCAAATCACACGTCAATGGTTCACTCCATTGACCAATTCATGCTCAAATGTCTAACCATGGTTACGCGTAACGCCCGTGACAAGACGACCAAGATTCCCCCTTGGCAAGGTCTCCACCTATTATTAGCGGTGGCTCGCCCACAAGGATATCCTAGATTAAGTATGCGCATACCCACACCCCTCGGGTCCATAGAGACATTGAGCATCAACTACCAATCACAATATCCAAGTAATCCAACATCGTAGAAAGGAAGTCATGTCACAACTCAAAATTTGGTAAATAAATATCAAAGCATTCTTCGATTCTTTCATAAAGAATTTCACAAACTATTTTCAAACAACCATTCCAATCGAAATCGAAATATAACTCCTTTCAAACAACAAAAATGGCAGTAATAGCTCGATCCTGTTTTATGCAACAAGATATGCTTTTTATCAACTCATGGATTATATAATCCACCCCGTTTCTCAAAATATGAGTTTAAAATACAACGAAGAAATAGTGTCACTCACCTGGGAAAAGTCAAAAATCAATTACGACGCTCACTCGGACCGCGCACTCGGATCCCTAACAATTAACGGAAAAACAATATCAAACGGCCGAGTAAAAAGGGATATTCTTACAACGACTCGCCTATACTAGGCCTATTAGTTGATAAACGACACCTATGTGCCACGAAAGCTCACAATTTAGCGGAAACCCATTATTTTCAGCTAGGCGCGGTCCATGCGCCAACTTCGTCACGCCATAACTCCCTCCACAAATTTCCGTTTCAAGCCATCTTACAGTCTTTAGAAAGCTCTTTTAACGTACAACAACAACCCCAACTCAGCCACCCCAAAACAGTACCGAAAACAACAAAAAAACAAGCTCGAAGATACTGTTCGCTACAGTACCAGAATGCGTCCCCAACTTCAAAATTCCATTCCGGACAAACCGCAAGCTCAAATCACGATCCGTAAGATGCTATAGCTTCACAACGTCCCAAAGTACCATTTCTATAAAAATATACAGCTCAACGACTCAAAAATCGGGCTTCGCCACACAAATATCCAAGAAATCCGAATTTCGAGCCCTAATTGCGGCGATTGCTTGAAGTAGGTGATTAAAAGCTTCGATTCCTTACCGGCGTTGCAAAACACACTTGAGTCGGCTTGATGAAGCGTCCGGACCACGAGCGCGCCGAAATTTTTCCCTTTTTCCCTTTTTCCTTTCTCTTCTTTCTCTCTTCTCCCCTGTTTCGCGTTTTCCCCTGTTTTTTCGTTTCTGCCCGTGCTCTTCTCTCTCTCCCTCTCTTTCTCTCTTTTATTTTTTTAAAACCCAACCGAAGGTTCCACAGTTCTCTTCAGCTTCCCTTTTTTGACTTTTCAACCCTTTCTTTTCCTTTTATTTTATTTTCTTTTTAAAGGCCATATATTACACTGCAGTTGTTGAGTGTGCGGATTTTGCTGCGCTTTTACCGTGCTTTCAGCAGCTTATCCGTGGCCAAATTTCGTCCACTTGCACTACCATATACGGTCTTCCATCACTTGCAAAGATCAAGCTGGATGGGCGGCTGAGTGGGATATGCTTAGCAGCTCCGAATTGAGGCTAAACCGTGGGCTGGGTTTTGGTAGCTCGTTTGAGTGCTTTAATCCATCAATTTGGCTGCGGTTTTTTATCAATTAGCAAGCTCATGTATAGTAGTTTAAGGTCTCGACCAGATTTTGCAATTGTGCCCACCCAATTTTGCAAGAAAGTCCCTAAAAATTAGCCATTTTCTTATCCGAAAATTCCCAATTCAAGGAAAATTTGGTCTTTTTGGCTCGATTTAATTGATTCGACTTGGCCCAAATTCAATTTCAACTTAATTGGTGACCAAGATGATGATTTACAGGCTCGGGAGCAAATTTTGCAAAATTTGCGAATTGGTCCCTCAACTTTTGGAAATTGCATTTTGGCCCCAACTTGTCATTTGAATTCCAATCGACCTCCCGGGCTTGGCTAGTCACATTTAGATCATTGGCCCCAACCTTTTTTTTTTTTTTCTTTTTTTAATCTTTTTTTTTTATATATTTTTTTATTTTTTTAAAGTAAAAACATCTTCCATTTAAAACACTATATTAAATGCCTTGAAATATTTTTGTGGAAAAACAAGTTCCCATTTTTTGGAAGTGATTTTTGGGCAAAAATTTAGGTGTCAACAGCTGCCCCTCTTTCGAAGGAAGCTCAATGAGATTTCTTGCAAATATAAGGTGACACCTAATTTTTTTTGTTTTTTTGTTTTTTGTTTTTGTTTTTTTACAATAGTAAAATGAAAATGCAAGTGAGCTTAATGTAAAGAGCGTGGTTTAGGGATGTACCTATGAATACTTTGAAAAGTGTGGTTTAAGGATATACCTACAAACCTTGTGGTTTAAGGTAGTCCCACGAACCTTGTGGTTTAAGGCAGTCCCACTAACCGTGTGGTTTAAGGCAGTTCCACTAACCGTGTGGTTTAAGGCAGTCCCACGAACCTTGTGGTTTAAGGCAGTCCCACTAACCGTGTGGTTTAAGGCAGTCCCACTAACCTTGTGGTTTTAAGGCAGTCCCATGAACCTTGTGGTTTAAGGCAGTCCCACTAACCGTGTGGTTTAAGGCAGTCCCACTAACCTTGTGGTTTTAAGGCAGTCCCACGAACCTTGTGGTTTAAGGCAGTCCCACTAACCATGTGGATCATATGGTTTGAGGATGATCAAGAACCTCTTGAAAATGCATGGTTTAAGGCTAACCCATGAACCCTTTGAAATTGCAAGGTTTAAGGATAACCAAGAACCTTTTGAAAATGCATGGTTTAAGGCTAACCCATGAACCCTTTGAAATGGCAAGGTTTAAGGATAACCAAGAACCTTTTGAAAATGCATGGTTTAAGGCTAACCCATGAACCCTTTGGAATTGCAAGGTTTAAGGATAACCAAGAACCTTTTGAAAATGCATGGTTTAAGGCTAACTCATGAACCCTTTGGAATTGCAAGGTTTAAGGATAACCAAGAACCTCTTGAAAATACATGGTTTAAGGCTAACCCATGAACCCTTTGGAATTGCAAGGTTTAAGGATAACCAAGAACCTCTTGAAAATGCATGGTTTAAGGATAACCCATGAACCCTTTGGAATTGCAAGGTTTAAGGATAACCAAGAACCTTTTGAAAATGGATGGGTTAAGGCTAACCCATGAACCCTTTGGAATTGCAAGGTTTAGGGATGACCAAGAACCTCTTGAAAATGCATGGTTTAAGGCTAACCCATGAACCCTTTGGAATTGCAAGGTTTAAGGATAACCAAGAACCTCTTGAAAATACATGGTTTAAGGCTAACCCATGAACCCTTTGGAATTGTGTGGTTTCACTAGAGAAACCTGTCATTCGAGAATATTCTGAAATGGGTACTGCACATCAAATAGAATTCATTATAACAAGTACTCTAGTAGCGAAAGCATACTAGATGAGATCAATTTCAGCACATGTCATCAGAAACAATATCAAAAGTGTATATGTATGAGAAGGCAATGATTGCACAAACAAATCAAACTAATCCCGACCACTTGACAAACTCACAAAACTATCATCACGCTCGGATGATATCATTAATCGTCAAATTCCCTTTGGGGAAAGGTCCTTGTCGAAATGACCTCGACTTATGAGAAAGGTTTGTTAAGTATGCCAAGTAAGGACCCCTAGTCAGAAAGGGCTTCTCGCATATTCTCAAGAAAAGGGTTGTTTGATCCCATCTATTCATGTGGGAAATAAACGATCACTCAATCTCACTCTTCCAAAGTGTGCAAGGCTTTGAATCATTCGCAATAAGTACACATTGACCAATCTAAGAGGTCTTTTAGAAGGACCGTAGTGCAGGTTTGGTCATGGTTTTAGCAATGGATAAGCATCATTGGCTATGAAATGAATTAATCACCGATCAACATCTTCGCCGGGTTTACAAGTCAAGAAACCTTAAGATGAGATAAGACAACCTTGCTCTCACTTCTTTGAGCGGCATCTTCTTTGGGAAGTCCTTATTTCCACTCGAATTATCCCAATCTGAAAAGACTTCGGGAATAGGTTGTAATGCTGGTTCGGTGAAAGACTCAAAAGGCTTAGCACTTTTTCAAAGAGGGTTGAGAGTTGGTGATTGCAACGACATCATTGCCATATCATCCAATTTTTGAAAGCACTCGAATTTGTCTCAAAAGTCCCTTAACTAATCATCGCAAAATAAGAGCTTTGCTCTTTCCTCTCATGACTTTTGCATTTGCAGTGATCTCTTTTTGATACAAGCATTTTTTTTTTTGTCGTTTTTGCTTTCACGGAGACATTCTCCTTGATGCAATTGTTTTTTTTTTCTTTTTTGTGATGGGCATTAGCCTTGCTTTTACCAGGCATACTGCTTTTCATGCCCCCTAATTTTCATTTGACTTTTGTTCTTTTAAACTTTTTAAACTCTTAGGACTTTCGAGATGCTTTCCATATTTTCATGTAAACATCACTTGCCTTGGCAAATCATATGCCTTGCCCCAATGCGGGGAGATAATCACCACTCGAGTTTTGGAAATGAATGATTAGGCTCAACTTGGTTTAAGCAAAGGGTATCGGTGTTTGGGTAGAGAAAAGAATGCTCTTCTTCACCTTGGGATGCTTCGAGCTTCCATAAGAATTCACCTGAAGTTACCACAAAAAGATTTATGCAAGTGAGAGCAAAGAAACCTTTCTCATCTTTCCTCTCCAAATAATGTCAACCCAAACCTCCATAATTGCCCCATCGTGGGGTGATTCTTGACAGGGGTATTTTGGAGAAAATTCTTCACATTAAAAGGCTCAAATGGGCTAACTATCGTCACCTGTGGTGTATATGATAGAGGAAAGAAATGCCTCTTATCATCTTGATCTATGTACTACTTGCGAATGAATTCATTGACCTTAAACGACACGGGTTTTCTTTTTCGCTCGAATCCCAGAGTGCTTAAAGGACATGTTTGGAAATGGGTTGCCTTTCCTCATCCTAAGTATTTCTCGCTTGGCATGAGTAACATCGCCTTTCATTTTTGTTGAGATCATCTGGGTGGATTAATCTCCATAGGGAACTTTGATTCAAAATGAGTGATCCGTCGAGTGGATGGACAATTTAAAGGTAAAGAAGATTTTTGCAAACTTTGTGGAAAACTTGTTTCTTCAATTTCCATTTTTTTGCGCTTGTTTCTAGAAAAACACTGAATGTTCTTTTTTGCGATGGAAATTCTCCATTTATTTTCCATTTGATTCCGAGAAGAAGGGTACTTACCTGTGCCTTAGTAATCAGGCGACCCTACAAAGAACAAAAGGGAATGTGTTAGTACATGAATCCTCAAGGATCGTAAAACTAGAGACGATACAACATTACCCTTGGTCAGTTTCACCATTTGGCGGCAAACGGCGAAATGAACGTACTGTTTTAAGGCTTGAAGAGAATCACAGGTCCTTGGTCTCATTAGTCCAAGCATTTTCCTCTTTTTTTTTTTTGGCAAAAATAAGAGATGCAAAAGTTTTTATTTTTTTTATTTTTTATTTTTTTACATGGCAACCTCGTTGCCGTTTCCGGGGATCAAACCCCGGCCGTTCTCGGACCACTTCATTCCCCATACCACCAGGCCGAAGCGCCGGTAGTGTCCATGGGGCGCTTCCTTTTTATTTAATTGAACCGGCTCTAGAACTCCACATCTTTTAAACCAAGTTAGGTGAATTTGACATGTGTTACCTCCATATGCTTGCTTGGTCGATATGTATAATGCTTAAATCAATTTCTTGAGTTGTTCCTCGAATATCGATGCTTCCTGTTAAACAAGGGAATTACATCAAAAAATGAAGTTAAAGGGGGCATTTTGGAAACGATACCGAATTACCCTTCTCCTATATCTGACTTAAATGTCTTGTGTTTCCTCTTCATGTGCCTTTGCTCCTCAGGTGTTAACATTTCCTTGAAGATCTTGCTTTCAAAGATGTTATCGAATTCACTCATTCTGAGTGGACGTCAAAGATGAAAGGGAGGGGTACTCCTTGTTTCGACATGTGAGGGCATTACTCCTTGGATGTTTTACTCCATTTATTCCATCAAAATGGATGGTTGGGTCTTAGCATGCTTTCTTGGTATAAGGTTTTGCTCCAGCGGTCAATGTACACCTTTTCCTACAAGAGATGGGGCATGTTACTTATATTCCAAAATTGAATTGGACTAATTTAGGAATGATACTCCCTTTTTGTGCTGAATCAATTGACTTTGTTTCATCTTGCTCATGGGTGAGAGTTACTTTGCTTTAAGTGATTTGCCCCATTCATCAACTGCAAGGAAAAAGAGACGAATATGTTATTTTCATACTCAACTTGATTCATTTTAGGAACGGTATACTCCCTTTTACGGCATATATGATGACTGCATTCCATCTCGTTTCCTTGGCTATGGGGACAAATTTGCTCTCATGATTGATAGCAATTCACTTGACAAATGTCTATTCCATTTGAATCTTTCCATTTTTAGAAGTCGGGTGACTCAGGCATTGCGTGCTCCCGATCCATTTCGTGGCCGTCTGCCCTAATTAAAATTTCCTACACATGTGGAAACAATGTATTATTTCTACTCTTAGGTGCATTAAGTTCAGGAACGAAGTACACCCTTTTTCAAAGTCCGGCAATTCAGCATCTCATTGTAGCTTTGTGGAGGAAGGGAAGACATTATCCTTATGGTCGAATGTATGCCACATTGAGTTAGATAACTTGTCCATATGCAGCTCCATTATGTTGGATTGATGAATCTTCATTTCATTTGAATCCTTCATGCTTTACTCAGTTTCTCGCATACCCCTTTTAGGGTAGGTGACCTTTTGCCATTTTTGCTGCATCAATGCATTTCCCACTTCACAATCTGTAAGCATGGGTAGCTATGTCAGTTTATGAATGAGTTGTTTTGACTTTTGGAACAAATACACCCTTTTCTTTTAGAGATCGTGTGATTCTGGACCAGGTTGTCCTCCCCATGTAATCTTGTTGCTTGCCAGTAATTTGCCTCACTAAAATCTTTTATTTGAAGGCAACATTTGATGACCGATTCTTGTTTGTGTACTTCTACATCTTGAAGTGTTGTCTTGCAGACCACCAATAATTATCTCCATATAGGATTGGATGCCAAGACACCATTGGAAGTGTAGGAATTGCAGTTGCTTCTTGTTTGCAACCGATGAAATAGTTTGATGGCAAAGAATGTCTATAGATTTCTTTTTCCACAAAGAATGTCAAATTAATATGAGGTCGTCCAGGATGTGGAACTTCTGTGGAAGCCAATTTCGAAGCAATAAAGATTGCCGTTAGGCTGGTAGATTTGTGATCTTCGAGGCTTTGACGGTTCTTTTCACACTTAATAGCAATGTTTGAATTAATATGTTGCGAAAATATTCCTACAGTTCATGGCTCAAACAAATATGCCCATAAATGAGCATGAATTGGTGCATTTCATGACTTGCTCTATTAGGGACAAGCCCACGCCTTTGTCTTTCCAAAGGAAATAAATGTCAATCTTGAACAAAACCATCATTTTACCTGTTTGACAAAAATGGATGGTCAAGTTAGTGGTTGCATAAGAAATCCCTATTGGAATGATTACAACCTTACCCCCTCAAAGCATCGTTTTGCGGATCAACCTGCAAAAGCGATTAAGTGAAGAGATAAAATATTACGCAAGTTCTTCTTGAAACTCATTTTCAAACATTTTGAAGCTAAGGCATAAAATTCAGCCCAGAGGGTCCGTTTGAAACACTTCAAGTGTTTTAAAGAATATGACTTTATGAACTCTAACTTCATTATTGAAAAAAATGTGAGTTGTATGATTTACAAAAGCATTTGATTGGGTCCACAATCAAAACACAAAACACAAAATATGGTTCCTAATAGGAATAATGACAAGGATAAAGTACAAGAAGCTCTTCCGTAGAGGAGCATAATAAACACAATTCTCGTCCTAGCTTTAAAGTCCACTTTTGGCATGATCAAGCAAGAGGAGTTCAAGGAATGGTTGTCACGCATGACCTGCGAAAGGAAGATAATGTTAGTACATGAATAAAAAAAAATTGATCTTTCAATAAAGCCGCCTCTTACAATGAAATCAAGGCGACGATACTTTCTCCGTAGTATCCACTTACGAGAATTTGGTATTTCATCAAGATTTTATTAGTAAGAGGAGATTTCATTAAAAGATCGATCCGCGGCTATCAATTGAATGCCCACTCTATTCCAAAAGTTTCATACACAAATGGGGCATTGATTTTGAAAGATTAATTTGTAATTTCACTCATGCAAAGGTGAGGTGATTTTCATTTTGAGAAATCATCACACAAAATTTGATTTGAATTTTAATTTCGGAATGTGACCAAGAAAGAATTTTATTGAAAATTTGATTTTAATTCTATGCCCCAAAATGTAATCTTGACTTGGAAGAATTTCTATACAAAATGTGACTTTGAGTTCATAATTGGAAATTTAAACAAAAACATATGTTCTGTAGGGCCAGATCATAGGTATTTGAAATGCTTATTTATTAAGAGTGAGTGCCAAGCCTATATCGCTAAGGGCATTCCATTGATTTCCGCGAATCTCAAAAAATGAAAATTTCAATCCAAAGTGAGCAAGTAGATGGAGAAATCATACTTACAGTGAGTGAAGAGACATTTTTTTTTTTAATCACATTGACACGCGGATGTAAAGTTGTGAGGTTTGACGCATGAAGGTGGAATTCTAAAGGCTTAAGGTCCCCATTTTGATTAGATCAAAAGAGTTTTCCCCACTCCGCACTTACGTCGGACAATTCTCTTTATCATTAATCAAAATGAGCGGGACCAAAAGTGGATAACCATGGGTCATTCCCCGCACGGGTTCCATCTTTTGGCACCTCCTATGGGCTTCCTAGTGCGATCGGGGTTTTAGATCGCGAGTTGTGTGTATAAATGTGTAGTGCTAAGATAAGTATAAAGGCACGCACATCAATTGATATCCAAACAACACTTCAATTTCATCCATATCGGCATACATTCCTACGCCTCCCTGCAAAAGAAATGGGTTAACAAACACTCCACCCCTTATTACTCCAAACCTACAAAAATATTTAACACATTGTTAGTGGACTAACCTTGTTTTCCACGCGACTTTGACATGCGCTATCAAATGAAGACCATGTTAGTGAACAACCAACCAAGTTATTACGGCCTAAGTCCTATAAGGTTTGCAACCAAGTCCCCAGCGGAGTCGCCAAGCTGTCCCGACCTCTTTTTTTCCGTCCGGGGGAAAAGGAAGAGGGTTTAGGGATATTTGCCTAAAGAGACGGACCAATGGCCCTAAATTAGGCGTAGGCTCTCCCAAGCCCATACTTCGCGTGACGTTGGATTTTGTTTTTTAGTTTTTAACAATTTAAGTATTTCTAGGAGTCGCCACTAGCCTATTGGGGTCGGCTAGAAACCAATCGAGACACGGGAGTGTAGTCTCGATTCCTACGCAACCAGAGATTTCTAGGAACGGGGACTTGTTTATGCTAGTGTTTCTATTAACGCCCTTGCGGTACCACTAACTTGAAAGGTTGTTCATCTAAATGGCCACACAATCTTGATTATCAATTATAATCCTTATAAAAACCGCTAAGCGTCCATGCAAATGTTTTTGTAGGTTTGTTTTCCTTAATGTCTAGACTAATCCTAACATAATTTAAAAGAGAAATTTACACTCAAATTAATGAAAAGCGGTGCGCAAGTAAATATCCAAAAAATTGAAATGACTTGAAAGTAATGCGGAAAAGAAAGACTCGATACAAGTCGGGCAAATAATATTACATGGCCTTGTTATCACGCCCGGGACAGGACCCCGTGAGCGAAATGGAAATTTAAATATGCATGAAATTACTCTAGATGCATGAAATTACTCTAGATAATTTTAATCTATGCAAAATGGATTATTTACAAAAATGATCATAAAATACCAAAATAGCATTAAATTAAGAAAATGACCTTTTAAAATTAGGAAATTTCATAGATGCCATTTTTGCCTTAATTTGATACCATCTATCACTTTTATATTTTTTTTTTGAAAATTTTGGATTTTTTTTATTTTTTTTTTTAAAAAAAAAAAAAATAATAATTTCCTAAACCGATATATGCTAACATTGAACAACACAGCACATGAATATCACAATAACCGAGCTCAAATCGACCGTTTCAAGATCGAAACTTGGTTTGTGCATTTCGTCGAATACTTGGCGTGCATCAAATCACCTCAAACCAGCTTTCTCGAGCTATGTTTGCGGCCTTCAATCTCAACTCATGAGCAATCTTATGTGGAACTAAAACATCAAGGTTATACTACCACATGCAAAGAGTAAGATCAGATAAAAATCATAGCTTAAAACACACGAAAACCAAGCTGAAATCGTCATCAAATATGCGGGTTTGAACTGACTTTGCAAATCTGGGTTTGAACCCAAGTCAATCAAACAGGTTGAATGCCCATATTCAAACCCCGACACTTATCACATACGAGATCTAAGGGAAACACTACTTAATCCGAGTGAAAGTAGGTAACATGAGCTTTCAAATGAAACAAATATCATAGAGAATGACCAACCGAACACATCAAAACAACCTCTCCAAAAAGTACACATGCAAAACTCTTGAAGAGATTTCAACACTTGGAAAAATTCCAGCCTGAAAATCAGTTTCTTGGACTAGTTTTCCTCTTGATTTTTCACTATTAAAACATGTTCAAACTCGAACAAAAATACATCTAGGATACTTACCTTGCTTCCTAGTTTCTTTTTCAGGTGGTTCTTGGCCGAGGAAACCAAGAAATTATCCTCGGGGGGCACCTGGAAGTTGGCTCCTTCAATTGGAAATGAGATCTGCAGAAAAAAGAACCGACAACGAAGGTTTTCGTTGACCTCTAAACTTAGACTTCAAGATGTCTTTTGTTGGAAAACTTGACACCAAATCAAACTATATTTATTCTAGTTTGGGGTAAAAGTCAATATTTTCCTCATTTGTCTCTCAAATTTCTCAAAAAAAACACTGGCTTTCCCTCACTCGTGACCAACCGGGCTCAACACTTAGAAAAATTTCCAGTGTTTCTTGGCCCGCCAGGAGGGTGTACTTTCGGGGGGCTTTAAGGCCTTCCCGATCTCCATTTGGGACGTGTTCCTATGGATGGAAAGATCTTTGAGTTAAGTTTCGCTCTCTAGTTGAAGTTTTTGGCTAATTTTGGCCGCATGGTTGTGAAAATCTCACTTTTCTCTCTCAAGGTCAGTCTGGATTTGTTGAGTGGTTTGTCAAAACAAGAAATTGTTTTTGTTTAAGTTGTCATATTTTGAATGAGGAAGAGAAGCACTCGAGAAAACAGAACACAAACTTTGCGTGTTCGTTTTCTCGGTGCTTCTCTTCCTCATTCGAAATATATAGCTTCTGGTTTTCTGTTTCTTGTTTACTATTTTGATCGGTAACAACGGTGGTATCGAGCATGAATGATCTTGAGGGACCGTGAAGTGAAGCAAGTATCGAAGTGTAAAGAAGTTAAAGGGTGATGGAGACGGTCGAGTGGTTTCTCTGCGATGGCTTCTCCGGTATTTACGGAGAGAATTATCAAGCATGGGCTGTTAAGATGACAGCATTTTTGGAGGGTCATGATCTGTGGGAAGCCGTGGAGGATGATTATGAAGTTGCTCCACTTCCAAATAATCCGACCATGAATCAAATTAAACTTCATAAAGAGAGAACCACAAGAAAAGCCAAGGCAAAATCTTGCTTGTATGCTTTGTCTCGCCTACCATCTTTACCGAAATTATGAAGTGTGACTCGCAAAGGCCATATGGGACTTCTTGAAGGAAGAATATGAAGGAGATGAGAAGATAAGAGGTATGAAGGTGATGAATCTCTTGAGAGAATTTGAGAGACAGCGAGATGAAAGAGTCTCGAGTCGGTGAAGGAATACTCGATAGGCTAGTGGGGATAGGCGATAAAATCGAGTTTTGGGACCGACTTGAAGGATGATAGGCTTGTTCGAGAAGATTTTGGTGTCTCTTCCGAGAGAAATTCGAAGCTACTATAGCTCTTTGGAAAACACAAGGGACTTGGCGATATAAAACTTGCGAGTTGTTGAATGCTTTACGGGCACGGGAACACGAAGACTAATGAGGAGAGAAGAACATGTAGAGGGGGCATTGCAAGCCAAAGTAAAGCAAAATGATGGAGGTAAAGGGAAGAAATGGGTTCGTTTAGAGGAAATGTTGCTGATTCGAGGTTTTTACCAAAAGAAGGGAACACCGGTGGATCTAGCAAATGGAAAAATAATAAAAGGCCATGTCGATTACTATGGTGGAACCAATCATCGATCTTTTAGATGCTTTGGAGAAAGCCGGATGCTAGGTGCGAAGATGCCACAAGTTGGGTAACATGGAAGCTATTTGCAAAGGGAAAACTTATCAAGAAGCGGGAGAAGCACAAGTGGCGGTAAATGAAGTTGATGAAGAGCACTGTTTGTAGCTTCAGCTGGTGAATCTTCATCGAAAATAATACATGGCTGGTAGATAGTGGTTGTACCAATCACATGACTGGTAACTTAAAGCTATAATACATGGCTGGTAGATAGTGGTTGTACCAATCACATGACTGGTAACTTAAAGCTATTTAGGAACATAAACAAGACAGTAAGGTCCAGAGTCAGAATTGGCAATGGACAGCATATTGAAGTGCAAGGTAAAGGTGTAGTTGCTATTGAAGGAAACCAGGAGGTAAAGCTAATCGGGATGTTCTCTTTGTGCCAAATATTGACCAAAATCTGTTAAGTGTTGGTCAGTTAGTGGAGAAGGGCTATAAAGTGAAGTTCGAAGGAAGGGAATGTCTCATTAAAAATGTTGACAGCAAAGAAGTCTTGAGAATTCCAATGAGGGATAAAAGTTTTATGTTCAAGCCACATGAGATGCAACAGATGCTTTGAAATGCAAAGAAGAAAATACAGAGCTATGGCATAAAAGACTTGGGCATGTTCACAGGAGGAGTATGCTTTTTTATGCAGAAAAATGGCTTGGTAGATGACTTGCCAAGCGTGGAGGAAGAACTTCCACAATGCGAACCCGTCTTCTTGGCAAACAAGCTAGATTTCCCTTCAAAGGAGGAGTCTCGAGGATATGTCAAAAGCTGGAACTAGTTCACACTGATGTATGTGGACCTATGTTTGAACCCTCTCTCAATGGAAGCAGGTATTTTATTTCCTTTACTGATGATTTGACTAGGATGAGCTGGATCTATTTTCTGCGAGCTAAGACTGAAGTAGCTGATGCATTTATGAAGTTTAAAGCTTTAGTTGAGAATCAAAGTGGGAAGAAAATTAAAGCTCCGTGTCCGACAATGGATCGAGTATACAAAGAACAAATTTAAGCTGATTTGTGAGCAAGCAGGAATTGTGCAGCAATTTACAGCTCCTTACTCACCTCAACAGAATGGGGTTAGTGAGAGAAAGAACATAAGTATTATGGAGATGGCCAGATGTATGATGCAAGAGAAGAATTTGCCTAAGAGGTTCTGGGCTGAGGCAGCCAATACTGCTGTATTTCTATTAAATAGATTGCCTACAAAATCATTAGAGAAATTAACACCTCTCGAAGGCTGGCAAGATATTAAGCCTTCTGTGAAAAACTTGAAGGTTTTTGGATGTTTGTGTTACACTCATGTTCCCGATGTTAAGAGGGACAAACTTGATAAAAAGGCGAGATTGGGATCTTTGTTGGATATAGTCTTCAATCAAGAGCTTACAGAATTTTCTATCCCATGACAGGGAAAATAACTGTGAGCAGAGATGTCATGTTTTTAGAGGAAGATGAATGGAATTGGATAGATGGAAAGATCACAGAATTGAAGCACTTCGAAAGACAGCCTGAAACAGATGTGGAGACTAATGGAATTACAGAGGAAATGGAAGAGAGTATAGATGATCAACCTGTGAGAGGCACAAGGTCACTTGCTGAGATCTATGAGAGAAGTAATGTGGCAGTGCTCGAACCATCCAACTTTGTAGAAGCCAAGGAAGATCAGAAGTGGATTGCAGCAATGCAAGAGGAGATAGCAATGATTCAAAAAAATCAGACTTGGGAATTAGTAGACAGGCCACTAGACAAGAATGTGATTGGAGTTAAGTGGGTGTTTAGGACTAAGCTCAATCGATGGTTCTATCAATAAGTATAAAGCAAGATTGGTTGTGAAAGGCTATGCTCAAATATGGGGAGTAGACTATTCTGAAACTTTTGCTCCGGTTGCAAGGCCGGACACAATAAGGCTTCGTTAGCATTTAACGCGAGAGAAGGGATGGACAATCTTTCGCTTAGATGTCAAGTCTGCATTCCTAAATGGAGAGCTTGAAGAGGAAATTTTTGTTGAACAACCTGAAGGTTTCAAAATTAAAGGGCAAGAGGAAAGTGTATATAGATTGCGCAAAGCTCTATATGGATCGAAACAAGCTCCAAGAGCCTGGTATGGAAAGATAGATCGATATTTACAGGATTTTGGTTTTGCAAAAAGCTTAAGTGAGTTCACTCTTTATATCAAGAAAGTAAATCAAAGTGTGGTAGTTCTGTCACTTTATGTGGATGATTTATTGGTGACGGAAATGATGCATAACGATAGAAAATGTTAAGCAAGGTTTGTTTGCGGGTTTTGAGATGACAGACTTAGGAAAAATGGCTTATTTCTTAGGTCTGGAAGTTAAGCAAAGTCCATATGAAATCTTCATTTGCCGGAGGAAATATTTGAAGGAAATTCTAAAGAAGTTTCAGATGGAAGACTGTCAAGTGTCGAGACACCGATGGCGCTAAAGAGAAGTTGCGAAGGTTGATGGAACAGATGCTTGTGGATGCCTCGATGTATAGAAGTCGATAGGGTGTCTCATGTATCTTACATCAACCGGACTAGACATTCTATTTGCTGTAAGTGTTCTATCCAGATTTATGAGTGATCCAAGTAAGCTTCATTTGATTGCAGCAAAGAGGATCTTGAGGTATCTAAAAGGAACCTTGTTCTTTGGTGTGAAGTTTCAGAGGGGTCAAGAATTCAATTTACAAGGTTTTTCTGATAGTGATTAGGCTGGCTCGATGGATGATATGAAGAGTACATCTGGATATTGTTTCGGTTTTGGATCAGCTTGTTTCTCTTGGTGTTCTAAAAAACAAGAAATTGTAGCTCAATCTACTGCATAAGCAGAATTTATAGCTGCTACTGCAGCTGCAAATCAAGCTTTGTGGTTGAAGAAGATAATGAAAGATTTATGGCTGAATTCCAGTGGCTGTATTGAAATCAATGTAGATAATCAAGCTGCTCTAGCAATATCTCGAAATCCAGTGTTTCATGGCAAAACTAAGCATTTCAAGGTTAAGTTCTTCTTTCTACGTGAGGTGCAACAAAATGGAGAAGTTAAGTTGGTTTATTGCATATCTGAAGATCAACTTGCAGACATATTCACAAAACCACTTCAAGCTAGAAGATTTGAAGTATTAAGAAAGAAAATTGGAGTATGTAGCAAAGAATCGATTCAAGGAGGAGTTTGTTGGATTATAATGTCTCAATGATGCTGGTTTTTCGACCGATGTTCCTCTGTTCTTTTTTTTTTTATGGTTTATTTTTCTTGCTCGGTTGGTTATATTATGCAGCTGGTATTTTTGTAATTTAGGAAGTGAATTAGCACGTTCGATGCGCTTATATGCTGCACGTGTGTGAGTGGTTTGTAAGCGTTATTGTTTTTGTTTAAGTTGTCCCGTACTTGACAGTTTCCTCGAGAAAACTGATGTACGCAAGTTTGTGTTCTGTTTTCTCGGTGCTTCTCTTCCTCATTCGAAATATATAGCTTCTAGGTTTTCTGTTTCTTGTTTACTTGTTTTGATCGGTAACAACAGTACTTTCGGATTTTCCATTTGGGACGTGCGACCTATGGATCTTTTTAAGCTTTCTAGTTGAGTTTTTGCTAATTTTGGCCAAGGTGTCTTTTTCTCTCTCAAGGTCAACGATCCCGAGCTCTCTCCTCTCCCTCTCGTCTCCTCTCTCTCTTCTATCGAAAGACCTTGCTTCGTAGATCTTATCTCCTGCATTCATCAATCTCTTGGTCGGCTTTTTGTCCACCTACCGAGCCTGCCAACTGAGCTAGTTTACCCACTCTCTCGGCTTAGCCAATTTTTTCAACTTCTCGCAAACTTGTTGAGTGTGCGGATTTTGCTGCGCTTTTACCGTGCTTTCAGCAGCTTATCCGTGGCCAAATTTCGTCCAATTGCACTACCATATACGGTCTTCCATCACGTGCAAAGATCAAGGCCGGATGGGCGGCTAAGTGGGATATGGTGGGGCCACCAAGTTGCTTACTTAGCAGCCCCGAATTGAGGCTAAACCGTGTGGACTGGGTTTTGGTAGCTCGTTTGAGTGCTTTAATCCATCAATTTGGCTGCGGTTTTTTATCAATTAGTAAGCTCATGTATAGTAGTTTAAGGTCTCGACCAGATTTTGCAATTGTGCCCATCCAATTTTGCAAGAAAGTCCCTCAAAATTAGCCATTTTCTTATCCGAAAATACCCAATTCAAGGAAAATTTGGTCTTTTTGGCTTAATTTAATTGATTCGACTTGGCCCAAATTCAATTTCAACTTAATTGGTGACCAAGATGATGATTTACAGGCTCGGGAGCAAATTTTTGCAAAATTTGCGAATTGGTCCCTCAACTTTTGGAAATTGCATTTTGGCCCCAACTTGTCATTTGAATTTCAATCTGACCTCCTGGGCTTGGCTAGTCACATTTAGATCATTGGCCCCAACTTTTTTTTTCTTTTTTTTAAAATCTTTTTTTTTATATTTTTAATTTTTTTTCAAGTAAAAACATCTTCCATTTAAAACACTATATTAAATGCCTTCAAATATTTTTGTGGAAAAACAAGTTCCCATTTTTTGGAAGTGATTTTTGGGAAAAAATTTAGGTGCCAACATCTGAGCCGATCACTCACGAGATAACTGGTCTATCTGGGGAAGCAATTAAGGAATCGATTTGCAATGGACTTGAGAATTCGACCAGGAATCGACTGCTCGACCGTGTTGGTCTGCAAGGGACGGCACTGTCAGAAATCGATCAGAGGCCGGATATAGGTCGATTCGACCGAGATATGTGATCGTAGTATGTGTGATTCCATCTCGATTGCAAAATACTCGTCAATAGGCACTAGATCGATTTTTCTATCGTTTTGGACGTATTTGAAACCTTGAGATTTTCATGACAACCAAGAGTCGCTAATGTGTTGAAGATGTACATTGTGACTCGAGATAATTCGATCACGGGTCAATTGCACTAAAAATTCCTAAAAACTACCCGGTAGACTAGGTCACACTAAAAGCGAACCGGAGTGAAATTAACCGTGAATTTGAACCTGATTTCAGAAATTGAAAGTTTTCTCGTGTCACGATCTACTTTAGGAACGTCGACTTATCCTCCAAATATTTTTCAGAGATCTCGAGATTTTTGGGGAAAATCGATACGGATGTCGCGGAAAAATAATGGAAATTCGGTTTAGCTCATTTGAAGAGGATTTCGACTTCTAAGCCGAGCTACTGGGTGATGGGAATTTGTGGAAATGGTATGGGCTTTTTCTTTGAGGAAATTGGACATCAAATTTGGGGAATTTGTAAAGAAATTGAAGCTCAATACCTAGGAAATTTGAAGCTCTAGGAGGGCTGCATATTATTGGCTCTAAATTGGATTAAATGGGTGGATTTTTATTTTAAGAAAGTATTAGAGACAAAGATGATAAACTTGTGGGCTTTAAGGGAACATCCATTTAATTAAGTAGATAAGATTTCTTGACTTTGGGGTCCTCATCTCCAATCTTCTCCAGCACATTGAGTCTGCCAGCTGCTTCCCCTTCATGCGCCCGAAGCTGCTTCTCTCTTTCTTCTTCGCCCGTGCTTCGCTCAGCAGCTCGAAGACCCAGCGTTCCCCTGCAGCTCACGCATTTCCTTGGCCCAGCGAATTTAGCCAGTGAAGCCGCACGCGTCCAAGTTGCCTTCGGTCAACTAGCGACCTCCCCACGCCGGCTTTGACCCACTAAATCGAAGCCCACCATTTGCTGCCTCCTCTACCGTCTCCACCACTGCTGCCAGCCATCTTCGTTTGTCTCCTTAGTCAACAGCCCACTCCATCGAAGCTTTCGTTTGACCGCACACCCTCACGCCAGCAAAGCCTGAGGATTCCTCACCGAAGCTGCTCTTCGTCCACGTGTCTCTACCGAACAGCCACCACAAACCGAAGACCTAAGGCCCAGCGTCTTCGTCTTTTGCCCCACCAGCGCCACACGTCCGAGTCTCCTCCAAGCTCGGTCAACTGAAGAGGCGTCCCCAGCTGCGTTGACTCTCCTTCTCGCCAGCGACGCCACCTGGCTGACGTCCACGCCGTCCTCAGCTTCAACAGCTTCGCTGCTTCGGTTTTTCCCGCATCGAATTGCCGCGCATGTCTTTTGTCTAACCAGCGTCTTGGGCCCGTGTCTCCAGCCCACAGATCCAGCAATTTCGGCCAGCATCTCCAGTAGTCTTCGGCCCATCTTCTTTGCAGCAATTCGGCCCACAGTTCACCGAAGCCAGCCCACAAGTTAGTCCAGTGAAATCAGCTTGTCTTCGGCCCATAACACTTGCAGCAAGCCCGCATCTTCAACCAGGAATCAAGCTCAGTTCAACCCAAGAAGCTAGCCCATCAATTGAACAGCTGCAACCCATGAAACTTTCAACAGTTCAACCCATCTTGGGCCCGCGAAGCAAGCCCATGCCCAAGAGCAAGCCTAGTCCAACGCAATAACAAATCTCAATTATGGGCTGAGATTTGTTGGGCCAAGTTTAGGCCCGGTCCCACCCCATTGGTGTCATCGCGAGCCCAAGTTTGGCCGCCGTCGTGCTGTCGTCGCGGTGTTCCGGTCTTCGCTTTGCACAAGTGAGTTTTGCTCATTAATCCCTACTTAGTTTGCTAATGATGCTTAGGGGATGATTATATTTAATTAAGTGTAATTAGGTGGTTAGATTAGATTAGAACAATTAAATTAGTGACTTAACGATGCATGTTAGGTGGTTAGACTTTATTATTAGCAAGTAGAGAGCTTCTAATATTTATTGAACGGGACTCGGGATTTTTCCCAGTCCGTCTCGGCCTCCAATTAGGTATTACGGGCCTAAATTGGATTTTTAGTATTTATTTATTTATTTTTCAGAAATTCAACCGGGATGACTGGTGACCGGAATTTTATGCTGATTATCGTGGTGCAGTCCGTTCATTTAATTGAGCTTTATTTTGTGTGGAAATGATTTATTTGTGAATTTAGGATTTATTTCCTAATTTAAATAATTTTGAAAAATCAATTGGAAAATTATCGGGCATCGGTTGATGATGCCAAAAATGTTTTAGTGGATTACAAAAAATGGTGAGATTTATAGAAAGGAAATCATCATATTTTGGTTAGGGCCGACCGTGTATCCACACACGACAAATTATCGGAAATGATAAAATGGTTATTTGATTGTTTGCTTGGAATGGAATGTATATCGGCTCGATGACTCTACAGATTGTCTTGAGACAGTACGGTGTGATTCACCGGCTCGATAATTCTATAGATCATCTTGAGACAGTACGGTATGATGAATTGTGTATACCGGCTCGATGACTTTATATGTCATCTTGAGACAGGACGGTACGATCTACCGACTCAGTGACTCTACAGATTATCTTGAAACAGTGAGGTATGATATACCGACTCGATAATTCTACAGATCATCTTGAGACAGTATGGTATGATTTGACAGCTCGATGACTCTATATGTCATCTGGAGATAGGATAATATACTATCTATATATCACCTAGGGTGAGTAGTCTTGGATGTGGATCAGACTTACAGATAATATGGAAGGGGTCGACCAATAAATGGTCGTGATGACATGTAATCGACTAGGTCGATTGATCGATGATTCGATCTGATTGGGTGATGTGATGTGATCGTGTATATATATATATATACTGACTTGCAGGAGGGAACTGAGGCCAAGGTAAGCCCTCTAACTCGTGTTGTGCTTAGGCAGCCTAAGGTGTATTGGTTTACTAATCGGGTCTTAGGGGGTAGAACTTGCTAAGATGTAGTCTCATCCCGGTTGTGGGACAACATTTCAAGACCCTAATGAGGAACCTGAGGAGAAAGAACCCGAAGAGGAGTACCTGGAGGAGAACCTCGAGGATGATCCAGAGTAGGATCCTGACGAGGATTGAGACTCTACTCCTATCTGATGACTTTTGATGTGGAACCTGTTTGAGTAGAAACCGACCTTTTAGTATGGCTTGTATATGTATATATATGACTGAGTTGTTATATATGTACATAAGGGTGTTGGTTTTCAGGTTCAAGTTTTTAGTCCTACTTGTCTATCCCATTGCTTTATAGTCTGGGGATTCATATTATATGCTTTCGCATGCGTGTCGCGACTTACCCTCGGGGGGAGGGAACATGTTTAGGAGTATTGCCCAAAGGACGGGCCTAAAGCCCATGATTAGGCGCGGGCTCTCGCAAGCCCATACCCCGCGTGACGTTGGGACGTTGGGATATTCTTAAGAAATTTTGCACAAAAGGAGTCGCCACTAGCCTATTGGGGTCGGCTAGAAACCAAGTGAGGCATGGGAGTGTACCTCACTTCCTACGCAACCAGAGAATTTAGGGTCGGAGACTTGATTACACTAATTGACTAATTAGTGCCCTTTCGGTACCTAATCTTGTTCATTTTAAAATAAATGATTTTTGTCAGGCAGTTTGAATTGATTTTATACCTATCCTCTAACATGCGGGGTGATCATGCGAGTGCGCAATCATTAAAGCAACAATCATAGCTACCAAGATCTTAATTGCAATAAAATTAAACACGTGCAATTAAACAATGCAAACATATTCAAATATATAAATTAAACATGCAATATAGTTAATATGCAAGTAAATAAAGGCCTAATTACACTAAAAAGGGAACACATGACAAATCCTAATCGAACCCCATCATTTTTGGATTTTTTTTTAAATTTTATTATTATTATTATTATTATTATTATTTTAAATAAAAACTAATTAATTAATTATTTTTTTTATAACAAGGTCGAATTTTTTAATGCTTTTCGAGTTTTGAATTTTCGGAAATATTTTTTTTGAATTTTTTATTATTTTTTTCGAAATTTTTGATTTTTGATTTTTTTTTGAAAGTTTTGAATTTTTAATATGTTCTTAATATTTAATTCGGGAAAATGGGTCTGGATCCGGTAAACCCGATCCAGCTCACGGACCCAACCCGAACCTGAATCCATACACTTTCGATTTTTGATGATTTTTTTTAAATAAATAAAAAATAATAATAAAAAATAAAATTAAAAAAAGAAAAAGTTAAATTAAATTAAATTTTCACTGCGCACTTCCCTCCTACGATTCCTCCTTCCCGAGACTAACTTTTGCCCCTTTCTTTTTTGTATATTTTATTTCCCCTTTTTACTTTCCCCGTACTTTTTTTTTTCCTCTTGTTTTCATTTCTTTTCATTTTATTTATTTTTGGTTTAGGTCTTCTTCCCCTTCGTGTTTGCCCTCCTCCTGCACGTTTACAGCCCTCTTTTTTTTTTTTTTTACCGAGACTTTGTTCCTCACAAAAGCTCGTTCAAACGGCGCCGACCGAAGCGATCGGCGTTCCACTGCCGAACCTACCATCTACCGGTCGTCCATCCCGACCGGCACAGACCACCGTCGGCCGCGAACTCCGGCGACCATAAACTCATTTACCGGAATGAAGAAACACTACCACTTGACGATGTTCGATTTTTTTTCGCGATAAACGTACAAAAGAATGGATACAGGCAAAACAAATATGACTTTGCGGATATAGGAGCAAGAATGAGCCAATCCCCATGTCAAAACGTGAAATATTCTGTCGATTCTCATTCGAGCATTATATCAAACACTTGGTGTACACTATTGATACACGGGATTTTCGACTTGGTGGAGACGAGCACAAATCTAAACCTTTAACGACGCATCTAAAACAACTATAAGCTTTCAGGGAAGACAGGCTTGGACCGAAACTTGCGCGAACTAGTCAGTGCGAGCTTCGGCCCGTCGTCTTCCTAAAAACAAGAGATGCACGATCGAAAAAAAGAAGAAAAAAAACCTACCTGGTTCGAGGGGGGGCTGCAACGGACGGTGGCTTTCGGGTGGATGACCGATCGCGGTGGAGGTTTCCTTCAAGCTCCTCCTCTCCCTTCGGCTCATCTCTCTGTCTTTCTCTCTGTTTCTGTTTTTCTCTTGCAGTGCTCTCTCCTGCTTTATGCTTTTTTTTTTCTCTGTGCTTTCCTGCAGGTCGTCGCGCGAAGACTTCTGCCACACCAGCTGGTCAACCAGTCTGCTTCCCCGACACGCGGATCGTGTCGAAAGCCCTGCCATGTCGATCCTCTGCCTCGCCTCCTCTTCATCTTCCCGTTTCTTTCTTTCTTTTTTTTTTTAGGAACTTGCGCAAAGACTACGGCCAAGCCAGTTGCCGGCCAGCTGCTCCCGACTTGCGGATCATGCCGCACGCCTGCCACACCGATCCTCTACTGCCGTTCTTGCTGCTGTGCTGCTGCCCTGCTTTTCTTTCCATTTCCAGCTCTCTGCTTTCTGCAGGTCCTGCAGGTCGTGCGAAGACTAAAGGAAGGGGAAGACCGGACGTGGGCCGGGCCGAAGGAGAAAAGAGGTTGGGCCGGCCCGGCCACAAGGGAGGAAAAGAAAAGGAGAGGCGGGTCTTTTTTTTTTTTTTTGATTTAAAAAAATAATTTTTTAATTTAATTTTTTTTTTGTGATTTTTATTTTGATTTTTTTTAAAAATAGGTGTCAATAGCTGCCCCTCTTTGAATGTAGTCTCGAAGAGATTGCGTTCAAAGATAGAAGGCACCTAATTTATTTCGACGATAGAACGACCTTAGGTGCGTATGCACGTATCAGGTCGATGGAAATGACTCATAACTCTGAAAGTGCGTCTTGTCAATAAGAGGAAGAAGGACTCCGGGCTACAAAGCTCTCCGGGCTACAAAAGCTCTCAGGGCTACAAAGCTCACCGTGTCATAGAAAGAAGGACTCCGGGCTACAAAGCTCTCCGAACTGCAAAAGCTCTCCGGGCTACAAAGCTCACCGTGTCATAGAAAGAATGACTCCGGGCTACGAAGCTCTCCGGGCTACAAAAGCTCTCCGGGCTACAAAGCTCACCGTGTCATAGAAAGAAGGACTTCGGGCTACGAAGCTCTCCGGGCTACAAAAGCTCTCCGGGCTACAAAGCTCATCGTGTCATAGAAAGAAGGACTCCGGGCTACGAAGCTCTCCAGGCTACAAAAGCTCTCCGGGCTACAAAGCTCACTGTGTCACAGAAGGAAGGCGAAGTCTCACCATGTAACAACGAGTTTCAACCGGGCTGAAAATACATGGTTTGAGGAGAACCCATGAACCTTTGTAGGTTACATGGTTTAAGGTTGACCATAAACCTTTGGTTTTCAAGGAAGCACCCGCTAACCCCTTGAAAACTGCATGGCTTCAGTAAGGAATCCTGTCAAACTCAACTTGAGCAAATATCATTAGAGATGTCATCAAAAGACGTATTGGCAATATTGCATCATTAATTGAACAAGCTAACCAAACTAAGTCCGACTGCTTTGGAAAAACATTCAATGTCAATCAGCATTACATGGTGCAAAATTGCCATCTTGCTTGGGGGATGTATCATTAATCATCAAATTCTCTAGGAGTCAAGTTCTCATCAGAATGGCTACGACTCGTGAAAAAGATTCATTAAGCATGCCAAACTAGAGTTTCTTAGTTAGAAAGGATTTCTCACACTCTCGGTAGAATGGCTGTTTGATCCCATCCATTCATGTGGGAAATAACTTATTGTTAAGGGTACCTCACATAACCCATGTCAAAGGCTTTCAGAAACATTCGCGACGAGCACAATCTGATTGATCGAAAAGGTCTTTTGAAAGGATCGCAATATGGGTTTGGTTATGGCTTACACAAAGGAATTATCGCTTTGAGGCCAGGTAAATGAACATTTGTTGCTGTATTCATCGGGTTCACAAGTCGAGAACTTGAAAGATAAGACAAGATAGAATTACTTCCACTCCTTCAAGCAATAGCTTCTTTGTGGCATTCTCATTTTCACTCAAACCATCCCAATCAGAAGAGACTTCGGAAGAGGGTTGTAATGTTGGCTCGGGAAAGGCTCGAAAGGCTTAAACTTTTCAGAGGGTTTTTTAAGAGTCGATGATCATCGTGGCATCGTGACCAGGTGACTCGATCTTTCGAAATCATTTGTCTTTTGAAACATAGCGCATCTCGAAAGTCTCTTGACTAATCATTTTCACATGGGAGCTTTGCTCTTTTTTTCTAATTTCCTTTACACTTGCGATGATTTTTTTTCGCAGGCACTTTGACTCTGATCATCATTTTTTTTTAACATAAGATGCAGCCATTTGGCTCTTTTTCTTGACGGGCATTGGCCTTACTTTTACTAGGCACACTGCTTTTTCATGCCCCTTAGTTCGGTCGAACTTTTTTTTTATTTTTTTTGAACTTTTGAGATGTTTTTCACGTTTTCTTGTGACTGTCAATTGTATTCGATTAATTCTTATGCCTTGCCCCAATGAAGGGAGATGATCATCGCTTGGGGTTCAGAAATGAATAATCAGGCCCAAATTGGTTTAAGCAATGGGTATTAGTGTTTGGATGGCGAATGAAATGCTCTTCTTCACATTGGGATGAGTCAAGCTCTAATGAGAATTCCTCTGAAACTATCACCAGAAGATTGATGCAAGTGAAAGTAGTAAAATCTTTCTCAACCTTTCGCTCTACAACATGACCGTAACCTCTTATGCTGCCCCAATGTAGGGTCGTTTTCGACAGGGATACTTCGAAGGATTATCTATATTCGACCCAAAAGGGTAGGAAGAGATTAGGACGGTGCTTGGGATTGATGAAGGAAACGCCTTTATCATTTCGGTCTTTGCGCTCAATGCGAATGAATCATTCGTCCTAAAAGAATGTTGCTTTTCACTCAACTCTCAAAGGTGTTTGAAGGATGTGTCTGGAAATGGGTTTGCCTTTCTTCATCCTAAGTACTTCTCATTTGACATGGTTAACGTTTCACTCTTTTGCCCGAATAAAGTCATTTTTACGAGCCATTTTTCTTGCGGGTTGCAGACGTGAAGCGCGCATAGTGACACTAGAGAATTAGTCATACGAATCACGTCATGCATTTTGGTTTTTATCCTTATTCTTTTTGCTTATTTGTTTTGCTTTGTTTCGCCCCTTTTATCGTCTTGACTTACCTCTCAAAAGAGATATTCAACCGTTTGTGCGAAGACTCGATGGATTCTTGAGTTAGCTCTTTCCCCTGCCATTTTCTCGTCATACGGTAGGGTGCCTGAAACACAAATAGATATGCGTGTATGCAATATATATGCATGGTATCTACAATGCTATGCATGATGCTATGCGACTTGAATTGTGCATGAAGTGACCCCTCGGCCTTGATTTCATTCATGGAAAATACTTCTTGACTGCATCAGCATTTACAGGTCTAGGCAATTCACTGCCATCCATTTCAACTAAAATCATGGCACCACCAGGAAGAATCTTCTTAATGACATACGGCCCTTCGTAGTTCGGGGTGAATTTGCCACGAGGATCTGGTATGATCGGAAGCACCTTCCTCAACACTAGGTCATTGACTTCGAAGTATCTAGGACGCACCTTTCGATTGAAGGCTTTTGCGACTCGTCTCTGATAGCATTGACCATGACACATAGCTTGCAATCTCTTCTCATCGATCATGTTAAGCTATTCATGCCTTTGTTGCATCCACTCGGTTTCATCAAGTTTAGACTGGGAAATGACCCTTAGAGAAGGAACTTCAACCTCAACAGGTAATACCGCCTCCATCCCGTACACGAGTGAAAAAGGAGTTGCCCCTGTAGAGGTGTGGATAGAAGTTCGGTACGCCATAAGTGCATAAGGAAGTCTCTCATGCCAATTGCGATAATTTTCAGCAGCCTTTGACAAGATTTTCTTTATGTTCTTATTCGCCGCCTCCACTGCTCCATTCATCTGAGGGCGGTAGGGTGATGAATTTAAATGTTTAATTCGAAACTCACTGAGCAAGCCATCCACGACTCTATTGTTCAAATTCGTGCCATTGTCAGTGATGATTGCCTTGGGTACCCCGTAACGGGCAACAATATCACGACGAATGAACCTGGCTATATTCTTGGCGGTGACGTTAGCATACGAGTTGGCCTCGATCCACTTGGTAAAGTAGTCAATCGCTACCAAGATGAATCGATGTCCATTTGAAGCTTTAGGGTTGATGGGCCCGATCACATCAATTCCCCACATTGAAAATGGCCAAGATTGAGACATTTGGTGAAGTTCATTTGGAGGGGCATTTATCCTGTCTCCATAAATCTGGCACTGGTGACACCATCGTGCGTGCTGAATGCAGTCAGACTCCATGGTCAGCCAATAGTAACCGAGTCGCATGACCTTTCTCGCCAAGAGGTGTCCATTCATATGGGAGCCGCACTCCCCTTCATGTATCTCTTTCATCAAACGGTTGGCTTCTTTAGAGTCAACACACCTTAATAATGTTGAGTCGAAAGACCTTCTATAAAGGACGGCTCCACTAGCGAAGAATCTTGATGCCAGCCTCAAGATATGCTTCCTGTCTGCGGCTTCGCTTCCTTCGGGGAATTCGCCTTTATGCAAGTACTTCAATATGTCGTGATACCATGGCTGTCCGTCGGGCTCCTCTTCAACCGTCATACAATAAGTTGGGCGCCTAAGGATCTCAATTCTCAATGGTTCAATGTCTATGCCTCCAGCTACTTGTAACATTGAGGATAGGGTAGCCACGGCATCCGCGAACTGATTTTGAGATCTTGGTAAGTATTCGAATGCTATTTCTTCAAATCCTTCTATCAACTCCTCCAGGAACTCATGATACGGAATCAATTTAGAATCCTGTGTTCGCCATTCGCCTTTAGTCGGTAAGATGACAAGGTTCGAGTCGCCACAAACTTCAGCTTCCGGATTTTCATATTGATGGCGGCTTGGAGGCCGAGAATGCATGCTTCGTATTCAGCGACATTATTCGTACAAGGGAACGTCAATTTAGCGGCGACAGGGTAGTGTTGTCCATCTGGGGAGATAAGGACTGCCCCAGTACTAGACCCGGCTAAGTTAACTGCACCATCGAAGTACATAGTCCATTTGTCGCTTGATACAAGTAAAATTCGCTCTTCCGCATCACTATCTTCATCAGATGCTCCAGACCCCTTGGAACTTTCTGCTAACATGTCTGCTATGGCACGACCCTTAACGGACTTATGTCCCAGGCTCTGAACGTCGAACTCTGAAATTAAGATTTGCCATTGAGCTAGCTTGCCAACCAATGCCGGCTTTTCTAATAGATACCTGATGGGATCATTTTTGGTCACCAAAAAGATTCGGTGATGAAGCGTGTATTGCCGCAGCCTGTGCAAGACCCAAATCAAAGCCACGCAAGTCCTCTCAACTTCTGTGTAGTTCCTCTTAGAAATGGTGAACTTCTTGCTCAAGTAGTATATCGCACATTCTCTCCCGTGGTTCGGTCTTTTCTGTGCCAACATGGCTCCCAACGATTTGTCATGTATGGTTAAGCACAAAATCAGGGGAATTTTAGGGAGAGGGGGCACTAGCACCGGCGCGTGAGTGAGATAATGTTTTATCTTCTCGAAGGCGCCTTGACATTCAGCATCCCACTCAATCTTTGCATTCTTTTTCAGGAGCTTCAAGAATGGCTTCGCTGTTTCAGATAGTTGACAGATAAATCTCGCTACATAATTAAGTCATCCCATCAGGCTGCGGACTTCTCTGGCGGTGGTCGGGGGTCATAAATCACAAATGGCTTTAACCTTCGACGGATCAATCTCTATGCCCCTGCTACTAACCATGAATCCTAATAGCTTCCCAGATTTCGCTCCAAAAACGCATTTTGCGGGATTGAGGCGTAACCTGAACTTCCGAAGATGTTCGAACAGCTTTCGCAAGATTTTAACATGATCTTCACCACGTCCCGATTTCGCAATCATGTCGTCGACGTATACTTCGATTTCTTTGTGCATCATGTCATGGAATAATGTGACCATAGCCCTCTAATACGTTGCCCCAGCATTCTTTAGACCGAAAGGCATCACTTTGTAGCAGAAAGTTCCCCAAGGAGTTATGAATAATGTTTTGCTCCTGTCTTCCTCCTTCATACGGATTTGGTTATATCCAAAAACCGTCCATGAAGGAGAATAATTCGAATCCCGCCGTCACAACCAAGACATCGATATGCGGGAGCGGAAAGTCATCCTTGGGACTAGCTCGATTTAGGTCACGATAGTCAACACACACCCTGATTCGCCCATCTTTCTTCATTACAGGCACAATATTTGCTACCCAATCAGGGTAACGCGTCACTTCAATAAAATCTACTTTCAACAATTTCATCACTTCTTCTTCGATCTTCTTGGACAACTCTGGTTTAGTTCTCCTGAGTCTTTGTTTCTTGGGTGGCATATTAGGATTTGTCGGCAGAGCATGTTCCACAATTTCGGGGTCCAATCCGGGCATGTCAGCGTATGTCCAAGCGAACACATCTTGATATTCTTTTAGGAGAGTAGTCATCCTTTCCGCCTCTGACTATGGAAGACTTGCCCCGATCTTTACTTCCCTGACGTTCTCTGCATCACCCAAATTTATGGTGATCATTCGTTCTTCTGTCAGCGGCTTCGATTCTTCATGTCGATTCCATTCACGCTCGATTTCCTTATGATGGTCATCGGCATCATCGAAATCGAGAGACTCTCTTCATGCACATCCAAGTCACACGAGTCTTTATCATGATTATGCATAATGTAATGCCTGAGATGTGATGAGATAAGTTAGGGCAATGTTGATAATAAAGGGGTGCATTTCATTTTTGAAGAATTTTCGGAGTATTTTTTGTAAAAAGTTTTAAGAACTCATCCTTATATCCTCGGATTTCCTCGTTCTTGCAAAACAATCAAACAAGGGAGCATGTGGAGGCCTAGGCCTCAACGACCATCATAGGGCTAGTTTGATGTGCTTCCACATGTCCATAATTAAACATGTGTCTACTTTATTGAATGGGAAAAGATAAGGTCGTATTTTAACACACACCGCCCTCGACCAACGGCTCAAGATCGGGGTTGACCATAATTCACGCTACAAATGACACAAACAGGGAATAAAGAAAGAAAAACTACGAGGTCCCACGCAGGAGAGAAGACATAAAATGAAAGACTAGACTAAACGAGAAACGCCATACTCTGGAGGGATAGCCATGATTTCAAAGGACTCAGCTTCCTCGTACGCCAGGATGGTGCATATAACTTCTTCCTCGAATAGCTCGGTCACACCATAGATGTCATCTTCTTCCTCAAACAACATCCTTGGAGGTCCTGGAAACGTCTATTCCAGCAACGGGGGAAACGGGTTTTGATCGCCCTCGCCCTCCTCAGTTTGGGCAATGCGCTCGCTTTGGTTTCTATACCCACCTCGACCTCCTTGGGCATTTCGGCCTCTCTGTCTTCCATGGCCTCCTCGGTTGCCATGACCACCTCGCCCCTCAACATATCCTAGGCCTCTCCTCTTCGGGTTTTTATGAGCTTCAATGGGTTTTCGCACACCTTGACCGTGTGATCCAAGGCCCTCTCCAGGATTATACCCGCTCGCCAGCATAATCTTTCCTGCAGCTATGGTCAGCTTAGACAATTCAGGAGCCTTCGTGAAAGATCCTGTAGGCACGTGGACCATGGACACCAGCTCGAAGCTTTGAAAGCTGGATTCCTCAGTACACTCAGGCTCCACATACGGGATGGCTATCTCGTGGTAGATCTTGAAGTCAGATTCTCCATGGACCGTGATAAGCCTATTATCCACCACAAATCGTACCTTCTGATGGAGGCTGGAGGCAACAGCGCCTGCGGTGTGGATCCATGGCCTCCCTAGCAAGAAATTAAAAGCGCTCGGTATATCTAGCACTTGGAACAGACTTGGAAAAGTACGGGGCCAATCGCGGCTCGAGTTCGATTTCTCCTATCACCTCCTTCTTCATCCCGTCAAAAGCCTGCACAATTGACTTGCCAGTACGGATTCTCCCAAGATCAATGCCAAGACGGTGGAGTGTAGCCAACGGGCATATATTGAGTGCCGAACCGTTATCAATAAACACTCTGCAAACGAGAGTGCTCTCATGCTTCACCGAGATGTGCGGCGCTTTGGTATGATTAGGGCCGTCGGAGGGAGATCCTCATCGAAAGGAAATTTGGTCTTTCGAGAATGGCCCCAACAAATCCTTCCAATTGGACTTCATTGATTGTTTCGGGCACGTGTACCTCATTGAGGACCTTTAGCAAAATGTCTCTGTCTTCTCAGAAGATTTAAACAATTCCAAAAGGGAGATTTGGGCCGGCAACTTCCGCAGTTGGTCCACTACATTGAACTCGCTGGATTTTACCATAGCCAAGAATTGTTTTGCCTCCTCTTCGGTCACGACCTTCTTTTCTACTCCTTTATCAGGTGTATAACAGCAGCCTGATCGTGTGACAGAGTCCACCTCGTTCGTTCCATAATTCCAAGGTACAGCTTTGGGATCGAATTTGGGAGGATTCTCCAACACTATCACTCCATCTTTCTCCTGGGATAGCAATTCAATCGTGATCGGTGTTACATTCCCTCCCGTGACTTGGATTGCCGACATCTCCTCGACCATAAGGTCAATCACCGTGGGTTCAGCGATTTCCATCTCGATATCGCCGGCAGGCTCCTCATCGGATAATTCAATCACCATCGGGGTTATCATGGCTGTCAACCCTTCCTCGTACAAAGCTGGGGTCTTCGAAATTTCAGGCACGGCTTTTCTCATCCGAGATATACAAGCAAGATTGCAAAAAGATGAGCTGAATGACAATGGCATTATCATGGATACAACCTTCTCTTCTTCTTCTCCGCGTCGGATTACTCCCATGGCTACCAACGTGCGGACGCGGTTCGCTTTCTCTCTTACGGGTCACATCCTCCCGACCTCCGTAATATCCTGCGCGCACTAAGGACCCATACAACTTGGAGGCATCCACCACTAGAGGTTGTTGACACGCCCGTGTCTCCTCGGAGATTGAGTTCACTCCTCCGTATGATTTGGCAAGGGGTTTTACCGCACATTAGGCCGAGCTTCCTTGAAAGTCAAAATATTTTTGTCCAAAGAATCGTTGGACTTTGTACCTCAACACATTGCAACTATCTACGTCATGCCCCCTTTCTCCCATGTGGAATTCGCAGTCTTGGTCATATCGAACCCCGGGAATCTTGGGGGATTGTCTCTAGGTACCTCCTTCGCGACCATCCTTTTTTCGAGAAGTATGGGCAACAACTTTGACAATGGTCGTAGCAGTGGGGAAAATTCCTTTCGAAAGGGCCTCTTGCCCTTGTCATATGCTCGTGACGAGCTCCCCTGAACGACCATAGGATTGTGCGTGGGTGCTATGGGCGGCCTAGAGAAAGACGGTTCCTGCACAAGCGCTACTTCAACTGCGGCTTCCTTATCTTTACGTGTCAGGAACTTCTTCGTGCCTTCAGTGGATATCTTCCCCTCGATAAATGCCCATTCGACTCCTTCGGCTACTTCTACCAGCTGTGAAAACGTCTGGCATCCCGAAAACACTAATCCTTTAAAGTATTCAGGGGGTAATGTCTTGAGTAAAAGTTGCTTCATCTCCCTCTCGTTCAAAGCCGGCTTTACCTGTGAGGCCATGGTCCTCCACCTTTGCGCGAAGGCCTTAAGTGACTCATTTCTCTTTTTCTCAACGCGGGTCAACTCTTCTCTCGTGGGAGCAAGATCAGTATTGAATCGGTACTGTTGCAAAAATTCATTGGCTAAATCTTCCCAAGTTGTGAATTCTTCAATGTCTAGTGCGATGAACCACGTCAGGGCAATACCTTCCAAACTATCCTGGAATGTGTGTATGAGGAAAGGCACATTGTCAACATAGCGAGCCATTTTCCTCACGTAATACCTAAGATGGGTGTTGGGGCATCCCGTTCCATCATACTTTCTCGTGAACTCGGGTTCTTGAAAATTCTCTGGGAAGTTTGTCTTGGCATATGAAGACAACCTATCAGCTCCTTTCAGCTCGTACCCTTGCAAGGCACACAGTCGCTCCTCCATTTTGGCCAAGCGTCTTGCACTTTCTTCATCGAGGCGGATGACAGGTTCCTCCTTTGGAGGAGGATCCAGATTGATGATTGCCGGCATAATAGAAGGGGCTTCCTCAGAAGCACCTTTCTCAGCAGGATCGGTGACATGCGGCTCTCCAACTGAGGGTGGAGTGTGTCCCGACAAAACGAGAGTAGAGGTTCCAGCTATGGCCGTGACCAGAGGTTCACTGATTTTTCGACTTATCTCAGCCATCAAGGCAGTGAGTTGAGCCAGCTGGCTCTCCATGTTGGCCATGCGTATGTTGACATCTTCATTTTCCATCCTTGCTTTTGCGCGAGTACGGATTGGAGATCTCCTCTTAGCCGTGTTGATAGTTAGACGAAAATAGACAACTCGTCAGTACCTGGAACAATGATAGATAAGCATATATAAGCACGAGTAGTGATTAGGCGGTCGGCCCATGACAGAGATCTAAAAGCCTCAATTTATTCATTTCATCGAAAATCAGGTTGCTACATAATACAGAAAAAGACAACAAAGGGAGAACCCCTGAATCACAAAACTATTTTGAAGACGGAAATATGTGGCATGGTCCTATTACACATTACACTTGACTCAATCTAGCTAATGAGGACAACTTTCGTTTGTGGCGCCCCCAGTAACTCGGGTCGACTTCGAGGCACGCTCCTCGGCCTCCTTGAGCTCCCTTTTAAGGCGCTTGATCTCGGCTCGGTGGGTGGTATTTAATGGCACGTCGGGAATCTTCGGGCGTAGGCTCTCTGGGATTTTATGCCTAAGGATGTACTCCATCGAGGCATAGTAGGTCTTCTCTTGCCCTTCCAACTCCTCTTCGGGCCATATTAGCTTCCGGGGGTGGCACATGTCCCACATCGACTTGATTAACACGACAGAGTCTTCGTGATCTTGGCATCCATCAGGGAAATCTATCCTGAGCGGGTCTTCTTGAATCGTCGATGGAAGCTGTTGAACCTCTTGGAACTGGTAGGCAACTCGGGTCGGGTAATACTCAGTGACTCCGGTAATTCCCAACAAGGAACAGGTCCAGTAAGCCCACACACGAATCGCGCTTCTCGAATTCGGAACCACTTGGCGTGCCATAGGAAATCTTCGGGTCCAGGGTTGGTCATGAAAACTAACCACTCAGAATAATGATAATCGGGGGCAAACATCTTCCTATCTTTAAACTTCAGGATGGGGTGGTTAGAGTCAGAGATGTCGTTCACGATCATCAAGCTACCAAACCCCTTAACGTGAGAAAAGAACCAAATTTGCAAAAGTTCAGGAGGGGCATGAAAAACCTTGTCTTTGTTTTCTTTAAAGCGGGTAAGGGAAAGAAAAGTTTCAGTCAGGATGGCATTAACAAAACCCTTTCCCATACAGATCTCACGAACTACCCATGCCACTGAAGGGTTAATAGCGTTCATATAATGTGGGAATAACATGAACCCGAAGAAAGCTAATAGGAAGATCCTATTCTTTTGAAAAGATGGGGCATTTTGAAAAATCTCG
Source organism: Eucalyptus curtisii (assembly GCA_017140595.1). NCBI lineage: Eukaryota > Viridiplantae > Streptophyta > Magnoliopsida > Myrtales > Myrtaceae > Eucalyptus > Eucalyptus curtisii. The sequence continues at coordinate 30,006,913 of CM029503.1, read as the reverse complement.
TTTAGGAATGAAAATGGGCAGGTCTTACGATTAGCTTTCAAAACTTTCCTCACATCATCCCCCTTAACTTTAAGGAAATCAAGATAAGGTCGATGCATGCTCAGTTCTTACAGGTGGGCCAATTAACTCCGACACCAAAGGCTTTCCCATGACAACACTGTATTCTTCCAGGGTTGGAGTGAGCTCGTGGTCACCGAACATGAACGTGCAAGTCTCGGGACACCAAACACGCGCTAACGCTCGTACAACACCATAATGAGTTTCTATTTCTAAGAGGGGAAGTAGTCGTCCAACATAAGATCGCACCCAATCATGGCCAGTCGGGTCTAGTCTATCCCACCATGTGCGAAGCTCGGCTTTTGGGGTGGCGATGATGTGAAGCTTGGGTATCCCTATCGTATACTACTCACAGCTACGATCAACCTAATTTGCCATGAACTGACCAAAAAAGAAAGCGAATAAGTAAATTACGAAGGAGAGAATTCAAAAAACTTACCCTACTCATTGAGTAGCAAAGCTGATGACATAGACATACGCATGGACGGTGGTTCAATTTCTACTCTAAACGGCTCAAAATGGAGCCATGGGATCACCGGACTGAACCAGCAAGGTCGTGGCTAGGTCGGGTTACCCATGACTCCGGCTTTGCTAAAGAACTGACCCGTGTCGCGCGGTTGCAGACCGGGGTGGGTACCTTCGACATGAAGAAAGAAATTTTGGGGTTAAGGTGGGCGACTCGTACTATGCGGTTGTAGTCGGAGTGGTATCCATCTCAACACCATCCTAGGTGATCCTACGCGGCCCAGGTCCGGCGACAGGTTGTGTGTGCTATGGTGTAGTGCAATGCAAGAGATGCGGCATGACAATTTATAGGCGAGGCAACACTTCATACATAAAAAATAAACCATACATTCCTACACCTTCCTGCAAGACAAAGGTGAGCAAACACTTTCCCTTATACCTCCCATTCAACATGAACATTAAACAATAGACCTGTTAGGGATGTAATTAAGATCCTCACTACCAAACAATAAAGTTTCTGAACAAGATCAATTTCGGCCTAAGTCCTCTAAGGTCCACAACCAAGTCCCCAGCGGAGTCGCCAAGCTGTCGTGACCTACCCTCGGGGGGAGGGAACAGGTTTAGGAGTATTGCCCAAAGGATGGGCCTAAAGCCCATGATTAGGCGCGGGCTCTCCCGAGCCCATACCCCGCGTGAAGTTGGGATATTCTTAAGAAATTTTGCACAAAAGGAGTCACCACTAGCCTATTGGGGTCGGCTAGAAATCAAGTGAGGCATGGGAGTGTACCTCACTTCCTACGCAACTAGAGAATTTAGGGTCGGGGACTTGATTAGACTAATTGACTAATTAGTGCCCTTTCGGTACCTAATCTTGTTCATTTTAAAATAAATGATTTTTGTCAGGCAGTTTGAATTGATTTTATACCTATCCTCTAACATGCGAGGTGATCATGCGAGTGTGCAATCATTAAAGCAACAATCATAGCTACCAATATCTTAATTGCAATAAAATTAAACACGTGCAATTAAACAATGCAAACATATTCAAATATATAAATTAAACATGCAATATAGTTAATATGCAAGTAAATAAAGGCCTAATTACACTAAAAAGGGAATACATGACAAATCCTAATCGAACCCCATCATTTTTGGATTTTTTTAAATTTTTGTTTATTATTATTTTAAATAAAAAATAATTAATTAATTAATTTTTTTTATAAAAAGGTCGAATTTTTTAATGCTTTTCGAGTTTTGAATTTTCGGAAATATTTTTTTGAATTTTTTATTATTTTTTTCGAAATTTTTGATTTTTGATTTTTGATTTTTTTTTTGAAAGTTTTGAATTTTTAATATGTTCTTAATATTTAATTCGGGAAAATGGGTCTGGATCCGGTAAACCCGATCCAGCTCACGGACCCAACCCGAACCTGAATCCATACACTTTCGATTTTTGATGATTTTTTTTAAATAAATAAAAAATAATAATAATAAATAAAATTAAAAAAAAGAAAAAGTTAAATTAAATTAAATTTTCACTGCGCACTTCCCTCCTACGATTCCTCCTTCCCGAGACTAACTTTTTCCCCTTTCTTTTTTCTATATTTTATTTCCCCTTTTTACTTTCCCCGTACTTTTTTTTTTTCTCTTGTTTTCATTTCATTTCTTGTTATTTATTTTTGGTTTAGGTCTTCTTCCCCTTCGTGTTTGCCTCCTCCTGCATGTTTACAGCCCTCTTTTTTTTTTTTTTACCTAGACTTTGTTCCTCACAGAAGCTCGTTCAAACGGCGCCGACCGAAGAGACTGGCGTTCCACCGCCGAACCTACCATCTACCGGTCGTCCATCCTGACCGGCACAGACCACCGTCGGCCGCGAACTCCGGCGACCATAAACTCATTTACTGGAACGAAGAAACACTACCACTCAACTATGTTCGATTTTTTTTCGCGATAAACATACAAAAGAATGGATACAGGCAAAACAAATATGACTTTGCGGATATAGGAGCAAGAATGAACCGATCCCCATGTCAAAACGTGAAATATTCTGTCGATTCTCATTCGAGCATTATATCAAACACTTGGTGTACACTATTGATACACGGGATTTTCGACTTGGTACAGACACGAGCACAAATCTAAACCTTTAACGACGCATCTAAAACAACTATAAGCTTTCAGGGAAGACCGGCTTGGACTGAAACTCGCGCGAACTAGTCAGCGCGAGCTTCGGCCCGTCGTCTTCTGAAAAACAAGAGACGCACGATCGAAAAAAAAAAAGAAAAAAAACCTACCTGGTTCGAGGGGGGGCTGCAGCAGACGGTGGCTTTCGGGCGGATGACCGACCGCGGTGGAGGTTTCCTTCGAGCTCCTCCTCTCCCTTCGGCTCGTCTCTCTGTCTTTCTCTCTGTTTCTGTTTTTCTCTTGCGGTGCTCTCTCCCGCTTTATGCTTTTTTTTTTTTTCTCGTGCTTTCCTGCGGTCGTCGTGCGAAGACTTCGCCATGCCACGGTCAACCGACCGCTTCCCCGACCCGCGGATCGTGCCGAAAGCCCCGCCATGCCGATCCTCTCGCCTCGCCTCCTCTTCATCTTCCCGTTTCTTTCTTTCTTTCTTTCTTTTCTTTTTTTTTTTTTTTGCAGAAACTTGCGCGAAGACTACGGCCGAGCCGCTTGCCGGCCGGCCGCTCCCGACCACGGATCATGCCGCGCGCCCGCCACACCGATCCTCTGCTGCCGTTCTCACTGCTGTATTGCTGCCCTGCTTTTCTTTCCATTTCTAGCTCTCTGCTTTCTGCAGGTCCTGCAGGTCGTGCGAAGACTGAAGGAAGGGGAAGACTGGACGCGGGCCGGGCCGAAGGAGAAAAGAGGTTGGGCCGGCCCAGCGCGCGGGAGGAAAAGAATAATAATTTTTTAATTAAATTTTTTTTTATGATTTTTATTTTGATTTTTTGTAAAAATAGGTGTCAACAATGCGCATATTAAATGAAATGGGTCGGCGATGCGTCCTGGGACATCGCTACTAATCGACTAGGTGAGGGATGGGCACGCGTTCGAGGATCGGGGCGTGACATCCCGTTTAAGTGGTATCAAAGCGAAGTTTAGGGATTGGAGTGATAAGGTGCGATGGTTCATGGGATAGTAGTAGGAACGACATTTAAATTCATGCTGGTGCATGTCGATGGTAGCTGATTGGTAGAATTGTTTGTCGTGTGTGAATCACTCATCTTCTAATCCAGTGTGGATTCGGAAGGCAGTTGTCAGTAAAAGACTGAACCATGAGCGAGCAGGAGCAGAGAACTCCTAGTAAGAGGGTAGTAGCCTCTGTAACTCGAGGTAGAACACCGACAAGGATCGGTGCCCGAGGTAGTTATGGCAGAGTGCCAGCTTAGGTCAGCGTGAGTGTAAGAGTACCACCGCAGGTCGGTACTAGGGTAGCAGCACCGAGCGATCCTAGGTTCGACGGGATCATTCAGGCGCTAGTGTTCCTTGGGAGCTTGTCGAGTCAGCAAGCTCAAGATCAAGCCGCTGTTGTTGCCACACCTGTCGAGGTCCAACCTGGAATTGTGATTGAGTAGCAAGCTACTACATTTTGGCAAGTTTAGTCAGACAGAGATGGAAACCAATTTGGAAAGGAGCTTATGACCGGAAAAAGATATTCTATTTCGCCCATTAGGAAATGTGGGATAGACAAGTTAGCATCGAATCATGATGTCGTGTGTCGTGGAAAACGACAAGAATCGGCCCCGTGCCATTTTAGGACGGGTGGTTGCCCTGATTGTGACCGATAGGGTCACTTGGCAAGAAACTGTTCCATAAGGTCGATGGAGCCACTATAGTAGTTGCCGTTACCACTGGTACGATCACAAGTGCCATCGCCGTTGATAGAATAGATCAGCGGGAGTGCGCCGTATAATACCACAGGGTTTTTGGAACAAGCCTCCGGTACGAGAAAAAGTGTATGCTGGCACCTAACAGGAGATAAAAGACTCATCAAATAAATGTCGAATTTGTAGAAGGAAGCATGGATAAATCCAATGTCCGGGTATGGCTAGAGCGTGCTAAGATTGTGACCAGCACGACCATTAGGCGAGGAGCTGTTAGTGAAAGTCCAAGGGAGAATAGACGCCGTTACCACAGTTAGGATGCCACTAGGATGGCAAAAAGGACAGGAATGGAATCGACCTTGCACCAATCAGAGGAAGAATGTTCTTGAGAAGAATTTATCAGAGTAGCGCAGCAGAGTTTTGGACTAAGTCTGTGGAATTTCAATTTGTTGAAATAAAGTGAAAAAGAGGGGAATCACTAGTAATAGTTATGCTTGACTAGTTACAGAGGTGTAACTTTGACGCTACATGAGTAGAGTCATATGGTATTGAATCATGGTCATGGAGTAATCCAGTTTAGTCCATTAGCACATAAAAGTGTCAAGTTTATTGGGAATCGGAATGAATCTTCGATTTCTTTAATCTCATCGATTGAAGGCAACTCGCTTGTTAGACGAAGATTACCAAGGTTATTTGGCGATGGTCATAGATAAGACATATTGAAGAACTGGAGATGGAGGACATCTCAGTGGTCTAAGAATTTCTAGATGTGTTGTCACAAGAATTGTCAGACCGTCGTTAGAGAAAGAGATAGAAATTGCGATCGAGCTAGCACCAGGATAGAGCCACTCTCGAAGGCTTCTTACCAGTTGTTGTTGTCTGAATTGATAGAACCGAAGATGCAGATGTGAAGATTGATGAATGAGGAATTCATGCATATCAGTGCATCACTTTAGGGAACATCAGTTTTGTGGAGAGAGAAAGAAAGATGGTTCGTTGCAATCATGCATCAACCATCGTCAACTCAATTAGGTGATGATCAAGACAAGTGTTCATTGCCGAAGATCAATGAATGGTATGACTAGTTATAAAGAGTGTCAATGTTTTAAAAGTCGACTTGAGGACGGGTTATCATTAGTTGAGAACCAAGGAAGGAAGTTATATCGAAGACAGTGCTATGAGTTAGAATTTTAGAAGAATTCTGATTGAGATGTCTTGTGTCACCTGGAAAAACGCATTAAGTCGCAGGTGCACTGAGTCGGAAGTCTGCAGTTGCACAGATGGTAATCAGGGAGAGAAATTTACTCGAGAGGGTTCGAGATTCGGTTTTCAAGTTTGAGGTAGGCCACATTTCGAATTTTAAGGCCACCCTCAGAACTGAACCGGAAGTCCAGTTTAGGATTAAGATGTTTTAGTTGACAAACCGAGATGTGCAGAAGATCCTACGAGAGGATACTGATAAGAAAGAGTCTGACTCTCAGATTTCTGAGGATGGAACACTCACGTTTCGAGAGTAATTGGGTATAACTGACGATATAACAGCTACAAAAGTTGACCAAACAGTACAAGGTAGGTCAGAATCAGCATCAGTTAGGTTGGTAGATCGATATAAAAACAGATATCGCTGAACAGGTTGCAAGTGTAAGATGTGCTAGTAAGTGGGAATTCAGTAATGCAAGCCGGGAGGACTTTTACAGTCACTCGAGAATTCCAAGTGGGAATGGAAGTATATCACGATGAACCTTGTGACTAGCTTGTCAGGGAATCAGAGAAGCAATGATCCCATTTGGATAGGGGTTGATAGATTGATGAAGTCGGCTCACTTTATCGTGGTACGAAAAGATCTCGATTTGGGTAAGTATACCGAAGTGTATATATGTCAGATTTCGTCGGCATGGAGTACCAGTGACGAATTTTTATCAAATCTAGACCGAGGATTCCCAGTTTCAGCAGAATAAATAGATAGTTCCTTTCGAAGCAAGATAGAGCAGAGTGTACAGAACTTCAGTTTGTTGAGATGAGGTCAGAGAAAGAAAGATCATGGGCCCAGAGTCAGTTTAGCAGTCAGTGATTGCAATTATCATGATCAGTGCCAGAGTACAGACTGCTCAGAACCGCCAGAATAATTGATTGTTGAGCATTGAAGGCCCTGAAAGTTCGAAATTGATCTTTCTGAATGTGTCACCAATTAGGGATACCTTGCGCTTTGGCAAGGAGGGAAATTGAAACTGAGGTACCTAGGTTCCTTTAAGGTTCTTAAAAGAATCGGGATCCTAACGTATCGTCTTGCGTTGCCGCCAAGGTAGGCGCAAGTGCATGACGTCTTTTACGTGTCGATGTTAAGGACATATAAGCCTGACACGACCCACGTGCTAAATCTTGAAGAATTAGACGTGGACGACAGAGTGTCGTACGTGGAAAGCCTGGTTCAGCTTGTGGATCAGAAAGATCAGATTCTGTATATCAAGAAGATTCCCTTAGTCAAAGTGGTCGAACAACACCACGGGATTGAAGAAACAACCGGGGAAAGTGAGACTCAATGAGATGACGATACCCCCACCTTTCGACAGGATTGGTAAAGGTTTAAATTTCGAGGACGAAATTTTTATAAGAGGGGAAGAGTTGTGACATCCTGAATTTTCAGTCCTCTTTTCAATTGAATAAACGGGTCTTTCACCGACGCGCCTATAGTGCTATTCTCTGAGCCGATCACTCACAAGATAACTCGTCTATCTGGGGAAGCAATTAAGGAATCTAAATGCAATGGACTTGAGAATTCAACCAGGAATCGACTGCTCGACCATGTTGGTTTACAATGGTCATTACGGCACTGTCAGAAATCAATCAGAGACCGGAGATAGGTCGATTCGACTGAGATATGTCATCAGAGTATGGGTGATTCCATCTGATTGCAAAATACTCGTCAATCGGCACTAGATCGATTTTTCTATCATTTTGGTACCCGGTGCCCGTATTTGAAACCTTGAGATTTTCACGACAACCGAGAGTCGCCAATGTGTCGAAGATATACATTGTGACTCGAGATAATTCGATCATGGGTCAATTGCACTAAAAATTCCTAAAAACTACCCGGTAGACTAAGTCACTCTAAAAGCGCACTGGAGTGAAATTAACTGTGAATTTGAATCCGATTTCAGAAATTGAAAGTTCTGTCGTGTCACGATCTACTTTAAAAACGTCGACTCATCCTCCGAAGATTTTTCAGAGATCCCGAGATTTTTGCGGAAAATCGATACGGATGTCGCGGAAAAATAATGGAAATTCGGTTTAGCTCATTTGAAGAGGATTTCGACTTCTAAGCCGAGCTACTAGGTGATGGGAATTTGTGGAAATGGTATGGGCTTTTTCTTTGAGGAAATTGGACATCAAATTTGGGGAATTTGTAAAGAAATTGAAGCTCAATACCTAGGAAATTCGGAGCTATGGGAGGGCTGCATATTATTGGCTTTAAATTGGATTAAATGGGTGGATTTTTATTGTAAGAAAGTATTAGAGAAAAAGATGATAAACATGTGGGCTTTAGGGGAACATCCATTTAATTAAGTAGATAAGATTTCTTGACTTTGGGGTCCTCATCTCCAGTCTTATCCAGCACGTTGAGTCTGCCAGCTGCTTCCCCTTCATGCACCCGAAGCTGCTTCTCTCTCGCTTCTTCGCCCGTGCTTCACTCAGCAGCTCGAAGACCCAGCGTTCCCCTGCAGCTCATGCATTTCCTTGGCCCAGCGAATTCAGCCAGTGAAGCCGCACATGTCCAAGCTGCCACGTTCGGTCAACCAGCGAGCTCCCCACACCGACTTTGACCCACTAAATCGAAGCCCACCATTTGCTGCCTCCTCTGCTGTCTCCACCGCTTCTGCTAGCCATCTTCGTTTGTCTCCTTGGTCAACAGCCCACTCCACCGAAGCTTTCGATTGACCGCACACCCTCACGCCAGCGAAGCCCGAGGATTCCTCACCGAAGTTGCTCTTCGTCCGCGCCTCTACCGAACGGCCACAAGCCCACAAACCGAAGACCCAAGGCCCAGCGTCTTCGTCTTTTCCCCCACCAACGGCACACGTCCGAGTCTCCTCCAAGCTCGATCAACCGAAGAGGCGTCCTCAGCTGCGTTGACTCTCCTTCTCGCCAGCGACGCCACCTGACTGACGTCCACGCCGTCCTCAGCTTCAACAGCTTCGCTGCTTCGGTTTTTCCCGCATCCAGTTGCCGCGCGTGTCTTCTGTCCAACTAGCGTCTTGGGCCCGTGTCTCCAGCCCACGGATCCAGCAATTTCGGCTAGCATCTCCAACAGTCTTCGGCCCATCTTCTCTGCAGCAATTCAGCCCACAGTTCACCTAAGCCAGCCCACAAGTTAGTCCAGCGAAATCAGCTTATCTTCGGCCCATAACACTTGCAGCAAGCCCGCATCTTCAGCCCGAAATCAAACTCAGTTCAACCCAAGAAGCTAGCCCATTAATTGGACAACTACAGCCCACAAAAATTTCAGCAGTTCAGCCCATCTTGGGCCCGCGAAGCAAGCCCAAGCCCAAGAGCAAACCCCGTCCAACGCAATAACAAATCTCAGTTATGAGCTGAGATTTGTTAAAGGCCAAGTTTAGGCCCGGTCCCACCCCGTTGGTGTCATCGCGAGCCCAAATTCGGCCGCCGTCGCGCTATCATCGCGGTGTTCCGGTCTTCGCTTTGCACAAGTGAGTTTTGCTCACTAATCCATACTTAGTTTGCTAATGATGCTTAGGGGTTGATTAGATTTAATTAAGTACAATTAGGTTGTTAGATTAGATTAGAACAATTAAATTAATGACTTAATGATGCATGTTAGGTGGTTAGACTTAGTCATTAGCAAGTAGAGAGCTACTAATATTTATTGAACAGGGCTCGGGATTTTTCCCAGTCCGTCTCGGCCTCCAATTAGGCATTATGGGCCTAAATTGGATTTTTAGTATTTATTTATTTATTTTTCAGAAATTCAACCGGGATGACTGGTGACCGGAATTTTATGTTGATTATCGTGATGCAGTCCGTTTATTTAATTGAGCTTTATTTTGTGTGGAAATGATTTATTTGTGAATTTAGGATTTATTTCCTAATTTAAATAATTTTGGAAAATCAATTGGAAAATTACCGGGCATCGGTTAATGATGCCAAAAATGTTTTAGTGGATTACAAACAATGGTGGGATTTATAGAAAGGAAATCATCATATTTTGGCTAGGGCCGACCGTGTATCCACACACGACATTTTATTGGAAAGGATAAAATGGTTATTTGATTGTTTGCTTGGAATGGAATGTATACCGGCTCGATGACTCTACAGATTATCTTGAGACAATACGGTGTGATACACCGGCTCCATAATTCTATAGATCATCTTGAGACAGTACGGTATGATAAATTGTGTGTATACCGGCTCGATGACTTTATATGTCATCTTGAGACAGGACGGTACAATCTACCGGCTCGGTGACTCTACAGATTATCTTGAGACAGTACGGTATGATATACCGGCTCAATAATTCTACAAATCATCTTGAGACAATACAGTATGATTTGACAGCTCGATGACTCTATATGTCATCTGGAGATAGGATAATATACTATCTATATATCACCTAGGGTGAGTAGTCTTAGATGTGGATCAGACTTACAGATAGTATGGAAGGGGCCAACCAAGAAATGGTCGTGATGACATGCAATCGACTAGGTCGATTGATAGATGATTCGATCTGATTGGGTGATGTGATGTGATCGTGTATATTTGATATATATATACTAACTTGCAGGAGGGAACTGAGGCCAAGGTAAGCCCTCTGACTCATGTTGTGCTTAGGTAGCCTGAGGTGTATTGATTTACTAATCGGGTCTTAGGGGGTAGAACTTGCTGAGACGTAGTCTCATCCCGGTTGTGGGACAACATTTCAGGACCCTGATGAGGAACCTAAGGAGAAAGAACCCGAAGAGGAGTACTTGGAGGAGAACTTCGAGGATGATCCAGAGTAGAATCCTGACGAGGATTGAGACTCCACTCCTATCTGATGACTTTTGATGTGGAACCTGTTTGAGTAGAAACCGACCTTTTAGTATGGCTTGTATATGTATATATATGACTAAGTTGTTATATATGTACATAAGGATGTTGGTATTCAGGTTCAAGTTTTTAGTCCTACTTGTATATCCCATTGCTTTATTGTCTGGGGATTCATATTATATGCTTCCGCATGCGCATGTTAAATGAAAGGGGTTGGAGATGCGTCCTAGGACGTCGCTACTAATCGACCGGGTGAGGGATGGGCACGCGTTTGAGGATCGGGGCGTGACAAAAATTACAGGAGATGACTTAGGTTTGCACTGCTAAGGGTGGCCCTAAGACAATGGACAATCATGATGATTCAAATCCAAGCCTTGAGTGAGGAAGACAAATATGCTTACCACTTGAGCAATTTTTTCGGAATGAGTAATAACATACTTACTCATCTTGAGTGCAGACAAAACAAAATCCTTACAAAACCGAGAATCCCGAATGATAGTTATATTCGATATGGATAGTGTTAAAGGTAGATGCTCACTACTAAGATGTGCACAAAGCACACGCCGTTTTATCAACACATTCCACTAAATTTATTCTTTGAGCTTATATTGCATATATAGAGAAATGAATAGCTTGAACTATATGAAAACCTAAAATCATCATACGACTTCCATATTTGAAAAAGTTTACCAATTCCGCAAGATCCCCAAAAACTATAGACTTTAGATGTTATACCACACGCCCATCATTCGACGTTATTACCTGAAAATAATACATGAGGGCAAGAATTTATGCACGTCTTCTTCATAATACATTCCTCCTTTTCTTCTCGCGCAACCTCACAATACATTATCAAACCGGTTCGGTTTAGTACTTTTGTATGTTGCCATACGTTTGATTTGAGTTTTGGTGATGAGTATATGAATCGAAATCTTGCAGAAAGTAAGGGTGCGCATGGTAAAATTTCTTGGCTGGGGAAGAGTTTTTTTCCGTAAAATAGTTCTTTTCTATTTCTATTCCTAAACAGCTTTACGAGCAAAAGAACTCCGTTTGTTAACCGCACAAAATTTCTACTCTTGGAATAGAAAAAGAATAGAAATGCGTTTGGTAACGCAACGATTCTTTTTTGTATTTATTTGTTTTTTATTTGTTCTTTTTTATTTGTTTTTTATTCTTTTTTGTATTTATTTGTTTTTTATTTGTTTTTATTCTTTTTATTTGTTTTTTTTTGTATTTATTTGTTTTTATTCTTTTTTTGTATTTTTTGTTTTTTATTTTTGTTTATTTTTGTATTTATTTGTTATTTTTGTATTTATTTTTTTTTATTTTTTTTATTTTTATTTTTTATTTTTTTGTATTTATTTGTTTTTTATTTGTTTTTTTATTTTCTTGCGTTTATTTTTTTTGTATTTATTTGTTTCTTTGTATTTATTTATTTTTTTGTATTTATTTTTTTTTGTAATTTTTTTGTTTTTTGTATTTATTTTTTTATTTGTTTTGTTTTTTTATTTTTTTTTTATTTTTTTGTATTTTATTTGTTTTTTGTTTTTTTTTCTTTTCTTGCGTTTGTTTTTTATTTGTATTTATTTATTTTATTTGTATTTATTTGTTTTTTATTTCTTTTTTTTTTTGTATTTATTTGTTTTTTTTTTGTATTTATTTGTTTTTTTATTCTTGCTCACTTTGTCGACAAAGCAATGGGCGGGCGGCCGGCGACCGACGGCGGTGGTGGCCCGGCAACCGATGGCGGCGGCGGGCGGCGGTCGGTGGTGGCTCCGTGGTGGTTGGAGGTGGCCACGGCAAGAGAGAAATAAAACAAAAATAAAAAAGAAAATTTGTTTATTTCTAGAAATTGTTCCCTGGACAAGAAGCAATTTTTTTTTGTTTCTCATTTTTATTCCCGGGCTAACTTTTCTATTCGGGAATAGAAATCAACTTGGCGTTACCAAACGGGTTTTACTTCTTTTTTTGTTCCGGGGAACAAAAGAACAGAAATTCTTAGGAATAGAAATGTTCTCATGCAGACCCTAAGCATCACGAACTTCGTAAAAAAAAAAAAAACAAAAGATCTTTAAAACTAGGGGGGAAAATTGTCCAAAAAGTCCTAAACCTATTACACTTCTGCCAATTCAGTCCTAAACCTTTTAATTTTGCCAATTCAGTCCTAAACCTTTTCACTTTTTGTCGATTCAGTCCATTCGGCCAATTTTGGCCGGAAAATGCTAACGTGGACACCGGCGGTGCCATGTAGGACCGTCGGCGCTGATGTGGACAATTTTTAATAATATTTTAATATTTTTTGATTTTTTTTTGAATTATTTTTTTTTTCTGTTTTTTCCCTTTTTTTTTTCTTTTCTTTTCTTTTTGGCTTTTTTCTTCCCTTTTTCGGTGGCTAGTGCCGGCCACCGGCCACCGGCCACAGCCAACCGAGCGAGGAGGAGCCTCGGCGAGGGGAGCCCTCGCCCGGCACGGCTCGGCGAGGGGTCGCCCGGGCGAGGCCGACCCTCGCCCGGCCGGGGCGGCCTCGCCGGCATCTCGCCGAGCCACGGCAATGCCGGCGAGGGCCGGCCTCGCCGGATCTAGCGAGGGAGCCCTCGCCGGGGCTCGCCCTCGCCTAGGCGGCGTCGGCCTCTCCCGGACCAGATCCGGCGAGGCCGGCCCTTGCCCCGTCCGGTGACGCCTAGCTTGCCAAGGGTAAGGGTCGGCCTCGCCGGATCCGGTCCGGGAGAGGCCGACGCTTGCTCGGGTGAGGGCGAGCCACGGCGAGGGCTCCCCTCGCCAGATCTGGCGAGGCCGACCCTCGCCCAAGCGACCCTTGCCGGGCCGCGCCTGGTTGAGGGCTCCCCTCACCAGGGCTCCTCCTCGCCCGGCCAGGCCTCGCCTGTGGCCGGTGGTCGGCCACCGGAAAAGGAAATAAAAAAGGCAATAAGAAAAGGAAGAAAATAAAAGAAAAAAAGGGAAAAAACAGAAAAAAATAATAATAATTCAAAAAAATATTAAAATATTATTAAAAATTATCCACGTCAGCGCTGGCGGTCCTAAGTGGCACCGCCGGCGTCCACGTCAGTATTTTCCGGCCAAAATTGGCTGGATGGACTGAATCGGCAAGAAGTGAAAAGGTTTAGGACTGAATTGGCAAAATTAAAAGGTTTAGGACTGAATTGGCAAAAGTGTAATAGGTTTAGAACTTTTTGGACAATTTTTCCAAACTAGAGCAAAGATGCATTGCGTCCTTCCGAAGGATGTTACCTTTACGAGGGTTGCAAGGGAATGCACGGTTGTGTTTGCTGTAGGCCCAGACGTGGCTTTCTTTAACGAGGCTTAACTGAATTGTCATTTCTATTAGACACTTTGTCCAACAGGATTTGTATAAGTTGCACCTGTAACTCTGCTTTTTATATGCATTTAGGTAATGTATGCAGCGTATATAATTACTTATACCATGATCATCATTCATATTGAAGCTAGCACCAGCGAATGCGCACATCCATCTGCATAAAGATCTTGCAACTCGCATAGAATGTAGATCTATCTTCCAAGATTCTTTAAATTGCTAATTACCAGCGGAAGTTGCTGTTGCGAATTAGTATGTGTAATATGCATTTTTATCATGTGAAGATGGTCTGCTATGCTAGACTTGCTTGCGCATCTCCCTAAAATGCCGTTGTTTCATATAATACCGAAGCATAAGATGTAGAGGTACATGAGGATTATCCATTATTCTTTTAACCTCGAGCTTTGCCTGGCATCATGGTCATGGACATCATACTTAGTAGCTAGTTTTTGCACTCTTTTAAAGGAAAAGACCTACTGTGGCATTCATAGTTCCTTCTTGGAAAAGAAGACCTAAAGTCGACTGACCTCATGCCTGATATGCTTGCGCATCATCGACACCCTAAATCCGTTGAACACTGTACATTAAATAAACCAAATTGCAGAGAGGGCGAGAAGAGCAAGGCAACTATCCTATTACAATAGACAGCATCCTGAAGCGAAGCTGTCCATGTAAGGGGGGAGGATCGTCAGGTTACGGCGGAAGGTGTCGCTTCCTCTTCGCTTGGGAGAGTTGGGACTTGCGGGTCTCGACCGCCAAGAGAGAAAGTCAATGAACTTAGCGAATCAAATACATGAAATCATGTCATGAATCATCGAAATTATTCGGGCAATGCACATCTGAGACAGTCTGAATTCCCCAGGGGACCCTTTTAGAGGATTATCGTTAATAAATAATGGGGTTTCGTGTGGAGGCCATACGCCTGAGGGATATGGCATTAGTTTAAGTGATGAAATCTGACCTGGGATGCCACTCGGTTATCCCCTTTACTTAATTTTTCAATGATTCTGACATAAAGAAAAAGATGGAAAGTGGCATGCAACCGCATAGATGCTGGCACAGAAGGCGGGCAAAGAGAGGTTGAACATATAAAATGGGGGAAGAAAGGTATAAATGGAATAAAATTAAGCACTTGGATTCAATCGGAACGTGTAGCACTTAACATAGATTGAAACTTAATCAGGGTGCTTCTGCTCCTCTCTCTCTCCCTTCGATTTGACTTGTTGTTCTCTTGTTCGCTCGAATCTTCTAACTCTTTAAAAAAAGCAAGTACGAAGCATTGACTCATTTTGCAAATGGTTAATATCACGAAAAATAATAAACTAATACATTTGTAACAAATGAACCCCAAGCTAATTATTTTATTACAAAAAATTCCAAACTGATACACATGTAACAAATATAATTCAAACTAATTTTTTGACCATAGAAAAACCCCATATTTGTGATCAAATTACCTTTCGTTATTAATTCACAAAAAATCACAAACTAATAAATTTGTGACAAATAAAAAGCAAAAACTCCAAATTAGTACATTTATCAATTGTCACGTAATGTTCAACTCAACAATTTGACGATAAAATTAATGAAAATTAACGGAAGGTAAATTTGTTACAAGTATACCTATTTGAAGTTTTTGATTGTCAAAAAATTAATTATGGATAAATTTATTATACTTATTTTAATTTGGAGTTTTTCGTGATTTTTTGTAATTGCGCAGAATATAGAATATGGAAGCGAAGGGGGAAACAAGGAAAGATACTTGGAATATAATTAAGAAAGAAAAAACATGACCCAAGGCGATCCACCGGTCTCTATCTATGGATTTGTATCGCGTAGAAAGAGAACATAGAGGTTCACACCTCAAGGATCGCATTCAATAGCATCATCTTGGGGGCATAACTTGCTCGAGGGGCAAAAACAATATGCGGATCTCGTCTCGTTTACTTCCCCTTTCAAGGGACCAGCATCATCTCCCTTTACTTGGCAGCCAAACTTGGCAACCAATTACATAGCACAATCACATATATAACCGGAACTCAAACAATTCTATCTCAATGTCATTTTCGTCTGTGCTGCTGGGCAACTCGTTAAGCATTTACCTGCCAAATCACGACATAGGAAAGTGAATATATCGCTTGCCTTACATTTCCAAAGCACATTAGACGTCGACTAGAACTTGTATTTACGCACATAGAATTTCCAATTCAATGCATAGAATATAATGGTTTAGCACCCAAGCACATGCGCTTATCGAGTTTATCAAAATAAACTTTACCCCACAACGTTTTCATCTTTATTCATAATCCGATCCACTCCTTATCGCTATAGTTTCTGAAACAACCCATATCAAGCATCTTTTCCAGTTACTGGTACAAAATCGGAGGATGGGATGCATTCACCCCGCCGGAACAAATCACAAAAGTTCGACTGATAAATTGCCTATCTTCGTTACTTCAGCTTTTCAAACAATTTCGGAGCCCCCTGCAATGCACCAGAATATATTTCAGCAGAGGGACAACTGTAATCCACAGTGGCATCAATTACTCGAGGGAAGGACTGCTCACGCATTTGTCAATGCGGTGTCAATAATCAACGTATTGTCATGTGCAGTGCTTGTGCCCGCTCTCGTCGCCCTCTATTCTCTCGACACATGCCTGAATCCATAGAAAAACAAAAGCCATCTCATTTGCCTGAGAGGTCTAGGAGGCTACACAATAAAACCTTGGCATCATCGGAAAAGAAGCTCTAAGCTAAGAAAACCAAAAAAAATTGAGATTCTGAGGGTGAGAATCACAATATCGTTCTATCCCAAACAAGCAAATCTTGCTTTCGCCTATGATAACTTGATTGTCTGTTATGACCAGAATTGGAAAGATTAAGTCTCTTTGATGGGCAAATCATTGACCTTTCCACTTTCGGACTTTTTTATGCTCACCTGCTTTGCATTGTATAAGCCGTTCACTTCTAGATCTGGGAACTAAATCTCTGTGCCCCGTGGCAATGACAAGATAGTCAAATGGGAACCTGGAGCCATCGGCAGTCAACACTTCACCATCTCTAATATCCACAGCAGCAGAGCAGACAATCTGGCCACTCGTGAAGTAAGCTCCATGGTCAATAACTGATCTTTTGGCAACAGATGGCTCGACCATCGCCCTCAAGCTTGCCCAAGGGATCTCAAAATACTCCTTCCTAGCCACATTCGAGTAACTTATTGTCAGAAACAAATTGCACAATGTGAAAGGAGAATGAAAAAAGAAGACTCAACCTCTGATACGCACATTGGTTCAGTTGAAAACTCTCTCTCTCTGAACTTGCTCTGCACTGCAAAGTTTTCAAAGAGGCGACAACTCCAGAACAGACAATTCCAGTGCAGAGTAAAGTACATTAGAGCATTCACTTCTCTAATTTCTGTATAACCATCTATCTGCTAACGCATCTAATGCAGAACGGCAGAAGTAACTGCATAATTCAAATGCGGCAATAACAAATTCCACAACAATACACCTCAAAAGGATTACCCCACAAACAAATTTAATTTTAAAAGGAGTACATGGTACCATACATAGACAATCATCTACCATGAAAACAAAAGCGTGGAGACGCGGACTCGGCTTTTGACCCACATTAGCTTGCGCTACAAGTTATCGTAACTTTTTACATTTCTAGATCACCAATAACTCAACCAATGACATCGCTCGAGAGCTGCGAAATGAATGCCCTTGCTACAGGACACGTAGAAAGATTGCATCTTTATTATCCACAAAAATGCGACTTTCAGGGAGTTAAGCCAACAAAAGCATAAACCAAAGTTTGCACGCCCCTACATATACGATTTATATACATAGACTTTTCCTTAGGACTTTGTTTGTTTTGTGGTCTATGAATAATTAAAAAGAAAATTTTTTTCCCGAAAATGGTTGTTTGTATTACTTGAAATGATTAGTCAATAAAAGATATTTTCATTGTTGATAATGATATATGCTAAATATATTTGTAAATAATGAGAAAAAAAAATTTTGTTCGTTCGTTCATTTTGTTAAGTGGATACAAACGATAGCTTTCTAAGAAAATATTTTTCAACTCATTTATTTTTTTGCAAAATGAACGGAGCCTTAAGATTAAACGGGGATAATCCATTCCAAGTTTTTTTCCTAAGATTTTAAATAATTGTTTTCGTCAAATTTAAGAGGAAAATAAAGATCTCCCAATAATACTGTAATTTGTAGAAGTATCCATCGCTTATAGCCACATCCAAAAACCCAAGACAGACAACTTGTTTGAGATGAGCAAGCTTAAATTAGATGATTCAGTGATAAAATTTCGTCGTTGTTTCTCCTCCAGTTATTTTGGAAAATGAATTTGTGCATTTTATTCCCTTAACTTATGTTGATTATGTAATTTTCTATGGGGATATTTTTTATGTAATAAAAACAATTTGATATTAATAGGATATAATCAAATCCTCGAATTTTAATTCCCATTCTATATAATCTTATTATGGTTAGAAATCCAGACGATCAAAAAATGCCTAAGTAGATTTACAGATTATGGAAACAAAGAACCTAAAACAAGCCAAGAATATCGATTCCTTATACCACAAAACAGAAATCGAGAATGAGACCAGTTCCTTAGGAACCATTGATTCTTGGGCGGTTTGGTCCAATTCCAGGTGATTCCAGGTTCCTTTGCACACCCCTACATATACGATTTATATACATAGACTTTTCGTTGGGACTTTGTTTGTTTTGTGGTATATGAATAATTAAAAAGACATTTTTTTTCCCGAAAATGGTTGTTTGTATTGCTTGAAACGATTAGTCAATAAAAGATATTTTCATTGTTGATAATGATATATGCTAAATATATTTGTAAATAATGAGAAAAAAAATTTTGTTCGTTTGTTCATTTTTGTAAGTGGATACAAATGATAGCTTTCTAAGAAAATATTTTTCAACTCATTTATTTTTTTGCAAAATGAACGTACCCTTAAGATTAAAACGGGGATAATCCATTCCAAGTTTTTTTCCTAAGATTTTAAATAATTGTTTTCGTCAAATTTAAGAGGAAAATAAAGATCTCCCAATAATACTGTAATTTGTAGAAGTATCCATCGCTTATAGCCACATCCAAAAACCCAAGACAGACAACTTGTTTGAGATGAGCAAGCTTAAATTAGATGATTCAGTGATAAAATTTCGTCGTTGTTTCTCCTCCAATTATTTTGGAAAATGAATCTGTGCATTTTATTCCCTTAACTTATGTTGATTATGTAATTTTCTATGGGGATATTTTTTTATGTAATAAATACAATTTGATATTAATAGGATATAATCAAATCCTTGGATTTTAATTCCTATTCTATGTAATCTTATTTGGTTAGAAATCCAGACGATCAAAAAATGCCTAAGTAGACTTACAGATTATCGAAACAAAGAACCTAAAACAAGCTAGGAATATCGATTCCTATACCCCGAAACAACGTATATAGGGCCCGTTTGGTTCAGCTTTGGGGAAATGCCTTTGGGAGAATGCAAATACCTTTAAAGTAAAGGTGTTTTCCGAAATGTTAGAATGTTTGGTAAACTATAACTGAAAAGTGCTTTAGGGAAATGCAAGATTGTTTGGTAAACATATATTTGGAAAGCCCTTTAGTGTGACCAAATTAAGTATTTTAGTTTTAGTATTTTTAAAATTGCCAAAATAAACAATGACTATATAACCTTTTACATTTTCATGTTGAGAGTAATGTAAAAGATATATATTAGTAAATTTATTTAAAAATTATATTAAAAGAATTTGATTATAGATTAGATGCAAAGCTCAACTTTTGGCCTAGGGTTCTTTTAGGTTTGTTTTCAACTTTGAATAATTTTTTTAATTATTGTAGTATTAATCATCTTCGTTAATTAATGATTATTCTAGTGTATTGATAAAAAGTTGGGCTATTGACTATCAAAAGATAAAAATGACAATAAAAAAAAAAGGTGAACCCAACATTTGCAAAGGGTTTTTTTTTAAATAAAAATAAAATCCGATGAAACTCCATCGCCGATCAACGTCGGTTGGGGTGTGGGGAAGATGATCGGTTTAAAAAAAGAAAAAGAAAAAGAAGTCAATGGATGAATAGTAGAGGTGGACTTGCATTTTCGAAATGCTGAAAGCCCAAAGCAGGTGGGGACCTGCTTTGCGCTTTCAGCATTTCAAATGCCAGCATTTAGGGTGCGTTTGGAAAGACTTTTGGGAAAAGTCTTTGGGGAAATGCAAAGACTATTGAGTGAAAGGTGTTTTCCAAAATGCAAATTGTGTTTGGTAAATCTATTTGTGAAAGTCCATTGTGAAGTATCTTTGTGCAAAATAGTGTTTGGGTAAATTAAATTTGCAAAAGACTCCAAAGGAAAAAAAAAAGGAGAGTTGGTCGGCCAAGGGCTTCGCCGGTTACCGCCGGCGAAGAGCTAATAGTTGTCGGCGAAGGTAGGCGGTCCGGCAAGGGGGAGGCGGTGCGGCGAAGGGCAGCGTCCGGCTAGGGTCACGACCCTCGCCGCGCTCGTCGGAGACCCACCGCGCCGCGGAGGTCGCCGGCGACCCAGGCGACCTCCGCGACCTCGGCGACCCAGATCTGGGTCGCGGTGAGGTCGCGGAGGTCACGCACCGCGACCCAGGCAACCTCCGCGACCCAGATATGGGTCGCGGCGAGGTCGTGGGTCGCCTGGGTCGCCGCAACCTCCGGCGACCTCCGCGACCCAGATCTGGGTCGCGACGAGGTCGTGGGACACCGGAGGTCACGGCGAAAGACCTCGTCGCGACCCAGGCAACCTCCGTGACCTCCGGCGACCTCCGGCAACCTCGGTGACCTCCGCGACCCAGATCTGGGTCTCGGCGAGGTCGTGGGTCGTTGGAGGTCGCGGCGACCGACCTCACAGCGACCTAGGCGACCGACGCGACCCAGGTCTGGGTCGCGCGACTGGTCGGCGACGGTCACCGGGGTGCCGCGACCACGCCGGCCTCTCTCCAGCCCGTCGCCGACCCATCGCAACCTCGCCGACGACCATCTGAGAACTTGACGAAGAAGACGATGAACAGTGCATCGGGCCTTCCGAAAATGCTGAAAGCCCAAGGCAGCCTAGGACTTGCCTTGGGCTTTCAGCTTACAAAATGCCAACTTTGCCATTAAGAGACTTGCCAAGTTTTTTCCCAAACACTTTATTTTGGCCCAAGGGGCTTTTGATGGCCAAAGCCCCTTCCAAAGCTGATTCCAAACGGAGCCTTAGCCAAGGACACCTCTAAATGCTGAACCAAACAACTAAATTTTTTCCCAATGGGCTTTCAGTTCTGAAAGCCCTTTGGGAATGCTGAACCAAACAGGGCCCTAGAGCAGAACATTGCCCTTACCCGAATTACAGAACCAACATAAATCCCCCAATAGAAAAAAAAAAAAAACAGAGAGAAAATGGGAAGCGAAACAACGTCAGATCGCCAATCGGCTCCCAAAGTTCTCTTCTTCTTGTTCATCATCTTCATGAGTTCGCCTCTGGCGACGTGTGCCGACAATGGCTCCCCGGTCACGTGTCCGGACGTCCTTTCATTTTTGAGCATCTGTGGACCATGGGCTCAGGGCAGGCTTCAGTTTCCGCCGAGTCAAGAGTGTTCTAATGAAACGAATAGCGTCTCAAGCTTCCTGACGTATCACCTCGACGGGTTCAAGGCTTTCTGCAAATGCTTCAGGTTATTTGCGCCTACCGATGGGTTCAAGCCTGATCTAACCCAAAAGATCATCCCGGCGTGTGGTACCGACATCCTCGTCCCGGTCGACCCTCATATTGATTGTGAGAGGTGAAGCCTTTTTATCTCTATATGATAACCTCTCGATTGCCTCCTTTTTTATTATCTAGCTACACAAGTTTTCTCTATAGGAGATGATACGATATCTCGAGATTCATCTGCACATAATTCTCTATTTGTGCCTTTCATGCACGTGTGGAATGATCTAGCTCTAGAATTCACTCCATTGAAACAAGAAACAATTCATATACTTTGAAATTTCTCCACGCGAAAAGTGCTCTTTGGCAAACCCTAGGGTGCGATATATGTAATCGATTGTTGAGCATTTTCCGAGAGGCCTATATATGATGATTGTGCTATCACTAGTGAAAAGTGCGTTTTCCATAAAAGTAGTACATTTGCAGATTCAGAAATGTTAGTGTTATATGTTCTGATTTGATGCTTGTCCATTCTTTAGTGTTCAATGCTGCGGACATCTTCAGAAAGGTTCCTGATTTTCAAGTCAAGACTTTTGAGGAGACAGCAGAGCTTGAGACATTGTCAATGTCTACACATTTTCATGTAATAATCGAACAAGCAATATGAATAAAGAGTTCGAAAATTTCTTACCTTTTTTTTTTTGGCATGGCGTTTAGTCTAATAATTAATCTGCTACCTCATGCCGCGAATTTTATCAGCGGAGGACTTCTCCTTGCTAAAGGAACACAAACCAGATATCAAATGATGAAGTCCAATGTCCCCTCCAATCCATTTCACAAAAGTGGTTTATTATAGGGCATCGCCTCCACAAATTTGAATGCAAGGTTTCGATTTGAACTGCTTTATGTGTTGATCTTGGCGATGGAGATTTGATTACGGCTCGTTTGGCTTGTATTTGAGGTCGGAGATTGTTCATCGGGGCCCTCAAACCCTGGATGTGATTAATCCGACGAAAGAGATTAAGCTCGAGCCCCAATGCTGTTGACCATTAGTGAGCTTTGTCAAGTCCTTATCCTCACCGATGCCACAAAAGCATTTTTTGTTAGCCAAATTAAACGGAATTAAACTATTGCGCTAATTTAACAAGTTTTACAACTTATGTCCACTTTTTGAAGTTTTAGAACTCAATCTTTACAACAAGTTTAGTACACTTATGCCAAACAAAAACAATACACATTCCAATTTCTACAATTTAAATACAAACCGGGCAATCTTCCTGTATACCCGAAAAAGCATAGAAGAGAACACGATTTGTCGATGATTTCTCCCTCTTCTCAATCCAGTAAACTCTCTTTTGTCACGATTCTTTTGAAACCTCTCCTCCTTGGTCCATGGCCCACTGTTCTCTTCCGGGCATCAACTGCTCGTATCCCCATGAAGTCCATAAATTAAGAAGACAAAAGCCGAGATTTTTCGTTCTTTTAATATATTGCTTTATTTAAATCATACATATTTATATACACACACATACATACATATATGTAGGGGTATGCATGGTCTGAGTGAACGGTTCCCACCCTAGACCTGGGAACCACCCATTGATTCGATAGATCCACTTAAGAACTAGACCGTTGGTCCAGTCCGATCCCTGGGTGGGTTCATAGAACCGGTCCCGCCAAGCTTCACGCGTTAGCACTATATTATGCAACAAATAATTACACAACGTAATCACCTCATCAAAGACACTCCCACTTAGAGTCAATGAACCTACAATATTAGTATGTTAGGAATTATGTAAGTAAGAAAGCACACTCACCAAACTTATTATAAGTGGGCATAAATACTAGTAAGTAACCTAGGGATTTAGGATTTTTTTTTTTAAATTCAAAATTGAATATATATTATATAAATTATAGGTTCAGTCTACGTGAGCGGTTCCACACTTGGAACAGGGAATTGGACTTGTACTCATCGGTTCCAATAAATTGGAATCGAGAATGAGACCAGTTCCTTAGGAACCACTGATTCTTGGGCGGTTTGGTCCAGTTCCAGGTTCCTTTGCACACCCCTATATATACGATTTATATACATAGACTTTTCCTTAGGACTTTGTTTGTTTTGTGGTATATGAATAATTAAAAAGACATTTTTTTTTCCTAAAAATGGTTGTTTGTATTGCTTGAAATGATTAGTCAATAAAAGTTATTTTCATTGTTGATACTAATATATGCTAAATATATTTGTAAATAATGAGAAAAAAAATTTTGTTCATTCGTTCATTTTTGTAAGTAGATGCAAGCGGCAGTTTTCTAAAAAAATGATTTTCAAACCATTTATTTTTCTACAAAATGAATGGAGCCTTGGGTTCAAATGGTGATAACCAATTCAATGTTTCTTTTCTATGATTTTAAACAATTTTTTGTCAAATTTTTGACAAAACTAAAGATCTTTCAACAATACTGTAATTTGTAGAAGTATCCATCGCTTATAGCTACATCCAAAAATCCAAGACAGACAACTTGTTCGAGATGAGCAAGCTTAAATTGAATGATTCGGTGATAAAATTTCGTCGTTGTTTCTCCCCCAGTTATTTTGAAAAATGAATATGTGCATTTTATTTCCTTAACTTATGTTGATTATGTAATTTTCAATGGGGAATACTTTTTATGTAATAAATATAGTTTGATATTAATAGGATATAATCAAATCTTTGGATTTTAATTCCCATTCCATATAATCTTATTATGGTTAGAAATCCGGACGATCAAAAAATGCCTAAGTAGATTTACAGATTATGGAAACAAAGAACTTGAAACAAGCCAAGAATATTGATTCCTATAATCAAATGCCTAATCTTATTATGATTGTTTGTATTGCTTGAAATGGTAGTCAATGAAAGATATTTTAATTGTTGATAATGATATATGCTAAACATATTTGTAAATAATAAGGAAAAAAAAACAGTTCGTTCGTTCATTTTTTTAAGTGGATACAAATGATAGTTTTCTAAGAAAATATTTTTCAACTCACTTATTTTTTTGGCAAAATGAACGGAGCCGGGATAATCCATTCCAAGTTTTTTTCCTAAGATTTTAAATAATTGTTTTCGTCAAATTTAAGAGGAAAATAAAGATCTTCCAATAATACTGTAATTTGTAGAAGTATCCATCGCTTATAGCTACATCCAAAAACCCAAGACAGACAACTTGTTCGAGATGAGCAAGCTTAAATTAGATGATTCAGTGATAAAATTTTGTCATTGTTTCTCCTCCAGTTATTTTGGAAAATGAATCTGTGCATTTTATTCCCTTAACTTATGTTGATTATGTAATTTTCTATTGGGATATTTTTTATGTAATAAATACAGTTTGATATTAATAGGATATAATCAAATCCTTGGATTTTAATTACCATTCTATATAATCTTATTATGGTTAGAAATCCAAACGATCAAAAAATGCCTAAGTAGATTTACAGATTATCGAAACAAAGAACCTGAAACAAACTAGGAATATCGATTCCTATACCCCGAAACAATGTATATAGAGCAGAACATTGCCCTTTCCCTCAACCCGAATTACAAAACCAACATAAATCCCTCAAGAGAAAAAAAAAAACGGAGAGAAAATGGGAAGCAAAACAACGTCAGATTGCCAATCGGCTTCCAAAGTTCTCTTCTTTTTGTCCATCCTCTTCATGAGTTCGCCTCTGGCGACGTGTGCCAACGACGGCTCCCCGGTCACGTGTCCGGACATCCTTTCATTTTTGAGCATCTGTGGGCCATGGGCTCAGGGCAGGCTTCAGTTTCCGCCGAGTCAAGAGTGTTGTAGAGCAACGTATAGCGTTACAACCTTCCTGACGTATGCCCTCGACGGGTTCAAGGCTTTCTGCAAATGCTATAGGTTACTTCCACCTTCCGATGGGTTCAAGCCTGATCTAACCCAAAAGATCATCCCGGCGTGTGGTACCGACATCCTTGTCCCGGTCGACCCTCATATTGATTGTGAGAGGTGAAGCATTTTCATCTCTATATGATAACCTCTCGATTGCCTCATTTATATTATCTAGCTACACAAGTTTTCTCTATAGGAGATGATACGATATCTCGAGATTCATCTGCACATAATTCTCCATTTGTGCCTTTCATGCACGTGTGGAATGATCTTGCTCTAGAATTCACTCCATTGAAGCAAGAAACAATTCATATACTTTGAAATTTGTCCACGCGAAAAGTGCTCTTTGGCAAACCCTAGGGTGCGATATATGCACCTAATCGATTGTTGAGCATTTTCCGAGAGGCCTATATACGATGATTGTGCCATCACTAGTGAAAAGTGTGTTTTCCATAAAGGCAGTACATTTGCAGATTTAGACATGTTAGTGTTATATGCTCTGATTTGATGCTTGTCCATTCTTTAGTGTTCAATGCTGCGGACATCTTCAGAAAGGTTCCTGATTTTCAAGTCAAGACTTTTGAGGAGACAGCAGAGCTTGAGACATTGTCAATGTCTACACATTTTCATGTAATAATCGAACAAGCAATATGAATAAAGAGTTCGAAGATTTCTTACTTTTTTTTTTTGGCGTGGCGTTTAGTCTAATAATTAATCTGCTACCTCATGCCGCGAATTTTATCAGCGGAGGACTTCTCCTTGCGAAAGGAACACAAACGAGATATCAAATGATGAAGTTCAATGTCCCCTCCAATCCATTCACAAAAGTGGTTTATTATAGGGCATCGCCTCCACAAATTCGAATGCAGGGTTTCGATTTGAACTGCTTTATGTGTTGATCTTGGCGATGGAGATTTGATTACGGCTCGTTTGGCTTGTATTTGAGGTCGGAGATTGTTCATCGGGGCCCTCAAACCGTGGATGTGATTAATCCGACGAAAGAGATTAAGCTCGAGCCCCAATGCTGTTGACCATTAGTGAGCTTTGTCAAGTCCTTATCCTCACCGATGCCACAAAAGCATTTTTTGTTAGCCAAATTAAACGGAATTAAACTATTGCGCTAATTTTACAAGTTTTACAACTTATGTCCACGTTTTGAAGTTTTAGAACTCAATCTTTACAACAAGTTTAGTACACTTATCCCAAACAAAAACAATACACATTCCAATTTCTACAATTTAAATACAAACCGGGCAATCTTCCTGTATACCCGAAAAAGCATAGAAGAGAACACGATTTGTCGATGATTTCTCCCTCTTCTCAATCCAGTAAACTCTCTTTTGTCACGATTCTTTTGAAACCTCTCCTCCTTGGTCCATGGCCCACTGTTCTCTTCCGGGCATCAACTGCTCGTATCCCCATGAAGTCCATAAATCAAGAAGACAAAAGCCGAGATTTTTCGTTCTTTTAATATATTGCTTTATTTAAATCATACAAATTTATATACACATACATACATATATGTAGGGGTATGCATGGTCTGAGTGAACGGTTCCACCCTAGACCTGGGAACCACCCATTGATTCGATAGATCCACTTAAGAACTAGACCGTTGGTCCAGTCCGATCCCTGGGTGGGTTCATAGAACCGGTCCCGCCAAGCTTCACGCGTTAGCACTATATTATGCAACAAATAATTACACAACGTAATCACCTCATCAAAGACACTCCCACTTAGAGTCAATGAACCTACAATATTATTATGTTAGGAATTATGTAAGTAAGAAAGCACACTCACCAAACTTATTATAAGTGGGCATAAATACTAGTAAGTACCCTAGGGATTTAGGATTTTTTTTTTAAATTCAAAATTGAATATATATTATATAAATTATAGGTTCAGTCCAGGTGAGCGGTTCCGCACTTGGAACAGGGAATTGGACTTGTACTCATCTGTTCCAATAAATTGGAATCGAGAATGAGACCAGTTCCTTAGGAACCACTGATTCTTGGGCGGTTTGGTCCAGTTCCAGGTTCCTTTGCACACCCCTATATATACGATTTATATACATAGACTTTTCCTTAGGACTTTGTTTGTTTTGTGGTATATGAATAATTAAAAAGACATTTTTTGTCCTAAAAATGGTTGTTTGTATTGCTTGAAATGATTAGTCAATAAAAGATATTTTCATTGTTGATACTAATATATGCTAAATATATTTGTAAATAATGAGAAAAAAAAATTTGTTCATTCGTTCATTTTTGTAAGTAGATGCAAGCGACAGTTTTCTAAAAAAATGATTTTCAAACCATTTATTTTTCTACAAAATGAATGGAGCCTTGGGTTCAAATGGTGATAACCAATTCAATGTTTCTTTTCTATGATTTTAAACAATTTTTTGTCAAATTTTTGACAAAACTAAAGATCTTTCAACAATACTGTAATTTGTAGAAGTATCCATCGCTTATAGCTACATCCAAAAACCCAAGACAGACAACTTGTTCGAGATGAGCAAGCTTAAATTGAATGATTCGGTAATAAAATTTCGTCGTTGTTTCTCCTCCAGTTATTTTGAAAAATGAATATGTGCATTTTATTTCCTTAACTTATGTTGATTATGTAATTTTCAATGGGGATATTTTTTTATGTAATAAATATAGTTTGATATTAATAGGATATAATCAAATCTTTGGATTTTAATTCCCATTCCATATAATCTTATTATGGTTAGAAATCCGGACGATCAAAAAATGCCTAAGTAGATTTACAGATTATGGAAACAAAGAACTTGAAACAAGCCAAGAATATTGATTCCTATAATCAAATGCCTAATCTTATTATGATTGTTTGTATTGCTTGAAATGGTAGTCAATGAAAGATATTTTAATTGTTGATAATGATATATGCTAAACATATTTGTAAATAATAAGGAAAAAAAAAACAGTTCGTTCGTTCATTTTTTTAAGTGGATACAAATGATAGTTTTCTAAGAAAATATTTTTCAACTCACTTATTTTTTTGGCAAAATGAACGGAGCCGGGATAATCCATTCCAAGTTTTTTTCCTAAGATTTTAAATAATTGTTTTCGTCAAATTTAAGAGGAAAATAAAGATCTTCCAATAATACTGTAATTTGTAGAAGTATCCATCGCTTATAGCTACATCCAAAAACCCAAGACAGACAACTTGTTCGAGATGGGCAAGCTTAAATTAGATGATTCAGTGATAAAATTTTGTCATTGTTTCTCCTCCAGTTATTTTGGAAAATGAATCTGTGCATTTTATTCCCTTAACTTATGTTGATTATGTAATTTTCTATTGGGATATTTTTTATGTAATAAATACAGTTTGATATTAATAGGATATAATCAAATCCTTGGATTTTAATTACCATTCTATATAATCTTATTATGGTTAGAAATCCAAACGATCAAAAAATGCCTAAGTAGATTTACAGATTATCGAAACAAAGAACCTGAAACAAACTAGGAATATCGATTCCTATACCCCGAAACAATGTATATAGAGCAGAACATTGCCCTTTCCCTCAACCCGAATTGCAGAACCAACATAAATCCCTCAAGAGAAAAAAAAAAAACGGAGAGAAAATGGGAAGCAAAACAACGTCAGATTGCCAATCGGCTTCCAAAGTTCTCTTCTTTTTGTCCATCCTCTTCATGAGTTCGCCTCTGGCGACGTGTGCCAACGACGGCTCCCCGGTCACGTGTCCGGACATCCTTTCATTTTTGAGCATCTGTGGGCCATGGGCTCAGGGCAGGCTTCAGTTTCCGCCGAGTCAAGAGTGTTGTAGAGCAACGTATAGCGTTACAACCTTCCTGACGTATGCCCTCGACGGGTTCAAGGCTTTCTGCAAATGCTATAGGTTACTTCCACCTTCCGATGGGTTCAAGCCTGATCTAACCCAAAAGATCATCCCGGCGTGTGGTACCGACATCCTTGTCCCGGTCGACCCTCATATTGATTGTGAGAGGTGAAGCATTTTCATCTCTATATGATAACCTCTCGATTGCCTCATTTATATTATCTAGCTACACAAGTTTTCTCTATAGGAGATGATACGATATCTCGAGATTCATCTGCACATAATTCTCCATTTGTGCCTTTCATGCACGTGTGGAATGATCTTGCTCTAGAATTCACTCCATTGAAGCAAGAAACAATTCATATACTTTGAAATTTGTCCACGCGAAAAGTGCTCTTTGGCAAACCCTAGGGTGCGATATATGCACCTAATCGATTGTTGAGCATTTTCCGAGAGGCCTATATACGATGATTGTGCCATCACTAGTGAAAAGTGTGTTTTCCATAAAGGCAGTACATTTGCAGATTTAGACATGTTAGTGTTATATGCTCTGATTTGATGCTTGTCCATTCTTTAGTGTTCAATGCTGCGGACATCTTCAGAAAGGTTCCTGATTTTCAAGTCAAGACTTTTGAGGAGACAGCAGAGCTTGAGACATTGTCAATGTCTACACATTTTCATGTAATAATCGAACAAGCAATATGAATAAAGAGTTCGAAGATTTCTTACTCTTTTTTTTTGGCGTGGCGTTTAGTCTAATAATTAATCTGCTACCTCATGCCGCGAATTTTATCAGCGGAGGACTTCTCCTTGCGAAAGGAACACAAACGAGATATCAAATGATGAAGTTCAATGTCCCCTCCAATCCATTCACAAAAGTGGTTTATTATAGCTCATCGCCTCCACAAATTCGAATGCAGGGTCTCGATTTGAACTGCTTTATGTGTTGATCTTGGCGATGGAGAT
Source organism: Eucalyptus curtisii (assembly GCA_017140595.1). Classification (NCBI taxonomy): domain Eukaryota; kingdom Viridiplantae; phylum Streptophyta; class Magnoliopsida; order Myrtales; family Myrtaceae; genus Eucalyptus; species Eucalyptus curtisii. The sequence continues at coordinate 29,976,805 of CM029503.1, read as the reverse complement.
TTGATTACGGCTCGTTTGGCTTGTATTTGAGGTCAGAGATTGTTCATGGGGGCCCTCAAACCGTGGATGTGACTAATCCAACGAAAGAGATTAAGCTCGAGGCCAAACGCTGTTGACCATTAGCGGGCTTTGTCAAGTCCTTATCCTCACCGATGCCACAAAAGCATTTTTTGTTTGCCAAAAAAACGGAATTAAACAAAAGGACTCTATTGCACTAATTTATCATGTTTTACAACTTATGTCCACTTTTTAAAGTTTTAGAACTTAATCCTACGTTTACAACAAGTTAACTTTTGTTCAACTCCTCAATCATAGGTAATATACTACCTTTTGTTCAGCAATGTTGACTTTATTTGATGTGTCAATGACTTTACAGAATCATTAATTACTATCACAAGTATTAGGAACAATAGAGCGCGCACAAATCATTAACAACAGCCAGCATAGCATCTCTTTTCAGTTTGAGGTCAATGACCACGACCTGTCAAAAAGTTGTCGGCATTTTATCAGCTAATGCATTTGAACTAATTCAAAGCAAATCCCAATCATTTGAAATAAAGATGACTTATTTTATAACAGTACGGATTCTTGACAAGATAAAGATTAAAGATGAAAATTACATCCACACTTAGCACTCGAAAACATTGAAGGCAAATATGACATTAACACCCGCACTCAAACAAGTTAATTTAGAGCACTGCAATTCCTCCTGATCTGCCCACTTGAACCAGTGAGCGGACTTAGGTCGCCCATCTTAACCATCGCGGCCGCGAAATCCGATTCGAAGCTTGTGGGCGTCTTGCTGTACTCAGAGACGATGCTGTCGGTGGACCCTCCGCTGAAAAGGACTTGGTCCGACTGAAGAAGGCCTTTCTTCTGCATCAGATTCTTGAAGTAGTTGTTGTCGAATGAATTGGAGGTCACCAAATCGAGCGGGGCTAGAGTGGCGTTGCCGCCGCTCGCTGGGCACCGGCGCTTAAGGGTGCTGGCGAATCCTGGGTTGATGTCGCTGCCGTTGCTGTAGATTCTTTCCCTGAACGTGAAGCACTGAGCTTGCCCTAGAGTGTGAGCACCTGCATTGGCAGAAAAGGGCACGTCAGCATTATTATCACTCGAGCTTGCGAGCAGGCAAGAATGAGAAATTCTTGGATGGGCCAAGCTCTGTCGTCAGGTTCGAATTAGCATTTCGTATATACCTGAGAGGGCAACCATGTCTCTAGCGGTAAGGCCCTTGCTTGCAAATCGAGATACGAGTTTCTCGAGGCCATCTTGAAACGATGGAAGATCGCTTGACGCGAGCGATGGGCTTGCGGTGGTCGAGTCTCTTCTTCCGAGCTTCACCGTCCAAGAAGGACTGCCAACCTACATTTTTGTCACAGCATCATCAGTTATATCAAGGAAAATGATTTAAACTCGTAGTCAATATTTGAAAGCAATCAAGTGGTCATAAGATGCATATCTTGAGAACTATGGGAAGACTTACGGCAACAGAAGCATCTCGAGCTGCGACGGCGACAATATCCGCGCAAGACACGACTCCTGGACAGATCTTCTCCACTTCTGACTTGGCGTCGTCGATCACCTCATAACCTCTCACAGAGCCTCTGTTCGGCCTTGCGTCTCTCTCGCTAGAGATGGTGGGGCTATTCTCCAGCAGTATTGACGCGTCGCAACCCTGGACGAAACAATCGTGGAAATGGAGTCGGATGAGAGAAGCAGCCATCCGGCGCTCCCTCGAGATTGCGGTTCTGATGGAAGTCCGAATCGCAGCGAGGGCATCGGGGCACGACTCATCGTAAAACGTGGAGGAAAGCTGCGCATGGCAGGACATGCACAGGAGCACTAGCGAGAATATCGCGAAGCAGGAGGACGCAGCAGCGCCAGGGGTTGAAGTCATCGTGGATGGAGAGCGAACAGGAAGCAGAGCTTGTTGTGTGTAGAAGATGGAGTGAATGATGGGGAGAGTGAGATTTTATAGGCGCAAAATTTCGATCGTGAGGTCTAAATATTCAAAGCTGAAGGCCGCTAATCGCGAATATTTGTGGGTGTTCGACTCTTGCAACTCGATTAATCCAGCGAATATTAGGAAACGACTTTGCCGCTGTCTACATGGATCGAGTAAAGCCCTGCGCAAAGACGTGTGATAGCCTTCTTTTGATTAGACAACGTAATCCACTAGATCCAAATTAAATGCCTAACCGCGTAGTCAATTCTTCAATTTAACAAACGAAGTTGGCTCTATAAAAGCCGTAAGGACTCTTTCTTTTCTTATTTGAGATAAGAAAAATGAATTGGCTAATTGAGATTGCCTCCTTTTTAATAATTTAATATTCAACAAGACTCGAAAAACTGGTCACATCATACATTTTGCCAACACGGGCACATACAAGGAAATATATTAGTAGTTGAAGCAAAAATGGAACAAAAAATAAGTGCACAAAACAAAATGAAGAAGTTGAGAATGCGATGGTTTCTGGATCGGGAGAAGATGAGGATGAAAAGTCGAAGGTCGAGGAGTTTGACTGATTATTTTTGTGATTTCTTGTACATTAAGAGTCCATGAACAGAGCTGTAAGCAATGCATGGGATTTTACTTTTGGCTTTATGCATATGAATATTTGTATTGGGCAGCCTGTTAATTGCATGGTGACGTGAAGTAAGTTGGTGGGCTGCGAGGAGTTCCTTCCTCGGCCTTTCTTCTATTCTCTTATGGCGTGATGACTCGCCTGTCGTCTGGTTCCCCCATTCTTTCGTGCTATTTGTGGGTGTTCGACTCTTGCAACTCGATTAATCCAGCGAATATTAGGAAACGACTTTGCCGCTGTCTACATGGATCGAGTAAAGCCCTGTGCAAAGACGTGTGATAGCCTTCTTTTGATTAGACAACGTAATACAGTAGATCCAAATTAAATGCCTAACCGCGTAGTCAATTCTTCAATTTAACAAACGAAGTTGGCTCTATAAAAGCCGTAAGGACTCTTTCTTTTCTTATTTGAGATAAGAAAAATGAATTGGCTAATTGGGATTGCCTCCTTTTTAATAATCTAATATTCAACAAGACTCGAAAAACTGGTCACATCATACATTTTGCCAACACGGGCACATACAAGGAAATATATTAGTAGTTGAAGCAAAAATGGAACAAAAAATAAGTGCACAAAACAAAATGAAGAAGTTGAGAATGCGATGGTTTCTGGATCGGGAGAAGATGAGGATGAAAAGTCGAAGGTCGAGGAGTTTGACTGATTATTTTTGTGATTTCTTGTACATTAAGAGTCCATGAACAGAGCTGTAAGCAATGCATGGGATTTTACTTTTGGCTTTATGCATATGAATATTTGTATTGGGCAGCCTGTTAATTGCATGGTGACGTGAAGTAAGTTGGTGGGCTGCGAGGAGTTCCTTCCTCGGCCTTTCTTCTATTCTCTTATGGCGTGATGACTCGCCTGTCGTCTGGTTCCCCCATTCTTTCGTGCTATTTGTGGGTGTTCGACTCTTGCAACTCGATTAATCCAGCGAATATTAGGAAACGACTTTGCAGCTGTCTACATGGATCGAGTAAAGCCCTGTGCAAAGACGTGTGATAGCCTTCTTTTGATTAGACAACGTAATACAGTAGATCCAAATTAAATGCCTAACCGCGTAGTCAATTCTTCAATTTAACAAACGAAGTTGGCTCTATAAAAGCCGTAAGGACTCTTTCTTTTCTTATTTGAGATAAGAAAAATGAATTGGCTAATTGAGATTGCCTCCTTTTTAATAATTTAATATTCAACAAGACTCGAAAAACTGGTCACATCATACATTTTGCCAACACGGGCACATACAAGGAAATATATTAGTAGTTGAAGCAAAAATGGAACAAAAAATAAGTGCACAAAACAAAATGAAGAAGTTGAGAATGCAATGGTTTCTGGATCGGGAGAAGATGAGGATGAAAAGTCGAAGGTCGAGGAGTTTGACTGATTATTTTTGTGATTTCTTGTACATTAAGAGTCCATGAACAGAGCTGTAAGCAATGCATGGGATTTTACTTTTGGCTTTATGCATATGAATATTTGTATTGGGCAGCCTGTTAATTGCATGGTGACGTGAAGTAAGTTGGTGGGCTGCGAGGAGTTCCTTCCTCGGCCTTTCTTCTATTCTCTTATGGCGTGATGACTCGCCTGTCGTCTGGTTCCCCCATTCTTTCGTGCTATTTGTGGGTGTTCGACTCTTGCAACTCGATTAATCCAGCGAATATTAGGAAACGACTTTGCCGCTGTCTACATGGATCGAGTAAAGCCCTGTGCAAAGACGTGTGATAGCCTTCTTTTGATTAGACAACGTAATACAGTAGATCCAAATTAAATGCCTAACCACGTAGTCAATTCTTCAATTTAACAAACGAAGTTGGCTCTACAAAAGCCGTAAGGACTCTTTCTTTTCTTATTTGAGATAAGAAAAATGAATTGGCTAATTGGGATTGCCTCCTTTTTAATAATTTAATATTCAACAAGACTCGAAAAACTGGTCACATCATACATTTTGCCAACACGGGCACATACAAGGAAATATATTAGTAGTTGAAGCAAAAATGGAACAAAAAATAAGTGCACAAAACAAAATGAAGAAGTTGAGAATGCAATGGAATCTAAAGAGTTATAAAAAGGGCAAATGGTCAATTTCGCGTGACATCGCTCTTTGAATTTTCTCCTCTATAGGTAGCATAGATACGGTGCGCATTGCAACCCGTGGTATGGTTCAGATATACGTTTTACTCGATGAGTAATTTTAAGCTATGATCTACCATCTCAACTATAGAATGAGCTCATCTTATGGCTTTCTTTTGTCCCTCATGTCGTACTCGAGCATGCCCTATCTTTTTCTTTGATTTGCGTTAGATGCAGGAACAGATGAACTGATGAAAAAATTTCTGTCTACGAGATGTATCCTATACAGATCAATTTCTAAATATGGATTAGCTGTGCAAATGTGAAGCGAATCAATCGGATTTTGAGGAAGGAAGAATTACAAACACACATCACTTTAACAGCTATGCCTGGAAAGTTCGTGCATGCTTCTTTCTTCCAAATTCAATGCAACGTTCTCGATGGCCCCTGTTCAAATGTTGATTAGTAGAAAAGGATCGTAAAGTCAACCTTATAATTCTGGCAAAAGAGAAAATTCTCTGATGAGGAGGCTGGCAGAGAATAAATCCATGCAGAAGAACAGGACCACGACTTTGCCTAGCAAACTTCAATAGGTAGTTGTCGTAGTTTGTTGCCATCGATAGCCTTGCAAGTACGAGGCAGTAAATTCTAACCGCGTGATGATTCCTAAAGAGAACCAAAATCACCGTCTTGATCATATCACATAAATGGTCGATGTTATAAACACATCCTCTTCACACCGGACACAAGCAAACGTTGGAGTTGGGCTGAAGAATATAATCCACTTGCAGCAGGGATACGATACACGGTAAGCAAGAGGAGAGTCTGCTTTTACACAGAGTCCAATCCAAGTCGTTAAGTTATAACAACTCTTTGAATTCGAATTAAGCAGCATATCCCTTAGAATCCCCTTATTTTGCTCGGAATATGTGGACCCTCCATACACCCGGCGGTGCCAAATGTCAAAATATTGCAATGCCTCCTCACCAAGTTTTGCATGGAGTATTCAGCCCGATGCTCAACCGGCATCATGCCCCAAATTCATGAAAATGGACGAGGCAATTCCTCTTAAGATAATGGTTCTGTTGTGGTATATGAATCTCTGATGCAATGTTGACGCCTTAATTTTATTTAGGTTTATTTTATTAATTAAGTTTTTATTTTTATTTTGTCTTTTCGGATAAATAAAAAAAAAAACAAAGCAAAAAAAGTATAATAAGAAAAGCATAAGCAAAGCCCAGCCCAACCCTTTTCCTTTTTTCCTCCGCGCGGGCCCCAGGCCCACTCTCCTCCTCCTTCACCCCCGGCCCGGCCCCTTTCTCTCTTCTTCTTCCTCCTTCCCTCTTTTTCGCCTCTGCAACTCACGCGCGCAAGGGAGGCCGACACGCGAAGGACGGCCTACGGCCGAGGGGAGTAGGCCGACGTCGGCCGGAGGGGATAAGATCGCAGCGCCATTAATGCCGAGCGAGCTTCGCTGGAAAGCTCGATGGGACACCGGTTCAGCCAAGGGGAACCGGTGGGCAAGTTGAAGGCCGGCGGCCGAGGCCCTCCGTCGACCGGTTTTTCTTCGCCTATAAATAGGCGGCTGCAAGCACCGTCGGAGGTGGTGGCGAACTCGGAGACCTTCCACTGAGAGACATCAGGGAAGATCGAAGGGTGAGCACAGGGGAGAACTCGGATCGCGAGCTCAGCCAACCTCCACCGAGAGACTTCGGGGAAGGCCGGCGGCAAGCGAGTCCGAAAGGGCTAGATCTGGCCGGTGGAGGCTCGGATCTGGCCGGAGTGAGAGAAATCAAGGCCGAGGAAGGTCCAGCCGTGATCTGCGCCTCAGATTTGGGGTGATCGAGTCCCATCGCGGCCCGGACGCTGTACCACTGCCCCGACGCCGTCGCCGTGATCGAGTCACGCCCTGACGCCGCCACCGTTGCTCCTCCGTAAACCCTCGTTGTTCGCCGTGCCACCGTCGCTCGATCGTCGCCGCCGCGGTGTGGGAGCCCGTTCGTCGCCGTTGCTTTTCCCTCCTAGAAACCCTAGTTGCCATCATCGTTGTCTTCGCCGTCGTCGTTGCCGCCGCCGAGGCACCCCAACCTTTCCTCGGCGCCGCGAAACGGGAACCCTAGGGTTCCCGATTTTTTTCGGGTCGCAGCCCGGGTTGTCGGATCAGACTCCGGCCAGGGGACCGGGTAGGGATTCCACGTTTCAGGGGAGGCGGCGGGAGTCGGGTCGTTACCCGGGTCGGGTCCAGGTAGGGTTTCGCCGGGGAGTCGGGTCACGGAGCTGGTTTTTCGGGTCGGGCCAGGCGTCCCCAAACGCCCGGCCGCGACGTCGTTTTAAGGATTAAAAAAAAAAAAAAAACGAGTCGGGCCCGCGTAGCGGCCCGTCTCGCTTCGGGTCAACGACCCGGGTCGGTCCCAACCCGGGAACCCGACCCGGGTCGCATTTTGAAATAAAAAAAAGAGTAAAAATGTTTTAATAAAAAAATAAAAAAAAAAAAAAAAAGTATAAAAATATATTTTATTTTCCAAAAATCCGAGCCGGGCCCGTACGGGTCGACCCAACCCCAGGGATCGGACCCGGTTCGTTTTAATATAATATAATATTTAAAAATAATAATAATAATAATAAATAATTTATTTCCAGAAAATCAAAAATAATAAAAAATAGTAAAAAATGTTTTATTTTCAAAAAAATCAAGAAAAATCAAAAATACTTTATTTTCCGAAAAATATTAAAAAATATTAAAAATATATTTTATTTTCCGAAAAATCAAAAAAAATAAAAAATATTTCATATTTTGCAAAAAAAGCCAAAAAAATTCAGAAAAAGCCAAAAAGACTTGTATTTTTCCAAAAATACCAAAAAATAAAAAAAAATCCCTTTTATGTCCAAAAAATTAGAAAAAGACTCAAAAAATGTTTTTCCTCCCAAAATGCATGGAAAATCCCTCGAACATCCAAAAAAACCTCAAGGTTTAAACAAGATTAGGTACCGAAAGGGCATTAGTGATTAACTAGTGTAATCAAGTCCCCGATCCTAATTTCTCTGGTTGCGCAGGAGTGAGTATTTCTCCCAATACTTCGCTTGGGTTTCTAATCAACCCACCCCAAATCGATTAGTGGCGACTCCATTTTAAAAATTGATTTACAGGTTAAAAACTTAGACTATTAAAGTCGTGAATTGGTGGACTTGGGAGAGTCCGGGCATAACTAATTTCAGCCGAGCCATTAGCCTCCTTAGGCGCTCGTACCCGATTGCGGGCGCCGAAAGAAGAGGTCGCGACATGTAACACTTATTCTTGTGTACGACTACATCAAATTCAGAGGGGCACTCTGTAGGATGGATGCACCATTTTCAAGATGAACAAATTCCCCTTATCACCCCTCGATATTCTGCAAGCACATAGATCAGTTCCCATATCAAAAAATGAGCACTTGGACAGATAGAACCCCGATATCCTTTTCCCTGTAGATCCTTTATCCTAGATAGATGACTATCTAAGAGTCCATCATATCAAATGAAGAGAATTGGAAGAAGCTTGATTGGATGATTGAATTGAGAGAAGAAGGTAGAAGCACAGAGGCCCTTCACATCATAATAATTATAAAGTGTAGATCTTTAATTCACTGAAGTTGCTATGGTGTCAAACGAAAAAGTAGAGACTTTGGAATACAGAGTGCTAGTACGAGGACAAGTGTTGTAACAGTATCCATAGACATTCCAACCAGAGATAGTCATCTTGTCCATCTGGTCAATAGACTTCACACTAGAAAGTAGAATTAGAATGTTGAAGAACCGATCAAGTTTCTAACATGGAGAGTAGTTCATACTCTAGATTAACCTAAAAAACTGAGCATGTCACTGATCAAACTGACTCAGAGTCTCCACCAGGTCCCTCCAGTCAAAAGATAAAGTGCATAAAACCGGAGCTGTAATCAACGCATGGGATTTGACTTTTGGCTTTATGCGAATGAATGTGTAAAGGGCAACCTGCAAATTGCATGGCTTTTGACGTGGAAAAAAGTTTGTGGGCTTCCAGTCCTTCCTGTTAAAAGAACTATACAAAGTGCTAGTGATGTCAAGAACAGAGAAAAGAAAGAAGACTTCGAGAACAGAGGAAAGAAAGAAGGCGAAGCTAATGGAAAACCAGTAAGTGCTATCGAGCACAAAGGAAAGAGAGAAAGCGTCGAGAACAGAGGAAGGAAAGAAGCTGACGAAAATGAAGAAAGCAACAACAGAGATTATAGCACGTGTAGCATGTTTACATTGAGGAATCAGTATTCAGTTTTAAGTTTGTAAAGTCAAACTTTATGTTTTTGCTTTCAGTTAGTTAGTTGTTTTCATTATGTTGTCATCCTCCAGATTGATATAAAACTGATGAGGAAAGAGTAAATGAGTCGTCGAGTTCTTTGATGTAAGCGAACTCTCATTGAATAAGAATACACTTTGATTCTGCATCGTTTTCATCTATCTCTCTTTCTTTCACTCTCTGTTCTGTTCATCAAATTTCTTCATGGTATCAGAGCGGTTTCCTGAGAGTACAAATCATCTTCGTTCTCTATGAAAAGATGATGAATCTGCAACAGATTGAAGTCACATTCAAGCCTCATCGATCATTGTCTTCTGCTGCTAATGGTGGTATTTGTTCTTTGATTGTGGATCTGTGAATCTTTTACATCATTGAACAAGAACTGTGAGTTGTTCTTATGCTTCATCGAGATATTATCATCATCAGTGATATATTCACGACTCTGTACTGCAAAACCAGTAGGAGACTGTTTCTGTAATAGAGCATCTTCTAGGATCTAAAAGTGTAAGAATGGCAGGAAGAATGCAGAAATATCCATTCCCTATTCATGTTAACATCTCTAACTTTGTTACCATCAAATTAGCCAAAGATAATTTTCTTCTTTGGCAAGCTCAGTTTCATAGATTCTTGAGAAGCCAAGATCTATTTGGTTTCATTAGTGGAGAAAGTCCACCGCCTGCCAAATCATTGCAGGTTGAAGGAGAAGGTCAGGGTGCTGAAGTTATAAACCCTGATTAGAACGATTGGATCAAGACCGATCAACTTGTGTCTTCTTGGATTAGTGGAGTTGTTTCAGAAAACATACTCAGTCTGATAATTGGCTTGGATACTGCATATGAGGTATGGCAAACCCTACTCAATCGATTCACACAAAAATCTGTGGCTAGAGAATTTGAGTTGAGAGGAAAGTTGCAAGCATGTCAAAAGCGTGATCGAGCATTGGCTATATATCTCAAAGAATATAAATCAATATGTGATCAACTCAATGCAATAGGGAAACCTATAGATGAGATAACAAAGTTGTTCGGAGTTTTGGAGGGTTTAGGATCTGAGTATGAGAGTTTTAAAACCACAATATACTGCTTGAAACCTCAACCGCAGTATGATGAGGTGATATCACACTTAGAAAGATTCGAAGCAAGGTTACGTAACTACTCTTCGAATCGGTTCGGTTCTAACCGAGCCTATTATGGTCAAAGGAAAACCGATGTCCCGCGAGAGGAAGATCTTGACAGAGAACCTGCACAACAAAATGTTAGTTTTGGAGGACCAAGAGGATATAGTCGTGGAGGTAGAAGTTATGGAAGAGGACGTCCCTTCAACAATCGATATCGCAACTATGGATATCTTGGAAGAAATATGAGCTACAGACTAAATAATTTGAATCATGATCAGGAAGGACATCAATTCAAGCAATTCAATACTTTCTCTGGCGTTGGTTCTGGTCAAGGCTTTAGACCATATGCTGGTTCTTCACAAAGGAATCCAGATACCAAGTCATATCCCTCTAACTCTTCAAATCTAACTCTTCACAAAAATTTGCAGGTAGATAAAATAACAGATAACACTCGTTTAGAGTGTCAGATCTGCAAACGTCCTGGACATGATGCACTTCACTGTTGGTATAGATTCGACAACTCATATCAAGCTGAGGAAATACCAACAACACTAGCAGCAATGCATCTTGAAGAATCGAATGGTAATGAGTGGTATCCAGACACTGGCGCAACTGCTCACATCACTGCTAATGCTGGTATTCTTCATAATTTCTCTAAACACATTGGCAATGATACAGTTATGATTGGTAATGGCTCGTGCCTACCTATTACACATATTGGTGATGCATTACTACATATTGCAGTGGATTCTTTACCTCTGAATGATGTGCTAATTGTTCCAGAAATTAAGAAAAACCTTCTGTCAGTTTCAAAACTAACATATGATTATCCATGTTCATTTGTCTTTGACAAAACTGGTGTGTATATAAAGGACAACTTCTCCAACACAACCAAGATGCTCGGAAGGAAGGTTAAAGGGCTCTACCGTGTGGATCCTCATATTACAGAGGTCTTTTTTACTCAAAAACACAGGACAGTTGGAGAAGATGTGTGGCATCAACGATTAGCTCACACGAACTTGAAAATCTTGAAGTATATGAAGACTCAGCAGTTGATTCACTGTAATACAAAGCTACAGTCTATATGTAGGAGTTGCCGAATAGCTAAAAGTACTGCTTTACCATTTCCATCATCATACTCTGTAGCCTCTATGCCTTTAGAACAGATTCATTGTGACATCTGGGGGCCTTCTCCAGTTAACTCATTTCAAAACTTCAAGTATTATGTGATTTTTGTGGACAACTTTTCTCGATTTAGTTGGATCTATCCACTGAAACTGAAGTCAGATTTCTATAATGTCTTTCTCATGTTCCAGAGGTTAGTAGAAAATCAGTTTGATTGTAAAATCAAAATCTTCCAATGTGATGGTGGAGGAGAATTCATCAGTCACAAATTCAAGTCTCATTTACAGAACTGTGACATTCAACAGCGTATGTCCTGTCCTTACACACCAGAACATAATGGAATCCCTGAAAGGAAGCATCGACACATTGTTGAGTTTGGTCTGGCTATGCTTTATCATGCAAAACTTCCTTTGAAATTTTGGGTTGATGCATTTATAACAGCCAATTATATTGTTAATATTCTTCCCACTCCAAAGTTACAAATGCAGTCGCCCCACAGTAAGCTATATCAGCAACAGCCAAATTATGACCATCTCAGAATCTTTGGCTGTGCGTGTTATCCATGTCTTAGACCCTATGCACAGCACAAGTTTGATCCAAGATCTCTTACCTGTGTATTTCTGGGTTATAGTGATCGCCATAAGGGATATCGATGCCTTATTCCCACCACTGGTCATATCTACATAAGTCTTCATGTTATATTTGATGAAAGTTTCTTTCCTTTTACTCAGAAATTGGCCACAGACTATCTCCATTATACAAAACTATATCAACTGTGGACAGAGGAAGTCCAATTCTTCGATTCTCCAAGTGAAGATCGCATATAGTCCAAATTACCTCAACATACAGGTCATTTACAAGACACCAGCATCATCACTACAGCTCATTTACAAGAGTCTCCTAGTCCAGAATCATCTTCAACTTCATCTTCGTTACATATGTCATCTGCTAGTTCTTCGAGTCCAGCATCATCCTCAACCTCATCTTTGTTACATCTACCACCTACCACTTCTGCAGAGTCAGGAGTTCCTATTTCCACAACTGAATTAGCAGGTGACCTCGCTATTGATCAAACTCCTTCTACTTCTGAAATTGCCTCACAAGGTATACTATCTACTCATCCTATGCAGACCAGATCTAAATCTGGTATTATAAAGACCAATCCTCGATATGCCTGCATTGCTGAATATAAGGTGCCTTCTGAACCACGATCACTTAAATCTGCTCTAGCAAATCAAGGATGGCATAAAGCAATGCAAGATGAAATGGATGCATTAGATGAAAACCAGACTTGGATCTTAGTTCCTCGAACAGATCAAATGAATGTTATAGGCTGCAAGTGGGTATTTAAGACAAAACTTGCACCAGATGGCAGTCTTGATCGTTTGAAAGCTCGGTTAGTAGCTAAGGGCTTTCATCAGGAAGAAGGAGTGGACTTTACAGAAACATTTAGCCCTGTTGTCAAGCATGCCACTATCCGCATTGTACTTTCTGTGGCAATGATAAAGAACTGGTCGATCCATCAACTCGATGTTAAAAATGCATTTCTTCATGGAAACTTGAATGAAACAGTATACATGGAGCAACCTCCTGGCGTTGTACATCCACAAAAATCACAATATGTCTGTCTTCTTAAGAAGTCCCTTTATGGTCTTCGCCAAGCACCGCGTGCTTGGTTCGACAAATTCAGCAATTTCTTGCTTGAAGCTGGTTTTTTCTGTAGTACCACTGATCCATCTCTTTTTATACTGCGTAATGGACAAGAGACAGTACTTCTGCTACTGTATGTTGACGATATTATCTTGACTGGCAGCTCAGATAAGTTGCTCCATACTTTGATTCATTCCCTTAGTCTTCAATTTCATATGAAAGACCTTGGTCATCTTCATTATTTCCTAGGAATTGAAGCTAAGCGCACCTTTACTGAGCTATTTTTATGTCAAACAAAATATGCACTTGATTTACTTACACGAGCCCACATGATTGATTGCAAACCCATCTCAACTCCTTTGTCCCTAAGACCAATCATCTTGAAATCTGATGATACTCTTCTATCCAATCCTGTTGAATATAGAAGTTTAGTTGGTAGCCTGCAATATCTGAGCATCACTCGTCCTGATCTTGCCTTTGCCACAAATTTGTTATGCCAGAAAATGCAATAGCCTACTATAGGCGATCTTCATAAGTTGAAAAGGGTACTTCGATATGTCAAAGGCACAGTTAATCTTGACATTTTCATTCGTTCACACAGCTCTATGAAGTTATATGGATTCTCTGATGCGATCAATACGGCCGTGTTGAGACCAGACGTTCAACAACTGGTTTCTGTACCTATCTTGGTTCGAATCTCATTTCATGGGCAGCTAAGAAACAACCTACTGTCTCCCGCTCCTCCACCGAAGTAGAATACAGGGCCCTTGCTTCTGCTACAGCTGATCTCACTTGGATTAGTTTTGTTCTCCGTGATATTGGACAATCTCTGCACTCTCCCACTCTCCTCTTTTGTGATAATCAGTCTGCTATTTCACTTACAGCAAATCCTGTTCTCCATGCTCGCACAAAACATATTGAATTCAATTTTCACTTTGTTCGTGAGAAAGTTTCTTCTGGTTCTCTCCGAGTTCAGTATGTTCCGAGCATGCGTCAGCTTGCTGACATTTTTACTAAAGCTTTATCACGGCTCACACACTCTACTCTTCGAATCAAATTGGGCATGGATTTTTTACCCCTTTTCAATTAGCGGGGGGATGTTAAAAGAACTATACAAAGTGCTAGTGATGTCAAGAACAGAGAAAAGAAAGAAGACTTCGAGAACAGAGGAAAGAAAGAAGGCGAAGCTAATGGAAAACCAGTAAGTGCTATCGAGCACAAAGGAAAGAGAGAAAGCGTCGAGAACGAGAGGAAGGAAAGAAGCGACGAAAATGAAGAAAGCAACAACAGAGATTATAGCACGTGTAGCATGTTTACATTGAGGAATCGGTATTCGTTTTAAGTTTGTAAAGTCAAACTTTATGTTTTTGCTTTCGTTAGTTAGTTGTTTTCATTATGTTGTCATCCTCCGTTGATATAAAACCGATGAGGAAAGAGTAAATGAGTCGTCGAGTTCTTTGATGTAAGCGAACTCTCATTGAATAAGAATACACTTTGATTCTGCATCGTTTTCATCTATCTCTCTTTCTTTCACTCTCTGTTCTGTTCATCAAATTTCTTCACTTCCTTCCCCGGCCTTTCTTTCTCCCTCCATTTTGTCGTCTGGCCCCTCCTTAATTCTTTCGTCCTATTTTTGGATGTTCCACCATTGCGACTCAATTAATCCAGCGAATATTAGGAAACAACTTGTTAAAATATGTCTCGAGTTTGAGTCCAATGTGAAATTCCGAATATTCCGAATTGGATATGTTGCGAATGTTCGAAATTGAACAAAGAAGATCCGAAGATCAACTTCCCAAAGTTTAAATTTGCGTTGGAGAATTCGGCTGCTGAGATAGGAAAGTTCAACTTCAACTTGGATTTGGATTTTGTTTAAAATATATAGAGATATGTTTTGGATAAAATCGTTTTAGATAGGAAACAGAATCCTATGAGAAGTTGGCAAAAGATTAAGGGTTTCACTTATATATAGACTTGTGACCATGGGTGGTAGGTGTGGATCACAAATTATCTTGAAGCGCCGCGTGAGTGCTTGGTGTTCCGCCGTTGATCATGAAGAGTTGGTCTTGAAGCGCCGTCTAGTCGTCGAGTGCTTGGGAGGGATTTTCTTTGTTGTTCTTGTCCGTGAATTACATCCAAGAAGATTTAGTGTTCAAGCCAATTAAATCTTGTGATAAGATTTGCGTGTAATTCCTTCGTGAGATTGAGAGGAATTCTGGGGCTAAACACTGTGGGCGTTATTGGGTGTAATTGGGGCTTGGGAAACAACTAGAGAGTGTTTGAGTGACTTGAGTGTGTAATCTCATTGTATCGCTTGATCTATAGTGAAATTCGCTGCTGCTCTCCCCGTGGACGTAGGTCTTTACGATCGAACCACGTAAATCTAGTATCCAATTTATTTTCTTCTTCTATCTATTATATTGTTCGATCGCTCACCTTTTCGCAACAAGTGGTATCGAGCCAGGTTTGGCTGAGTTGAAGCGAATCGATGGCGACGAAGAAGTAAAAGTGAGAATCGACGAGATTTGATGGGAAGGATTTTAGTTTCGGAAGATGCAGATTGAAGATTATCTTTATCGATGAAACCGCACTTGCCCTTGTCTGCGGGAGAAACCAGAGGCAATGAAGCAAGCTAATTGGGATTTGCTGATAGACGAGCTATGGGCGTTATTCGATTGACGTTGGCTCGTAACGTCGCGTTTAACATCCCGAAGGAGAAGACCACTTGTTGATTTGATGCAAGCCCCGTCGATATGTATGAGAAGCCCTCTGCGATTAACAAGGTCTTTTGATGCGACGTCTGTTTAATTTGAAGATGAGCGAAGGTGCATCGATTGCAGATCATATCAATGAACTCAATGTGATTGTTAGTCAATTGAGTTCGCTGAGATTGACTTTGAAGATGAGGTACGTGCTTTGATTCTCGTTATCCTCATTGCTTGATAGTTGGAATACTACTCATTATCGCTGTTAGTAATTCCTCCGGGTCAACAAGTTTGACGTTTGATGGGGTTCGAGATTTGATTCGAGCGAGGATATTCGTAGAAGAGAATCGCGAACTCAGTATCTCGCTTTGCTTTAGTAGGTGAAAATAGAGGAAGATCTAGAACACGTGTGGGTAACGGAGTACTAATATGAACAAACGTAGTCAATCTAGGACTCGCTAATGTTGTCTGTTGGAGTTGTGGCAAGAGGGGGCATCTTAGAAGGGATTGCCTTAAGTTGAAGAATGAAAAGGGTAAGGGAATTATAGTTGATTCTGCAGATAATGTTGCAGATGTAGCTGATGATGCCGGCTATGTCTTGTCTGTCACTGATTATTCATCGTTTGATGGATGGATTATGGATTCTGGTTGTTCTTTTCATGTCACACCAAATAGAAACTGGTTTATCACTTATCAGTGCACGGGTAGTGGTAAAGTCCAGGTTAGGGAACAACGCTGAGTGCGATGTTGTGGGTGTTGGTGATGTTAAAATCAGAATGCATGATGGTATTGTGAGGACATTGACTGGAGTAAGGCATGTTCCAGAATTGAAAAAGAACTTAATTTCTTTGGGTGCCCTAGATTCAGCTGGTTGCAGGTATTCTTCAGAAGATGGAATTCTGAAGGTTGTTCGAGGTGCCATGGTAATAATGAAAGGAATCAAGTACGGAGGCCTGTATAAACTTCAAGGTGAGACAAGTGACAAATTTCGCTGTGAAGACGTCGGATGCATCTGTTCGAGAGTCTATTGACCGCTCGAGGAAGACTCCGGGTGTTTGTGCCAATGCACAAGTTTGATGCTGGTGTCAGGATCTCGCGGTTGAGAGCTTTGATCGAGACGGAGACTAGTAAGTCGATCAAGCATGTGCAGACTGACTATAGCATGGAGTTCTGCTCGGAGCTAGCAAATAAATTCTTCATGAAAGATGGCATAGTGAAACACCGCACTAGTGCCAATAAATCACAACAATTTGCAGAATTGATGAGCAGAACATTACTAGAGACGGCCTGGAAAATTATCTCTAGTGCTGGTATTGCTAGGAGAATCCTAGCTGATGTGCTTAGTACGATGAGCTGCTTGGTGAATAGATCCCCATCAACTGCTATTGAATGGCGGACTCCTGAAGAAGTGTGGTCAGGTAACGTTGCTGGTTATTCTATCATTAGAATGTTTCGTTGCTCGTGTTATTTTCGAGTGAGTGATGGTAAGATCGATGGGAGGGCAAGGTGCATATTCCATGGCTATGCACAAGGTGAGCGGGGTGATCGGTTGTGGTGCCCGGATATAAATTCACTGTTAACAGAGAAAGTTACTTTTGACGAGTCTCCGCATACTTCGGCTAGGAGTGATTATAGCAGTGTTCAAACGGATCTGAACGGTGTTCAGCTTGAGTTGGAGTTGCGACCAGAAACTCCTGAGGTGACAAGTACGAGTACTAGAAAAGTAATCGACACAGATGGTGCTCATAGCGAGGTGGAGCCTATAGAGCCAATGTTTGCTGTAACTGCTGATATTGACAAGGTATGTATTCGATCTCCTGATAGATATGGATGCAACAATGGTTTTGCTTAATCTATGGTTAAGGAGGTTGCGTCGGAAAATCCTAGCGGAGCAGTTAAAGGTGCATGTGGAGTTGGTATTCTGATAAGGTCCTCAGTTATGGCGAAGTTCAAGCGAGGCTTGGACTTGGATAATATCTGTGGCGGTTGAGCCCATCGGGGGCTATGGAAGAGTAGTAGCAGAGTTTGAATTTTTGTGAAGCGATTGTGACATGGCTCAAACGTCGAGCCAAGGTGGAGATTGTTAAAATATGTCTCGAGTTTGAGTCCAATGTGAAATTCCGAATATTCCGAATTGGATATGTTGCGAATGTTCGAAATTGAACAAAGAAGATCCGAAGATCAACTTCCCAAAGTTTAAATTTGCGTTGGAGAATTCGGCTCTTTGAGATAGGAAAGTTCAACTTCAACTTGGATTTGGATTTTGTTTAAAATATATAGAGATATGTTTTGGATAAAATCGTTTTAGATAGGAAACAGAATCCTATGAGAAGTTGGCAAAAGATTAAGGGTTTCACTTATATGTAGACTTGTGACCATGGGTGGTAGGTGTGGATCACAAATTATCTTGAAGCGCCGCGTGAGTGCTTGGTGTTCCACCGTTGATCATGAAGAGTTGGTCTTGAAGCGCCGTCTAGTCGTCGAGTGCTTGGGAGGGATTTTCTTTGTTGTTCTTGTCCGTGAATTACATCCAAGAAGATTTAGTGTTCAAGCCAATTAAATCTTGTGATAAGATTTGCGTGTAATTCCTTCGTGAGATTGAGAGGAAATCGGGGCTAAACACCGTGTGCGTTATTGGGTGTAATTGGGGCTTGGGAAACACCGAGAGAGTGTTTGAGTGACTTGAGTGTGTAATCTCATTGTATCGCTTGATCTATAGTGAAATTCGCTGCTGCTCTCCCCGTGGACGTAGGTCTTTACGACTGAATCACGTAAATCTGGTGTCCGATTTATTTTCTTCTTCTGTCTATATTATTGTTCGATCGCTCACCTTTTTCGCAACACAACTTGTCCACCGTCCACATGCATCGGGTAAGATTTTACCCGTGGACGCGTGATGGCCTTCTTCCAATATTACTTTTAATGATGTAATCCGCTATATCCAAATCAAGTACGTTACCGTTTAGACAAATTTTCAATTTAAAAATGAGATTGGCTATATAAAATTTCCATGAACTCTTCCCTTTCTTATCCGAGACAAGTAAAATGAATTGGTAAATTGGCACTGCCTCCTTTCATAATTTAAATTCGACAAAACTCGAAAAACTGATCACATTACATTTCTCTAATCGGTGCACATAGATAGGAATTCATTAGCAATTGAAGCAAAAATAAGACAAAAAATAAGTGCAAAAAACAAACTGGAGAAGTTGAGAATGGAATGTGATCTAAAGAAGTTATAAAAAAAAGGGTAAAGTGATCAATTTCACGCAACATTACTCTTTTGAATTTTTCCCTCTGTAGGTAGCATAGATATGGTGCACATTGCATCCCATGGCATGGCTAGGATATACGTCTTACTCTATGAGTAATTTTTAGCTGTGATCTACCATGTCAAGTATAGAATGAGCTTCTCTCATAACTTTCTTTAGTCTCTCACGTCGTACTCGAGTGTCTCGAGTGTATCCTATATTTTTCTTGCGTTCGTGTACGATAAAGTAATGGATGAACTGATGCAAAGACTTCTGCAAACAAGAAGCATCCTACACAGATCAATTAATGAATATGGGTTATCTATGAAAAACTGAGGCGAATCAATTGGTTCTTCTTTTCTTTTTTTTTTTCTTTTTTTGAGGAAGTGAGGATAAAAAACACACACCACTTTTAATTCCTGACTTCTATGTATTATTCCCATCGCCCATGAAGGATATAACAGCTGACAGCTGTGCCTGGAAAGTTCGTGCATACTTCTCGCTTCAACATTCGAAGGAACATTGTCGACGGCGCTTTGGTTGGTAAAGAGGATTGTGCAGTCAATTTTATAATTATTGCAAAAGAGAAAAGTCTCTGATGAGGAGGCTGGCGGAGAAAAAATCCATGCACGAGAACAGGACAACGATTTTTCCTAGGAAACCTCGATCGGTAGTCATCGCAGTCCGTCACCATCACCCGTCTTGAAGAGAACCAAAATCAGCCGTCCTGATTAAATCACATAAATGATCGATGTTATAGACACATCCTCCTGACACCAAAAACAAGCAAACATTGGGGCTGGGCTGAACAATATAATCCACTTCCAACATGGAGTACGATACATGGGAAGCAGGAGAAGAGTCAGATTTTACACATTAAAAGTCCAATCCAAGTGGCTGAGTCATAACAACTCTTTCAATTCGATTTTGGCAGCATATCCTTTAGAATCCCCCTATCTTGCTCAGATTATGAGGAACCTCCATACGCCCGGCGGTGCCTAATATCAAAATATTGCAATGGCTCCTCACCAACTTTTGCATGGAGGATTCAGCCCGATGCTCAACCAGTGTCATGCCCCAAATTCACGAAACTGAAGTGGGCAACTCCTCTTAGGATTGTGGTTCTGTGGTTGTATATGAATCTCTGATGCAACATATATTCGTGTACGACTACATCAATTTCAGAGGGGGACTCTGTAGGATGGATCCACCATTTTCAAGATGAACAAATTCCCCTTATCACCCCTCGATATTCTGCAAGCACAAAGATCAGTTTCCATATCAGTGGACTGCCTTTCTCTGTCATTATACCATAAATACATGGGAGTCAAGCAAACGTCACAAATTATTGCTGAGAATGGAATCCCCTTGCCAATAGTTTCTGGTGCTTAATTTCAGGCTCTCACTTCTACATAGTTAATAATCCCGAAAACAATAGAAATGGAGCAAAAATGTTATATTATCATCACATCATGCAAACTGAGCACAACCAGTAAAGCTGCTGCAGTAAGCAGAAAATTATGAATTTATCAATTATCTCCATTGCATTTTTAGCTTTCTGCCAAGTTTAGGCCCAGCTATTAGGCTAGGATTCTAGAAAGAAGGGATGTGATGTATAATATGGGTTGAGCTGAATTAATCATACAAGTGGCGTCGATTACTATTAACAAGAAATATCTTGCCAGATATAGCTTTTATTGAGTCAATGAAATAAGAAATTAGGAAATCAAACTGCTCACCTTATCTCTTCATCCAAGTAAGTGATCTCCAACTGACCACGGCCACTTCCTGGATTTTTTATAGGTATCTGAGAAGTGTAAAAAAATAGCGGTAAGATAGACATTCAATGGTTGAAAAAGCATAGAGATATCTTGAGGCAGGACGCCATGAAAACTATCTATGGGACAGTAACGAACTATTCCTTCCAATTAACATAAGCCAATGCAAAAAGAAACATACTGAGATGGAAATGGGCTGTTCAAAATCATACTAGCGTATAAACCAGAGAGACTGATGGTTTGAAATTCGACCGGTTGAACCTTTTTATTTGAAACATTTAGTTTAGTTAAACTGAATGCTTTTCTATATGTAATAATGAAACTTTTAACGTGAATTCCCATCGAGCCATCCCCATCTAGATCAGATGGTGAGTATGTGGTTATAATTCACGAAGGCATGGCTTCCAATCTCCATAAGTGCAAATTACTTTGTTATCTTGAAGGGACTCAGTTATTATTTGATAATTGGTTTGCCTCATTAATATCAAAGAAGGTGCTTGCCCAATTGGATAAGAGCTTGGCGCACATCACTATGAGCATCTGAACCATGGTTGCAAATCGTTCGCTTATCTGTTGAAAGTCATCTTTACTCTTTTACCTTTCATATAATGTTTGATGAATTCTCTCCAATTTTCATTATAATAATAGTAACTGACCTCATGGTAGAGAGAACGCCAGGGAAACAATGTGCGGTCAACTTATAGGTATGCTTTTCAATCTATGCGAGTGATGGAAAAAAAAAATTAACATCTTGAGCAATTACTCTGCTAGAGGAGAAATATGGAGTCATAGACTTATAGGGTGAAGATATAAAGTAAAGGATCAGGTCAGTAATAAAGGTAAGACTTACCAAACCAGCAATTCTCAAAAAGTCAAATTTAACAGCCACTCGTCTTGCATTTAGAGGGACCAAATTAGCCGTTGCCTGCGAAAATTTGGCCCCGAAAAATGAATTCTCGATCATCGCACAGTTATGTTACAAAATGATATCGCTGGCGATGATATTGATTAGAAATAAGTAAAATTACTACGACCGAACTTCTCATTGTGATCAATTTTCCCCTAGTCAATAGTAGATCTGGCCAAAAATAGAGCATAATAGGTAAGCCGGGAAGCACATTTGATTGCTTGCACCTGAAGATAGAAACTAGCTGAAATCTGCCATCATCTCACTTGTTAAGCAGAATCATCGAACTAGTTAGATTTTTCTTCCGCATTTCCGCAGGGCAATTTTAAGGGTCCGTTCGTTTCGCGGAAAATGACTTCCGGGAAAATGTTTTCCGGATTTTCCGGTGTTCGGATGGCAGAAAATAAATGGTCAAGGAAAATATTTTCCGGTCAAAGGAAAATTTTCCCATCAAATCGTGGAAAATGATTTCCTCTTTTGAAAAGAGGAAATCATTTTCCGTCGCACGCTCTCATCTTTCATTTTGTTTTTATGCTTTCTTTTCTTTTCTTTTTTCTTTTCTTTCTTTCCTATTCATCTTCTTCTTTGACTCGACCGGCCATGGCGGCGTCCGGCGACCGTCCGCGGCCGGCGACTGCCGCAAGCTAGCGGCCGGCGACCTCGCCGGCCTCGCCCCGAGCCGGCGCGGCTCCGCCTAGCCCGATCTGGCGAAGCCGAGATCGGGCCTCGCCAGATCGGGCGAGGCGGATCTCTCGCCGGCCTGGGCGGAGCTCGTGGCTCGCCAGATCCGGCGAGCTGGGCGGGGCTCGGGCCTCGCCCGAGCTCGTTGCGAGCTTCGCCGAGCTACGCGAGCCGCGAGCTAGCCGGATCCGCGGCGGCGGAGCTCGGGCTCCCGATCCGAGCGAGCCCGAGCTCGCGGCTCGCCGAGCCCGGCGAAGCTCGCGGCGAGCTTGGGCGAGATCGGCCGAGCCTCGAGCTCGCCGGATCTGCCGTGAGCGGCCGGCCATCGTCGGGCGGGGAAGGAGGCGGCGGCGGCGGCGGCGGAAGGAGGAGGAAGAAGGAGGAGGAAGGAGGCGGCGGCGGAGGAAGGAGGAAGGAAAAAATAAAAATAAAAAGAAATAAAAAAAATAAAAATTTCGATTTTTTAAAAATATAAATAATTAAAAATTCATTTTTTTAAAAAAATATAAAAAATAAAATTAATTTTTTGATCAATTAAAAATATTAAAATTCAATTTTTGATAATTTTTCCCAAACAATTAAATGAGCTAACGAACGGTGGAAAATATTTTCCACTCAAATTTTAGGTTTTGGCCGAACACCGGAAAATAGAGTCATTTTCCTGGAAAATGACTTCCAGAAAATATTTTCCGGAAACATGATATTTTCCGCGAAACGAATGGACCCATGTAAACCATAACAATTCTAAGCTAGAAAGCAGTGGACTATTAGTGTCGCTGACCACTGATTCCACTCTTGACTGATAATCGAGGAAACAGAATTGACACTGAATTCTATGGTACCATACCAGTGTTTTGAGTCTTCACCATAACGAATCACAGGCTACGGAACACTGTTCACTTCTCCAGTAATCTTTCTATACACATACTATAACAGTTGCGAATTGCAAATATAGACAGACCTACAGTTGCCAAGGTAATACCTCTATACTCTCTCCTCTCAAAGTACACAGAAATAGAAGTGGTACAAGATCATTGGGAAATTACGTAGTTAATAAACAGAAACATGAGAAAAGAGAGAGCAATAGTCTAAAAAAAACCTGATTAAAGAATGGCCAAGTTTCCATGTTTTGAGCCCTTAAAGTATCGACGTTGATTGCCCGGTAGATTTTGCCATTTGGCCTTAAGAACTTCGGTCTCTGCCATGGGCATTTGAAATGCTTGATTATGCAGATTACAAGATGCAAAAATTACAGCGATATATCTGATCAATTGGCAAGAGGTCAATGATTACGTGAATTGCTTAAACAATCCCAAGCAGCCCCTCTCACGGTGGAAGAACAGATAATAACTATTTATACAGGAACGAATAGTTATCTTGATTCATTAGAAATTGGACAGGTAAGGAAATTTCTCGTTGAGTTACGTACTTACGTAAAAACGAATAAACCTCAATTTCAAGAAATTATATCTTCTACTAAAACATTTACTAAGGAAGCATAAGCCCTTTTAAAAGAAGCTATCCAGGAACAGAAGGAACACTTTCTACTTCAGGAACAAGGATAGTAGAAATAAATAAATTGATCACTCTTCATCTTTGCGTATTAAATTAATCTTTACTTAATTAATTAAGTAATATAATATTTTTTTCTTTTTTAATTTAAAGAATATTAATATTCTTTAAATAATTTGATATTCGCTCTATTTTCATTTTCTATTAAAAAAAAAATTCATTTTAAATATAAAAAAAAATGAATATAAATTAATAGAAAATAGAATATAAGAAAGAACATAAAAAAGCTAAGCTAAACGACGTATTATAAGCGTTTCTTATTTTGAGCCCTTAAAGTTTCCATGTTTTGAGCCCTTAAAGTATCGACGTTGATTGCCTGGTAGATTTTGCCATTTGGCCTTAAGAACTTCGGTCTCTGCCATGGGCATTTGAAATGCTTGATTATGCAGACTACAAGATGCAAAAATTACAGCGATATATCTGATCAACCGGACAAAAAAAGGAAAAGAAAAAGACTCAGATAAAGAACTAGATCAAACACTTCGCATGTGACATTGACGAAGAAGCACATGAGGAAAACGCAGAGTGGCAACCATCATATGCAGAATGTTAATTCTGCCAAACCCTTAGCAAGATACACTAAGAAAATAAGCACTAAGACAGATAGAATCCTTTTCCCTGTAGATCCTTTATCCTAGATACATAACTATTTAAGAGTCCATTATATCAAATGAAGAGAATTCGAAGAAGCTTGACTGGATGATTGAATTGAGAGAGGAAGGTAGCTGCACAGAGGCCCTTCACATCATAATAATTATAAAGTGTAGATCTTTAATTCACTGAAGTTGCTATTGTGTCAAACGAAAAAACAGACTTTGGAATACAGAGTGCTAGTATGAGGACAAGCGTTGCAACAGTATACATAGACATTCCAACTAGAGATGGTCATCTTGTCCATCTGGTCAATAAACTTCACACTAGAAAGTAGAATTAGAATGTTGAAGAACCAATCAAGTTTGTAACATGGAGAGTAGTTCAAGCTCTAGATTAACCTAAAAAAACTGAGCATGTCACTCATCAAACCAATTCAACGAGTCTGCGCCAGGTCCCTCCGGCCAAAAGATAAAGTGCATAAAAGTGGGAAAACTTTCTTCCCTGCGTCTGCAAAACTGATTTGGATGTTGTATAGATAAGCTCCCATTTACCATTAAGCAATTCGGATTGGAGAGGCTCCTTCACTGTGTTAACCGCCTCAAGCTTACGCGCAATCTGATCAAGTAAATAATTCCCATCAACGGATGAATTTTTTAATACATCAAAATCATAGTGTGCCTTTCGGATTTTGAGCATTCAATTGACTGAATAATATCACGTGGTACTCAAGGACTCGGTGGCAATTAGTATTACATCTAACCGGCCATCAAGGCTCGACTTGAGTACAAGTAGACATAAACAAATGGTCAACATTGATATTCTCCTACATCATTGAAGCATTTGAGAGGCGTTTCTGATGGGTTTCTGCTGGGAACATTTTTCCATCAGAATATATATCGCAATATCCCATCAACTTTTCCAAATTTGATCAATTCGAAACTATCTGAAAGCACACCAAGGTGAAATACAAATGTCATGTCGTTCTCTTTTTAAAATCAATCCTATATAAAAATGAACGTGTCTTCACTGAAAGACGCCAAAAGTAGCTACTTCAACGTGTTTTCCATAGAAGCAGACAAATTTCCTCCTTCAACCTCGTCAAAATGCCAAACAGCAATATAGCAAAATGACGCTTATATTTCAACCGCAAAGTCCACAGTGATAAAACTCCACAGCTCATCTCCAACGTATGGTTCCGCTTCCCCGAGATTCATCACTCGACAAGATCGAACGAAACGAGGACGTGCCTGAATTCAAGGCCTCACCTGATCGACGCGTTGTTGGTCCTCGGGAGTGGCTTCGGCGCCGCGGTCGAGGGGAGCGATGGCGTCGAGCAGCTCCCCTTCAACCTCCGGACGCCCTCGCCTTTCGTCACGAGTCCCGAGAAGAAGGAGACCCCGCTTCTCGACGGGGACGAGGCAGCGCGAGCGCCGGGCAAAAGCAGCCTGCGCGCGGGAAGCGAGACTGCGAGGGCGTCGGGTGCGTAATTCGATGGAAGTTGAAAGGGCGGCAGGAGGATAGGCGGAGCCGAGGGAGGAGGAGGAGGAGGAGGGTGAAGAGTCCGGAACCGAGCAGTGCAGGAGGACGAAGCGTGGGAAGAAGAAAGCGCCATCTCCACGCTCAGTGGTCGGCTAGTGATGACGACTGGGGAGCTTGATTGCATTCTTTCTCGGCGTTCATCCTCTCCGTACTTCTTCTGCAGACGCAGACGTTTGTCGTCCGGACAATTTCATCGAACGTGGCAAAAAATATCGTCAGTGTTGTGTCCTTTCTTTCTTTCTTTCCTCATCGCCACGAAAAATTCTTGCACAATCGATTCTCTCCCTTGATGATTAAAAATGAAATAAATCCGCATGATGATAAAGTCAAATTCAAAAAAGGAACTTAGTCGCTAACAGACAATCCTTCCGTGAGATGTAAAAATCGTGTAATATAAATTCGTTAGATATAAAAGTCGTGTGATATATATCAATAAGTGTAAAAGTCGAAATATATATAAAATATTGGCCATCGTCAATATAAAGAGTTTTGCAAATTATTGGTGATCTCTGGAACATGCAATGATGAGAGTGGGGATGCACGAATCGGAACCGTTATTCGGTTCGGATTCCGTGTGGTTCAGGTTAAAAATGTTGGAGGTTATGGGTTTGAGAGAGAAGAAGCGGTTACTTGAAGTATTACACCAAGAGACGTCAAGTTTGGAACGCTTCAACAAATAATATTCCTCCAACGTAGAGGAAATCCTAGAGTTTATATATGCAAGCTATTGGGCTCCGGCCCATATGGACCCAAATAACCGTGTTTTTACCTATTGGGCTTATATGTGAACATATTATTTTTGGATCATATTAACAATATATCCAACAATCTCCTCCTATGTTCACCATACAGCACAATCCAATAAGGTAGTCAGAATAATGTTCAAACAAACATGAATCATCCACATACAGTCCAAGACAATTAACTCGGATCTGTCAAAGAGTTTTCAGCAGTAAAGTATTAAACTCAATCATCATTTGCAATCTAAATAAGTGAATCATACTTATCATGAATCATTCGAGATCAACAAATCAAAAGCAAGTATTAGGAGTTTTAGATTCAATCTAAACTCATTCAAATCCCCAAAATAAATCTTAGACTCAGTTCACAACCAATATATGCATAATAATGTTCACAAAATAGAAATAGCAAAATATAAGTCTCAAGTAAATGGACGTCATTAAAATAGGCAATAACAGGTAAACTGTCAAGTCCCCACATGCTTTAAATGATATATATTCATTCATCAAGTAGGTCATCTTGGTCGATCTCACTCATTAAGCTCTCCTCCATCTCTCGTCATCCCCCGTAAAATGTCAAATATGAATTTCATATTATCATGAATATAATCATTTGAATTAAAACCTTAGTACCATTCTATCAGCAGAGAAGAACATATATTGATGTCATAAAGCATCATAATATCATGTTCATAAGCATCAAGCCGCTTTCATAAATTATGAACAAGACCTAAATAATGTAATTTACAAAGAGCCATCAACTTAAGTTTATTTGTAAGAGAATAACTATTGTCTAGTTTCAAAGAACATGACCAATAGTCAAGTCACTTACAATAACCTAGTCATGTAATATCAAGTTTCAATTAAGAACAAGACCAGCAGGCTTCTTAAGTAAACAGATGTTTCTATGTTTCAATTTGGAATGTCACAGTTACTGATTCCTTAAAGTCAAATAATCTAGCATCAAGTTTGGAATGAGATCATTAACCAAAGGGATAGTCCAATCTAGTTGAATTGTATCATCAAGTTTGGAATGACACAAGCTTCCCCGATAGAACATTTGAATTAGGTTAAAGTCATCTTCATCAAATTTGGAATGAGACAACTCACCCTTTTCAAATTAGTCAAAGAATCGTGAACATCGATGAAACATATAAACTGTGAATTCGATAATTCAAAACACAAAATTAGAAAATGGTAGTTAAGACTTGCCTATATAGTCTTTAACCCCAATTCCCCCACTGTTTTGAATAATCGATCTTTAGGCATACCTTTGGTGAGAGTATCGGCTATGTTATCCTTCGATCTCACATCGATCAAGGTGATAACCCCTTGTTCTCTCAGATAATTCAACAACGCATGTCTCAGTCTCACATGTCTTCTCTTTGAATTAAAGAGGGCATTCTTGACGACTTGGACAGCTGCTCGATTATCACAGAATAGGTTCAAAGAATTAATCTTTAGTTGAGTCAAAGGAATATCCATAATCAGATTCTTTATCCACTCTGCCTCTTCGCCGGCTAAGGCTAAAGCAAAAAGTTCTGATTCCATAGACGACAATGCAATACAAGTATGTCGTTTGAATTTCCAAGTAATAGCAGCTCCACCCAAAGTGAATACATATCCACTAGTGGACTTACTATTTCCAATATCTGAACACCACGAGGCATCAAAATATCCATCCACAGTTGGAGGATAACCAGAATAATAGAGAGCGTAATCTTTAGTACCTTTAAGATATCTCATCAGCCTATCAAGGGCATCCCAATGCTCTTTACTAGGATTACTAGTAAAACGACTCAAAGATACCAACCGTAAAGGCTATGTCTGGTCTAGTGCAACTCATCGCATACATGAGACTACCAAGCAGTTTCGAGTACTTTAACTGATCCACACTGGTCCCTTCATTAGGACTCAGTCTACTATTATAATCACATGGTGTCTCACTCGGTTTACACTTATCATATCCCCAAGTAGAAAGTAGCTGCTCAATATAATGAGTCTGGCTAAGGGAGATAACTTGCCGTTTAAAGCTTACTTTCATACCAAGAATGGTATTAGCAACACCAAGATCTTTCATGTCAAATTCTTTAGCTAAAGTAGCTTTCACGTCACTCACTACAGAATGATCGGAACCAAGAATTAACGTGTCATCAACATACAAGCAAATGATGACTATCTTATTTGACATAGAACGATGGTAAAGGCATTTATCTAAATAACTAGACTGAAAGCCATAACTCTTTACCACTTTGTCAAATTTAAGATGCCACATCTTAGGTGCTTGTTTAAGACCATACAAGGATTTATTCAATTTACAAACTTTGTCCTCAAGACCTTTCATAACATATCCTTCCGGTTGTTCCATGTAAATTTCCTCATTTAATTCCCCATTTGAGAAAGCTGTTTTTACATCCATTTAATGCACTACAAAGTGTTCAATAGATGCCAAGGCAAGAAGAATTCTTATAGTTGATAGATGACACACAGGTGAATAAACATCAAAATAGTCTATTCCACTCTGCTGTTTATAGCCTTTAGCTACTAAACGTGCTTTGTATCTGGCTATTGATCCATCACTATTCAGTTTCTTCTTCAACACCCATTTATAGCCTTTAGCTTTAGCCCTTTTTGGCAAATTTACTAGCTGCCAAGTGTGGTTCTGCAGCAAAGAGCTCATTTCATCATCTATGGCTTCTGCCCACAGTAGAGATTCCCTAGATCTCATTGCTTCATGATAGGAGAATGGATCATCCTCAAGATGGTAAGCAACAAAATCCTCACCAAAAATTTTGGGAATTCTCTCTCTTGTAGATACCCTTACTGGAATTGGTTCAATAGCCAACTGTGTGGAATTAGTGTCAGAAGGGCCTGCTTCAGATTCTACAGGAGATTCTAAAATCATATCCG
The DNA here is from genome assembly GCA_017140595.1 of Eucalyptus curtisii. Lineage (NCBI taxonomy): Eukaryota > Viridiplantae > Streptophyta > Magnoliopsida > Myrtales > Myrtaceae > Eucalyptus > Eucalyptus curtisii. The sequence continues at coordinate 29,947,278 of CM029503.1, read as the reverse complement.
TAGATCTAGAAACATTCAAGCCTTGATCTCTAAGAAACTTATTTTCGAAGAACACTGCATCTCTAGATTCTATCACTGTGTTAGTAGATAGATCTAAAAACCTATTTGCAGCACTATCTTCTGCACTACCTAGATATACACAAGTAATGGTTCTAGATCCCACCTTAGGTTTCTTAGGATCTGGTATGCTTACATATGCAATACAGCCCCAAGTCTTAAGAGTATCATATCTACAAGGGTGCTTATGCCATATCTCATAAGGTGTCATAGACAACTTATAGTGCGGCAACCTGTTCAAGATGTGATTAGCAGTTAGAACTGCTTCTCCCCAGTAGGAGGAAGGCATGCCAGCTGTAAGTAACATAGAGTTTAACATTTCAGTTAATGTCCTATTCTTACGCTCTGCAACACCATTTGATTGGGGTGAATAAGGAGCAGTGGTTTCAAGTATTATACCTTCTAAAGCACAAAATTCCTTGAACCTTGACATAGTATATTCTCCTTCTCTATCACTCCTAAACCTCTTAATTTTCAAGTTAAGTTGATTTTCTACTCTAGACTTGAAAATCTTACATTTTTCAAAAGCCTCATCTTTTGATTTCAATAAATAGACATGACAATATCTAGAAAAATCATCTATGAATGTTATTAGATACTTCCGACCACCTTTAGTAATGTAATTTCTAAAATCACAAATGTCAGAATGTATTAACTCAAGAAGTTGTGTGCTTTTAGAAACCAACTTAAAGGGTTTTCTAGTGATTTTAGCCTGTGCACACACTTCACACTTGTCAAATCGAATAGAAGTATCTAATGGAATGTTGTGAATTTTAGTTAGATGTTGCATTTTCCTGTAATTCACATGTCCAAGTCTATTGTGTAGTAACTTTGGATCAATCAAAGTAGAATTCACATGGTTTATGCTATCAGTATTTAAACTCAACCTATACATACCATTAACCATGAATGCACAACCGAAATAATATGAGTTAACAGATAAAGTTACACTACCATTCATAGTAGAAAAAGACATACCAGCTTTATCAAGTAAACTCACAGATATCAAATTCTTTTTAAGTAAAGGTACTACTCTAACATGTTTTAGAGTTAGTAATTTACCTGAAGAAAGCACCAAATTTGCAGTTCCAAATGAGTCACCTTTGCCTCACCACCATTGCAATTTTCCACAGTGTCTTTCACTTATGTGACCTCAATGAGTAAGTTCTTGTCATTTGTAGCATGACAAGTAGCGCCACTGTCCAACCACCACTCAGAAGAGACACTAGCCTTTCCATTATTCATCATTCCAATGAAGGCTTGAGGCTCAGATCCTCTAATTATCATTTTAGCCTCATTCTGTGGTGTGTCATTCTTTGGCTTCTTTGGTAACTTACACTCTGTTGCCTAATGACCCAACTTTCCACAGTTATGGCACTTGCCCCTCTTCTTCTTTTGGAAGATAGTCTTTTTGGCCTCTAACTGTAAAGAGGATTCACCTTTTGGTGACTTGAATTTTTTCTGAGGTTTATTGGAGTGTGAAACTAAGTTGGCAACTGACTTTTGTTGTCCTACTTGTTCCAAACTCTTCCTAGTAATATTTTGATCCTCAATGTGAATATACCTCTTTAATTCATCAAGTCCCATCTGTACCTTCAGTATGTGCATTTCAGTCTTGAAAGAACTCCATTCAGTTGGTAGTTTGCTTAACACAAGACCAACAAAGAGATTATCGGACATATCAAAGTTATCATCTTTCAACTTGTTCCTCATGTTCTCAAATTCAACTAACTGAGAGGTGATGCTTGAATTCATAGTAAATTTAAAATCAAAGAATTTCTCCGCTAGGAGAGTTTTAGAGAGTCCCTCTTGCTTTTGGAACTGAGCGTTCAAGTGATCCCATATCTCTTTCGCCGTCTTATACTCACTATAAGTCATAGCCAGATTAGGATTTAGAGAGTTCAACAAGTAATCTCTACAAAAATGATCATCTTTGTTCCATTGATATTCATCCACATCTTCAGTGGTAGATGCAAAATCACTTAATACAGTATAGAATATGTCACGTTCTTTCATGCCAAACTGAACATGTAATTTCCAGCCATGAAATTCAGTAACATCAAACGATTGCAGCTTTATAATATCATAGGAACTACGCTTTGCCATTTTAATCAGAGCAAAGTGTTAGAAAGAGTGCACCTTGGAGTCCTCGGAGCCGCAAAGTCGAATAACTCTCCTAACCTTGATCAAACCGCTCTGTAGAGATGAAATTTGCCAAAACAAACCCCAAAAACAGATCAAGAGCACCCAAAAACCTTAAGATGGACTGCTCTTGTCGACGAAACTTGCTGGAAATTTCCGTCGCCGAAATTCGCTGGAAATCCCGAAATTCGCTAGAAATTCAGATGAAACTTCAGGATGCCGTAACTTCTCCGTCCGACCTCCGATCGACACGAGTGACTACTCAAAACGTTCGTATTGACAAGTAGAACAAAGCCCAAGTGGTTTCACTCTCTAAAATTGGCTATAATTTTTTTTTTTTTGGGTTTTGAATCAAAGATTTCGGTCACCCGAATCTTCAAACTCAGATCCCAGTCAATACCACCGTCGAAATCGAAAGTAAAATACACCCGTGAGTTCGTCTTGACAAAATCTTCAAGAAGACACCTTACTCGCTCAAATCCAACACACGAACATAATACTTCAAGATTGTTGGAGGTTATGGGTTTGAGAGAGAAGAAGCGGTTGCTTGAAGTATTACACCAAGAGACGTCGAGTTTGGACGCCAACAAATGCTACTTCCAACAGAGGAAATCTTAGAGTTTATATATCAAGCTATTGGGCCGGCCTATATGGGCCAAATAACCATGTTTTTTACCTATTGGGCTTGTATATGAACATATTATTTTTGGATTATATTAACAATATATCCAACAAAAAATAACCTGAACCGTTGCATGTCACACGGGCCATCTTCAACCTCCTTGATTTATTTATGAGATAATATCGTCAATGGTCCATTACGTTTTAAAAGTATCAGTGGTCATCCCTCGTTCAGGGCGATGACTGATTTTGCCGACATGGCGGCCACATGCTTTAAGCTCGGGCTCAAATAAGAACGGCTGCCATATGGCTTCTTTCTTCATGGGCTGGTTGTATTTTTCAGTTTTCATGTTGTTTGGGATGCTAGGCAAGTCACAGCATCGGACATGTACCCGACATCCATGTCAGCAAAAGAAAAAAACTTAATAAAAAGACCAACTTATGCTTTCAAACATATAAAATGGTAAAGGAATGGTTTTGAATTTTAGGGTAAAAGCGGAATGATCAAATTCACTGGTGATATCATCTCTTCGTCTATCGACGAGGTGGAGATGGTCACGAATCTCCCGGTAGATCGACCCATTCTAGAATACAAGATCCATCGCATTTCAAAAGCCAGAATTTGAATTGCCTTTTCGTCGCATCGAACATAAGCTTCTCTTCTCCTCCTAGGAGATAATAAAGTTCATTATATCACCTATAACCAAAGTACAGTAATACAGGGGCAAGTGCTTGGCGCTGTGATTCGCTCATGCATCACGTATCAAGCACCGTATAAATATGTAAAGAAGGCATTTTGCAGAGTGTTAAATGTACTTAGGGCATCGTTATATCCCCTGTCTGCTGCCTTAACTCGTCTTGACAGTCACGAGTACATGTTCTCATCTCGCCATGTCGATTCCAACACCAAAACTGGAGGGAAGTCCCCTTAGGTATGTCTGCGCTGTATAACGTGCAGATGCCAGTTGCTTTCGTCACCGGATGACCCGATTCCATGAGATCCCCTCCTCTGCATTCGGCTTAATGTTAAACAGGCACCCTGTAAGATGGATCGACCATTTTCAATATGAAGAGATTCCCCTTGTCCCCTCTGGATATCCTGCAACAAGTGAAGGAGACATTTGTCCCGTGAATTCGACATCATGTACGTGGGGCATGATGCCATATTAGGTAACCCCAAACTAAATTGCCAGTGATGTGAAGTCGTGCTCACCGCAATTCTTCATCCAAATAAGTTATTTCTAGTTCACCACGGGCTCTTTCAGGGGCCTTAATGGGAATCTGTACCGAAACCATTGCCTGTATAAGCTACATGATAACCAAACCGTGCAGAGATGCTTCCATGACATGATTTATTTAGGGTCTCAACAGCATTAGAAATCTAGAGCTGCCCCATCTTCATGTTTAAAGATTCTTTTCATATTCCGGACCAGACAACTTTTTGACAAACGACATTCATGCTGTCAAAAGAGATAGGATACAGTCCTCTGGCACTGGAAAGATTGATAAGGATATATAAAATGGACGAACTACAAGTATTGTCAGGCTATTCAGCATCCGAATATAAACCGGATGAACACATTTTCGACTGGGAGCTGGTGTTTGGGTTGAAACAGAACTCTTAGTGTATTACCCGGAAACTTCAGGGACAAAAGGTAAAGGAATTGATAGATAATTAACAAAAGCATTAGAATGGGACAGTCCCACCAGATGCAACTATGCCAAAACCTCCAGAAAAGAGCACTCTGTATTGGAGACAAGATCATCTTCTAGTAGTTTGACCAAGGCAAGTAGAAAATACAGACATTTACATACTTGAACGCTGAGTTCACAGAAAGTAGGATCAAGGTCATCCGTGCATTGAAGCAATAAAAGGATCGAAGAACTTTTAGCGCTGCAGCAAACCAGAGTATATAAATGTTCATTTGTTAGATAATCTAGATAACTTGGGGTTGATGGGGAAAAAATGGTGTTCCACTGCATCCTCAAAGGTCAACTGCAAGGTACACTTAAGGTTTATCATAATAATGCAAGCTATAAGTTTTCAATCGAGAGGTATAAAAGGTACAAAATTTGAAAACTTAAGGATCTTTCTGCAAGTTATCCTTATATTTTGCTGAAGCAATACTGAAGACAAATGGCAATGAATAGTAACCAAGACAATTCCCTTTTTCATGTTCCAATCTTTTTTCCCTCTAGGTCTCTTTATTAATCTGAAGGGAACAGGTCATATGATGCAGGGTCCCATCAGAGAAATGTAAGAATGGGAAACCTATTTCTATAATTTAGTTATCAGATCCTTCTATATCCATCTGAAGATGCATGTGAGCAGAACTACTGAGAAACAACCATTGATCCAAGGAACTACAGGATTTCACAAGTATCGAAGAGAGCCTCGGAACCAAATCTTTGAATGACCTGTGCTTGATGTCAACACCTCATTTCATAAGGAGGACAGACACGACTAACGTAAAGTCAAACACTGGATATAACAACCAACTAGTGGGCTATCTACCAGAGATCAGCAATGATCAGAATTATGTTATGAAGATGAGGTTATTAAATTCTAGGAACTAGAACTGCAAATTCTAATTCAATAGACTTACCAAACCAGCAATTTTGAAAAAGTCAAATTTGACTGCAACTTTTCTTGAATTCAGAGGAGTTAGGTCTGCTGTAACCTGCAAATACACATTTCTGGCAACTCAGTGCCAGAACTTCCTAATCCTTTTCAGCTCACAATGCATCCAACAATGCAACACAAAAGATATAAATGAGCAAACTACTAATTAATGGATTTCAGTGGAAGAATGTATCTTTTAGGCCATTACAGAGGAGAATTATGATGCAGGGAGCTATTTGGAATCTCACTCCTAGGCCAACTTACTTGTAGCCAGGATGAAACCCACTGTCACTTCTTAAACTCAGGAGTGTACTGAAGTTCACTCCAGCGGTTGTGCACACATAAAGCAATGTGTTTCGTCAGGCAGTTAAAAATCATCTAACATCCAAAATATCAAAAGCACCAACAAGAAAAAGAAGAAACAATATCTTTGAGGTCACTCTAGAGTACCATATTGACTGCATTTAAAGGCCATGTTCATTTCCTTCTTTTTCCCTTTTTACTATGTTCCAAGTACTCAAGATTCCCTCCCTTCCCCCTCCTTCAAATGGGATATGCAGCTGCCCAGTGAAGAGCTTGTTTGTCACTGGTAACCTAGTGGAGCAACCTGCTGTGGATGTTCTTGTTCCTACTCCTCTCCTAATAATGATGTTTTGTATATAAACAGGTGGCATACTTCAACATTTAGAATTATGCAAGATGTCTAAAAGTTTGATAACAGTTCCAAATACCCTGACCCAAGAAAATGGATCTTGTCATACCTTAAAACAACATAGTGAAGAGTTCTTAATGTACTTTCGACCTGACTATGTCTCATTGCATTATTAAAGTGGTCTGCCACTCAGATAGCATTCAGTCCTATGTACGACCTTTCTCCCGTGTCGGTTCTATCTCTCCATCTGACAAATCCTAATGTCATTGTTCTTCCATGAGATGAAATGACAAGACAAGGTATCGGAGACTGTTCCGGGGCTGACATAGATATAGATAAAGAAAACAAAAATGAGAAGGTTCTGCAATTCAAGTACTTTTCAGCGCCTTAATTCTAAGGTGATGAAGGAAACAAGAAATTGAAAGTTCACCAGCTATGTAGTTAGTTTCCTAACCTGATTGAAAAATGGCCATGTTTCCATGTTCTGTGCCCTCAATGTATCGACATTGATCCCCTGGTAGTTTGTGATTGATCTCAAGAATTTGGGTCTCTGCACATAATTACTTAAAAACATTTTCAATCAAAAGAGTAAATATAGAAAGGCAATAGAGTCAGTAATGAATCAAGCAATGTTTCCATATAGGACAACAAACATGGATACTTAGGGAAGGACGTAAAGCAACCTAGCAAGATAAACGCTGGAACATTCAAAATTTGCAACTCTATAAATGACTCACACCATAAAATCTCATTAGATATGAAAACAGACATGTTCTATGCTGACAGCCAAAAAGACATACCCAGCAGCAATATTAAAATAACCTCAGCCTAGAGAAACAGTGAAGTCGGAATTTTTCTCTTTTCACCTCACAACAAAAAGACCTGATCTCTAAGATCTTCTCATGCATATCTTTCTAAGAAAGCAAGCTTTGTTCGTTTCCCTGTGGTATGTGAAAAGGCATCAAAGAAAGAGAGTACGAAGGTAAAGAAGAAGAGCAGTGATGGTTACACAATGTGAGGAACCTCAAACAAACCATTGATATTACTATTGTCATTCTTTCTGCTTTTCAAACCTTTATGTCAATGAAAGACATTACTTCCAGTTCGAACTAAAATGTGCTCCAGACAGATTAGACCAAGAAAAGATATTACTTGGGTTCAACCTAAAATTATGGCAAGGATATGAATGATGAACAAAATGTTCACTCCTGAAGAAGTATAGGAGACAATAGCAATTATCTTTCCCATGAAAATATACAATGGATTCAGGCTGTCTGAACCCCTTTAGATGATACTTCTTCTCATGCTTATTAGTTTAGAAACTTAGTACCGTGCGCTTAGTCCACTTACATCTGACTTAAACTAAGACAATCATTACAATCACATCTTTCATTTGGATCAAATTCCCAAACCAGATACCAACGAAACAGAGGTAATTACAATGGTAATGACAGATACTCATGAATTCAACTACCTGAGTTTGTAGAATTGATTTTGAAGTGGTATATATGAGCTCCCACTTGCCATTAAGTAAAGTAGATTTCAGAGGTTCCTTGGTCGGATTGACGGCTTCAAGCTTCCGAGCAATCTGATCAGTAGTAGAAAGTTAAAAAGCATAATATCAAATGCAAGAGGCACGAATCAACATGACACCATGACAACCTCATTAAACCCAACCTGATCGACTCTTTGCTGATCCTCAAGGGAGGCCTCAGCGCCACGGTCGAGGGGAGCGATTGCTTCGAGAAGCTCCTCCTTGAGGGCCGCGACGTCTTTGCGTTTGCTCAAGAAGGCAGGGAAAAAGGACACTTGGGCTCTCCATTTCTCACGAGACGAGGAGTTCGGGGATAAGAGGTTATCGCTATTGATTTGCAGAACGCGAGCATTGAACTTGGTGGGGAAGTGAGAGTGAATGAGTGCAGGAGCTATGGAGGTTGAAGAGGAGGTTTTGCAGTTGAGGATCGGAGGAGGAGGAGGCTGATAAGATAAGGCCATAGACATGGTTACGGTGGTGGGAGTTCTTGAGTTAGTGGAGGAGAGGAACCTGTATAAAATGGTTTTCCTCTTATGGTAAACATGCTTAACAGGTTTGGCGGTTATTGAACTTGTCGGTCATCTTATCGCTATTTCTGTGGTTTGGTTGACTTACCATTTTTTCATTTGGGGTGCGTTCAATTCATGAAACATCCAACTGCATGTTCTCCATCTTGTAAATTGGTCCATCACTGGCCCAAAAGAGAAACTTGGCCCATTGAATTTTTTATTATAGCCGTGCCTAAATTTTTTAAAGAAAAAGTTTAATTTGTTTGTTCCTTTTTCATATTTTCTTTTACAAAAAAAGGGAGATTTTAAAAGATGCCAAAGTTGTCCTCGTTAATACTAGCCGTGTCATATAATACAATCGGCATGCACGAAATCAATTTTCAGTCAAAATTGATTGAAATGATTATATTGACAAATCGTCAAAAAGTTTAAGATAAAATCAACTAAATTAAAAATGTTTAGAATTAAGTTGGTATTTGTATAATAGGTTTGTAATTGTTTTGGTAATTTTCCTAAGTAATGATCGTCTCTTTCCCTTCTCTTTTTCCCCCTAGTCCCTCTCATAATTGTGTTTTCCCTTATTCCTTCTTCTAGTCGGGCCTCTATGGAATGGACTAGTAATACGACATTAACTCAAAACTCTATCTAAAAATAAATATATGTTATGTCCCATACATAGTTACTTACTAGTGACCACTTTAATGTAATATAATTCCGTATCTTTTTTATGTGTATTAAATATTAGTCATCTATTTCCCGCCTCTTTTTCTTCCTAGGGCTTGTTTGTTAACTTGCTTAACAGTGAAAATTTATATTCTTTTATTGCTGGGAGTAGATTTGGAACAGAAATATGTTTGGTAAAAATTTTGTTCTTGGGAACAAATTTCTATTTTTTTGTTCCCTGAAGTAGATTTGGAATAGAATCGAGAAGTAAAAAAAAAGTTGATTTTTTGTTCCCGATAACAATTCTAAAATCAAGCACTTATTTTCTCTCTTTTCTTTTCTTTTTTCTTGTTCTTCTTCACCCTTTTCTTCTTCTTCAACTGCCATAGCCACCGCCGTTGCCTTCCACCGCCATCCGTCGTCCGTTGCCCACCGCCGCCAGTCGCCAGCAACCGGTCCGGTGAGGCTTGACCTTGCCTAGTCGAGGCTCGGCCGAGCCTCACCTAGCTGCCGGTGAGGCTCGCTGACGAGGCATGGCCTCGCCAAGGGTCGGCAACGCTTCGGTGAGGTTGTTGGCTCTCGTTTGGCCGGTCGACAGTCATCTCAAGGCCAACAACCGGCCACCTTAAAGAAGAAGAAGAAGAAGAAGAGGAGAAAGAAAGGAAGAAAAGAAAAAATTAAAAAAAATTATTCAAAAAAAAATTGAAGTAGAAATTTTGAGGACGGTACTAAATATAATTTTATTTCGGGAATTGAAATTTTGAACAGTTATGAAATTGTTTAAAATGCTTAGAAATTATTTTCGAAAATAGAATAAAAAATAATTATTTTTAATTAAAAATTATTTTTGAAAATAGAAGCGTTACTAAACGCGCTCTTATGGTCCCGTGTCCCTTTGCTTTCTCCGTAGAACTCCTTTTTATCTTCTCTTTAAGACTTCGAAACAGCCGGGCAGGTGGCTCTTGCAAGAAGCGAAGGATGAAACATTAATAAAGGGGACCGATAACTCTTCCCGAAGCCACCGACTCTCCTGCCGCATTAACTCCCCACAACTGTCTGAGATTACCATCGGACGGACTGTCCTTCCTCTTGTCCGCCCTTTACACCAATGTCTGAACTCCCCCTCTCTCCTCTCTCCTCTCTGTACTGCAGTTCGCCACGTGAGTCCACGTGGCTTGCCATTAATCGGTAACAAATGCGGACCAACAGAATTCGAATCGATGGAACCGGCCTCCTCTCCACAGAACCGAACCGTTTTCCATTTGGTTCCAGCGTCGATTCAGATAATAAAAAATAAATTTTTTTATTCCAATTCAATTAGTTTCGATTGAACTGAAAATTTATTCTTAATATTATAATTTATAAAATCTTTCTTTTTCTGGACTAAATCTCTTCTTAATATTATAAAAAAAGAAAATTGAAAAACTAAACCGAGTTTTCGATTCGGGTCGCGATTCTCAATTCGGTACAAAGTTACTATGCAATCAAACAATTTTAATTTCCTAAAAATTCGAATTGAACCAAATTATTGATACTTCTAATCTATAGCTTTTTGATCTCAATAATTCTCAATTGGGAAGGTTGTTAAAATAAACTTTACGATGGCCACAAAACATCCTTTGTGCTTTTCGTTCCTAGTTTTAGTTTGGGTCTCATTGAGCCACAGACAAACCACGAGTTGATTTTTTTGTTTTTTTACGCAAAACCACGAGTTGATTGGCCTAGTGATAAAGGAGCCACGTGTCTTTCATGAGATCATGAATTTGATTTACATCATAAGCAAAACTTTCTAGCGATAAAGGCTACGACATATCTCACCAGCAAAAATCTATTGAGACCTTTAGAGAAAGTGCGACTAGCCCTTGTCACTCCCCTTGTTTATTATAAAAAGTTATAAATTAATGTGGACAATGCTCATACTAGTAATCCACCAATCGAAGACAGGGTTGTAGCGAGTTCAGCTCTTTATATGTAGGCTATGATTTCCTGCATGTCTATTTTTCGTGAGTTGAAAAATATAGACATATCAACTTTAAAGTTAAATAAAAATAAATGAGTAATGACCACGTTTGTAATCTACCAATGAGAGGTCTGATTAGCAACGGGAAAACCTATTCCTTAAATTTTATATTTTCCTATCATGTTCCTTTTTAGACTTTTTTTTTTTTTTTTTGCAGTGTTGTTTTCCATCATCACATTGCAATGCATGGGAAGCTTTCTAAGAAACCAAAAGAGAGTCTACGGCAATTTTCTAGGTATGAAATCGGTGTTTGGAAGTTTGAAAGGTATGCGGATAGTCATTGCATTAATTCTTCATAGGTAAAAAAATAATTTAGTACGGAGTTATAATTGTCTAAATTTTCAAAACAAAAATCAGTTCGCATTCAGTTTTAAAGATTTTTATACAGTACCGACCTATGGGTAGAAGTACAGTAAATATTCTTTTGACTAGTCAACTTGCTCAAAAGGTACGTTGCATGCAAGTAGGTAAACGACCAACCAAAGGAAGAAGGGAAAATATTAGGTAACTTAGAAGGGCTACGTCATCCATGCCTAAACAGTCGACACCGAAGGAAGAGACCAGTAAATAACATGTTTTACGAACAACTGTTCTGTCTGGTCGCGTTACTATTTTCTCGTTACGACAACTTCCTGACGCTCTCACATATCATAAAACCCACCTGAATGCCTGAAAAACCAACACTCCCCCTCCCTCTTCTTGACGTCCCAAGATCTGCCGATGTCATTTCCTCCGCGTACAGTGGCCACCGCCGGCTATGGCGGCGCTGGGAGCCTCGCGCATGGCATGAGCTCCATTTTTAACGCCGCCCAATACTGGCTCGTGAACCACCCCAAGATCATCAACTTCTCTTGGAAACAAGACCACACCTTTGGCTCCTCCCATCTCTTCCTTGCCCTCACCGTCCTCTCCTACCTCGCCTTCACTTCGCTCCTCAACTACGCCCAGCTCTCAGTCAAGCCGCAGCTCCTCCGAGCCATCACAGCCGTCCACAACCTCGTCCTCTTAACCCTGTCCCTCACCATGGCCGTCGGATGCGTCCTCTCCAGCATCTCCCACGCTCCGAGCCTCCACTGGATCATGTGCTTCCCCAAGAACACGCCACCCTCCGGCCCGATTTTCTTCTGGGCCTACGTCTTCTATTTATCCAAGATTCTCGAGTTCGTGGACACCCTGTTGATCATATTCAGCGGGTCCATCAGGCGGCTCTCGTTCCTCCACGTGTACCACCATGCGACGGTGGTGATCATGTGCTACGTGTGGTTGAACACTTCTCAGTCTTTCTTTCCCGCAGCTCTGACCGTCAACTCGTCGGTGCACGTGTTGATGTACGCCTACTATTTCTTGTGCTCGGTGGGGTTGCGTCCAAGGTGGAAGAAGCTCGTGACCAACTGTCAGATTGTGCAGTTCTGGTTCAGTTTCTTGGCTTTCGGTTTGGTGCTGTGTTGCCATTTCACTGGACAAGGCTGCTCTGGGATTCTGGGTTGGTGCTTCAACATCATGTTCTGCGCTTCGCTTTTGATTCTCTTCATTGACTTCTACACCAAGAACTACGTCAAATTGAAGGCAAAAGGAGCTTAATCAGAAGCACGTGGGGGATTCATAGAGAACGTCATAAGGACTTATTAATTCTCTCTGTTTTTCTGTGCTTTCTCTCTCTTATTCATGGTTCTGAAAGTTTCGGCTCAAGAAAATAAAAGGTACCAACAAAGATTGTTCCAGTATTAGCATGTGAACGTGAAGACATGAAGGTTAGGGCATGCAGTTTGATTCCACATTTCCTAGAGTCGCGTGGCTAGTGGAGACATCCAAAGAAATATATTTTTACGTTCTTAGTGATTTGCACCGGTGATTGAATTTCGCCTACATAGTTTGGCAGATGTTATCATTTCTTTGACTGTTCTCTTTAGTATTGTGACGTTATTTGGTAAGAATTTAAAATATACATGACTACGCTACATTTTTCTCCATTGATAGATAAGTAACATATATGGGCATTAGGTACATTTATTATTATAATATTGTAAAGCTTTCATGTAGGTACCTTTGGTCCGAGGGACTAGAGATGAGGAAAATACATTTGTATTGTATATCAGCGAATTACTTTAACATTCATCGTAGTACAAGGAGAATTATCGAGCACAAGAAAAAGCCCTTGGTTTTGGCACCTTCGTACTATTCAATATTCATCTCAAAGTCGGGTGCACTACTTGTAGCTCGAGTCGGTGTCACCACTTCGTACATAGTTAGTTGAGCTACCTCCTCGCGTGGTACACGCACAATTGCTCTGACGCCGTCCTTGAGAATACCCATTAGATCGCTCACAGCATGATGCAATTCTTCGATGAACCCCATCTGCACACCAAGTTCTGTGAATGATGACCCTAGGCCATCTAGGGCATTTACCATTATCTCCAAATCCTCAATTCGATTGTGACCTTCGGTCATTAGACTGTTGACCATGATTTAGAAGTCTGTCGAAATAACTTAGGTTCTCATATCAAATATCATGGTTCGGGATTGTTGATCCAGTTCAAAGGACCATATGATAGGTGAGACCAAAAGAAATGGACTAAACCGGCCGATTCTAGACAGTTTTAGTGAGAACCAGTCTAATTCCCCAATTTCTAAAAATTGAAACCAACAAATATATATATATATATATATATATATATATATATATATATTAAAAAAAAAACCCTAGTACCATTCTTATTACCCATTCTTCTCACAAAAGTGAATTGTGCTCGGCCTCTCTCTCTCACGACGCACGCATCTCGCAGCCCTCAGACTCTCTTCATTTAATATCTATCATTTAATACCTATAAGAAAAACTAATAGTTTTTTAGAAATCATTTTGTTTCTCACTCCTTAAAATTTTTTATTGCAAACATCGTACAGATTTGACTCAAGTCTGATTGTGAATCTGATTTCTAAATAGTTATAATTCGTTCCTCATCTGATTACACGCAACTTGTTCGATGGAATGTCAATGAGACGTAGAAATAAGTTACCTTTGCTTTTGTCTTGGTACAAAAGTGTATTGACAGGATGTGCGTGATAATCTTTTTGATTAGTTATTAAACTCGATTTATAGTTTACTTCTCCATCGCTAAGTGAGACATATGCTTTCGTTTCTCTGTTCTTTGGTAACCCCATGATTATCAGTGATGATTGTTGATGAGAGTAATGAATTGGAGCCACTGACTAAAGTCTTGCCGATTCTTCGACTGGATCAGAACAAGTGGGTTGATTTGTTGGTTCCTACTTTGTGGAATTGGCGCTTCTGGTTTGGTTTCACGTTGCGATTTGGCCCATCCTGAAATCGATCGCCCTTACTGAGCAGCACATATGATCCTTGATCACGAGTGATATGCCAGTTGACGCAAGCGTGCAATGCCCTGATGTTGAGATGCAGGCACAATACGCAAGATTTTTTATGAGAAAGCAATAATAAAGACAAGTCATGAGAAAATGTTCTACTCGGTTGTACTAATCAATGGTAGAAGCATCTAAGGACTATGGTGATAGGAGAATTTGAGGGGTTGAATTCCTAAAGAGCTTTGCAGACATAATTTATTTTAGAACAAGTAGACATTACATGTATTGTACTACATAGATGCCTGCTTGAATACCAGCGATCATGAATGAGTCCGGATCGACGTACTAACAAAAAGACTTGGGACACTAGTCGTCCAGTCCAGTCTGTTCCTTAGTAATAACGGGGACATCCTTTAAATTGCGGGGGACAGGGAGTACAGAATAATTGTCCGCATGCTTGTGGACCGATGGAATGCATGGGTTAGGCCAAAATTAAATCTGCTACTCCTATGTTGTCTCCTCCACATCACATCACGACATTGAATATGAACATCGAGAGGTACGTGAGAGGGGACCTTTCCTTCGTTGTGCGAATACCCGATCGAGATCTCTTCATTTTGCAAAGTTGATCAATGTTGGAGGTTATAGGTTTGAGAGAGAAGAAGCGGTTGCTTGAAGTATTACACCAAGAGACGTCAAGTTTGGAACGCTCAACAGTGTTACCTCCAGCGTAGGGAAACCCTAGAGTTTTTATATGCAGGTTATTGGGCTCCGGCCCATATGAACCCAAATAACCGTGCTTTCACCTATTGGGCTTGTATGTGAACATATTAATTTGGATTATATTAACAATATATCCAACAATCTCCTCCTATGTTCACCATACAACACAGTCCAATAAGGTGGTTAGTGTAATGTTCAGACAAACAGGAATCATCCACATTCAGTCCAAGACAATCAACTCGGATCAGTCAAAGAGTTTTCAGCAGTAAAGTATTAAACTCAATCATCATTTGCAATCTAAATAAGTGAATCATTCTTATCATGAATCTGTCTTGAAATCAACAAATCAAAATAAGTATTAAGAGTTTTAGATTCAGTCTAAACTCATCCAAATCCCAAAATAAATCTCAGACTCAGTTCACAACCAATATATGCATAATAGTCAAATATAAGTAGGCTAGTCAAAATAGTCCAATGCCTTACAAATATAAGAAACACGCATAATAATATTCACAAAATAGAAATAACAAAATGCAAGTCTCAAGTAAATGGACTTCATCAAAATAAGTAATAGCAGGTAAACTATCAAGTCCTCACACGCTCTAAATGATATATATTCACTCATCAAGTAGGTCAATTGGTCAGGATCCCACTCATTAAGCTCTCCTCCATCTCTGCCATCCCCTGTAGAATGTCAAATATGAATTTCATATTATCATGAATTCAATCATTTGAATAAAAACTTAGTACCATTCCACAAGGCGGAGAAGAACATATAGTCATAAAGCATCATAATATCATGTTCATAAGTATCAAGCCAGTTTCATAAATTATGAACAAGACCTAAACAATGTGATTTACAAAGAGCCATCAACTTAAGTTTATTTGTAAGAGAATAACTATTGTCTAGTTTCAAAGAACATGACCAATAGTCAAGTCACTTACAATAACCTAGTCATGTAATATCAAGTTTCAATTAAAAACAAGGCCAGCATGCTTCTTATGTAAACAACTATTTCTATGTTTCAATTTGGAATGTCACAATTACTGATTCCTTAAAGTCAAATAATTTAGCATCAAGTTTGGAATGAGATGATTTAACCAAAAGGATAGTCCAACCTAGTTGAATTGTATCATCAAGTTTGGATTGACACAAGTTACCCCGATAGAACATTTGAATTAGGTTAAAGTCATCTTCATCAAGTTTGGAATGAGACGACTCACCATTTTCAAATTGGTCAGCAACTGTGAACATCGATGAAACATATAAACCGTGCTTATCATTGTAGCCAATAAAGGAAGATTCGATAATTCAAAACACACAATTAGAAGGTAAGTAAATGGTAGTTAAAACTTGCCTATATAGTCATTAACTCCATTTCCCTCATTATTTTGAATAATCGATCTTTAGGCATACATTTGGTGAGAGTATCGGTTATGTTATCCTTCAATCTCACATCGATCAAGGTGATAACTCCTTGTTCTCTCATATAATTCAACAACGCATGTCTCAGTCTCACATGTCTTCTCTTTGAATTAAAGAGAGCATTCTTGACGACTTGGACAGCTGCTCGATTATCACAGAATAGGCTTAAAGAATTAATCTTTAGCTAAGTCAAAGGAATATCCATAATCAGATTCTTTATCCACTCTACCTCTTCACCGGCTGAGGCTAAAGCAAAAAGTTCCGATTCCATAGACGACAATGCAATACAAGTCCGTCGTTTGGATTTCCAAGTAATAGCAGCTCCACCCAAAGTGAATACATATTCACTAGTGAACTTACTATTTCCAATATTTGAGCACCATGAGGCATCAGAATATCCATCCACAGTTGGAGAATAACCATAATAGAGAGCATAATCTTTAGTACATTTAAGGTATATCATTAACCTATCAAGGGCATCCCAATGCTCTTTACTAGGATTACTAGTAAAACGACTCAGCATACCAATTGTAAAGGCTATGTCGGGTCTAGTGCAACTTATAGCATACATGAGACTAGCAAGCAGTTTCGAATACTTTAACTGATCAACGTTGGTCCCTTCATTAGGACTCAGTCTGTTATTATAATCACATGGTGTCTCACTTGATTTACACTTATCGTATCCCCAAGTAGAAAGTAGCTGCTCAATATAATGAGTCCGGCTAAGGGAGATCACTTGCCGTTTAAAGCTTACTTTCATACCAAGAATAGTATTAGCAATACCAAGATCTTTCATGTCAAATTCTTTAGCTAAAGTAGCTTTCACGTCACTCACTATAGAATGATCAGAGCCATCATCAACATACAAGCAAATGATGACTATCTTATTTGACATAGAACGATGGTAAATGCATTTATTTGAATAACTAGATTGAAAGCCATAACTTTTTACCACTTTGTCAAATTTAAGATGCCACATCTTAGGTACTTGTTTAAGACCATACAATGATTTGTTTAATTTACAAACTTTGATCTCAAGACCTTTCATAACATATCCTTTCGGTTGTTCCATGTAAATTTTCTCATTTAACTCATCATTTAAGAAAGTTGTTTTTACATCCATTTGATGCACTACAAAGTGTTCAATAGATGCCCAAGCAAGAAGAATTCTTATAGTTGATAGATGACACACATGTGAATAGACATCAAAATAGTCTATTCCACTCTGTTGTTTATAGCCTTTAGCTACTAAACGTGCTTTGTATCTGGCTATTGATCCATCACTATTCAGTTTCTTCTTCAACACCCATTTACAACCTATAGCTTTAGCCCATTTTAGCAAATTTACTACCTACCAAGTGTGGTTTTGCAGCGGAGAGCTCATTTCATCAATAGGGATTCCCTAGATCTCATTGCTTCCTGATAGGAGAATGGATCATCCTCAAGATGGTAAGCAACAAAGCCTTCACCAAAACTTTTGGGAACTCTCTCTCTTGTAAATACTCTAACTGGAAATTGTTCAACAGCCAACTGTGTGGAATTAGTGTCAGAAGGGCCTGCTTTAGATTCTACAAGAGATTCTAAAATCATATATGTAGATCTAGAAACATTCAAGCCTTGATCTCTGAAAAACTTGATTTCGAAGAACACTGCATCTCTAGATTCTATCACTGTGTTAGTAGATAGATCTAAAAACCTATTTGCAACACTATCTTTTGCACTACCTAGATATACACAAGTAATGGTTGTAGATCCCACAGTGGGTTTCTTAGGATCTGGTATGCTTACATAAGCAATACAACCCTAAGTCTTAAGAGTATCATATCTACAAGGACGCTTATGCCATATCTCATAAGGTGTCATAGACAATT
The DNA here is from genome assembly GCA_017140595.1 of Eucalyptus curtisii. Classification (NCBI taxonomy): domain Eukaryota; kingdom Viridiplantae; phylum Streptophyta; class Magnoliopsida; order Myrtales; family Myrtaceae; genus Eucalyptus; species Eucalyptus curtisii. The sequence continues at coordinate 29,929,116 of CM029503.1, read as the reverse complement.
TAAAGTGCGGCAACCTATTTAAGATGTGATTAGCAGTTAGAAATGCTTCTCCCCAGTAGGAGGAATGCATGCCAGCTGTAAGTAACATAGAGTTTAACAGTTCAGTTAACATTATATTCTTACGTTCTGTAATACCATTTGATTGGGGTGAATAAGGAGCAGTGGTTTCAAGTATTATACCTTCTGAAGTACAAAATTCCTTGAACCTTGACATAGTATATTCTTCTCCTCTATCACTCCTAAACCTCTTAATTTTCAAGTTGAGTTGATTTTCTACTCTAGACTTGAAAATCTTAAATTTTTCAAAAGCCTCATCTTTCGATTTCAACAAATAAACATGACAATATCTAGAAAAATCGTCTATGAATGTTATTAGATACTTCCAACCACCTTTAGTAATGTAATTTCTAAAGTCACAAATGTCAGAATGTATTAACTCAAGAAATTGTGTGCTTTTATAAATCAACTTAAAGGGTTTTCTAGTGATTTTAGCATGTGCACACACTTCACACTTGTCATATCGAATAGAAGTATCTAATGGAATGTTGTGAGTTTTAGCTAGATGTTGCATTTTCCTGTAATTCACATATTCAAGTCTATTGTGTAGCAACTTTGGATCAATCAAAGCAGAATTCACATTATTTATGCTATCAGTATTTAAACTTAACCTACACATACCATTAACCATGAATGCACAACCGAAATAATATGAGTTAATAGATAAAGTTACTCTATCATTCATAGTTAAAAAAGACATACTAGCTTTATTAAGTAAACTTATATATATCAAATTCTTTTTAAGTAAAGGTACTACTCTAACATGTTTTAGAGTTAGTAACTTACCTGAAGAAAGCACCAAATTTGCAGTTCCAGCATGAGTCACATTTGCCTCACCATCATTGCAATTTTCCACAGTGTCTTTCACTTCTGTGACCTCGGTTAGTAAGTTCTTGTCATTTTCCACAGTGTCTTTCACTTCTGTGACCTCAGTTAGTAAGTTTTTGTCATTTGTAACATGACAAGTAGCGCCACTGTCCAACTACCACTCAGAAGAGACATTGGCATTTCCATTCTTCATCATTTCAATGAAGGCTCGAGGCTTAGATTCTCTAATTAGCATATTGGCCTCATTCTATGGTGTGTCATTTTCTAGCTTCTTTGGTAACTTACACTCTGCTGGCCAGTGACCCCACTTTCCACAGTTATGACACTTGCCATTCTTCTTCTTTTTGGAGATAGTCTTTTTGGCCTCTAACTATAAAGAGGATTCACATTTTGGTGACTTGGACTTTTTCTGAGGTTTATTGGAATGTGAAACTAAGTTGGCAACTGACTTTCGTTATCCTACTTGTTCCAAACTCTTTTTAGTAATGTTTTGATCCTCAATGTGAATATACCTCTTTAATTCATCCAGTCTCATCTGTACCTTCAGTCTGTGCATTTCAGTATTAAAAGAACTCCATTCAGTTGATAGTTTGCATAACACAAGACCGACAAAGAGATTATTAGACATATCAGAGTTATCATCTTTCAGCTTATTCCTCATGTTCTCAAATTCAACTAACTGAGAGGTGATGCTTGAATTAATAGTGAATTTAAAGTCAAAAATTTCTCCGTTAGGAGAGTTTTAGAGAGCCTCTCTTGTTTTTGGAACTGAGCGTTCAAGTGATCTCATATCTCTTTCGCCATCTTATACTCACTATAAGTCATAGTCAGATTAGGATTTAGAGAGTTCAACAAGTAATCTCTACAAAAATCCTCATCTTTGTTCCATTAATATTCATCCACATCTTTATTGATAGATGCAAAATCACTTAATATAGTATAGAATATGTCATGTTCTTTCATGCCAAATTGAACATGTAATTTCCAGCCATGAAATTCAGTAATATCAAATGATTGCAACTTTATAATATCATAGGAACTACGCTTTGCCATTTTAATCAGAGCAAAGTGTTAGAAAGAGTGCACCTTGGAGTCCTCAGAGCCACAAAGTCGAATAACTCCCCTAGCCTTGATCAAACCGCTCTGTAGAGATGGAATTTGCCAAAACAAACCCCAAAAATAGATCTGGAGAGCCCAAAAACCTTAAGATGGACTGCCCTTGTCACTGAAACTCGCTGAAAATTTCCGCTGCCGAAATTCGCTAGAAATTTCGTTCCCGAAATTCGCTAGAAATTCAAATGGAAACTTCAGGGTACCGTAACTTCTCCGTTTGACCTCCCATTGACACGAGTGACCACACAAAACGTTCATATTGACGAGTAGAACAAAGCCCAAGTGGTTTCACCCTCTAAAATTGGCTATAATTTTTTGGATTTTTGAATCAAAGATTTTGGTCACCCGAATCTTCAAACTCAGATCCCGGCCAATACCACCTTCGAAATCGAAAGTAAATTACACCTCTGAGTTCGTCTTGACGAAATCTTCAAGAAGACACCTTACTCGCTCAAATCCAACACACAAACATAATACTTCAAGATTGTTGGAGGTTATAGGTTTGAGAGAGAAAAACGATTCTTGAAGTATTACATCAAGATACGTCGAAGTTTGGACATTTCAGCAGTGTTACTCTCCAAAGCGTAGAGAATAGAGTTTTTATATGCAGGTTATTGGGCTCTGGCCCATATGGACCCAAATAACCGTGCTTTCACCTATTGGGCTTGTATGTGAACATATTATTTTGGATTATATTAACAATATATCCAACAATCAACCGCTCTAGTTCTACATCCTTTTTCTCTTTCTATCCTATCTTTGCCTTCGGGATCTCCAACTCAATTATTTCATCTTCTTTCCTCTTCTGTAATTTCTGGAAGCATCTGAATCTTGATCATGTTTGGTATCGGCTCATAAGAGGAGAATGTATGAGATGATTGATCATTTGTACTCGATCGGAGTCATATATGCTGAATAGCGTGAATGAAGCCGGCGTCTCAATGTTTTCTCTATGTTGCATCTGTTTATCTTGATGATGACACACCTCTGCGCAAACTTAGATGAGTAATGTCAGTCTATTCCGGTTATTTAGGAAGTGGCGATATGAGACTTCATCAACATGATAAATTTTGCCTAAACAATCAAATGGGTGTTCGTGGAGTGATGGAGTAAACTACAGAAAAAAAAAAAAAAAAACAATGATGTCAGAAAGATGAATCTACGTCAAACTCGTTTCGTTTCATAGAGATTCTCAAATCAATGCTAATGATGCAAAATAGGTGAAATTGAAATGCGAGATTAGAAAAAATTACGACATCGGGCCGTTTCCATCCTCTAGAGCAGTTTCGGGCCGAAAGCAAGCCCAGTTGACCGTGCTCATATTGGGCATGCTAACCTTCCATCTTTTTGATAGATGACATAGGGAGTGACGACGATGCATCCTCCGAAGAAGACAAGCCGAAAGCGATCCGAATACACCTACGTAGTAATCAACAACAGAAATGGGCCGATTCTTTATCGGGTCTCGTTTGGGAAGCATTTCGGATTTTCTATAACGGGAGAACCAATCATTTACCTCGGAAGGATTCCACAAGACCAGCCAATCGGCCCAATCCAAGTCCCGCAATCCCCGCGAGGCTTACGGGGAAGCAATGAGGAAAAACCCAAGGAAAATAGCAAAACTACGACCAAATCAAAAGAAAATCAAATCACGAGAATTTGGGCAGAAAAGGATCCATTCCTCCAAAATGGAAGCCGAAAACTTGTGGGCTCTGTGAAGCGACGTCACCGCGATTCACGTCCGCTTCCTCTTCCCGGCGGCGGCGTAGTTCTTGAGGTAGAAATCCACGAAGAGAGCGAGGAGCGAAGCGTTGAACACCGCGTTGAAGCACCATCCCCAAATCCCGGAGCAACCCGAATCCGATCCCCGGAAATGGTACCACAGCATCACGACGGACACCGCGAAGCTGAACACGAACTGCACGATCTGGCCGTTCGTGACCAGCCGCTTCCACCTGGGACGCAACCCCACCGCGCACAGCAGGTAGTAGCTGTACATCACCACGTGCACCGTCGCGTTCGTCACCAGGGCCACCGGGAACAGCGACTGCGCCGTCTGCAGCCACAGATAGCACATCACCAGCACCGTCGAGTGGTGGTACACGTGGAGGAACGTCAGCCGCTGGATCGACCCGGACAGGATTATCAGCAGCGTGTCCACGAACTCGAGCATCTTGGAGAGGTAGAACACGTAGGCCCAGAAGAAGGTGGGCCCGGCCGGCCGGGTGTCGGCCGGGAAGCAGAAGACCCAGCGGGCGTCGGGCATCTGGGAGGCGGCGGAGAGGGCGCATCCGACGGCCATGGCGAGGGAGAGGAGGGTGAGGGCGAGGTTGTGGAGGGCCGTGATGGGCTTGAGGAGGTGGGGCCGGAGGGGGGCGGCGGGAGGAGGCGGGAGAGGAGGAGGGTGAGGGAGAGGTAGGAGAGGACGGCGGCGGCGAGGAAGAGAGGGGAGGAGGCGAAGGTCCGGCCTTGCTCCCACCGGAAGTTGTGGATTGCCGGGTGGCGGACCAGCCAGTACTCGACGGTTGAGGAGATCGGGTTCATTCTTTCCGCCGTCGCGGCCCCGCCCGATGAGGAGCGGCGAGAGAGAGAGAGAGGGGAGAGGGGGGAGAGGGTTGACTCGCGTCGAGGAGAAAAGGCAGCGTCGTGACTGTCGTTTTGAGCTTTCAGGAAGGCGTGGAACTTGTCGCTTTTGGCCCGCCATTCGAGAATTCATTGGCGAATTATCTTATTGGACCGAAGCGTTGGGCGGGGGTAGAGGAGAACATCGGAAAATTGGATGCACAATTTTAAGGGGATCACACATTCTTGAATTTTGACTTAATATATAAAAAAATTTAATTTATTAAATATAATTATTTAACTCTAATTTAATATTTAATACATTCTCTGAATTATTAATTTATTTAATATGATCTTGGAACTTTTAATTTATTCAATCTAATACTTTCCCTAATTCAAGATTAGGAATAATATCTTCATATAATCCAGTGATTAAATTGAATATGTTTCAAAAATATAAAGATTATACATTACACATTAAGTCAAAATTCAGGGATCATTTGCGTCATTTTTTCGAATTTTAATGATATGTGGACAAAATTGTTTCTCATAATTAATAAAATTCATTATTCGATAGTAAGGGACTGAGCATGTTAATAAGTCTTTTAACTTAAATTAAAAATTGATCAAATATCCAGTCAGTCCCAGTTGAACTTTTTCACAAGCCTCTGTCTCTGGCACTCCTGTCCTTTTGGATATTTATTCGAGTGATTCTTCGCTATTTACTTTCTTGCTTGTCAAGTTGCACGTCTGATTGCTTGTCAAGAGCAAGTCTAGAAGTGCCCAAGAAGAAAGCCCCACGAGGATATGCATTAGCTTTGGTTTATCCTCTTTGAACAGACGATGATGAAAGAACAGAAAGTAGCTAAGCTGAAGAAAACATTGCAGGGAGAAAAGGAATCGCCTCCCCTGCATCCTAAGCCATTCCTTTCCCCCGTCGAATGTGGATTCACCCACAAGAACCCAAAATCGACAAACAAGGAATCCGAACCATTTCTCGCACGCCTACTATAAATACGCTCTCTTCTCCTGTTGATCATCTCACCTTTTTTCTTCGTCAACCAAAAGAATAAGAATCCCCGGAAAGTCTCCTCTTCGCCGTTGCTACTATGTCATTTCCCCGCCGTCCTCCTGTAGTTGTCAATGGAGTCAGGAGAATGAGGACTTTCCATTACTACTGGTGTCATGTATGCCAACGTACGGTTCGGCTCGCGTCTAACAATCCGTATGAAACATCTTGTCCCTTCTGTTTCAACGAACTGCATAGCGAGCTTGATATGTCGAGGCCAAGATTGGTGGCTAATCTTGGACGCCGTGCGCCGAATCGGGCTGTTCAATTACTTGATGGCATGGCTCGACTGCTTGACCCGCCCCCGATGACGAGGCAGGGTTCTAATATTGGCAGGAGGACCGTATGGGAGACAGAAAGTGGAGAAAATCCATTTTCAAGATCATGGATTACGCTCCAATTCATCGAACGACCTCGCAGGCCGGGGCTTGTCCATCCACTAGCAGACCCGGCTCCTAGAGCGAATTTTAGGAGCAATGACGTTGAAGATGAGAGTTCCTTAAATGAGCTTATCCAAGACTTGACACAGAATGACCGTCCGGGACCCCCTCCTGCGCCTCCTTCAGCTATCGAAGCCTTACCCACGATTGTGGTAACTGAAAAGCATCTGAGCACTGACCTGCACTGCCCGGTATGCAAGGAAGAGTTTGAGATCGGTGGCGAGGCAAGGGAGATGCCGTGTAAGCACTTTTATCATTCGGATTGCATCATCCCGTGGCTGCACATCCACAACACATGTCCGGTCTGCCGCCACGAGCTTCGTGAATCTTCCGGTGAAGAATTTCCCGATGGCAACGACCAGTCTGATGTTGAACAAGGTACAGGCAGGATGAACTCGTGGTGGAGTCACTTGTTTTATTCGTGGCCATTCCAAGCATTCTTGCGATGGACACAGAGAGCCCTCCATGTTTCAGAACAGAGGGCAGGCACTTCGGACGGGGGTAAGTATGTTTCATAATTAACAGTTCAATTCACCATTTTATTTAGGATGATGTCGAGAGGGATAGAGGAAACGACGTGTTATTTTATTGTTGATCTTGATGTCATTGTTCAGGTAGATCCTGGTGGCACTCCTGGTTCATTCTATAACTTCGTTACATAAGGCAAGGGCATGGTTGCTGCGTCGTGTCCTACAAACTCCATAGCTTAGTTCATCTCATTGAATGGTAAGTACTTGTATATACTAACTTTAAGATAGGACTTCAATCCAAGAAATAGAGAAAAGGAGGGAAAATTTAAAAAAGAAAAGAAAAGAAAAGAAAAGAAGTTTTGACGGGATCTCGTGGAGACGTTTCCAAGCAAAAAGGTAAGCAAAATGCTGTGTTTGTTGCATCGTCGATGCCTAACTCTTTTGCAGATGAGATTCTACTCAAGTTCCAGATGTTATCATTGACATTACTTTTGTTGAATTTAGAAGGATTGGTAGCAAGTTAAATGTTATTGGGCGGATAGTATGGTGCATCAGGTAGAGCAGAGCAGGATTTCGATCTCCATGGCATGAAGGGTCAATAACTTCAACCTTATCAGCAACTTGAACTTCAAACAGATATTCAACCCCAGAAGGAGAACTATCATCAGTTGAAACTTACTCATTACGAAAGAAATGTGGATTAATATAATTTGTGTTGTTATGGCAACCGCATAGATTTTTCTTCTTTATAATTCTTATCTCTACAATTATATTTTTTTTTCGAGATTAGTGAGCATATTAATCTAAGATTTATGGATCATGACGATATTAAATGATTATAAAAGAGATTTCGATGTTTATGACGTTAACTTCAGATTCAGTGTTCATGCCCTGTAAATGACAAAAGTGCCCTTCTTTCTTTTCAATAAAAAAGATCTATTGGAAATCTTATTGTCAGAGTTTGTTTTAGGACACTAATGATACCATAACTTTCGAAAGACTTTGATTTTGCTTCGAGGGAATCCACAGCCCCCTCCTGTACAAGTCTGAGAAATATTTCTCTTGAGCAAACTCAGATGATCTGCAGTGGCTGATGTTACATTATTTAACATGAATATAGAACGTTGTCCATGAGCAGAAAATTAGGAAAAAGGAAGTTGAAATGGGATCTGCCACTAACAATATCACCATAAACATCCCTACAATATCTCAACCACTAGCAAAACAAGTAATCAAATAAGAATTGGTTTTTTCCGGCGTTGAAGAGTTCTTCTTGCTGCTTTTCGTCCAATGTGTGCTGTGCTCGTAACATAGTCCGAGGGAACTTTCCTCAGACCTGGCTTAGGGGACAGACGACACATTACTGATTTGGGTATCCGTGCATCCTATTTCAGGTATGCCCCATTATCCCCGTTGAAGAGCTTTTTTAACATAGTCCGGTTCTTTCTCAGCTTACTGACTTTAGGCATTTTACTGATTTGTGCAGCAATGGAGCCGATTGTTGAGCAAGCAGGACAAACTACTGATTCCACTCCGAGTAATATGCGGGGATTATCTGCAAACCCCACGCCTCCTAGTTACCACCAGCACTGCTTGTTCCGGGCGACCCGGAAAGTTGATCGTCTGTAGCTCTTCCGGTTCCATGGCCATCCATCTGATCACTGACGCCACTTCTCTACGCCTTGGCCACTGTCTTATCGGTTCCTCCTACCAGGTTTAACTTTCTCACTCTCATTTTTTTAGTTTGATTCCCTTTCAAGCTTTTCCATGAACGAGCCAGAAAAGCAAGGTTGTTCATTCGAGAGTTTTCGCATTTTCTACTTGGATTAGCCTTTCGGGATTGAGTACTAAGGATCAAATGGTCGAACAATGTGCAGTTGCAAGATTGGTTCATCATTTGAGAACAAGGGCCTTCCGGGTTTGAAGATAAGAATAGATTTTAATTGACATCCAGTTGTTGTCTAACTTCAACATATCGGCAATTGACAGATTGGTGGGATGACCTTGGTCTTACTTCTTGCTGATATTCCTCCCTCTCGCTTGGTTCAGCCTCCCTTTTCCTTCCTCCTTCAAATCGAAGTTGTCCAGTTTGCAGCCGAGCAACATCTGATAGCCGCCTTTGCAGCTTGATGCTTATGCCACGTCAATCTTTACATATTAGGAGACGACACTTGACAATTTTTTTTTCCGCTTGTCTTCACTGGATTTTACCTTCTGAACGACTCCACCTTCTGTTTAACAAGAATCTTTGGAGAACTTACCACTTAAAGCCGGCCGTTAGAGTGAAAGAACCCAAGAATTTGTTCAAACAAAATTCTCTGCAATACAACTATATTTTCACTTAACACTCCACTGTTATCTCACGACTTCCGCAAATGAAGGGCGGCTCCACTCTACCAAGACTTGCCTGCCAGAATTCACACCATAGACGTTTATGAATACTGTGGTTGTCTGTATTTGTTGCCTTTTCTCTGCGGGAGTTGCAGACCATTGACATAGGCCACAAGACAAGTTTCACTCTTGAGGTGTACTAATATGCAGTAACTTTAATTAAGTTCATGGGTAGCCTCTCCCTGCGGCAGCTTCAACCTCTATTCTTACTAGTCTGGCTGTGGGTCTACCGTGCCCTTTCAAACAATAGCTGGACGAATATTTTGTCTTCGATACTTGATTCAAATATGGAGAGACTCCCCATTAAATGCTTGCTGTTGGAGTAGGCGAATGATAAAGAGCTTGTGATATAAGTGGCCTTAGACATTCCCTTCAATTGACATCTATCTGCACTTTCCTAATTGCCGCATATTTAACCCTGCTGTTAAACAGAGAATCACTCATCTCAATCATTCGCAGAGATTGAAGGATATTTGGTGGAAAAGAGTCCTCTCCTTCAACGGGATTGAGTTTCTTCAGTTATCAAAAGATGCGTTTGATCCACATGTTTCATCTTCTTTCCAGTTTTCTGATGGAAGCAAAGGTAGAACTGATGGCACGTCATCTCCTGAAAGACCCAAAAAGAAGTCCTCCGATGGTAGACATATAACAAACGCGATTATTGCTGTCAATATCGTGTGGGTAGCATATATTGCAATGTCTTTTATTGATTCATCTGCCGCTGTATATGCGGCAGCAATTTTGTCTTTCGTGTCTGAATTTCCAGTTTCTTATTTTGCGTCTCTCTTTCTCACAGTATATGCTGGAAAACTTGCAACTCGGGGGAAACTGCTCTCTTGGGGAGCTCAGGTTAGACAGTTGAAGAGAATGGAAGGCCAATGTCCTCCTCTCTTGTAGATGCAACTTGCGTCGCCTTGTTTCATGGTGTGGATTTACTTTGCAGAATAATCATCTCATCAACAAGGGACAATGGTGGAGGCTGGCCACATCAAATTTCTTACATACGAATGTCGCACACCTCATGGTCTGGTTGATTATAATGCTCATCCTTCATTTGTCATTGTCAACAGTTTTTTACCTAAATTTGTCCTTTGCAGTTTAATTGCTGTTGTCTAAATGCCATTGGTCCCAATGTGGAAGCACTCAGTGGCCCCGAAAGATTTCTAATGGTTTACGCCACCTCGGCAATTGCAAGTAACAGCTCTAACTACTGATACAATCATAAAGTTGCATGTTTACTGGTCCTTGATAAAACTTCGCATTCTACAGGTTCAGGAACGAGTTATTGGTTGACCAAAGCACCTTCTATAGGGGCTTCTGGAGCAAATTTAGGATTGGTGAGTCCTCTTGAAATGTCATCCAGCACAGTTCGAACCTGCTTTCATAGACAAAACATTGAGCCTGCTTTTTAGGAAAAATTGCTTTGAAGGCTAATAATTATGTAACAGAAATCTACTTGAAGACTAGCATTTTCCTTTTCTTCCTCTTGCCTTTCTTCCGGTCATTGTTATGCATCTGGTGCTTTATTTAGGTTGGTTACATGGCTGTGTACATCATGAGGCATAAAGGCCTGACCGGAGATGCCAACGAAGATTTGAAGTACATAGCACGAATAATTATCATTAACTTGGTATGTTTCTTACAAGCAACTGTAGCTCATTTGAACTTTTTAAAAGGTGTTTTATTTTTCTATCATGTTCTTTGCGGCACCTTCACATGGCTAGCAAGCATGCTTTTGCTTCTTCCAAGGTATGGCTATTGATCAAGCTTATAGAAGTGGAAGTGCATCTAGGAACATTGCTGTGGGGAGATTACTATTCTATATCTAAATTAACGTGCTTGTATCTGGAAGAGAAGTTAACATGTCGAATGTCCTTGCTGCAGTTCATTCGGTTCTCGGTTAAAGGTATCGACCACTGGAGACATGTATGTATAGCAACGATTTCTCGTCTGTGTTTTCCCTATGTGCTTTCATTTCTACTGGAAGTTTACTAGACTGTCTTGAACAATACTTTGCGGTCTTCTCTTGACAAACAAGAAACTTTGAGATGATCTGTGTGCGGTCTTCTGTCCTCATGGATGGAAATCCACCTTTATCAGATATTGGGCTCGTCATTTCGAGTAATGTGTCGTTTCTTTGAAATTTCCATATGCAGTTAGGAGGATTTCTTGGCGGCGGGTCGCATCTTGGCTTCTCGATCCTGCTGGGATGCTCGAGCATAGGTCTAGCAACGGCGAGATATCATCAACAACATCAAAGGGAGAGAAGACCCGGCGCAGCCATAGGTGAAGTGTGAAATGCCAGCGATCAAGACGCAACTCCAGCTCCCGGCCCGCCAACTTATTTAGCATGTATTGACCATGCAAAGTCATTATCTGGGCGTGGGGCTATCTTTTGGATTTCCCACTGGTTCAAAGGGTTGTACCTGCATCGATCCATCTCTGCTCGTTTCGGGTAACTCTCCGAGCATGATCTCATTTTTACTAAGAGAGTCATGCCCCGAAATCTATGCCTTCGAGAGCGGTCGCGTCTTGTAATTTATTACGAGAATTTTTCCAAAGAGGACTGAAAACCGCACAAAGATTAAGACGCGAAAACCTGGGTTATCTAGCGGAGGGCAAGGAGCATCAATTGCCTGTGGGCTGTGAGCCCATGGCTAATGAGATGGAAAGGAGTTGCTGAGTTAGCAAAATAATCTTTCTTTGTACTTTCAAATTGTGATGAGTTGTTTGCTGTTTTAGCTTTGCACTTCGTGCGAGATAAAAGATAATACAAATACATCATAACGTGCCTAGCAATAATGTGGGGAAAATTGTCAAAAATGTGTAAACTTATTATACGAATGGTAATTTAGTTATAAACTTTTTAATCGTGTCAATTTAATCGTAATATCTTCACTTCGCTAGTCATCATTAGGCCTCGTTGAAACTGACGGGGATCATCAGGCCCAATCCTGGCAAGGGTTGTCCTCACTAGCCCATGTGTGGGCTAGCACCCTCACTTGAGGACTAAATGAAACCTTTTTATACATATGTTTAGAAAGCACTTCAACTAAGTTTCAATATACGGAAAAACCTTTGAAAAAGGAAAAAGAAGAAAGTAAAAAATCACAAATTAAAGATTATAAATAAATGTCTTTATTAATGTCAGCTATGTTGACTATGTAAAACGATCGGCATTCTTGATAGTTTTCAGCTTAAATAAACTGAATGTATTCAATTAGTAAAACGTGAAATTGTTTAGGACTAATTTTTTTTTTCAAGTGAATTAAATTGATATTTTTTTCTTTTTGGGTGGTTACTTCTCCCACTAGTTTCCGGTATCTATGTATTCCAAATTCAGGGAGTGCCCCATCCTCTTGCGGAACTTTGGACCCACGTCCGGTTCTTCTTCAGTTTACCAGCTGAGGCATCATAGTAAGGGTCTTCACCGGAGAAAAAGCTCGGGAGACCTTTTGCCGCCTACCCATCACGCGCTCGGTCCCGGGGAGTCACCGGAAACCGGCCGGGCCGATTTGTGCAACGAACGGAGTCAATTGTCAAACGAGGATTACACGCTACTGATTCCGCTTCGAGTAATATGCTAGGATTATCTGCAAACCCCACGCCTCCCTATTACCACCGGCACCCCCAGTTCCGGCGACTCCGGATGTCGATCGCCGGTGGCTCCTGCGGTCCCGCGGCCGTCCATCTGATCGCCGGCGCCGCTTCTCTACGCCTCCGCCACCACCTCTGCTGTCTTATCAGTTCCTCCTTCCAGGTTTTGACTTTCTCGCTCTGGGATCATTTGCTTAATTAAGTTTGGAATGGAATCAAGACCCCTTTCAAGCTTTTCAATGAACAAGCTAGAATAGCAAAGCTGTTTGTCGGAGAGAGTTTTCGCATTTTCTTGGGTCTTTCGTGTTGCTCGTGGTGACCCAAGTTGAGGGTCTAAAGAGAGAAGAAGGCTGCTAGTGCTTAAGCATGCCGCCACAGGAACTAAAATTCAGCCAATGTACTTTCATTCGCCTTCCGAGATTGAGTACACTGGATCCAAGGGTGGAAAATTGCGCAGTTGCAAGATTGGTTCATCTTGGAAACAACGGTCTTGCCGGTATGAAGATAAGATACATTTTTTATGACATTCAGTTGTCGTCTTACTTCTACATAGCGGCAGTTGATAGATCAGTGGGATGACCTTGGTCTTACTTCTTGCTCATTTTCCTCCCTCACACATAATTCAGCCTCCCATTTCCTTCTTTCTTCTAATCGGAGTTGTCCAGTTTGCCGCCGGCAAGCATGTGATAGCTGCTTTGCAGCCTGATGGCTATGCCCTGTCAATCTTTGGATTTTAAGAGATAACACTAGACTACTTTTTTTTTTCTCCTGGGGGTCTCCACTTTATTTTACCTTCTGAATGAAAAAACCATCTGTTTGATGTGAATCTCAGGGGAACTTAGTATTAAAAGCTAGCCGTTAGAGTGAAAGAAGCCAATAATTTGTTCACAAAAGTTTCTTTATAATACAATTGTATTTTCACATTACACTTAACTGTGGTCTTTTACGACTTCCATACGTAAAGGCCCTTGCTCTGGGGCAGCTCCACACTACCAATGCTTGCCTGCTGTAATTCACACCAATGACGTCAATGGGTACTGTAGTAAGTCTGCACTTGTTGCTTTCTTTCTGTGGGAGTTGCACTCCATTGACATTGGCCTGAAGACAAGTTTCACCCTGGAGGTCTACCAATATGCAGAAACTTTAATTAAGTTCATGGGTATCCCTTTCCTATGGCAGCTTCAACCTCTATCGTTACTAGTCTAGCAATGGGTCTACCATGCCCTCTTTTGTCTTTGATTCCACTTGAGACACATCTGAAGGAACTTCCTATTAAATGCTTGTCCTTAGAGGAGGCGAATGATAAAGAGCTTGCAATAGAATTGAGCTTATACATTCTTTTAAGCTGACATCTATCTGCACTTTCCTAATAGCCAACAATTAAGAATTATGCTGTTAAACAGAGAATCACTCATCTCAATCGTTTGCAGAGTTTGAAGGATATTTGGTACAAAAGAGCCCTCTCCTTCAATGGAGTTGAGTATCTTCAGTTATCAAAAGATGCCTTTTCATTCTCATGTTCCTCTTTTTTCCATTTTCCTGATGGAAGAGAAGGTAAAACTGATGGCACATCGTCTTCTGAAACATCCAGAAGAAAGTCCTCCAATGGTAGACATTGGACAAATGTCATTCTAGCCATCAATATCTTGTGGGTACTATATATCAACATGTCATTTTGTTGAGTCATCTGCTGCTGCATTTTTTTTTTCCGCGCTGATTACACACCGCTGCATTAATTTTGTCTTTCTTGTCTGAATTTTCAGTTTCTTATTTTGTGTTTCTCTTTCTCAGAGTATATGCTGTACAGCTCGCGACTCAAGGCAAACTGCTCTCTTGGGGAGCTAAGGTTAGACAGTAGAAGAGAATGGAAGGCCTATGTCCTTTCTTAAAAATGCAATTTGCATCATCTAGGTTCATCAGGTGAATCAATTTTGCAGATTAATCATCTCATCGACAAGGGACAATGGTGGAGGCTGGCCACATCATCTCTCTTACATGCGAATGCCATGCACCTCATGGTCTGTTTGATAATTTTACTCATCTTTTATTTATCATGGCCAACAGTCTTGCACTTAAGGTTGTCCTTTGCAGGTTAATTGCTATTCTTTAAATTCCATTGGTCCCACCGTGGAAGCAGTCAGTGGCCCGAAAAAATATCTAACAGTTTACGCCACTTCTGCAATTACAAGTAATGGCTCAGACATACTGATGCAATCGTACAGTCGCATGTTAACTGGTCCTTAATAAAACTTCACATTCTACAGGTTCAGCAATGAGTTATTGGTTGAACAAAGCGTCTTCCGTAGGTGCTTCTGGAGCAATTTTTGGACTGGTGAGTCCTCTTGAAATGTCATCCAACACAGTTCGAACCTGCCTCCACAGGCAAAACATCGAACCTGATTCATGGAAACAAATGGTTTTAAGGCTATTAGTTGTGTAACAGAAATCCACTTGATGACTAGCATTTTCCTTTTCTTCCTCTTGCTTTTCTTCGGGTCTTTTTTATTCATCTGATGCTTTATTTAGGTTGGTTACATGGCTGTTTACATCATGAGGCGTAGGGCCCTGATCGAAGATGCTAACGAAGGTCTAAAGCACATAGCGAAAGTAATTATCTTAAACGTGGTATGTTTCTAACAAGCAACCATAGCTCATTAAATCTTTTTAAAATGTATTCTATTCTTCCGTCATGTTTTCTGCGGCACCTTAATATGGCTAGCAAGCATGCTTTTGCTTCTTTCAAATTATTGCTTTTGATCGAGCTTATAGAAGTAGAAGTGCATCTTGGAACACAGCTTTGGGAACATTACTATTCTATGTCTAAGTTAGCATGCTTGTATCTGCAAGATAAGTTAATACGTTTAATGTCCTTGCTGCAGGTCATTGGGCTGTCGTCTAAAGGTATTGATAACTGGGGACATGTGAGTATAGCAGCAATTTCTCATATGTGTTTGCACTAAGTGCTTTCATTCTTTTGGAAGTTTACTGGAATGTCTTGAACATAGTGATAAGAAAGCGGAATGGCAAGGGCACGATTACTTTGTGGTTTTCTCTTGACAAACAAGAAACTTTTGATGATTTGCACGTGGCTGGATATCTATCTCTGTCAGATAGCGTGCTCGTCATGTTGAGTAATATTCATTTCTTAAAATTTCCATATACAGGTAGGAGGATTCCTCGGTGGGGCAGTCACACCGTGGCTTCTTGATCCTGCTTGGAAGCTCAAGCGTAGGTCTGGCCATGGTCGAAGAACCATCACTGACATCAAAGGAAGAAAAGACCCCAGGCAGCCGGAGTGAGGTGTAAATGCCAGTTATCAAGATGCAACTCCACCTCTCTACCCACATACTTATTTCGCGTGTATCGACTATGTAACGACACCAGAAGAACTGGGTTATGTAAAGGAGATTAAAGATCAGTGAATTGACCTGTGACTAATAAGATGAAAAGATTTGCAGGGCTGGCAAACTGATCAAGCTTCGAACTTTAAAATCGGGATGAATCGGCTGATTTAGCTTCGTACTCGTGCGAGATAAAGATTCCACCGTCTGTTTTATCTCGTAAAATCTTGGTTAGGTGGAGACGCATGGCATGCTTTTGGCGCAGCGGGTAAATACTAGTCAATGTATGATCTTTAACTCAGTATACAAGTCACATGACCTGAATGTAGAAGTTCGGCCAGAATCGAAAGACACAGTCATTAGATGAATTCCCAGTCAGCCCGCAGCGTTCGACTTCGTCCGAGGATAGCTGGTGGCGTTTCTAAATCCACTCGCTTTTCGGTGGAAATTTTCGTAATCTAAATAATTGCCCGGCGACATGATGTTTTGCACTCCATCTTCCCAAATAGCAAAAAGGGATATTTGTAAGGACAATGAGGCCCGGAGTCGGTAGGTCCGATCCAGCATGAAGAACGATTTTTCCCCCTTTTTTTGATAATAATAAGACCGCAGATCCCCGACCAAAATGTTTAAAAAAAAAAAAAAAAAAGGAAAAAGACCGCAGATTCGCACGCAATTCGTTGGCGGAACGAGGAGGAAGATGGGGCCCGTCGAACGGTCAGAAAATTCAAAAGTTTAAAACGAAAGCGCTTCTTTTTTGCATTGCGGGGTTGGGGGGGGGGGGGACGGGGCGCTCGCCGTAATTTTCACGCTCGTTGAATTTTAAAAGATCGGAAACCCACAAAAAAGAGAGAGAGAGAGAATGAAAATAAAAAGAAAAGGGGGAAATTCAGACCTCCGTCCTTTGGCTCGCGGCCTCCACCTGTCTTTTCTTATGTTTGCGCTATTGGTTTGGTTCAAAGATCTGCTTTTTTAAAATTTGAAAAGAACCCTCCTGAAGTGCCCCTCCTCTCCCCCTCGAAAGAACGCGCCCTCTGCATTTCCATAAGAAGCAGCTGCAGGTATAAATACACCACTGGGAATACCGTGAGAGCCTTTGCCTTTCGGGATTACATCGCTCGCTCACCCTCTCGCCTACCCACCTCCTCCTTTCTCTCTCTCTCTCTCTCTCTCTCTCGGTGGGGGGAGCTCAGATTGGTGTGAAATCAACAGTAAGTATCGCTTCCAGGCTCCAGCTAGTGTAGCGCCTCTTCTGGGCGCGCTTCCCATGCTTGTTTTTTTTTTTTTTTTTTTTTTTTGGGTCGTGAACTCGCCGTTTCTCCGTTGCCCGTTTCTTGAATCCTCGCCCTCGCGTGTTATCGGACATTTCAGCTTCTCTCGAATCTTTTTAAATTTTACTGTCCGTGCTCTTATTGCCAATGTCTGTAACGCGCGAGGTGTGCTGCTGACCGATGGTGGACGATGCTTTGGTTGGGTATATGAATTGCTCATGACTCGTATTGTTAGTGTCGATTCAGAATCAAGCGCGTCCCGAATGTGGGTGCTAATGTCTGGTTGCCCCGCTGTGGCCAGGATTGGCTGGCTTTGTTCATGGTGATAATCTGTTCTTTTAGAGCTCTGGCTATGGGATCCTAGAATGCCGATGGATAGAGGTCGTGGGTTTCGTTTTGTAGCTTTGAATATCAAAATCCCTTGCGTCATTTAGCTAGCTACCCGCATTAGATTTTATGGGCTTAAAGTGGAAACTCTATATATCCGATAGATAAATCTGAATTTTAATTCTTGAAATCTGCCTTAGTTCGATTCATTTGATTGCGATGGCTTTGCAGTGAACGCATTTATCTTCTGTGAGTGATATGTCTGCTGGGTTTTTATCTGCAGTTACGTCGAGGCCAAAACATGCTGTGAGTTGACTGCCATCTGTTTGATTGTTGTCCCCACAGGATGGACGCCTTGCCTGATGCCATTGTTCAATACATTTTATCATACGTAGATAATGCCAGAGACATAGCCGTTTGTAATTGCGTTTCTAAGCGATGGAAGGATTCGCTGCCTTACATCAGGAGACTTTACTTCCCTCGCAACTCTTTCGAGAATAATGCCGGAAGGGACAATCCCGACAATGTCGTGTGGAGGATGGTAGCTTCCATCGTTCGGTTGGACGAGCTTGTTGTGTACTGCCCCTTCTCCAGTGCAGGCCTTGCTTCATGGCTCTCGCTTGTGTCTTCATCCCTCCGACACCTTGAGCTTCGGATGGACAACCTCGCCGAACAGCAAGCATGTTTGGAGATCCCCTCGAAGCTTGACTGCATTGGCGCTGCAAAGGATTTGGAGTCACTAAAGCTGTGGGGTGTCCTCATGGCTAGTGTGCCTAAATGGGACATTTTCCCGAAACTTAGGAATCTTGAAATCGTTGGCGCAAGATTGGAGGGTCCTGCATTGTCCTCTGCAATTCAGGCATGCCCTAACCTCACAAGCCTGTTACTGCTTGGCTGTGAGGGGGTTAGGTCGGTTTCCATTGATTTGCCTCTCTTGGAGCATTGTAAGCTGGATTTCTATGGCTTGGGTAACTGCTCGCTTTCGCTCACTTCCCCCAAAATTGAATCGCTCGAGGTACAAGGTTGTAGCTGGATAAGGGTTCGTGAGACAAATTACTTGCAAAATCTCTCGATTTCCAATAATTCTGGTAATTAGTCTTTGGGGATTGCTTTTTCAGTGTCTTTGACATGATGATGTTATAAAAAAATATTAACTGATTCTTTGCTTCTTCTTTCAATTCAGGAAGGGTATACATGGTGGATTTCGGAAAACTTGCAGCACTTGAGTCCTTGTCCATCAGAGGAATCCAGTGGTGTTGGGACGCAGTGAGCAAAATGCTCAAATGGGCAAGTGAGGTGAAGCATCTATACATGAAGGTGGAATTCACTGGGGATTTTGAAGCCCTTCAACCATTTCCAGAGGTTGACTTCGTTGATTTCTTCAATAGCCATCCAAAGCTGCAGAAATTTGATGTTCATGGAGCCATGTTTGCAGCTCTTTGCCAGAAGAACAGCCTAAAAAATGTGAGCCCATATTATCATCAGAAAAGTGCTACTGATGTCGAAACTTAAAAGTACTACTTTTTGCTGAGGTATGTCATGTGGTTGTATGTTTATTTGAGAAGTCCATTTTATTTTGCAGATAGGTACAGCCTTTACAATTCCATGTTTGGAGGAGGTTGCAATAACAGTAAGATCCCCATTGAATGCGGAACAGAAAATGGTTACACTCGAGTCCTTCGTAAAGTATGGGAAGAATCTTAAGACGATGGTGATAAAGATTCTTCAAATGAAGAGCAGCCATAGCAGTGCTGATGATTTTTTTGACGAGATCTGCAGGTTTACTTACATGAACAGGAAAATAGTGCGAATTGAATAAAAGCTTGCTGGGGTAACTGTTCTTCTAATTATACAACCCCAGTGCAACCTCATATTCTCTGACCTGCAATTGACTGCTGCTTCCCATAGGAACTTTCCATGTTTCATTTTTTAGTATGCTTTATGTACGACAGAAATAAATGAGATACCTAATTTTTCGTTAGTTGAGCTCTTTTCGGCCTGACTGGTGAGTCAAGAGCAAGACAAAGTAGCTAATGTGATAGATTGTTTGCATCGAATAGTGTTGACAGCTGAATAGAAGAAGCAGACGATTCAATCAACCCTTTGAAATTGGTTATTGCGATGAGGATGATGCTGGAAGCTTATTTGCTTGTTCTCAGGGACTCACTGTAGGTTTAGAATTTATGTACTGAGTGAGACAAACTTGTACTTTGACAGAAATGTCAGATTGCTCAACTTCTGGGAAGGTGTATTTACCAAATGGACTAGTTCTTATTTTTTGTTTCTTCAATTCATTTGGCTAATTTTGTAATGTCCATCTGGTCCTGCCTTTGGCAACTAATTAATTGCTTGACAAAATTCAAACGAACACAACATGACAAGCACGATATCGCAACTCGTGTTGCCTCAAATGAGAATAGCTGAAATGTGAAGGACATAATGCTACACCCATGTGAACAATGTACAAAACCAGTAAGTTAATGGTGTCGAGAAAAATTGACTATGCTCTAGGTGCTTCACATTAAATTATCATTTCAGATGCCTGAAAATAATCATGCCTCAGAAGAGAACTTCTCTGGCCAGTGGGAGACACAGGGTTTTTTCTTTAGTAGCATATACCTTGTGAACGTAAGAATTGATGATTCTGCCCATTCTGTATCGGTTCTAAAATGCGTGTTGAGCTATTGATTTTCAAATTCACGGGTGACAAACAAATAAATTAGTAGGTGGTAGCATAGCTCTGCAAATTCAACAATTATCTATTCTCATTGCATCAATCCTTGAAAAGAGCCCAAAGATGCATGCTAGAACTTATTTTAAAGATGTACAGGTGCTAAATATGCCCTGCAGCCACAGCATCAGAGTCTTCCTCATACTTCATTGAAACTGCAAACCTACCCTAGATCAGCTTCTTGTTCCGGAAAAATCGCTTCAGGTGCCACAACTGGAAACCTGAAACTGTAATGCAGACTCCCAGTGACATGATACTGAGCTGTGCCACTCTAGCATTTGTTCTTTCACTCACTGTTCTCATATCTGCTTCCCTGCGTTCTCCCAAAAGAATATCCAAGTTAGCACCACCTCAAAGTCGAGAAGACATTCCAAGGAACACTGATAAGAGATCACCTCTCCTTAAGAATCGCCATGTGTAGAAGGATGGCTTCAACCTGTCCTTCAAGCTTCTTGACCTCAAGCTCCACTCCCTAACATCGGCACCATATGCTCTGGGATTAGAAATCGCCCATTGTCTCAGATCAATTTTCATGCGTAGTTTATAGTTGTACTAACCTGAATCTTCTCCTTTTTCGCAACTGATTCCCAATCTTTTGCTGCAATTCCAATTCTCCAGTCAATGAGAACACTTACTTCTTTACCTCCTTGATTATTCCCATCCACCCGTAAACATGCTTCGTGGATACCAGCCTCGCTAGTGGTGAATGTAAACTGACCATTCGTTACATTCTCATTGTGATGAAGAATGTTTCCATACGGCGAGGTCACCTGTATCGAGTATGCTCATGCCACCGGTAAGCAGAACGAAGTGGACGGACACCGACTATACCAAACATAAAATAAACAAAAAGATTACCTTGACGGAAAGAGTAGAGTGATCGGATTCATGGTCAGAAATGGCGAGGTAATCAGCCATGACAATGACGTTGCTCTGGATTAACTCAGACACGCACTTGGTTCCCCCGGCCGGTAGGTTCAACCAAATCGCGTGACCCTTCTGCACTAAAACGTCACAAACGAAACACACCATAACTATGATCGAAAGCAACACCTTCCCACGTACCATTGCAGAACCCTTCGTTACAAAACCTCTCTCTCTCTCTCTGAAAAAAACAATCTTTTGTAAGTTTTAAATGATTCGGGCAAATAACAGACGTCTGCCTGGTCCAACTAAGACTTTCTTCTTTTCTTTTTTAATTGGCGATGGGAGGTTATTGAATGTCCTTATAAAAGACAGATATTCATTGCCCGCTGCTTTAGGGATACACCCTTTTTAAGGCAGCACATGGGTGTTGACTCATTTGGGCAACGGAGTAAAAGACCTTTGACTTGAAATTGAGGATCGATATACTTATGGTAAAACTGTTTCTTTTAGTCCAAAGATCTCCACCATATCATCACCTAAGGTAGAACTTTAAATAGCATTTTCATTTATTTCGGCAAGATATCTAAACTGAATTTGTTATGCAGGATACAACTTGCTATCTCGAACAGATGATAATCCTGTCCGTAATTGAGAGGGCAAGTCATATTATCAACTAAGGTAAAACTTTAATAACATTTTCACTTATTTTGGCAAGATATCTAGACCAAATTTGGGGAGAATTACCAAAAAAGTCCTAAACATATTACAATTGTGCCAATTTAGTTATAAACTTTTTTTTTTTGCCAATTTAGTCCTAAACGCTTTACAATTATGCTAGTTGAGTCCATTTTTTAGCCAAAATTGGCCCAAGGTCAATGACCGTTGACGATCGATAATTTTATGCAAAAGCGTTTTCCTGCATTTGATCATGTAGAGTCCACTCAACCAAAAAATGAGCTTCACACCACTTGACTAGCAAATCACCGTAAAGAATCATAAAGTATTACTCTACTCTTAAAAACTTCTACCATTTGACACAAATTGAAAAGCAAAGTGCAGCTGAAATTCATTAGTAAAATACAATTAAACCATACAAAGTTCAAAATACTTAATATAAACCATGAATATATAACTTCACATCTTGTTAATTCACTTGAACTTCTAAACACCTTAAAACAAAACAAACGACACATAATTAATACTCAACAAAAGTTTTAAATTGAAATTACTATTAGTGCTATTGATAGAACATCTCACCATAACTCTTAGATTTTATAACAGACATTTTACTTAGGTTTGAATATATAAAAGAATTATAAATAATATAATGTAATATAATATATATACAGGGTTGGTCGAGGGTTGGACCGACCCAAAACTCTTAGGACCAGGACCAACCCGCACATGCGGTGTCGGTCCCGGAATTTCGGATCAAGGACCGACCTAGTCCCCTTGGGAACCGGACCAGACCGGCAGGTTGGGCCGATCCAGGTCGGTCCACGCTCACCCCTAGTTGAGTCCATTCGGCCAAAATTGGCCGGTCAACGACGTTGACGTGGATGCTGGCCGGCAACGGCCGTCCGACGAATGATGACGTGGCATTTAAATTTTTTTTTTTGAATTTTTGAATTTCTTTTTGAATTTTGAATTTTGAATTTTTTTTTCTATCCACTTCTCCTTCCTCTGGGCGGTGAGGTCAGCCTTGTCGGCTAATGGCGAGGTCGATTGTCACCTTGGCTGGGCGAGGCCGAGCCTCACTAGGTCTGGCGTCATCACTGGGTGAGGCTCGCCTTCACTAGTGGTTGGTGGGGACGAGCCTCGCCATTGGCTGGCAAGGCTAACCTCATCGGGGCCGACGAGGTCAGAAGAAGGAGAATGTGGAAAAAAGAAAAAGAAGAAAGGAATTGAAAAGTTCAAAAAATATTAAAAATTACCACGTCAACTTTCGTCGGACGCATCAGCACCAACTGGCCAATTTTAGCTAGATGGACTAAATTGACATAATTGTAAAAAGTTTAAAACTAAATTAGCCCAAAAAAGTTTATGATTGAATTGGCAATAGGTTTATGACTTTTTTGGTAATTCTCCCACCAAATTTGTCATGTAGAATATATGTTGCTTTCTCTTCTAGATGATAATCCCTATCTATAATTATGAGGACCATCGAATCAATGTTTCAACCCCATAGAACATTTCGTCTCCAATTACCTGCTAAATGATAATTCGACGTTGTTTTTTGACTGGAAGACCAAGAGCTAACAATCGAGACTTTGGACTTTTTGGACACATACTTCGGGAAATGATTCATGCATGTCCGTTGCTGCATTCCTTCAAATTGAAGTCCCCGGGAACATAACCAGACACTTGATTAATTTTAATAGCAAATGAAGACGTTCTAGTCCTGCAAATTCAACTTATGTACTGATATTTTGCAGAACTGCGGGAATCATATGAACTGCATATGAACTTGCGAACAGGCCAAATTCAGGCCGAAGCGGGGACAGTTTGCCAGGTATTTTAGAAACGTTTCTGATAAGTAAGCTCATCAAAGTTAATCAGGCTAGACAAAATGCTTCTACTATATAAGCACCTCAGACTTCTATCGGAATCTGACGAACAAGCCCCGACCAGCATAAAGTAAATGACTGTAAAAATCGTCAAGACAGATTTACGTGGCGACTGAGAAAATTAATAATGTTTACACTTCATTCTCGAGCAAAATATAAGCTATAGCTATCTCACAGTTACGATACAGCGAGTCAAAACTGTCTATTGATGTCCTTCGGTGTTGGCAGGAAATACTCTCTTCAAGAAACTGATAAACCGCTTAGCATAGAGTTTGGGTTCAATAACGGAAATTGACAGTGGATCAAACCGCAATGACTTATAAGCATGCTCTATCTTTTTCTTCAGATTATATTCCTGCAGTATGTCGATAATGCCCATATAGAGAACTACGTCATAAACCTCAAAAAGTTCAATTTCCGCAGAATCAACCTCATCTTCTATAAGCTTGCGGTTGGCTTGGGCTGGCATGTTAACTCCCAGCTGCACTCGCAACCTATGCCAAAAACCAAAGTACTTTTGCTATAAGCCCGCTGCTTGGCATAAAGACTATCCCAAAGACAGGGAAATTAACCAGAACCAAGCAGGAGAGAAGAAAAGGAAGATGCACTACCTCATTACATAATAAAAGAACACAGAACAGCTTATGATGAACATACCAAAAATAGTAGTGAGAGCAAATGATTGAAATAAACAAAAAAAAGTTACAGTATGCGGCAGACATAGTCAGACAAAAAACTACGGTGCAGAAAAAAGTATCCTCAATTGCGTGCTATTCCTTCCATGGGAAGAGTAATTTTCTTATCAATGCACTAGCTGCATGTAGTCCTCAATTGCGTGCTATTCCTTCCATGAACTTAGGGGCATTGACCACCTTGCAAGCAATTCATGACCCCAAACTGGAAATTAATAAAGAACAAGAAAGGGTGCATAGAAGCTTAAGAATATATTCCAGGACCTAATTTTCCCATGACATTTAGGTTGGATTGAGACAAGCTAAAAGCAGAAATGTTAGAGCAGAATGCGATGTTATTTGGACATCAATTACAGGCCCAACGCAACCAGTTCAGTGGGCACTAACAGGAGCAACACATGAAAGCTGGACTGGTTGCCATCATCAAACTGTAAGCAGGAGTTTATTCCCAACACATTATGGAAATAGGATTATGAATGGCCTTAATTTATGTCAAAATGAAACACTGAGAACTTCATAAAAAGGGAAGCTCGTTGTTGGTTAGAAGCTACCTTGCAGTACCAGGAAGTAAAAGATCAACTTCCTTGTCACCCAGAGAAAATGCTCTCAGAGTACTTCCTCTGATATGGGGACCAGGTGTTGTGCTAACAGAGCTGGGCTCATGTGTAACCAGAAGTAGACCTTTTGGAGGTATCAGGAGTTCTCCACGTGATGTTGGACCTAGAAGAAAATGAAGGTAAGCTGCATACCATCCAATGATGCAAAATTCGAAGCTAAGATGCAGTGACAGATGTTCATGCAAAATAGTGATATTTAGGTGAGGCAAGAAAGTGTGACTTATTATGAGATATCCTCAAGGTAAAAAATGTAAATCTTGACATATGATAATTGTATGTTACGCATCAAGACATTTCAGCTAACATAACCTGCTCAAGACAGTCCGATTCACCATGCACCTCCTAAGAAGAACTTTGGTCATAAAGCCTTACGTGTTGAACTGAGGACCCCTCAAAGCTTCAATCCTTAAGGTTCTGAAGAAAATTTTCCCACACTAATACATCTGGAGATAAGCATCTCCAACATGTATTTCAGCGAGATTAATGCAATGCAACTTCAGTTGCAGCTTTTCATCTAACATTCCTCATCAGTCCGCTCAACTCATAATGAATGTTATAAGCATGTTTAGATGGACTTTTACTTTTCGATTTTTGTTTAATCTGATTCTTGTGACATACGCACTTGGCCTTTTTTTAAGCCTGAAACACCTGAAACTTCCACAATTTATGATTTCTAATGCATAGATTCACATAAAAAAATTTTAAGTCATTTTGAAATTTAGATAATATTTAAGTTTTTGAGGGAAAGCAAAGGGTTGTTGTTCTGTTTCAAAAACACAAACAAAACAGGCCCTTAAGGACATGCAAATCATGGTTCTGTCATTCTCAGACTAAGATCACCGACACTGAGTTTTCACATTAATTGTGAATAATAGGGTATGGGTACAAGAAAAGCAAAAGTCAATCACCAAATGCATCCAGAAGCCGCATAAAAATGAAGATCATCCAGCTAACAGAAAAATACTACCAACTACAAAATTAACCCACGACTTAACATGAAAGGGTGCTAAAGGTGGGGTCAAAAGCTTCAAGCATTTTTGAAATTTAAGGCTCAGGCAAATAAACATCTTATATTACAAATTTTGACAAGATCCAATTGAAGCACTGTTTTGCAAACTTGCTAAAATTAGTAGCAACGTTTATTGATAGCAGATGGTAGTACCCACCATTGACAGTGGACGAACTCTCTTCATTCACCATTGCAGCGCCTCCATTTAAGAGGGCCTTCAATTGCTCAGGGGCTCTAAAATGCAATCCCAGCAAAAGGCTATAATCAATGATTTGTTGAGATTCCAAAAACTTGCAGTCTAGTGAAATTTGTCTGCACATAAAAGAATCCTGCTTGTTGATTAGGAAACACATGAAGTCACCGAGATCTAACTGAGACTGCAATTTTGTCCCATTGTTAAATCCCACAACTCTATACAAAAGAAAATGTTAAACCTATTTGGTTAGGCACTATGAATACAATACAAAGCTCAGAATGTTTAGAGACAAACAACAAAGCTGCCAAAAGCAGATATGACCAAAGCACAACAAATCAGAAAGTGAATTGCCAATTGTCCTAAGTTTATGCTTAGTGACGAGGAATGTACCTGTTTATCCCAAAAAGAAAAAAAGAAAAAAAAGGATAAGGGAATGTACCTAAAACAAAATTTCACACGACAACTGAAAATCCTCCAAATAAATCGGTTTTTAATCATAAGGAAATGTATTAAAAGACATAACTTTATCCCTTAACCATAATTTATGCCAGGTCAGGAGTATATCTGCATAAACACTGAACAGTTTCCATCAGAAATTAGATAGGGACTCTCGGGGCCAACGAAATTCCATCGACTTCATTTAAGTCTTTCCACAGAGTGTATAGAAAGATGACCAATCAGCACAGTATATTCAATAACGCTCTCGCCTTCAAAATGATAATGAAGTGCAAACACCTATAGGATGCCGAAATCTAGAAGTGGAAGCCCGAATTTAGCATTTTACAGTCATTTGTAAATGTCAAACCTGGGCCTGTTGAGCTCAAATTTAGCAATTTGTGAGACTCCTAATCAGAGTAGACATCAGTAACAATGAGGATGCATCTTTGTTTCTTTCTTTCCTTTTCATTTTGACAAACCAATACGGTTGTTAAGGTAGAACATGTAAAGAATGGCAGTCACTGACCAGTACGATAGCAAATTGATACTTACTTGAAAAATGCCTCTCGCAAAAACTTGTCCATATGAAACTCATAAGCAAGATCAAGATCTTTTAATGTCGTATTTTGATGAATTTTTTCTTTGTCTGTAAATCTTCCCAAAGATGAACCCTTCAGATCGTAACGTCGATGAATTTGCAATTCAGTGCAGAACATGTTCCCCATAACCACAAACCTTACCTGGAAACATGACATGAAGTCAAATGGACATAGACCTACATGCATAAAGGGTAGAGTGAATAATTACAAGTTCCTCCAACCTAGATTGTGAGTACCTTCCTTCCACCCTTCAGCTTTATGCGATGGAGACCAAAAAATTTTGTAATAAGAGTATTTTCATGCTCTCCTACATGACTGTAATAGTGTGGCAGCATCTTCAGAAGAACCTATCCAGCAATAAAAGAAACCTGTATGTCAAAATCATACCTTACCTTTCCCCTCATAATTTCTGGTTTTGTTCCCTTTGATTACTAATTACATGGATCAGCATCACGCTCACATCACAACACATTCTTTTTCATCTTTTAAATAGAACAAGTCTTTTAACGGTGTTGTGTTTGTTATTTTCTTCTCTGACAAGTAACTGTAGAAGTTGGTTTTATTTTCTTTATACGAGGCATGGAAATGTTATCTTTTGAAAGTTGGAATCCTGACTAATCAGGACCTCTTTGTGGTCTAATGAAATACAATGGCGTTATCAAGCATTATCTCAAACTGGGACCTTAGTCTAGTTCCTTTTTTGTTTTTTTGATAAGAATAGAACCTAAAGATTTGATGTTCAGATGGCTAAATTAAGCATGAGGCTCATGTGGCAATGCGAATTCATTGATGAGGGACATAAATCACACAATCATGGACAAATAAGTCCTTATTCAGAGCATAAAATTTGTAGTCAGAGTGGTTATATTGTTTTCCTGATAAAGCAGTGGATTGCACAGAATAAACCATTACCACAGCACATTTAAATCCAAGAAAAATATGACAAGAGTTAAGGGTTGTATGACAAATTGATGATATAGCAACTAAATTATACATAAACTTTGTTCCTCGAACCTTTAGCTCGCTCTTTTTCAATGTCTTGATCACGAATCTGCCGTCATGAGAATTATAGAAAATACTGCCACTTTTTCCTGGAGAAGATATATCAGTTAGACCATCATCACCACAAATGGACATCATGTACTCGGCAGCATCTAGCTTGAACATCTCCCTCAAATTCCTGAGATATAATTCAGAGAATACCAAGAAACCTCTGTAAATGAATTTACAAGCATTTAAAATAGAACAAGATGTTTATAAATATTTGCATGTAACAGTGCAGGTGATGGACTGGTGATAACTTCAGCTTTTGGCCCTGTCAAAGAACACATGTAGCCCTAAAGGAAAGGCGTGATGATAAAAAGGATTTAAAAGGAGAAGCCACTAAATTACGGGCTAATTAAGAAATCCTCTCGTCTACTATGAATATCACGAGTGCCCTGTACGCCAGGCCCTATTTCATCGGATATAAACTTCATGTCTCAAGTTATAAGGAACAGACATTTGATAAAGCTGTACTTTTATAAGTAAACTAGTAGGAGAAAAGGAGAGTTTTAACATTTTGATGGAAAAAAAGAAAAAAGAAAAAAAAAAGAAGCTAATAAATACCATGCAGTGGAAAAAGTCCAATTGTTGTTCAATATATCTCAGATTTGAGGGCAAATTTTCTAGTTTCAAGGTGGAATAGTAAACTATCTTGTTGGGACTTTTTATCTGGCTCCTCAGATTGTCTCAATAAATTTATGAGATCTATAATTTCACAAATCACCTTAACCTTCTCATCGTGTAAGTAGAAAACCATCTTCTAAATAATTGTCGTCTTGTAAGTTAACATGCTGTTGCCTTTATATAATGGAATATAACTCCTGTTGATGTGCAGTTTCTAATAATCTGAAAGCCAAGCCAAAGAAAAAATTATTCTAGCTTGTCTATTCCCTTATCGAACAAATAAGACTATAAAGATCGATTATGTTCACTTACTACTCATTATTGACATCAATTTTATCTAACACTTCACAATCTCCCACCTAAACTATCTTAACATATAAGTAACAGAAACAGATTTCATGAAGGGCAACTCCATATCACTCTCCTGCAACAAAAGTCTGAGAAACCCCACCATGGGAGGTCCTTGCAATTTGATTATCCGACAAATTCAAGTGACACCAAAAAAAAAAAAAAAAACTCAAATAACTTCATGTTTCCTTAAACCAATTCTAACAAATCAGAAAAACATCAACTTAGACCTTAATTACCATACTGAAGTCCCCTCTAAAATCCCTTCTACTGAATGATGTAGCCTTCCACACAAACCCAATAACACAGGTAGGATCCGTATAATATTGATGCATACCTGAAAACCATCGGGCAGTAGTCTTTCCAATAGAAATCTATGGAATAGTGCGGAGGTGTAAACTGAGAGCCCTTTCTAGGGAAATACATTCTTATCCTGGCTCGCTCACCAAAATCGGAAGACCGAACTTCACGCATGGGGACTGGTGTGATCTTGCCAACAGTGTATCTGGGGGTTCCAGTTTGAACCAAAAAGGTTGAATAAGAAGGTAAAGCAAACTTGTAGCAAGTCTTATGGAAGGAGGGACAAGAAAAGCATCTATAGTTTATCCTACATTAATGGACCGATCATGGTAAAATTGGAATACCAACAAATACTTTGCCTCAACAAATGTCAAATCAGCAGTGACAGCATAACCCTACCAAAGAAATGGAAAACTAAGCACAGTAAATGATAGGCACCTACTCCACATCTCATGATTTGTAGCTAGAAAAGTGATTAAGGGCACTAAGGTTCTTTTATGCCATCTTCAGCACAACCGCTGTCAAACTTTCAGGCATTATAACCAGCTTTCACCAGAAGCACTTAAGGGGTAGTGCAGAGCTCAAAAAACATCTCTTCCGTTCCCACATCTTGAAAGCAGAATTTAACAAACAACTTACTTTCCAATAGCGAAGGCAATAACCCAAAAAAAAAAGAAAAAAAAGGTTCACTGTCAAAGTATAACTATGAGGACACAAAAATGGATTGCCATCTTCTATATGCTAAGTACGACAGTTAAGCTTTAAGTGTCAATCACCTGATACCCAGTTGCAGATTAAGCTTCAAATAGTAGCTCCGGTCGTGTAGAGGCATATCCATGCATGGCCTCTTTTTTGACTCTTTCCCGTGAAATTTATTTTTCTGTTCAGTTTTGCGCATCAGTTCTTGATAATTTCTAATTCTCTCTTTAATCAGGACTCCTTGCATGTATTCACGTTCATAAATTAAAGAACTGTCATCCTGCATTGTGTCTTGTCTCTCCTCAGGGACTTCGGGCACTACAGATGATGACTCCTGAGAACCAAGTTCCCCCTCGGAATCAAAAACACTCCAGTTTTCATCTAAAGACATGGCCCTACTTGAAATTCGACCTGAATTTCTCAATACTCCTCCCATTGAAACCTTTTCAGAATAACTCCGATTGATGAACGTTTTTGGAGCCCTAGATTCCTCAAAAGCCAAAGACAAACTGCGAGATGACAATTTTTTTCCCTTGTCATTGTAACCCACGCTACACCATTTTTTTGGAGATGGATGCTTACTTCCAGCAGGATAATATGTTCCTTTCCCATCCTTCAGACCACTACTCCATGTTCCAAAATAATAAGCCCCATCTGCAAATCTGTATATTCCTGACCCATGTCTCAACCCATTCAACCAAGAGCCATTGTAGAGATCACCGTTTACCCATTTCATTATCCCTGTGCCCCACATCTTACCACCTTTCCAGTTTCCGACATATGTATGACCACTATTCCACGTATACCTACCTCTACCTTCACATAACCCTTCTTTCCACATGCCTTCATACATGTCTGAATTACCATACTCCTTCCTTCCAACACCATGCTGAATATTCATCCTCCAGTCTCCTGTATAAACAGATCCATCGGGTTTAGTAAAGGTCCCACATCCATGAAGATAACCCCCAGAGATATCACCCTCATACCTTGCTCCAGATTCCCAAAAGATTTTCCCTTTTCCAGTCATTTTCCCCAACTCCCATTCACCCTCATAAACTGCCTTATTACTAGCCCAAGTATATCTTCCCTTTCCGTGGGGAAGCGTTCCCTTAAAATCACCATAGTATACATCTCCATTGGATAAAACCTTCTCTTCCAGCCTGTAAAGCATCATGAGTTTCCACGTTAAAGATATATGAAGACACATTCATAGTTCCCGATTGGTTGTCTAAGCTAGCAATAATGTGTATTAACTTTTAACTATATAACTAATTCTCTCAGGACGCATAGCTTCTCTAGTCTTAGCAAAACGTTATGCTCCGGGGCAAAGTTTTCGAGGGCGGTTAACAGACAAAATGAAGCATTATAGAGAGTTGAGGCAAAAAGGTTATCCTTACAGCTGGCTTGAAGATACAGATGATAATGTAATTTCCCTAAAATGCAAGCTGTCACATCGATCTTATTACCCACAAGAAGAAGAATGCAAAAGGCATTTACTAACGAAACTTACATCTCATTGTTCTCCATGGGGATTGGATAAAACCAGGTCTATCATACACAGATAACATAAAAGGATATTGCCATCTGCTCCTTTTTGCTTCGAGCAAATAAGTTGGGCCAACGGAAACTGTTGGGCATGCCTACACAAAAAGGCCACACTCATTTTAAGATGCTAAAATGCATGCCAATGGTCACATTACCCACATTCGCATATCTTACAACAACAATAAGAATGCGATACCAAATCTTCACGATGTATCCACTGCTCATTATATAACATTTGTCTAACTAAACTACTATTTTGGCTGCAAAACATATGACGGTTCCTCCAGCCATCACGACCGCCTCCTCCCACTCAAGCCGAAAAATTCCTTGTCAAAGAATAACCTGCGATACTAAAATTTCCATATACCAACCATGCCACGACCAAGGTCACGCACAATCCTCCACGACAGTCCCGTATTCATTCATGAAACTAAAGCAAAAGCTTACATGCCAATATTCATCTTTAAGCAACTCATCGGAAATTTATACAATGAGAAGACTGCGAACTCTTTCCGTTCCACTTTTTCACAGGAATCCACATTACCATAACCCACCAAGGGAACAGATTAAAAAGGATAGATAAATGGGGCGACGAAAGCAAGCCGATCGATATCCACCGAAATCCGAACAGGAACCGCCACTAAAGGATTCATCTTTGGGCACGAACTAGAACCGCATAATCGAGAACCGGTGCGGTCTCAGCATAAAGGGAAAGAAGAAAGCGGGGAAAAAGGTTCTACCCGCAACGAATCGAACGGAGCGCTGAGGCACGAACGCTGCTTGCGGATGACGACGAGCGCGAACGCTCTCTGGCGAACGGAACAATCGCGGCAGTAAGATGTCCGGACAAAAAAACGGGAACTTTATAGAAAGTCCACCGCTTCCGAGTTCAACAAGCCGATGGCTTTTCTCTAAAGCCGACAGCGTCCCGAGATCCTTGGCTTGAATCGCCACTCCATCCCCTTTTCTTTCTCCCTCTACAGAATGCTTTCTCGCTTTCTATTCAATAATGGAACTGTTCGCATCAGCAGGAGAACAAGAATCAAACAGTGCGAACGGAACGGATGGAGGAAGAAGAAGAAGACGGAGGAGGAGGAGGAGGAGGTACGTCATCAATCGCGAGTGCCACGCGTCGGGCGGAGACCCCCGCGGGCCCCACCGCCCGCCCTGGCCCGGGATTCTGATCAGACGGACGACCTCGAGGGAATAAGGGGGCAAGACCATGGGGGTGGGTGGGGCCCACCATGGGGAGGCGGCGGTGATTGGGCCGGGGCGCACCGAAAAGATTCGGGGCGAAGCTGTAGGGGATGGCCTTTGCGTCGTGGAGTGGAGACGGGGGTGTCTGAAGGGCATAAAGCGAGGGAGACAAGGCGAACATGATTAGCTAAAGCAAGGAATAATCAAAGGGCCCAAAAAAGGATTAGGACGGGTGGCGCCATTTAACAGCACACATTACGTGGAATATCTTGTTGCTTTCCCCCTCCACCCCTCGACCTCACGTGGGTTAAAATTACAAATAACGTGTCTTGTTTTAATTATATTTCTCCCCCCCCTTCTCTCTCTCTCTCTCTTCATAATTATATGATTTCTAGTAATCTAGTAATCTCTTGCCGAAGATTGTAATTTTATCTTTATTCGAGATATGTCAATGTCGACTGATGAAGTTATGCGGTAAATCGTGACATGTTTACATTAGTGAGTTGCATCGAATAATCTAGATAGAGATAATTAAATATATTTTTACGACATCGATTGTGCATTAGTTGACTTATAATCAACTCTCGTGTGTTTTTAATGTCGTCGAGGCTCAACGTGGTGACTTGAGAGAGGAAAAAGCCGATCCGTCTGATAGCGACCCGCCAACTTCCAATCGAGGTGAGACAAACATCCCATTTTTCATCGCGGTCAATTTAACAAGGTACGTATGGACCTGGACCATTGGAAAAAAGATCACACCGGGAATAAAGGCAGCAGGATGGTCCTATTCCAAAGGCGTCGTAGTCAAAATATTCCAGCAGCGCACTAACTCTACGGACATCCCAGCCTTTGGAATTCGAAGGTTCGGATTCTTCGCTACTTTATGCCCATCGTGTCATTTCACATGGCCATCAAAAGTCGACTATCCAATCCATGCACGTAATTAAAGCAAAGAATAAGCACTCGAGTTCATCGAGGAGTTCATACGTCAGCAGAATTTACAAAAGGCTCGCAAAAATATTCTGATGCTTCTGAAATGTGAAAGTCGCATTTCATATATTGAAGGCTAACGTTAAAATATAATATTCACATAAGTAAAGAATGGAAGAACCGTAAAAAGAGGTAGACTTTACCATTTAATTTGATGATCAGGACCGTCGAATAGCATCTGAGTTCCATAAGAAATGCAAGAATGCCATGGAGATGAGAGCAAAGGACAAGAAAGAAGAGGTGATTCTCATCTTCGTTATTACATGACATGGGTAATTTATTTTTCTTGATGATTTGGAGCACAGGTTCATCCAAATCATTTTGCCCCCAATAGGGTTCCTGTTTATCTTCTAAATAAGACCGGTCATTGATCATAGTTACACTCACAAGAGTTTGTCGACACAGAAACAAAAACACGTAGACTTCTTCGTCCGAGAAATCCTAAGCACCAGGTCTTGCCATTTGATGACCTCGAACCACGGCTAAAACCTGCAATGTTTCACCAGTCAATTGGTTCTTCCAAACTGACCCAAAAAAAAAAAAAAAAAATGGTTCTTCCAAAGATAGTATGATTGCTGATGCTACTATCCTGTGTCCGATGAGGGACCACAGAATGATGCAGAAGAACTACCAAATTCTAAGTGCACTGATTAAGCTAAGAATGATATTTTTTACCATAAAAACAGTCTTTACAAAACCATTACAACATTGAGTTATTTGGACCTCCAAAACAATTACATTTTGTCACCTCTTCACTACTTTGGCAGTTAGTTCATGTCAATACCGTTCACTGTACAATAAATGCAGGACAAAAAGAACCACCATGGTTCTACCTATTCTCTGTGAAAAAACACGACTTCAGAAATGGAGGAAATTGGAGACCTAAAGTTTATTTTGTCCATGAATGTAGATTTTACCTCACTCATGGAGATTCCGCGATTAAAATCATGCAGGCAGAGCAACGCAGCTTGAGCCATATGATGGATTAATCTATCATCAGTAGTATCTGTCAATCTCGGATCTCTGACTTCACTCAGAGAACCGTTTTCTATTTCCGGTAAAGCCTGGTTTCCAACAAAACAAAGTACAAATAGAGAGCAAACACAAGTTTCTTGTTTCAAATGATCTTTGCATATAAATAGACAAAAGCAGTGGGATTAGAAGATTAAGTAAGGCTCTTTAATCTGGAAAGATAATGAAAAAGTCATCCCTTCCATCATACTAAATTAAAGTCTACTTAGACTCTTCCTTCTTAAGGCAACATGTCATTATGAGCAGAAATTACCAGAAAGTATGACGAAAAATAAAAGTTTGTCAACATTACGCCAAGGAGGAAGAAAATATCTATTTGCCTGAAGCAGTTCAACCATCTCACCCACTCAATGAGATCCTCCTTGTTGGGGTCCAGAAAACATTGGGCACTCCTTCCTGTTATGAGCTCCAACAGGAAAATCCCGTAGTCATGCACATCAATAGCAATGCCATCATCTGCTTGCAGATTCAGGCAGCTTCAAACAACCAAAAGTAATATATTAAACGCTAGACGGCGTGGTCACCCCACGACCTCCATGTGATTTTTGATATACAAGTGCTACATCAATATCTCCAAGAAAGTAGTAGAGATAAACATGCTTTTACAAACGACACTTACTGAGCCAATGATTGATTGTGTTTGGGAGAACTGTCCTTGAGGCACTTGGCACTCATGAAGTTTGCAAGCTTGAAGAAGAACAAATAACGTGTTGATGACTAATAAAAATTGTTGAGAGAGAAAGAGACCTTCTAAAACAGTTCTGAAACTTATCTAATCATTGTGAATTCAGCCTATGTCAATTACAATTGAGTGGAAGCCAGTGTTCAACTTACTGAATAGCAGTCCTACTTACCATTGCAGAGCCACCAAGAGGATAGATGACATGACTGGAACAGACAGAGAGATGCACGATCGGGCCATCAACACATTCCTCATGAAGATAGCGCAAACATGCACCTATTTCCGCCGCTATGTACCATCTTGCTTTCCATGATATTTTTTCAGTCAAATTGTTATCTAAATCAAGTAGAAGTAATAAGTTGACGTTTAGAGCACATTTAAGGGAACACGGGCTTTCAAATCTGCAATTAAGGATAAAAAGAAAAGAGATATGTGGAATATAATCTCATCTGTCCGTAGGAAGATCCATAGGCATTACAAAAGCCTTTTAAAAGCAGTGATGGAAGAATCTCAGATAAGTGATCTCATCAGCTATCACTCTCACAGTTCAAACTTCAAAGGGCAGCTCAACAGCTTATTAGAGAATAAAACCAGACAACAGGGGCAGAAACCATAGCCAAGCTGGGCCGACTGCATAGTTCCTCTTACAGTGTCTCAAAATAGAATTGTATATTGGCTGTATTTAGGCTCTATTTAGGTGTTGGCTACCGAAAGCATAACGTGCACTGATAAAAAAAGTTACATCTAAATCAAGGGAAAAAACTGATTTGACAGAGCAGAAGTAAATTCAAAATCAGCCGTTGCCACCCTTACTTGGTCCTTGTACAGAGCCAAAAACTGAAGTTCCTTAGCTAAATTTTCCAATGTTTTGCTAACTCCATAATCGCCAACGTCATTCTGGTTACATACTCTCATCAAACAGGAATTCGGACTATTGGAGATGGGGAGTCATGCAAGCAATTATAATCATTAAACATGGCCACAAAGTTCTAAAGCACATGCACATGCCACAAAGTTTTATAAGAGCAAGAAATAATTGGAGTGAGGAATACGCTCTTACTTTGCAAGTTAATTTCTAAAGTACCCATAAAGGGGAAGTCGAAGAGCAAGGACATGGAAGAACCCGCGAAGCAGTACCCAACAATATTCAAGATATTCCGGTGGCGTACACGGGAAAGGATTCTTAGCATTGACCAAAAACGCTCATCATTTTGCGAGAAACAATTTACCAGGACAGGCGTTTCCTGAAATTGTCCTTGATACACTTGTACATTATCTAGAGTTTGCACGATACTCTCCTTGGAAAAACCACTGGTTATCACTTCAAGCTCACTCTGAGTAAAGGACCGAGGAAAGCCAGTTCTCCATGCGAGTGGGTACCAACAGCAGGTCTTAGGTGGAGGTGTTACGGACTTGTCTTCCTGGTTATCTGTAATAGGATCATTGTGGAGAGGTGCATCATCAACCCTTCTATGCTTCAGAGCAGAACTTTCCTGCAGGATTACTTTCGAAGGCATTAAAGTCACCACATCTTTGCCCTTGACTAGTGCGAGATTGCAGCCCACATGCGCATATATGTAGGTTTTGTCTTTCTTTAGATGGCTGTCAACAGTGAGAAGTAGCAAGCTTGACAAATCAGCTGAGGTATTTCTATGAAATACATAAATTGTTGCACAAGACAAGATAGCAAATAAGCAGATCATAAGAATACTGTGGAAACCAAC
Organism: Eucalyptus curtisii; assembly: GCA_017140595.1. Lineage (NCBI taxonomy): Eukaryota > Viridiplantae > Streptophyta > Magnoliopsida > Myrtales > Myrtaceae > Eucalyptus > Eucalyptus curtisii. The sequence goes on along the minus strand of CM029503.1, from coordinate 29,891,746 downwards.
ATTTTTCGAAGGCCGGAGATAATTCCTTTTTTTAAGGGGTATAGAAAACACCGATCGCAAGACAATTTGGAATGATCCTAATCTTCAGCTTAACAGAGAGAAAGCATGGAGAGAGACCTGTCTAAGATGATCCAACAAGTATTGCAGCTTTGTGCTTCATCAACTGTTAATTTTCTCCGACAAAATCCAGCAGCAATTTTACTTTCCAATTTCACCTGCACAGGAAAGCTCTATGACTACTCAGTGGTGTTTTCTTCTTACTGCAAATTAAATGGTCTCTAACCTCATTTTTCTTGCAGTGCCGATAAAATGGCTGGAGGTAACTCTTGTATTCCTCCCTCTTTTTGGCAATCTCTTCCTCGAGCTCTGTCAGATCCACTTCCCCTTCTCCTAAGGGCTCTAGTTTCTCCCCTGCATAAGTTATTGGCAATGTTTACCTTATCGAGGAAACGCGAAATATTAAAGTTGTTCAGCGACCTTCAAAACGTTACAATGATAATGGAACAACAGGAAAGATGTCGAGGATATCAATGAATGACACCAGGACACATACACTTCCTTTAGTCCTTGACAATTTAAGTTACTGGTGGGCGATTGACAATGCACCCAGTTTAACACCTTGAAAAGTTACATTGGTCAGATTTCAAAGATAAAAACATGGTTATGGGACTAAGGGATAGTATTTTTATTAAAAAAAAAGGGCAGACCAGAACACTTTTGTGCAGTTGAGAGTAGGTGATTCCAATATCGCAGAAGATAAATTCTTCCACAGTGTAATTTTGCCGCTGAAATGGTGTTGGACAAAAAATTACGTGGGCGAGCTAAACTTAGGCATGTTATCTCTCACCAACATGCATCATGCGTAAATGAGGGGTGTGGTAACTGGTTACCCATATGAAAAGGAAAGCAGGAAGCGCGCTTGCCAATCTCGCAGAAGACGCCAAGAACAAGAACAGTGTGTCCTCGTCGGGCAACGTGCCTGAGCGCCCATTCAAGAGCATGGACGTTCCCTCTGCTCCTGTTGGCGTCCCTAACCACGATCACCGTTTCCCCAGGAGACAAAGAATCAGCGGCTTCCAAACCCATCTTGTCGGAACCAATCTTCTCTGTTCCTCTGGACATACACACTCGTGGTCGGGTCACGAAGGGGGATACGTGTAATTTGAGAAGGGGAATTCATAGTGTGACTCGCCTAATAGAAACCAAGAGAGGGTGAGAAACAAGGTTTTCTCTAGTTCGATACGGACCAAGAATTCTTGCTCTGTTAATTTCAAGAACGCTGACACTTTCTCAGACAGTAATGAGGGAGCCTTGGCAATCCTTCGCGGTGGCAAAGACAAAGATGGGTGCTTTGTCTGTTCTGCTTATAGGCAATGGAATAGGGACAAGTAAAGACTCCACAAATTATTTCATGATAGCCTTTCAAATTCTTGGTCTTGGATAGCGACGGATATAATGTGTAGCCCCGGCAAAAAGACGTCTCTCCGCTTTACAACTCGGCCCGCATTTCTTTCTTAAATTTCGCTAACCGTGCAAAGTAGCTGTTCGCTATGGCTGTCATGAACTTATTTGTGCCCATGGCCTTTCGTTTCCTTATAAAGAATGTGTAGCTGCTCGATATTGAGGCTAGTGAAAATGAGATCAAAATGGACAAGTATGATCTCATTGATTATCCAGGGAGCAGCACTAGCAAGTCAGATCACTTAGACGAAAATAGGAACCAACAATGTATTGTGGCAGGCTTTAATTTCTTGACATTCGAAGGACATTAATCAGGCCATCGAGTTGCCCCAGCATCCTATACATTTAGTATGTAGCTTACCGAACACCAACACAATCTTTATGAGCATTTCCCATGGTAGTATAACCATTGGCAAAAATTTCTTAAACTCAAAAGCAGAAAGGCAATGCCTTTCGACTAGCAACCAACATGCTAATCACCAGCCGTTCTGCATCTGGAGGAAGATTACAGCTGCATATATTTACATGGGCATTGTGCAAAAACACAGTTTTATTTAAATGAAATGATTCCACTTTCCTTTTTTACACAATATACACAAACAAGCACTTTCTCATACTAATAGATAGGATGCTTCAATGTCCCAAGATCAGGTAACCTTAAGCGGTTACTGGATCAAATCGAATGTGAACGAAGGCCATAAGGTAAGCTGCAAACTCGGATAATGTCTTCATTTTACCTGCCAATGCCATTGATTCTCTGAATAACTCTAATTAGACCTTGAGTCCCCAGATGACCATCTCCATTGGCCACCATTCCAGAGAACAGCTGCTTGCACTGTGCAGCTCCGGGCAAAACAACCACCTTCTCATCCTCACCTCCTTCCACTACATCCACACCCATCCCCAGATCCTTCACCATGTACTCTGCAAACCCGCCCGGCCTGAAATCCTTTCCAATCATCCTCTCCCCAAACAACTCCATCACCATCGAGCCCGCGGCCCCACCTCTCACTGCATCCACAAACTGCCTCACATCCAACCCTGCCCGCTCCGCGAAAACCATTCCTTCACTCAACCCCAACAGATTACCACCCACCACTATCTGATTAGCAATCTTGCAGCTCTGCCCACACCCAGCTTTCCCCATGTAAGTAACTTTACCCATACAGTCAAACAAGGGCCTCAGCCACTCGACAACCCCATGATCCCCACCAGCGAAAATAGCCAACTTCCCATCTCTGGCGCCGATGTCGCCCCCGCTCACGGGCGCATCGATCGCCCAGCAGTCTCGGCCTCGGGCAGCGTCGAAGATCTCTCGAGCGAGGGCAGGGTGGCTGCTGGTGGTGTCGACGATCGCGCCTCCGGGGTTCAACCCGGAAAGAACGCCAGAGTGGCCGAGGACAATTGATCGAACATCTGATGGGTGTCCCACCATCGTGAACACGACGTCGCTGCGAGCGGCGACGTCGCGAGGGGAATCGGCGAGGAGGGCTCCGAGGGACTGGAGAGGGAGGGCCTTGGAAGGGTTGCGAGCGTAGATGGTGAGAGCGTAACCGGCCGAGATCAGGCGAGCGGCCATGGAAGCTCCCATGACGCCGATGCCGATCCAGCCGATGCGGGTCCGCGCAGGGTTGATGGGCGTTGGGTATGGAGTTTCCATGAGTTCCGAGTGCGAGACTGAGACTGAGACCGAGACCGAGAACTGGTGGATCCGGGATAACCGTGCGCTTGGCCTCCCTGGCTATCCTAAAGTGAGCAGACTGTGTAAGGACTCGACCAAGAAAAGCACCGTCCGGGGAAAACAGACACTTTTTTCTGGGAGTACATGAGATAACGAGCAAAAGGCCATGCCATGTTTCCCGGGATGTGCACAGCTAAACAGACCGGTAAAATCGTCCAAAAAACTCCAAGCCCATTATAGGGAGACCAAGTCAATCTCAAATCTGATATAATTCTAAACCTTTCGATGATTTATTCTTTTTCGATGATTTGCCAATTTTATATTTTCAGTCAAATATCTAAATGATAAGTTTAAGACTAAATTGGCAAACTTTCAAAAGATTTATGAATATGACACAAAGAATGTTTAAGAGTAAATTGATACAATTAAAAATTTTAAACTGAATTGGCCACTTAATAGAGCTTATACTGCAATATGTGAATTAAACAAAAGGCATTATGTACCTCATAATACTCTTTTATTGTCGCACAGCCGATATACTTCAACACATCTTAGGATTTAAACTGCCCCATAACACATTTATCCTGAAGAACGTATTGTTTATTGGAGTAGCTCGATGGGGGATGACTATTCGAGGAGCCGACCTAAAAATTTATCCACATCGCAGGGTTACAAAGATGATTGAAGGAATCTTGCTTTCTAGCCAAAATGGTTCATAATACGTACTTAATTTCCCCATAAGCTGAAACTGATTCGACGGGAGAAACCACCGAGATACTATCTTCCTAGAAAATGTGACAAGCCTAGAAGTTTATGTTCTCTTAGCCGTGATTTTACCTTGTGAGCAACATGGGTTTGATTCTCGAGCTTTACTTTTAGAGCGGTCTTAACTGCACTGCCGATAAGTTATAATCAAAACAAGAGAAGCCCTTGGTCAAATTTCTTGTGCAATGAAACGGAGAAGAAAAAGTATCCCTAAAAGGTAAGTAAACAATGCTCGAGACATACTGCGCAAAAAGGCGGAAGCGATCTCATCAGGAGAGTATTGTCACCCTCTTGCTAGAGTTAGCACTTCTGTAAATTATTTGGAATGCGCATTGCAGTATAGGACAGTCAAGTGGCAACCAGGCATTTTAACATATGGACATATCGCATTGAATGCGTAAGTAAGGAGCTTAGAGATTCATTAAACCAAAGATTTTAAAATGGAGTCTCGAGTCTCAAGAATATTACGAAGTCAATCAAGAAAGCTCATAGAATGTGGCTGCTATAAATCATTTCTTCGCTGCTTCACAACAAAGCATTGTCCTACATTTTTTCTAGTCCTTCATCACAATATTCTGAAGTATTGTCGTAGCCTACTTAACATGATGCCTCTATCTCTTTCCTCTTTTTGCCGGTACTCTCGATCATCGTTGTACCCCCACCAGCATCAATTCCCTCAATGTGGTCATCAGCACTTCCTACTGATTCCTCATCATGCTCACAAGTACTTTCCTCTGATTCTTCACTATCTTCATCATAAATTACACCTGGATAATGAGTTGCTGATAATAGGTTGTTTTCCAGTGTCCAGTTTAATTTTTCTTCGTGTTTGAATTCCAAAAAAAGGCCACATCTCCTTATAAATTTTGCTATGGAAGAAGAGTCCACAGCATTTGTCTCTTCAAGCGAGAATTCTATGTAATTGCAACCTTCCCAGGCCTCAACTAATGGACATGGAAGATACAAGAACCATAAATGATCTGACTTCAGTGAGTCGAAGTTCTGCCTGCACCCAATTGCAAATTCCCCATTGATAGTACCTTGAAGCTCGCATGTAAAAGATTCAGTCACAACAGCACATAGAGCAAAACCAACTAGCTCAGCATATAGAAGCTTAGGCACTTGAAAATAGAAGAAACCATTCTTGGTTTGATACTTGAACCATTCTGGAATATCACAACCTGGTAAAGTAAGGCTGAATATGTGATCCTGAAAACAAGAAACCCTTAGATTTTTAATATGCTGCCTAGTAGCTAGTGCGCATCTATAATGCCACAGAGAGAGAGAGAGAGAGAGAGAGAGGTTTACCTGATTCAAAAGAATGTTTGCAACAGTTTTGCCCAAATTCTCAGCCAGTCTCTGGCAGTTGGTGAGCTCGATAGATTTGACATGGGGAAGATCCTTGGTATGGGTGTTGGCCATGTTTGATAGCTGTGAAAATATTTCTAATGACTCACAGTCTGTGGCAGTTACCCTTTGGATGCTTGATGGAAGTATAGGTACTTCTTGTAGCTGCCTGCAGAAATCCAACTCGAGCTTCCGCAAGCTGGCAAGTTTGCTGATCCATGAAGGAAGCTTGACAAAATTGTTCCGTGAGAGCAGTAATTCCTCCAAGGTTGAAATGCAAGACATATTCATGAGAAAGTTTACTTCTGTTAAATTGCAGTTTTGAAGGTTCAGAGACTGTAGAAAAGGAAACTCCGGCAAGGATTTCCAATTAAGGGAAGTCCCAGAGGGAAAGCTTCTTATCTCACGAAGAATGGACACCAGATGCTTTCCGCTTTCCATATAACTTGTCGAAACACTTATACAATCAGAAGTTTCTTGTGCTTGCCATTTATCTTCAGTGTTATCTAGGAATTCACCGAGTTCGATGCAATCACGTAATAGAAGATGCTTCAGATGTAATAGCTTATAAATTTCACTTGGAAGCCCTCTGAGCTTCTTGCAGCCGGATATACACAATAATTCTAGGCCCACAAGGTTTCCAATTGAAGAAGGTAGTTCCTTTATCGCAGTTTTGGACAAACGAAGTTCCTTCAAAGATTCCATATTTTCGAGGTTGTTGGGAAAGGTCTCGAGTCTTCTACAACGGGTTAGAAGGAGAGTCTGGAGTGATTTCAACTTCAGGTTTGTAGGAAGCTTCCTCAGATTTAAGCAATATTCAAGGTTCAGAGTTACTAGCCTGTCGAGAAGGCCAACGGAGTCGTGAACCTCAAGTAAACTCGTGCAATGATCAAGAATCAAGGACTCAAGATTGGGGAGTGCAGAGAAGTCAGGGATCTCTGTCAGGAATCCGGAACTTTCGAAACTCATGTGCTTTAAGTTCTTAAAAATCTGTGGCAAAAAGGACAAAAAGGGATCAGCTTGGCTGCAAAAGTCATTGTTAAAATGAATGAATAAAACTCCAAAGAAGTAAGTTGTCAACCTTGTAACCTTGGCCCAAATCCTTGATGTAGCTGTGTGGCATGAAGAGGCCAACAAGTTTCTTTGGATGAAAATTCGCTGGCAGAGACGGTAAGGGATATCCCTCCCAATCAATCCATCTCAAATTGTTGGAGAGATAGTTGAAGTCTCCTGATACATATGCATTATGAATTATGAGCACTCTGAGCCTTCTCATCCTTTTGAAGGCTTTGACATTCAAGTACACCTCTTCTGTTCCAGCCAAAACTAGTTTTATGGCTTCCACTTTATTTGTTCCCTAAAAAGCAAATTCATGGCTTAGTCAGAAGGTTCACCTTTAAACCAACCCCCCCCCACACAAAAAAAAAAAAAAAAAAACAAGAAGGTGAAACCTACTCAACGAAATCAAATGCCATTCTGTTTGGTTTTTGGCAAGAAGAAACAGAATGGCTAATGACTGAAATAATGAGGACTTTGCATGAGAGACATACCAAATTTTCTGTCAGAACATCAATAATGTCTTCCGAGTACCATAATCGGCTGCGTTCACCAGGATTGTTTGGGGACTCTTTGCGTACAATTTCCCTCCCCATCTCTCGCAATAAGTCGTGCATTGACAACTTGTTGAGTTCAATACTTATCAAAGATTTGTCGAGTAGAACTCTAATTCCAATATCAGGAAAGAAATTACAAGCATCAAAGACTTTCATCACATAATCTTGGTCAGCTCCATTGAAGAAGCAAGCAATATCAAGAAAAATAGCTTTCTCAAGATCGTCAAGACCGTCATAGCTAATTTTTAGTATTTCATTATATTCTCGGTTGGGTACACTTTTCAACCTTGCTATTGCACTTTCCCATTCCCTCACATTCCTACCACATAAGAAAGAACCCAAAACAATGAGAGCCAAGGGAAGGCCTTTAGCGTAATCAAGTAAACAACATGCGAGGTCCTCGAACTCTTCTGGAGGATTAGGTGATTTGAAGGCATTCCAACAAAAGAGCTTGGATGAGTCAATAAAATTTAATTTCTGGACCTCTTGAAACTGTTCGACTCCATGGGCTTCTAGTAAATGCTTGTCTCTGGTGGTGATGATGATTCTACTTCCAGGGCCAAACCAACTTTTGTCCCCTGCCAATTTCCTCAGCTGGTCCAGATGATCGACATCATCGATAACAATGAGGACTTTTTTGTAGCAAAGCCTCCTGCTAATCAAGCTTATTCCTCTATCAGCATTTCCTACCTTTATGTTTGAGTCCCCTAATATCTCAAAAAGGAGCGTTTCTTGTACTTTAACTAAGCCATGCTGCCTGGAAACTTCCTTCACGTTTGCCAGAAAGCTGCTCCCTTCGAAGTCATCAGCATGCAAATTGTAGATGGCCTTGGCAACGGTGGATTTGCCTATGCCTCCAATTCCATAGAAGCCAATCATCCGAACGTCGTCCAGACCAATTCCAAGAATTGGATGAATTCCATCTAGGGTGTCATCTATGCCAACTGGGTGAGTCGCAACATTCAAAATGGGGCGATTCAATTTACTCGAGACTTCTTCAACAATTGTCTGAATGAGCTTTGATTCAACCCTGCAAGTTCTAGTGCATCAGCTGAGAAAAAGGCAGGGAAAAAGTCTCATTGATGTAGCAAAAGCTGCAGTTGAATCTTCATTATAAATTTATTTCATGTCCTTCAAAGGTCTTGCTGAGGGGATAACTTCAAAAAGGGCCACTGTACATGTAGATTTCGGCACTGAAATAATTACAAAACCCCCAGTATGGGAAAAAGTGTGACCGATCCAACCTACTCTATCAAACTCAAAGAGGGAGGAAGAAGTGGTACCCTTTTGAGAAGTGCCACCCAGCCAAATTAGCCAAATCCTCAAGAGATTTCCTCCATTTCATGACCCTCTCAGAATCTTTCCCAAACCTGACCTCATGTCTGGCTAGATAATCCCCTGTTTTGCCAGTTTGCCTTCGCAATTCAGAGGGATCCACCCTATAAAAGATGGGCCTGACCATATGACCCTTCGTCTCTTTACACTCAAGAATCTTGACAAGCTCGTCCAAGCACCACCCTGAAGAAGCATAGTTTTCTGAGAACACGACAATGGAGATCCTGGATTCTTCAATCTTCTCCGAGAGCTCTGCAGAGATGCCTTGCCCTTTGGGAAGCTGGTCGTCCAGGAAAGTGTTGATCCCATGACGGCACAGCGCATCGTAGAGGTAATTGGTGAAGCCTTCACGGGTGTCCTCGCCTCTAAAGCTCAAGAACACGTCATAGTTCCATCTTGGGGACATAGTGGAGGATGCCATTGGGTGGTCAAGCTAGAGGAGACGGATGGTAGCGATCATGGGTTATACGGATGATGTAGACGGCAATATAAATGAAAGTAGATACAAGACAAGAGGACGAGAAATGGTGAATTCCAAGGATTGATCTAATTATCAAAAGATGCCGTTTACGACCATTAAGGGATTGTTTGTTTGTGTTCTTTGTTCTGTTTATGAATAAAAATTTTATTTTTTTATTTTTGAAAAAAAAAAACAAAAAAATGCTTTTATTTACGTTTTGTTAAATCTATTTTTTTGTTAAAAACAAAATTTGGAAATGTTAAAAACAACGAAAAAAATTTTTTTTTCCGAAAAACACTTTTAAGAACACTTTTATATTTTTCTTTTTCTTTTTTCTTTGGCCGGTCGCCGGTCTTGGCCATGGCTAGCGATTGGCCATTGAGGGCCGGCGACACCGTCGAGGGCTAGTGACCTCGCCGGAGCGTCGGCCGGCCCTTGCGAGGCTCAACCTTGCCTTGGCTAGGCGAGCCTCGCCGTGGCTAGGCAAGGCCACCGCCCTCGTCGGTCGGTCGCCGCCCATGGCGAGGCCGGCGACCAGCCACAAGGAAGAAAAAAGAAAAAAAAAAAAAAAAAGAAAAAATGAAAAATAAAATAAAAATATTAAAAAATTAAAATAAACAAAAAAAACACAAATTTATCAAATATGTTTATGTTATTTTTTTATTCCAAGAACAAGTTTACCAAACGCGTTTTTCTGATAAAAAATTATTTCTCGGAAAAAAATAATTTTTTTTATTTCTATTTCTTAAAATAATTTTTAAATAGAAACACAAATAAACGCGCACCCTAACTCACTTGCTGTCCTATTTTGCCCTCTCTCTCTCTCTCTCAGAGAATCCACACAAATCAGTCAGTAGTGGAGGGCACTGAGAAAAAAATATAAAGTGGATTATTCGAGAAATCAGGATTTCCTGTTCTGGTTCTTTTGGAGTAAGAAAAGGTTGAATCCTATTGGAGTTGGACAAGACAGATGCCATCTAAACTCGGAAGAAAAGAAGAGACGCTGGGTTGGGCTCATTGCGTGACATTCTTAGCAACTTCCTTGGCTTCCCTTTTTTTTTGGGGGTCAAAACTTGCTTGGCAAGTTGAAAACACGTATTTAGCACAAAACGGAAAAATATATTTTCCATGGCGTTGAATATGAAGGCGAGGACCACCGCCACCACCGCCCGATCTGTACATGGTGCCTCACTCCAAGTCCAGGATGTCAATGTCCAAGGAAAATAGGCTAATTTGCTTTATTTGAGTTGACCTTGATTAATAAAACAATGGGCACCGGTTTGATGCAGTTTTATTACGTCATTAGAAGGTGCAGGCATTGTTGTCGACTCACAGCAACGACTTCCACTTCTTGATAAATTAATGCAATGAATCCGCAACGAAGAAACCATCAACTCTAAGAATACTTAAAAAGCGTAACTAGCAGATAAATATAATAATAAGGACGTCTTCTAAAGTTAGGTAGTCTCTAATCATCTAAATCTTTTGAGCATTGCTTGCATGAGATTAGTTGAGACTAGAGAGATTCACCCTACATTAGCAGATGAAGCACGTTTGAGGTTCGCTTGATTTCCCGGTTCTTGTTGCCTGTCGATTGACCGGAGCAGGAGAATAAGCTGTGGGCTCGATCGATGAGGCTTTGAAACTAAGCTGTGATGTGCTAGAGGAGATTTATTTCGTGTTTAATATCAAGTGCATCGTGATGAAGAAATAAACATTCACAAGCAATTCTAACATCCTTCCAGTTATTTATTTTCCACTGACAATTGGCTTATGAAAAATCAATTCCAACTTATAAAATCATGGAAGTTGGAGAACAAAACTTCGGTTACCCGAGGAAAGATGCCATCTTTTTGGTTTCCATTGCCTGGGACTACCTTTCACCATTGACCTCGAACCTTCTCGACGTGCATGATGTGTGGAACTGCTACTTCCACTTGAGGACTCGCTCCAGACACAAGTATATGTTCGTTTCTGTGATATCAATTCGAAAGCCTACTTCATCGGCAACATGCTTCAGTCCTTGGAGTCATCATTCGAAGTGCAAGATCAACCGCAGGAGCATCACCCAAATGTCGAAACGCGTCTCTATTCCCAGGTTGCGGTCCCTCGTGGATCCCCTCCTCGTGCAGGGCCCGCTCCACCCGTCGGCTTACGCGCCCATCTTCGAGCTCTTGACCGGCTGCAACTTGCCGAAACTAGGCCAACAACTGCACGCTCACATGGCTCTGCGTGGCTTTGAGCCCAACGCCTTCCTCGCGGCCAAAATGGTTGCAATGTACGCGAGTTCGGGCGATCTTGATTCTGCCATAATTTTGTTCAGAAGAGTTGAGAACCCCAATCAACTATTGTTCAATTCCATGATTCGGGCTTACACTCGATATGGGTGTTCGGTGGAAACCATACAAGTGTACTGTAGAATGCATAGGTTCGGCTCCAATGGCGATAATTTCACATTCCCCTTCGTTCTCAAATGTTGCGCAGACTTATCGGATATTGGGATGGGGAGATGTGTCCATGGTGTGAGTTTACGTGCCGGTTGCGAGCTTGATATGTACGTAGGGACTTCACTGATTGATATGTACATGAAATGTGGGGAATTGAGTAGCGCCCGGAAGTTGTTCGATACAACGTCTGAGAGAGATGCTTCATCTTGGAATGCCCTAATAAATGGATACATGAAAGTGGGTGACATTGGTGCTGCTGAGAGTTTATTCAGGAGGATGCCCTGCAAGAACATTGTTTCCTGGACTGCCTTGGTTTCAGGGTACACACAGAACGGGTTGGCTGATAAGGCACTGAGTGTGTTTGATGAAATGCTGAGAGAAGAATCGGAGATAAAGCCCAATTGGGTGACGGTGATGAGTATCCTCCCTGCATGTGCACATTCAGCAGCTCTGGATCGTGGAAGACAAATACATGATTATACACGGAGGACTGGATTAGACTCAAATCCCTTAATACAGATAGCACTTGCTGCAATGTATGCTAAGTGTGGGAGTCTGGTAGATGCCCGTCACTGTTTCTTTAACTTGAAAGCTGGTGATAGAACTTCAGTCGCGTGGAATACAATGATAACTGCTTATGCGTCCCATGGATATGGAACCGAAGCCGTGTCAGCTTTTGAGGAGATGATTGAGTCTGGAGTTCGCCCTGATGACATCACTTTTACTGGATTGTTATCTGGATGCAGCCATTCGGGTCTTATTGATGCGGGGTTGAAGTATTTTTACAATATGCAAACTGTTTATTCAGTTGAACCAAAAGTCGAGCACTATGCTTGTGTTGTCGACCTTTTGGGTCGTGCAGGGAGATTGGTAGAAGCGAAAGAGCTTATCGGTAGGATGCCAATGAAAGCAGGACCAAGCATTTGGGGCGCTCTCTTGGCTGCATCCCGCAAGAACCGTAATTTGGAGATTGCTGAAATGGCTGCTAGAGAGCTCTTTGTGCTCGAACCTGAGAACAGCGGCAACTATGTTCTATTATCCAATATGTATGCAGAAGCTGGCAAGTGGAAGGAGGTGGACAATTTGAGAGGTACTCTAAAAAGTCAGGGCATGAAGAAAAGTCCTGGGGGCAGTTGGATCGAGGTGAATGGTAAAGCACATCTGTTCCTTGGAGGAGACACATCACATCCCCAAGCAAAAGAAATATATTTGTTGTTGGAGGATTTGCCTAGCAAGATCAAGGCAGCTGGTTATATGCCTGATACTAGCTTTGCTCTGCATGATGTTAGCGAAGAAGAGAAGGAACAGAACCTCCAAACACACAGCGAAAAACTAGCCATTGCATTCGGGCTACTTAACACAAATCCTGGAGTTGCCCTTCGAGTGACCAAGAACCTTCGAATATGCGGAGATTGTCACACAGCTATCAAGTTCATATCTAAAATTTATCAACGGGAGATAATAGTGAGAGATGTGAATCGATTCCATCACTTTAAAGATGGCTCGTGTTCTTGTCGAGACTATTGGTAAGTGATTAAATGGCCGAATATTCTAAACAATTTTGAAGATGTATCAGATTCTTGTTCATGTATTGGAAGGTAACCTTTAAAGGTCTGCATTTCACATACTTTTTGACTCATCAATCTATTTGATGAAAAGTTCTCATATGTATTCGAAATATTTGAGCCCACTCCATCTCAGCTATTAAATACTTTGAGCCTCACATAAGACCCATAGGATCTTATATTTGGAGTGAAGCGGACTCACATGCACCGTGTGCATGCAAAACTTGCTCCCGTTTGATATGGACTTTGCTGCAATCAAATGCAAAAAATCATAACAGAAGTCACCAATATCGCTGATGTGGCATATATATTGCAAACAGGAAGGAGTAGGAGGCTAAATTGTGGAAGTAATTAAAAAGCTTTCTTTTCATCCTTGATTCTTTTTATCCTTGATTAGATTTTGCTTCGAAGATTTCAAATAAAAAAAATCAAGAGTCACTTTGGCATCGCAAGATAAATCACTACATCCTCAACTAAAAGAGAGAACTTATTTCCACAAACCTCACCAACTTAAACAGCCGATTCTAGTGGATTATATATCTCAAAATATGCTGGCTACTAGACATCGTAATGAAGATTGCAAACTGATATTGCTCTCGAGAAGCTACAAATTTGACGTTGTTATAGCTGTGCTCAGATAAATAAGGCCGTGATTAATGTACAAGAGAGAACTTTTCCGAGAAAAAGAGCCCCAAAACAAGAGTCTGGCTCACAACTAGAGTACTACATGGGGTAAGATGTATTGATTAAAATGTAGACAACTCTATGATCTATTGACAAGGAACAAATTTACAAATCTGTAAAACAAAGAAATATAATTATATCCCTGTAAAAGAATGCTAGATATGCTGATAAAGAATATAAAACATATCAGTCATCTATTTGCCTAACTAAAGAGAACAATATGCAAAACATGGTCCAAGACTTCAAGGTAAAGCAGAGTTGAGAAAGCAAATCCATTGTTATATACAACACATTAAAGTAGCTCCAACTGGTATGATCTGTATGTTAGCAGATTTTCTGTGTTAGTAGAACTTCAGTCTGTATACATGTGGAGAACTTTGTCAAAAGAGAGCATGTACAAACCATGTCACGATTCGACAACTGAAACATTTGAATAGGTGCAGTTGAGTCTCTCTACACTTGAATTCTTCTCTTTAAATCTATACCAGGAAACCTTCCATGTTACCAGCAGACTTTCCCTGCATTTAAGGAGACGTCGCCACATTTATGAGAGTATACATGTAGGAGCCTCCATTAAGAGGTTTCATCAGATTAGCAGCAAGCAACTTGAAAGAAACACATGTAGATGTGATAACAAAGTCGGCAAAGGATGTAGGGGCAGAAAAAGGAGAAATTTGAAGAAATGTACATGCCAATAGTTTGAGATGTCAGTTTCTAAGCCGAATGAAATGTTGCCAAAGTGTCAACATTCCTAGTCAAGTACACTAACCAGAATTTTTTACAATCTTCATTTTGACAACTTCTAGAAAACGCAATAAATCATACTTCATATAAACCCCCAACCCCTTCTGCTCTCCTGGGGTCCAGCCACAAAAGAAAATAGTTTATTTGGCAGAAGCAATCATACAAGAAAAATTGCTGGCTTTACCGGAGGGGTAAGTTTCTGTGGCTTCATAAAGTAGCGCTATAATTGATCTGCCCAATGGTTAAGGTGGAGGAAAAATGGACTCAACAGCATATGCCAGAGAAATGACAATGGGAGCATGTACAAACACAGCAATGTCCATTAAAGACTTCTTTCGTACAACGGAAGCATGTATGAACACAGCAATGCTCAATGGCAAATGAAACACCTGTCGAGTTGTCACACAAAATGGACAGGATTTGACACGCCAATTATTAAGCAGAAACAAAATATACCTCTCTAGATCTATAGTTCTCTTTGCTAGCATGAGTGTCAAGAAAACAGGAACCATTGCTGCACACAGATGCTTCAGCGTGTGCCCACTAACGATATGATGAGTCCATCCGTAAATCACTTTATCTTCTGCTTCTTCCACCTTAGCTATAAGATAAAATGCTGCAAGTGCAAATCAAAGGTATTCTTAACACTGGCAAAAGGAGTAATGCACCATCAGACAAAAATACGTTGACAATAAAAGCAAACCTGCAGCCCAAAGCCAGTATGTTGAATGCGTATACATTGGAGGTAATATTATAGCCATTATAGGTATGGCGATGCAAGGAAGAAATTGGACAAGAGCATATGGGCGGAGATCATTGAAGAACCTGACGAACAATATCAAGAAAAAATTACAAATAATGGTTGGTAGCAGCTAAATTGTACTTACCCTAAACACCTCTATGCTTTACTTCGACATGGAAATGATAAGATCCGTTCCAAAATGAAGTATGGATTATGTAATTTAGAAGACAACTAAAGTAACAAATTACATGATCATTCCTCTATATTCAGCATTTTCACAACCTAAATTCACCACCCAATTACACCATCGACACCCACGAACTAATTACAGTCTGCTTCTCTATGCATGTAGTTCCATGGAAACAAATTGTCAATTTATTTGAAGTTAAGGATTCCGCAGAAGACATAATAAAGTTTCCTCAAAAATAAAATCCACTTCTCTAAACCCTACTAAAAGAATCAAACTAGCTATCTGATTTTATACTAATCAAGCAGGTTACTCTTTACAAGGAAGAAGGTAGGAAGTAGCAATCTTGCCTCCAATATAAAATGCTTAATATTCCAGCCAAAATCAACGGTACGATTGACACTGTTCCCTTATGCTGATCAATCCTTTCAATGATGAAGATTGCGACTATTGAAGTGAATGCGATGGTCATCTAGCCACAGGAGAAAAAGAGGAACATTGTCAAACTACTGTATTTCCACAGCAATAATAATTATTCCACAGTGCATATTCTTGTGAGTTGTATACAGACTTACCGGAAGACGATCCCAAACAAGAGTTGCATCATCTGGCTTGAGATGGTAATAAGCGGAGCCAAAAGCAACAGCAGCAACACCAACAAAAAAGCAAGTCCAACCCAAAAGCTCACCTTGCGAGCTAACACAAAAGATAATGGATCAATTTTGAGAGCAAAGCAACGTATTTTCAACCAAGAACAGCATTACCCACTTTAGCTTGAAATAATTGCCATAATAGCAAAGTACCAGACCAACAAGGCCCACGACAAGGAATGGAAAGTTTGAAACTACGTTGAGCGTATTAGGTATGCCTGCAAACGAAACGGAACCATGAATTATATTCAAAGCGGAGTGAAAAAAACAAAAAAACACGAAACTATAGAAATAAGCCGAAATTGAAATGCATTTCCACAAAAATTACATGAAACACTACTACCTCACCAGAATAAGACTCCACGACACAATTACAGAACTCGGATGAACAAATATTAACCTTGTTAGCTTAAGCCTGTCCTTCCCACAAGAACTGCAACATTAATTTCAAGAAAATACGTAGCCGAGCCACTTTAGGGAGCGATGACAGACAAAATCTGCTTCACTAAGGAACTGCCCAGAGACCCAAATGCACAATTTAAACGATTCAACGCACGGTTAAGGCTTGCCTTCCTTACATACACATCCTATTCTTAGATTCTAGTCCTTTTTGTTCTACCAGGGTACCCGATAAGCAGCTGTTAAAAACGAGAGCAGGAAATTCAGCTAATAACGGACGGTGACTTCAAACTACACGGAGCCGATCGAATTAGGGCTTACTAGCGAACGAATCGGAGCGAAAGAAGTGGCGAGAAGATTTACCGAAGAACTCGCGTTTGTCAGCGAAATCGTGGTATGCCTCCGATTGGGGAATGGCGGGAGTCACTATCATCAGCACAACGAAGCACACGATCGCCACTCCCCAAGCATACATCGTCCGTCTCCTCATTTCCGTCACCGAATCGCAGCGCCACGGAGATAGAGATAGAGATAGAGATAGAGATAGAGAGAGAGCTCCTGTCCCCGTTCTTGATCTTGATTTTTGGGATTTCTTGGCTTGACTGGGTCGATCATTTAATGGCTTCTTCCTCTCAGGCTAAGCCAACGCCGCGCTACGTTTTCTGCTCTGCCCTCCAGCGGTCGTCGGAAGTTTCGTAAAAGAAGGGTCTGCTTTTTCATTTTCTTTATTAAAGGAAATTGGGAAGCACGCAAGATTGGCGAAAAAAAATGAGTAGAAGATAATATTCTCTAACAATAATTAGTATTTTCCATGGAAACTTCTCTAATAATAATAATTAAAAGCATCAATTTCCACGGCTAAAATCCATTAGCACACTGGATTAAATACCAAGCTAAGCCGAAAACTGTAGGCGCGATTATAAGTTATTACCCTTTCAACCCGGAGCACGACCCGCCGCCGTACCCGGGCCCACAAGGGCGCAATCGGGCTTTCGTTCGGTTGGACGACGGGGCTAGCCTTATCGGGCCGCCGACCGGCGTTACCTCGAACCCGGCCCAATCAGTCCCCACCACGGTCAACGGCTCGCGCGCAGATCCGAGTCCGACACCGGTCGTAGTCAATTCTCCCGGATTCGCATTGCGGGCGACATGCTAGCTATAAAAGGCCTCCGCAGTTCACTTCCGCTCGAAGCAAAACCCCACGCAGCGCGCAGGCACAAAAACCCTTGCCGCTTCTTCATCATCTCGGAGGAGGGGAAATGGCGCAGTCCCTGGAGCTGCTGCTAATCCAGTTCCTGATGCCGGACAACGACGCCCGGCGGCAGGCGGAGGAGCAGATAAAGCGGCTGGCCAAGGATCCGCAGGTGGTCCCCGCCCTCGTCCAGCACCTCCGCACCGCCAAGACCCCCAACGTCCGCCAGCTCGCCGCCGTCCTCCTCCGCAAGAAGATCACCGGCCACTGGTCCAAGCTCTCCCCTCAGCTCAAGCACCTCGTCAAGCAGTCCCTCATCGAGAGCATCACCATGGAGCACAGGTTTGGTTCTCCACTTCGATGCGATGCGATCGTCTGTGGTTTTTTTTTCCTAGTTTTGTGTCTGCGCTAGAACGATCCTACTTGATTGTATACCTAGTTAACCGCTTAATTGCTATAACTCCGCCTTCCGCATAGAGTGCCAGACATCCGCTGTGGACTGGTCTCGTAATGATTCGTTATCAAACCACGCCTTCTTTTCATTACTTCTCTTCTATAAGGTCCCGTTGATCTGGAGCTTCATTGGTACTTCGGGAATGTGTTAGCTGCAATTGTCCATTGTTAACTGATCTGGCAGTCATATGTCAGGACAATTCTGGTTTACCATCTTTCTTTCTTTCTTTCTTTCTTTTTCGACTTTCTGCGGAGTTCTTACTCATCTGATCATTCGGATACTCCTAGCTGTCGGTTCTGCGGTGAGTTTTATCTGTTTTTCCTTGCTTTGATCATATAACTGAATTTAAACATTAGGGTGCGCACGTGATTTCTCTTTGCTGCGTGATAGGTTGGTCGGCGTGATTAGCCATTGTCCTGAATTTTGGTATTCTTTTTCTCTGGGTGAGAGAGTGATGTTGATGTTTGGTTTTGGTTTTCTGTTTTAGCCCACCAGTGAGGCGAGCTAGTGCCAATGTGGTAAGCGTGGTCGCAAAATATGCAGTTCCAGCAGGGGAATGGCCTGATTTGTTGCCTTTCTTGTTCCAGTGCAGTCAAAGTACACAAGAAGAACATAGAGAAGTAAGTCAGGCTAAAGCTCTTTTGAATCCCGTGTATCCTGCCACTGCCAGCATTCTGTCCGTATGGTTTAATAATCATGTACTTCGTGACTTGTTTACAAGTTCACTGCCGTCCTGGCCAACATAAACATATTTCTGTTTCTTCACCTTTTTTTTTTTTTTTTTTTCCTTTTTACCTTGATAAGTCCCATTTAGACTTCCCCTCTTCGTCTATCAATTGTCAATTGGAGATCACAAGAATCACCTGCAATGCTTGTACTAATTGAAGCTGATCTGAGGTTTTGCTCAAGCTGCATTCTGCCGCAGGCTAAAATTGAACCAGATGTATGTGGACCGAGTGCCTAGAGATGCTGGGAAAAAAGTATCATGACATTTAATATCGATACCCTTCGAAAATTGAACTCTTTATAGGGAGCCTCCATAGGTTTAAATCAGATATTAAGTCCTTTATTTGCCCTACCTAAACCATGCTGCTCTCTTTCCCGAAGAATTCTTAGTTACACTAGAAGGAGTCTTGTCTCTTTCTTCTTTTTTATTCAATTGTATCATCTGTGCAAGCGGCTTTATTGTTCCTTGTATACTATATGATTGAATCTTTCACTAACTACTAAGTTTTTTTATCTGGTGATTAAAGGTCGCCTTGATCCTTTTCAGCTCTTTGACTGAAACCATTGGGAGCACATTTCGACCGCATTTCACTGATCTTCAAACTCTTTTACTCAAGTGCCTTCAAGATGAGACTAGCAACCGTGTCAGAGTTGCTGCCCTTAAGTAATAATTTTTTCAAAGTTCTATTCTTTTGTTTTATATTATTGGATGTTGCCCTATACGAATCTCTAAGTATGCTGTCTGATGAACTCTTCTAGGGCTGTTGGGTCTTTTCTGGAGTGCATTGGTGATGGGGATGAAGTGGTGAGTACTTGTTACTGTTGGTTTTATGGAAATTTGTATTTGTAGAGTGTAGTTATGCTGCTGTGTTGAAAAGCATAGAAAGATTCATTCTAATCTCTCACATGTGAAATAAAGGGAATTGTTGAAGCAAATGATTTTTTCGGACTCAGCTTGTGCAAGATTTTATCATCATATTGTCAAATTGATTTTTGAATCTATTTCACATCCTTGCTTGAGCACCTGGCACTTAGCTAGTTGGTATTGGATGATGCAATTGCACTTTCAGCCCTTAATGGTATTTCGACTAACCTGAAAGGAGAAAGGAGGTGTCTTGGCAAAAGCTATTTTTCCAGGTTGTTGTTTTGTTGCACTTGAACTATATAACAAGGTTTTGGTGCTAAGAGTCTCAATCATTGAGGCACCCTAGTTCTTGTTACATGTTGTGTCTTGTGGTACTGAGTCTTTTCCTACTCTTTCTAGACATGATGAAGTAAGCCTTCTAATCCAAATGGTGGCGGCATGTGCTTGCTTTGCTATCTTTACTCGGTTGTCAATCCTTAGAGATGGACTCTACTTGAAATTTTTCTTTTACAAAATATTCTTTGAGATGCACACATATCCTTTAACACTTGTTATATTATTGTATCCGGCATCGTTTTTGTGGGTTTGGGCTGAGCTGGGATAAGATATTCCCTGGTGGGAGTTGCATGGTCTTCTTACTCAAATGACTTTGTCTCTCTTATGGGGAATTAGGCGTCCTATTCTCTTAGGAGAATTCCTTTGGGAGTGCGTTGACCCATGCATGATTGAAACACGAAGGAAATTTAGATTGTGAAGGCAAAAAGAATGATTTTTAAGGCATCTCACTTGCCAGTTTCTTCATTTGGCACTCTAGCTCTTAGTCAGACAAAAAAAAAGTTACTCATTAAATGGTCTGAGCAAAGATGCTTGGGATTAGTGTCGTTTTTTACCTGGGTTTATGGTGGCCTTATTTTGTCATTTTCCTTTCGTATAATGATGTGTGTTTTTTTAATTGTGATGCAGGTAAGGTTTCGAGATTTTATTCCTAGCATTTTGAATGTATCCAGACAATGCCTTGCTGTTGGTGAGGAGGATGTTGCTGTTATTGCCTTTGAAATATTTGACGAGTTGATTGAATCTCCTGCCCCTCTTCTTGGAGATTCTGTGAAATCCATTGTTCAATTCTCTCTTGAAGTTTGCTCAAATCAAAATCTGGAACCCAGTACCCGACATCAGGTGAGGGAGGAATCTTATAACCTAAATCTAATAATCTCATGGTCCTTCTGATTTATGCAACTTTTGTCAGGGGGATGCAACTTCCTCAGTAATGAGTTGACAGCAAGTACTTCTTTTTATCTATGGATCCTTTACTTATTTTCCTTTTTTTCCCTTTGTTATTAGGCCATTCAGATAATTTCTTGGCTTGCTAAGTACAAATCTAACTCCCTTAAGAAACATAAACTGGTCAACCCAATATTGCAAGTGATGTGTCCCCTACTTGCCCAATCTACAAGTGGAGACGAAGATGATGATCTGGCACCTGATAGAGCTGCTGCAGAAGTTATTGACACTATTGCTGTCAACCTTCCAAAGCATGTTTTGCCCCCCGTGTTTGAATTTGCTTCTGTAAGCAGCCAAAATAGCAATCCAAAGTATCGGGAAGCTTCTGTCACAGCTTTAGGTGTCATTTCAGAGGGCTGTACGCACTTGATGAAAGATAAGTTGGAGCCTGTTCTCCACATTGTCTTGGTGGCTCTGCGGGATCAAGAAGAAATGGTTAGAGGGGCTGCATCCTTTGCATTAGGGCAGTTTGCCGAGCATTTGCAACCTGAGATCACCACTCATTACGGAAGTGTTCTTCCTTGTATCTTAAATGCCCTCGAGGATGCATCTGATGAAGTAAAGGTGAATGATGGAGAATTTTCTGATTCTAGGTAAAATTCTTTTTGGAGTTACGACATAGTGTTGAAAAAATATTTTCAATGTGCAGGAAAAATCATACTATGCCTTAGCAGCATTTTGCGAGGATATGGGAGAGGAAATTCTTCCTTTTCTTGAACCTTTGATGAATAAACTTCTGGCATCCCTTCAAAGTAGTTCCCGTAATTTGCAGGAGACTTGCATGGTATAGCATTATCTTCTGTGGTTCTTTAGCGTTTTCTTGCACCGCAAAGGCCTAATCTCGCTTTTATATTTTTTTTCACTTTTTTGCAGTCTGCAATTGGCTCTGTTGCAGCTGCTGCAGAGCAAGCCTTTATGCCATATGCTGAAAGAGTTCTGGAGTTGATGAAAACATTCATGGTGCTTACCAGTGATGAAGATCTTCGTTCCCGGGCCAGGGCCACTGAACTTGTTGGAATAGTGGCCATGTCTGTGGGCAGAACAAGGATGGAACCAATTCTTTCTCCTTATATAGAAGCGGCAATTTCTGTAATTACCTAGCCTTTTTTCAATTGGAAAGCATTTTCTTCTATATTAGGGTAACATGAACATCTGCATCACTTACGCAGGGTTTTGGACTGGAATTCAGCGAACTCCGGGAGTATACCCATGGATTTTTCAGCAACGTGGCTGAAATTTTGGATGATGGTTTCATTAAGGTAGAAGTTCTCTGTAGTTGCATTGAACTTTCACCTGCTTATTATCGAGATCTTATGCTCATTGTAGAGTTTATGTTTTGAACAGTATCTTCCTCATGTTGTGCCCCTAGCTTTTGCTTCCTGCAATCTTGATGATGGTTCAGCCGTCGATATTGAAGATTCTGATGATGATAATATGGGTGGAATTGGCGAAGTATCGTCTGATGATGAAGCTCATGATGAGCCTAGAGTGAGAAACATCAGTATAAGAACAGGAGTATTGGATGAAAAGGCAGCTGCAACTCAAGCTCTGGGTTTGTTTGCCCTACATACAAAGGGTTCCTATTCTCCGTATCCATTATGATTTTGTTACTTTTGTCTAGCTGTTTACCCTTCTTACCCGGGACGGATCCAACTTAATCCATGTGGGGTAATTGCCCCCATTAACTTTTTGCCAAAATACCTAAATATCACATGTTCTAAAAAATTCTTTCAATTTTGTCCACACTGGATCTCATAAAGAAGTACTTTGGGAAGCTATTTCTAAGTATTTTTCACCAAATTGCCCCCACGAAGTCTGGACCGAATTTCTTTTTTAATGATATGAAGGATAATTGTGACACAAACAAAATTGTATCTGATATTACAATTACCCTTTTATTTCAAGTCATGGCAAAAAAAAAAAAAAATCTCTCTTTTTCACTTCAAAAAAGGTCAGCATATTCATCTGAAACAAAAAATTTATGAATTTTTTTTATTAATTATCAAGTTTGCTCTCACTAAGAAAAATTCTAGATCCATCCTTACTTCTTGCAGTCTGGGTAAGGTTTGCTTGAGTGCATATGGGTGTGTGGGTGTGTGTGTGTGTGTGTGTGTGTGTGTGTGTGTGAGTGAGAGAGAGAGAGAGAGAGAGAGAGAGAGAGAGACCATTCTTGGTTTCTTTAATTTATGATACCATATAGATACTTGGAGGAATCTTTAAGAATAATGGTGAAGCATTCAGGGTATTTTCATGAAGATGTTCGACTGCAGGCAGTTATTGCTATGAAACGTGAGTCCCTATTGCCATGCATCGCAACTTTTATATTTATCTTTATTCTTTTATTTTGCACTTGCTTTACACCTTTCCTGTCATATATTCGTCTTATATTGCTCTTTTGATGTGTTTGCAAGCCTGCAGTCTTCTTGAAATGGAGTTATCACTCTATGGTTCCATGATTGCGTTTCAATATTTTAGGCTTTCTCTTACCAGCAGCATGGCTAAATTGTTGCTTTTGACAATCAATTTTTTATTCTTACCATCTTCATGGCACTGTTCGTGAGGAACATTAGTGTATGTAGGCTCTTTTATGTCATTAGGATAAGTGCATAGAAATGTTTATCTATGGCTAGATTATGCTTGAAGCTTCTTTCAAAGATATTTGGCCCTCACTCCTTTTTAACCTCGAGGACTTGATGATGCTTTATGGTTTTCCTGAGGAAGCTACTAAAGGTTGTTCAGCCCCACTTTAAAAATTTTCTTGGTGCAAGAACTGTGCTCTACTGAACCAGTATCAACATAGTGCACATACTCTTTACAATTTGTAACTTCCCTCTTCAGTGGAAACTTGATTAAAGGATAAAAGGGAAAACTGGCAGGGTGGCCCCCATGTTGTTCTCTGGCTTACTGCTAAAAAAATGTATTAATGAACATGTATGTTATAAGAAATTGATTCCTTTTGTCCCTTTTCGCTTCTCTTCTTTCCTTTTAAGATTCATCACTGTGCTCTCTGTTCTGTACTTGTCACAAGACTTTTTTGTTTCGCTTATGTACTAACTCCACAGTATCATTTTTTTGAGTTCTAATCTCCATGTTGTTCCTAGAGATGTTGCCTATTGAGAAGTGAGACTATCTATTTGATCAAAGCTCTAGTTCCAGGAAATTATGTAGGCAAGCAATTTCAGATGTAGTGCCAGTTCTCTGTCTAATTAATATGCTTCAATTGAATAGTTTGTCAGCTCTCTCTGGCTGGTTGGCGTTGTAATCTCTGTTTCTGCGTTGCTTATGTTTGATCAACCTTTGCTGCAGATATTTTGACAGCAGCCCAGGCAATCTTCCAAAGTCACAATGTGAGTTTAGACTGAACTTCCTTCCATCTGCAAATTTATCCCTTTCCTCCTCTCTTTGGTGTTACATGTGGTATATTTATTTGCAAAACCAACAATTGTTGTTCTGCTTGGAACATTGTTGAAAACATTAAATAAGAAGGCAAGCTGTACTGATCATTACTCGTTTCAGACACCGAAGATATCATATTGTTCATGGGCCTCCTCGTATTGTTTGACTATCTGTTTTTCAATTTCTTCTATGGCATAGATGGCTATTTAGATCCTATGAGTTGCCTTTGTTTTTTTAGTGAGATTTTATCAGATTCCTAAGCCGTATTTGCTCGGATATCAATGTCTCTGAAATGTCTTCTCCAGTCCTCTGTTGAACCTGATGCAAATGTCATTAATGTTAGTTGCAACTTGCTAAACTATCTCATTGTGCTGGGTAGTGCTATATATGACTGCCTTTCTTCTTTTGCAGGAAGGGTCGAACAAATTAAGGGAAATTCTTGGTGAGGACATGACTGAGTAGCTGGTCTGATTTTTTTTAATCCATGTTCTGTGACAATTATAATCAATTTCCTGTGCAGATACTGTGATGAATATCTATATCAAGACAATGACTGGAGATGACGACAAAGAAGTTGTAGCTAATGCTTGTACGAGCACAGCTGATATTGTCAAGGAGTGGGGCTACATGGCTGTTGAGAAATGTAAGAATCAAATACTATCTATCATTATTCAGAGTATGAATTGAAGAATCTCGTCTTTTTTATAGCAAATCAAGCATCCTGATTCCAATGTTGTGATCACAGATGTGCCTCAAATAGTCGACGCGACATTAGTATTGCTTCGCAAGGAAGCACCTTGTCAACAGATAGAGTCAGACAGTGAAATTGATGATGATGAAGCTGAACATGATGAAGTGCTGATGGATGCTGTATCTGACCTCCTTCCTGGGTTTGCTAAGGCAATGGGTTCTCATTATGCGCCTGTCTTTTCTAAGCTATTTGAGCCTTTGATGAAATTTGCGGTGAGTGGATCATCAAGAGGCTTTCTGCATTACCTTTGATAAAGTCATTTCAATGATGAGATGTTATTATTGTTTTATCGCTAATTTTTTCCTTACGAAATGCAGAAAGCTTCACACCCTCCGCAGGATCGGACTATGGTGGTCGCATGCCTTGCTGAGGTTGCTCAGAACATGGGTGCTCCTATTGGCAGCTATGTTGATGTAATAATCTTTAATAACAATCGTATTTGATTAGAGATGAGATTTTCCACTGATCAAAAAATTATCTGAAAGTTTCATATAAACTTTCTCATGTTTCAGCGGATAATGCCTCTGGTTCTCAAAGAGCTGATATCTTCCGAGGCAACTAACAGGAGAAATGCTGCTTTCTGTGTGGGTGAATTGTGTAAAAATGGAGGTGAACAGACTTTGAAGTATCCTTTGTGTGCAATTAAAAGTGCCCTACTAATCAGCAGGCATTTAAAATCGATCCATTACAGCATAAATTAGGCTTCAGATGCCTTCGTTCCTCCTTATGTTGTAGTTATTTGCTTGAGTTACTGTTGCAAGTTAATTTAACCTTGCATCTTAATGTGCAATTGGACCAGTCAACTTAAATAATTGCAGTTCTCTCTTAGTCGGCAATTACTTTAACGGTGGGGATTATCATGTTCTGCGAGGGACTATGATGGCACCATACTTTAGCCATTCATCTCTCTCAGATTTTCTTCCTGTCAATTTGTGGCCTGACTTTACAAGTCAGAGCATATGCGCAATAAGTTCTTTTTATTTACTGTGGCAACTATGATGCAACACATGATGCTTCCTCTTTTCTTCATCCTTGGTGCCTGCCATTGAGATACGTTCTGGGAACAGTTGGCTTATGCTAACGGACACTAACAATTATTGTTAGAAGACAAAAGTTTTAGTGATAACTCTTTCAGCATTGATTTTCACCCTCTCTTGTAATCTGCATGTGCTCTTTTTGCTCTCCTGACATAACTAATAGATACTATGGAGATATATTGAGGACAATCTACCCATTGTTTGGAGAGTCAGAGCCTGATGATGCCGTGAGGGACAATGCAGCTGGTGCAATAGCCAGGATGATAATGGTGCACCCTGAGTCCATACCCTTAAATCAGGTTAGTATCCTGGTTTGGTCAATCTTGAATAATAGTAATGCCAAATCATTTTTTTTTTTTTTTTGGGGAAGGGGAGGGTCTGCTTATTGCTGTAAAACTTGTTTCAGGTCCTCCCTGTTTTCTTGAAAGTTCTTCCTTTGAAGGAGGATCATGAGGAATCTGTGGCCGTCTATGGTTGTGTTTGCACTCTTGTCTTGTCATCAAATCCTCAGGTAAATAGCAAGTTCTCTAGTATCGATCCTGAAAGGTCCTCAGCAAGCTTCTTGTGTTTAATTGTCCTTCATTTGTTTTGCTTTCCTCTCACTTACAGGTCCTTGCTCTAGTGCCTGATTTGGTTAGACTGTTTGCGGAAGTGGCAGTGTCTCCAGATGAAACCGCAGAAGTCAAAGCCCAAATTGGCAGGGCTTTTTCTCACCTGATTACCCTGTACGGCCAACAAATACAACCAATTCTCAGCAACCTGTCACCTCAATATGCTAATGCCCTGGCTGCCTTGTCCACTGCAAGTTAACATTGCTTGGAAGTACCGGTCACCTTTGAATTTCTGCTACTGAGAATTCGCAATCCACAGTGTACATTATGCCTGCCTATTTGAAGCTGGGAACACTTGGGAATCGTCAATTTGACTGACGTACACCAGGTATGACAGGCTTTGTCATGCAAAGTTCCCTTCAGTAGTAGCTTTTATGTTTTATTTCCCGACACATGAAACAGGCCTGTCGTTAATACTTCAGGACTCTTTTTGCCTGGTAGCATATATTCGTTCTACTTATTTAGAAAGTTCCATGGTAAGGCTTTGAGGCACGTTTAGTGTGTGACTTTCTAGGGTAGTATGTACTCACCAGTTGGTATATATTGCAAAAAATCGGTCACTGAATGTGTTGGAGAAATTTAGTTAAAAGAATGTGGAATGTGTGTAGCACCAGGAGAAAAACTAAGAGTTCTGCTGAACCTCGGATATTAAGGTTACAAGCATTTGATAGTGTTCTGTTAGTTGCTAGTTCTTTACCATATGAAGTTGCTAAATATCCTTTCTCATCTTCCAGGTCCTTTGAATACACGGAATATTACATACTTGATGGTAAATTTGCAGCCAGAGTTATTTCTTCTTTTTCATTTTCTTAAATTTTTAGTTCATGATTCTTTGGGTTAACTGTCACTATTTTTTTGGGGGTTGGCTCGTGTAATTCTTATTATTTACGTTGCTTTTAATAATTTTGAGTGTTCTCTGTTGTATCATTTTCAACTACTTTCTCTGATGAGAGAGCCGTCATTTTGAGGTTTTGTTCTCCCAGCCCTCGCAAATATTGAGGCGGGGTGATCCTTTTAATGTGGAAAGGTGTGTTTGTTATTTGCCTGCCTCTGTCTTTCACCTAGTTTTGACTGGGCAGAGATGGCCTCGCGTCCTTCTACTGTGGAAAGGTGTACTTGCTATATTTCCCAATTGAGTGAGTAAACAAGCGAGAGGGAGACAGCGCACGAGCGAGATTTTCAACAGCGAGGAGAGGTTCCAAGTCAAGCACGGAGGGATTTGTCTATTTTGAGAGAGATATTCGATTTGATGGATGCGGCATCATTTTGGAATAGAAAGCCCACCTCATCATTCACGTTGAACTTGTCTTTTTATTTTATTTATAGAAAAGTCATCTATGAACTAACATTTTTTTAAAACAGCCACTCAGGACTTTTTGTTTAAGTTTGTTTCTCCACCTCAATATTTAAGTGATCAAATGAAAAGGGTGGCACTAAAGTCAGCGTGGTGCCAAAGTTATGGAACTTGTTGATATTCCTAAATAAATTGTCTAGTAACATTTTTTTTCAAATGATTTCTCCGTAACTTACCAACATTTTTAAAAAATATCCAACTTTAGTTCGCAAATGATACATTTTTATACTAATTTGTAGACTTTTAGTGTCATAATTTATGAAACCTTCCAATTTACAAACTCTTAGATGAAATTATTGACCTCTGACGAAAAAAAAAAGATGAAATTATTGACCTAAATTTAAGTGGTTATTGACTTTTATTAGATTAAATTACTAATTGGTTAGTAATTTCTTACATTTACTAATTTTTTGTTAGAGATATTCAACATGAATGGGTTACCAATTCCTTATATTATTGAACTCTTTTCAGGTATTTTCAACCTATATTAGCATGGCTTGTGTTTTTTTGGATATTGCTATTCTTAATTCATTTACAACTTATTTACTGAACTCAATTAGATATAGATTAAGAAATTGATTTATGATTCCTTTTGACAAGGGTATTGATCCATTGTTTCTTCTTCATGCAAATAATCTCATGATAATGGAATCAATATGTTTTCATCAGAAGACCTTTTAAACGGAGCAGTTTCCGTACTTTTTATTATTTTTGGGGGTCGAGAGTTTCCCTACTTGAAGCGTGAATAGTTTTCTCATATAAAAATCAGTTGGGACCCACAAGCCTAGTGGCAGTTTTGTCGAATTTTTAAAGGGCATCTGCTTTCAGATTTTTTAATTTCAAGCATATTCAACGGTGTTTACTCCACATCCGATGGCGGCAAAACCGCAAAGTTGAAACTGTGTTATGTCTGCAGCCAGGAAACCTGGAGGAGGAGGAGGAGAGTGGTTTGACCAGACAACGCCGGCCTGGCTGCCACTCTCTACCGTCCGCCTTTTGAAGCTCCGTTCATGGCGTCTCCATCTTCTCCCTCCTTCTTGAACCACCGCCTCCACCTCCTCCTTTGATGCTCCCCATCTCCTTTCTCCAGCAGAAGAGCAAAGCAAAGAATAGCACCCAAGAAGTCAAAGATGAATCTTGAATCCGCTGCCATCTCCTTCTCCTCCTTCTTGGCAGTTCTTTCTCTCTCTGCTCTCTCCCCAACTTCCGCCGCCGCCGCCCCCACCGCTGCCACGAACGGATCGACATGCCCTCTGGATTTCAGCTACGTGCGCACAATCCCTTGGGACACTTCGAATTGCCAACACCTCAGCTTCAAACCCAGCGCTTCCCTCAGCGACACCCCTAAGAACCTCTGTTGCCAGGACCTCCTGGCCCTCTTCGGCGTTGGTTTGGCTCAGAGGCTCCGACAGACTTCCCTCTTCCTACTCCCGGACCTCAACTCCTCCATTTCTTGCCTTCAAGACTTCCAATACCCCTCACTTCTCTCTCTCTCGCCACCGATCTTGTTTCCTACTGCCTCGACCCTTCGCCGTTCCTCATCACGCCCTACGCTTGTGCCCACATTCAAACTACGCAGGACTGGGTCAGGGAACTTGGCAACTCGACTGCTCTTGATTCGGCCTGCAAGCCCGACCTCACTGTTTTGACCTACTGTTACCAGTGCGAGTCTGCTATTTTGAGCGTCCAAACCCAGCTGCAATCCATCAGTGCTAATAATCCCAATACTCCGGTTTGCTTTTATTTCACTATTCTGTATGCTGCTGGTATTGTCAATGCTTTCGGGCCCGAGAGTTTTTATGGCTTGCTGTCGTGCCTTATGTCATTGTCGATCAATAACCAAGGGAGTTCAGCTAGTAAACGGCACACTAATCTCATTTTTGGCTCGTCTGGGGCTGCTGTCGCGGTCATAGTCATGTCTTGTTTGCTGGGCTTGTACTTTTGGTATGATAGGATGTGGAAGAGGAGAAGAAGAATTCAGGGGTCTAATGCAGATTTTAGTCTTGACCCAGAGGAATCAGGGTCTAGGGCAAGACCAAGGCCTAATACAGGGTCTATTTGGTTCAAAATTCGCGATCTTGAGAAAGCAACCAGCAACTTCTCGCAGAAGAATTTTATCGGGCGGGGGTGTTTTGGATTGGTTTTCAAGGGCGTTCTATCTGATGGGACGGAGGTTGCCGTCAAGAGAATTATGGAATAGGATTTCCAGGGGGATGCTGAGTTTTGCAACGAGGTCGAGATTATTAGCAATTTGAAGCATAGGAATTTGGTGCCATTTAGGGGATGCTGTGTGGTAGACGGAGATGATGATGATGATGATTATGATGAAATGAGTAGCCAGAGATATCTTGTCTACGATTACATGCCAAATGGTAATCTCAATGATCATCTTTTCCCATCGCCCGATAATCAAAGTAGGAAGAAGACACTGACCTGGCCTCAAAGAAAAAGCATTATTTCGGACGTTGCAAAGGGGCTTGCTTATTTGCACTATGGGGTGAAACCTGCAATATATCATAGAGACATTAAAGCGACAAACATTTTGCTGGATGCAGACATGAGGGCAAGAGTCGCAGATTTTGGATTAGCAAAGCAAAGCAAAGAAGGACAAACCCATCTTACTACCAGGGTGGCTGGAACTCATGGTTATTTGGCTCCCGAGTATGCACTTTATGGACAGCTGACTGAAAAGAGCGATGTCTATAGTTTCGGAGTGGTTGTTTTGGAAATAATGTGTGGGAGAAAGGCTCTTGATTTGTCTTCTTCGGGGTTGCCACGGGCATTTTTGATAACAGATTGGGTCTGGTCTCTGGTAAAAGCTGGGAAGATAGAAGAGGCATTTGATCCTTCGTTGTTGAAAGATGGAGAGTCTACAAATTCGAACCCAGAGGGCATAATGGAGAGATTTGTGCTGGTTGGAATACTGTGTGCTCATGTTATGGTGGCTCTAAGGCCAACCATCTTGGATGCACTGAAAATGTTGGAAGGAGATATTGAAGTTCCTTCCATCCCAGACAGGCCAACTCCCCCGGGACACCCATCGTTTGCCGGAGATGGCAACACTTTCAGCATATCACCTACTTTAAGTGGGCCCAAATTGAACCCTGGAGACATGCCCAGGTAATGGAAATTGCGAAAAGTTGAATGATTGACCCCATATATTTTAGACTGCTTAAAGTTGCATAGAGAAGTTATTCTTCATTGGGCATCCTTATAAGAAAGTATGAGTTGGTCTTTGTGAAGTACTAGGTGAAAAAAAGTCTCTTCCGTATATAGTCTTGTAAGTGTTGTACTCCATGTACCACAGAATATCTGATTATCAAGAGGTTATTGATATGACCTCTGAATTAGGATATAGCTCTAACTACGAGAGACATATGGCTTTTAGTATCTCTATTGGATCAGATTTGATAGCTGTACTCCTGGTCTGTTATCTCAGAATGTCGGACAATTAGATAGGCAAATTCACTTCATAAGACAGCAAGATGCTAGATTTGATATCCCCATATTGCACTATTCTTGTGTCTTTTCTTCCTTTAAGTGGTGCCTATTGTTAGACGCAAACCCTGAAATCTCCATAACTAGAAATAAGAACACATATAATCAAGTAGAGAAATCAATACACCCGATTTAGACTATCATTCTTTATGCGGAATACCAATTATTCAAACTCAAGAACTTTTCCTCTATTACCCTCTATATTTATAGAATTTCTAGCTAGTTCCTCTCATTACAGGTCGAGCTCAATTCGGCCTACACTAGTCAGCCCCATATTAGACTAATTAAAAAACTTTCTATCTCACCTTATTAGATTAACCTGTAAAACAGTACATTGCAATATCAATTAATTTAGCTCATATTAGGAAAATTCTTATATTTTCCCACTTGAGCTATATTAATTAAAATTGTACTATATATGCACACTTTGATCTATATATAATTTTTAATAATCAATCATATTTCATAAAATCTTAAACACCAAATTATGACAGTAATTGCATGTATATACACAAAGCCTTCCATGATCACAAGTGCTTTTAACTCTATTGATATAGATTCAATATGGTAATATGGCAAATGGATCACATCTCTTATAGAGAGTAATATTTTATATGTCATCATTTTTGTCAATCACCATTCTCTTGCCATAACTATCACAAAAACCTGTGCTACTAAAAACTATATTTATTATTGCAATGAACCCCTATATGTTTTGTTCTAATGATTAACCTTTTTTTCATATGTAACACGACATATGTTAAACGCTAATAACCGGATGCTGTAGTCTTCACTAAAGGTCTACATCATACCTTGAGATTTCCAATAGATATATGTATTTAACTCAATAACAATGCATTCAGAACCACTTTATTGAATGCATAAGACTTGATATATATATTTTCACGCCCCGAGACCCCGAGCACGCGAACAACCCGCCATGGTCATGCAAATGCGACATTCCCAGGTAGTGTCGCCGACTCCATTCATTTATTATTGCGCAAACGGAAAGTAATATAAACCCCATTGACAAAAACTCACGAGATAGGAAAGCAGGAAAACCAACTCATTCATAAACAAACATATTTCATAGATAAACACACCAGAGTTTACATACATCAAAAATGGGTCAGTCTACAAAAATATCAGTTTACCAAAAAGAAGGAACCGTCCTAAGACCACTAGTCGGACTGGTTCGTCGATCCCACTTCTGACTTATCAACATATGGAAACGATGGGTCCTCCACTCCACCATCGGGAAGGTCAGCTACACCCTCACCTAGAATGGCCTCCATTACAGCAGGTGGATTATCAAAACTACTAAGGGAACCAACCCTGAAACCATTGGGTCCAAAGCGGAACCACGCCCTATATTTATGAGGCACACTGAAAAACATGGTCTTCTAGATCCAGACCGTGGTCCTAATCAGCTTATAGATCCAATAACTTCCAGGATCGGGAAAACTATGCACCTACTCAAAAATCTGCACGGGAATACTATATCGCTCCGGGGGTTCTGCCATCTACGGTCCTGAAATTTTAGCCCACAACGGGGTGAGACATTGTCTCAGCAAGTTCACCCCCCCTAAACCCCTATTAGAAAGAAAATACACCTAGGGTGGCCTAGCCACACTACACAAAAGACTTACCTCGCCTTATTTCCTTCCTGCAGGTTAGTACGGTTCACATCACTCAAGCACAGGTAGTAATAAGAATTTAAACAACTGGAACGCAATCAATTTCATATAATCAACAACCACACTCAGCACGCGTTCCAATTTTCATTTATTACCACACATGAACATAGCCTACTCACAATTCGGTTATCTATTGACATTTAGCCAGGCATTCTCTCCCCACCTTGGAGCACGGTTTCGTCATTACGTCAACGGCATTCCCGAAGGAGCATGAGCCCAAAATCTACTACGACCCACATCCGTTATAAGGGGCATCCCATATAGGGGCAAGTCCGGCTCAACAGTCCAGGACAATTTTTTCTTAATTATCACACAATAAAATCATACCCGCCCAAGATACTTTGCATTTCACTCAATGCTTCCATTTAAAATAGTGATTTAGGCATCTTTTCTTCATATTAAAAATGTTCCAGAAATTATTCACGCGTGTGGGAGCACGTTAATTTCGAATAAGAAAAACTAATTTCTTACTTTCTCAAACCCCACTATTTAATATAATCCTTAAAATCCAATTTTGGTATCAAAACCCGACACCGGAGATTTTCTAAATAAAATCCATGTTTTTCACAATCAACACTCAATTTGCAATATCCACTCATCAAATTCATAATCTGAATACATAGCAAAAATCAACGCGAAATTATGAGAATTTAAGGTCCCGAAATAATTTTCGGAATTTAATAAATAATTAAATTTATTCCGAAAATTAAGTAAATAATAATATTTTAATAATTTTGAATAATATAATATATTATTAAATAATTAAATAATTTCGAAATATTTATTTAATAAAAAATACTTCATTAAGGTCAAATCAAGGCTTATTCTAATATAAATCTACTTAGCCTTAATTAAACATACTTTAAATTAATCACACCCATTAATCTAATCCACACTTAACTAAACTAATTAAATCACATAATCGCACTTAACTTAAACTAAACCTCCCTAAGCATCATTAACCCTCTAATCAAGTTTTAGGAGGCTAAACTCACCGGAATCGCTTTCCGATGAGTCTCCGGCAAAGATAACGGCGAGGTGGTCGATAAATCTCCCCGGGGCGACACCAAAGGAGGATCGGAAGGCACCCAAAACAGGCCTTGAAAGTCCGGCCTTGAGCTGGAAGTCCGGTGGCTGACCTTGGCCGAAGGAGGGCTGCTCGGCGGTCGGTTGCGTGCGAAACTGGCGGGAACGAACGGCGGCAGCTCATGCGGGTGGAAGTGGCGGCTCCGCGATCTTTCGGCGACCCTAGCGGCGGCGAGCAGCTGCTGGACGACGCCGAACAATGGTGATGGAGGCTCGGGCGGAGGCGGAGAGGAGCGGCGAGCTGGCCAACGAGCGGCCGCGGGTGGCGCGCGCAGACAAGGACGACGACGGCGGCGGCTCCGGCGAAGTGTGGCGGCGTCGAGCGTGCGAGCGAAGGGGGCGGGCTGGCCTGGTTTCCGCTGGCTTCTCTCTCCTCTCTCCAATTCCAAGAAAAAGCCAAGTTTCAAGGAAGAAGATGAAGATTGATGTGAGAGGTGCTTTTTGGGGACCAATGGGCATCCGACACTTGTCAACACCCCATTCGCTTTGGCCCCATCATGACCTCAGGTGATGTCACATTCCACTAACTCAAATCTTCCACAACAATCCTCCAATGGGTCAAATTGCTTCATCCGCCGTGGCATACAAATTTCAAAATCTTGTACATCAATTTCATTCAATTCTCTTCTAATTGAACCAAATTGGAGTCCATAAATTAATCCAATGTCATCACACTTTAATTTACATCTTTACTTGACCATAGAACCATCTTGAGTCCCAAAAGTACGACCAAAAGCAGGCCTACCAATTTTCCTGAACCAAATTAACCATACGCTGATTTTTTGTTGAAAAGTCGGTTTGCATGAAAAATCCTGCGAAGATGAGTCAATGTTCCTAAAATGATTTATGACACACCAGGACTTCCAATTTTTGAATTAGATCTCAAGTTCACGGTTAATTTCACTCCGGCACGATACTAGCGCGTCCTAATCTACCGAGTAGCTTTTATAAATTTTCGTGCATTTGACCTGTGGTTGATCATTTTCAAGTCACAATTTACATCTTTGACACATTGGCGACTCTCAGTTGTCGTGGTAACCTCAATGTTTCAAATACGGACACAAGGTACCCAAACGATAGAAAAACCGGTCCAGTGCCGATCGTAAAATTGTGCGATCTGGTGGAATCACCCACACTTGATCACATGCCTTTGTCGAGTCGACCTATCTCCGGTCTCTAATCGATTTTTAACTGTGCCTTAATGACCCTTGCAGATTAGCTCGGTCGACAAGTCGCTTCCTAGTCAAATTCTCGGGTCTGATGCATTAGAATCCTTTAACGGCTTTACCTGATAGACTAGTTTTCACATGAGTGGCCGACTTAGGAAAAAGAACTATATGCGCGAAGATGAAATGCCTGTCTCATTTTAATAAAAAGACAAACTTGGAAAATCAGGATGTCACAACTCTTCCTCTCTTATAAAAATTTGTTCCTCGAAATTTAAACAATTACAAATCTTAAGCAAAAAGGTGGGGGTACAATTGTCTCATTGAATCTTCAGTTTCCCAAGTTGCTCCTTCAGTGCCGTGGTATTGCTAGACCACTTTGACCAACGGGATGGTCTTGGTGCGCAGAACCTGCTCCTTGCGATCCACAATCAGAATCGGGCTTTCAACGTACGACACTCTGTCGTCCACGTCTAATCCTTCAAAATTTAGGACGTGTGTCGGATTAAGCTCATACTTCCTTAACATCGACACGTGAAAGACGTCATGCACTTGTGCTAACCTCAGCGGTAGTGCAAGACGATACGCCAGAGTCCCTATTATTTTCAAAATCTCAAAGGGACCTACGTACCTCAGACTCAGTTTCCCCTTTCTGCCAAAGTGTGAAGTACCCCTCATCGGTGACACCTTCAGAAAGACGTGCTCACCAACTTGGAATTCCAATGGCCTTCGACGCTTATCGGCGTGGCTTTTCTGGCGGCTCTGAGTGGTCTTCAATCTGTTTCTGATAACGGCAACTACCTCCACTGACTGCTGAACTGACTCGGGGCCTGTGATCTCTCTTTCCTTGACTTCATCCCAACACACTAGCGTTCTGCACGCTCTGCCATACAACGCTTCAAAATGAACCATATGAATACTCTGCCGGTAACTGTTGTTGTAGGCAAACTCGACCAGATGAAATTATTCCTCCCACCTTCCTTTGAAGTCCAAAACGCAAGCTCGCAGCATGTCTTCGAGGGTTTGAATAGTCCTCTCAGACTGGCCATCCGTCTAAGGATGATAGGCCGTACTGTATTGCAGCTTGGTACCTAAGGCACTCTGCAAGCTCTTCCAAAAGGCGGTAGTGAACCTCGGGTCCTTATCTGAAGTAATCATAACCGGTACTCCATGCATACGAACTATCTGCATGTCTATCCAAACTCAGTTCCTTTCGAACTATGATGAAGTGAGCCAACTTTGTCAGTCTGTCGACCACTACCCAAATCGAATCATTTCCTCTCTGGCTCCTTGGTAATCCCGTCACAAAATCCATCATGATGTGCTCCCATTTCCACTCGGGAATCCCGAGAGGTTGCAGAAGTCCTCTCGGCTTATAATGCTGAGGCTTGACTTGTTGACACATCAAACACCTGGCGACATGCTTGGCGATGTCCGCCTTCATACTTGACCACCAACAGTGCTGACGTAGATTCTGATACATCTTGGTGGTACTAGGATGAATGTTGTAACTGCTACGATGCACTTCTGATAAGATCTCCTCTCTAAGTTCCACATCGTCAGGTACAACCAATCGTCCTTGGAGCCTTAATGTTCCATCCTCAGAAATCTGAAAGTCAGCTTTCCTTTTCTCTGTATCCTCTTGCAGGATTTTCTAAACATCCGGATTTGTCTGCTAAAGCGTTCTGATTCTGACCTGCACTTCCGGCTCAATTCTGAAGGTGGCTATAAGATTTGAAAAGTGGCCTACCTCAAATTTGAAACTCGAATCTCGTGCTCTCTCGAGTAGACTCCATTCCTTGAGTACCAACTATGCAACTGAAGACTTCCTACTCAGTGCATCGGCGATCTTGTTCGCCTTTTCGAGGTGATACAAAATCTCACAGTCATAGTCCTTCAGGAGTTCCATCCATCGACGCTGTCTCATGTTCAACTCCTTCTGAGAGAATAAGTACTTGAGACTCTGATGGTCAGTGAAGATCTGAAATATTTCTCCACACAGATAATGCCTCCAAATCTTCAGGGCAAAAATGATCGCTGTGAGTTCTAAGTCATGCGTCGGATAATTTAACTCATGAGGTCTCAACTAACGAGACGCATATGCAACAACCCTACCATACAACATCAACACGCAACACAGTCCTTTAAACGACGCATCACTGTAGATCTCAAACTCTCCTGGACCAGATGGAATAGTAAGCATAGGTGCAGTAGTTAGCTTCTGCTTAAGCTCTTGGAAACTACTCTTACACTTATCTGACTACACAAACTTTTCTTCCTTCTTCAGAAGTCTTGTCAACGGCGATGCTAACACTGAAAACCCCTCTACAAACCGTCTATAATACCCAGCTAAACCTAGAAAACTTCTGATCTCTGTCACTGTAGTCGGTCTTGGCCAGTTGATCACTGCTTCAATCTTGGCTGGGTCCACTGAGATTCCTTCTCCGAAGATGACATGACCTAGGAAAGCCACACGAGTTAACCAAAACTCACACTTACTGAACTTGGCGTACAGCTCGTGGTCCCTCAAAGTCTAAAGCACTATCCTCAGGTGCCTTTCGTGATCTTCAGTACTCCTCGAGTACACCAGGATGTCGTCGATGAACACGATTACGAACCAATCCAAGTACTCCTCGAACACACGATTCATCACATCCATGAAAGCAGCTGGGGCATTCGTCAACCAAACGGCATTACAATAAACTCATAGTGACCGTATCGAGTGTGAAATGCCGACTTCAGCATGTCTTCCTTCCTGATCCTTAGCTGATGATACCCCGTCCTCAAGTCGATCTTAGAAAATATCGACGCTCCTTGAAGCTGATCAAACAAGTCATCGATCCTCGACAACAGATACTTGTTCTTGATCATCACCTGATTGAGTTGTCGATAATTGATGCACAAGCGCAAAGAACCATCCTTCTTCTTCACGAACAGAAGTTGTGCTTCCCAAGGTGATGCATTAGGACGGGATAAATCCTTTATCCAACAGCTCTTGCATCTGCACCTTCAATTCCTTAAGTTCTGACAAGGCCATCCAGTAAGGAGCTTTAAAGATTGGTTCGGCCCCGGGGGCTAACTCAATCACGAACTATATCTCTCTCTCTGGCGGCAAACCTGGTAATTCTTTCAGGAACATGTCTGGGAACTCTTGCACCACCGCGATGTCTTCTATCTTCAATTCCTCTACTGTCGTGTCCATGACAGTCGCCAGGTAACCTTGGCAACCATCGTCTAGCAAACGAGTTGTCTCAAGCGACGAGATTAAGGAAATCGAGGGTCTTCCTCGACTCCCAATAAATTCGAAGCTCTCACCCCCTAACAAGTTAAACTGAATCGCCTTGCGATAATAGTCCATCTTAGCTCGTTGCTTGGTGAGCCAGTCCATGCTAATTATCACATCAAAATCATACATGGCTAGGACTATCAAGTCTATCCTCCTCTCTCGCTCACCAATCACTAACTTGCAACCAAGATAACCCATTGAAGCTAACACCTTATCTTCAATGGCATAGATATGCTAATCACTGACTCCTACAATTCAAGAATTATTCTACCAACTTAACATATCTCTCAGCTATAAATGAATGTGTAGCTCCAAGATCAAATAAAGCATAAGCAGGTTGGTCGTTCAACAAGACCATACCTGTAATCACATTAGGCGCATCCTCCGCCTGTCCTCTGGTGATAGCAACGTCCTTCCCGAGCTAGAGATCGGATCAATCCACCCCGCGGCATGTTCGGCGGCGCGATTCCTCTATTCTGACCCAACGGTGGCGACAGTGGCAACCGACGCTGTCCTATCGGTCTCCTGGGACAATTTCTCGCTATGTGACCCTGTTGGCCACACTCATAACAGGCACCTGTCCTAGAGGGACATGGGGCTGAATCATGTCGTCTTCCACATGAACGACACACTCCATTAAAGCTCGACGACGACTTCCCTATCCCACCCTTCCTATTGGGGGGACAGGGTACCCTCCTCCAGACATCGGTCTCTTCCCAAATTGATTACTTTCTCTGTTCACATTAAACCACGACCCAGATGCGGCAGCTCTCTCATTTTGGTTTTTCTCAATCAGCTAGGCCCGTTTATAAAGGTCTTTGTACTCCTTCAGATCTCGTGGCACCAATAAGCTCTTCACATCCGGTCGGAGCCCGTCCCTAAACCTTCGAGCTCAGTCTGACGGTCTTTGGACTAGATCAAGGGCATATTGCGACAGTTCAGCGAACTTCGCTTCATACTGATCGACCGATATCGTACCTTGGCGAAGGTGCTGAAACTCAGCCATCTTCACCTCTCTAGCGCAATCAGAAAAGTACTTCTCATTGAAGATCTCGAGAAAGGCATTCCACTTCGGAACTACGTCTTCAGGGAACGCTATCCCTTTAGTAGTCTTCCACCATGTACCTACGATCCCTTTCAACTGATAGGCTACCAGGACAACCTTCTCTGTCTCGGTGCACATTAGAAAATCAAAGGCATTCTCTAGCTCCTAAATCCACAGTGTTGCAGCTTCAGGATCTCCTGTTCCCGTGAACTTCAGTGGATTCAACTTTAGAAATTGCTCCACCAACTTATGCATAGGCCTCCCAGCGGCCACGTTCCCAGGTGGAACTTCAGCATGTGCTACCTTAGGTTCGATGACCGGTGCGGCGGCAGGGGCGGCGGTAACGGCTGCAACAGCAGCAGCATTGGCGGCGTTAGCGGCATTGGTGGCAACGGTGGTAGCGGCGATAGCTAGGGGTGAGCGGTTCCCAGTTCCTTACAGGTTCTGCTTGGAACCTGGAACCTACCCTCGGGTACGGGTTCCTCATTTTTTGGAACACGAAACCTACCCGTCGAAACAAGAACCCGGAACCTACCCCACACGGGTTTCGGGGTCGGTTCTAGGTTTCAACAGGTTCTTTGTTTTTTTTTTTTTTTTTCATTTTTAGTTAAAAAAAATGGAAATGAATGCAGCAATAATAACGACATAGCCATGAATCCTGCAACCCGATGCTAGAACACACTTCACATGCTAAATCGACTTGAAGCTACTGAAGATGCCCATAAACTGATGATTACTCTCATTTAGACATTGCAGATGGCAAACCAGCTGGTAGGCGAAATTGGGCACTTAGATCACTAATGCATACATACCACATAAGTTGAAATTCCTCAGAATTGACACAACTAAAAGCTCCCCAATGTCTGGAAGGACGACCACTAATAATCACTACCACACTATGAAAACAAGCACGTGACCTCAACAAGCACTGAACAGGAAAAAGTAGGTCCAACACAAGCCTATAAGTCTCATCTAAATAAGAAGATAAGGCCAATCATTAGCAGAACCGATCAAAGGCGCTGAACGTTGAACACAATGTGGTGTAACGGCGACAAGCTTAACAAGACATAAAGTTGAAGCAACATTAAAATTCACTAAAATCCCATCCCGATACTATCAAAACCACATGAAGCAACAGAAACTACCACAATTCACGAGATCATCGATATAAAAAATGCTCGTGCTCGAGAGTAATAAAGCGAAGATTGTATCTAAGCAGCTATTTGCTTCCTTACAAGTCTTCAATTCGCTTAAAAGCAATAATCAGAAAAGCATCGAGAGGTCTCTTTCGCAACAAATAAAAAGCTCTAACCCAAAGCAAAAGCACCTCCTCCCATGAAAACACCTCAGAACCCAAGCTTGGTGCGGCGCCAGTCCCTGTGCTTCGCGTTGTACCTGAACGATTTCAGCGACAAAAATTAGGCCACAAATAAATAAAATAAAATAAAATAAGA
Organism: Eucalyptus curtisii; assembly: GCA_017140595.1. Lineage (NCBI taxonomy): Eukaryota > Viridiplantae > Streptophyta > Magnoliopsida > Myrtales > Myrtaceae > Eucalyptus > Eucalyptus curtisii. The sequence continues at coordinate 29,850,767 of CM029503.1, read as the reverse complement.
CATCTTTTTTGGGACAATACATGAAGGAATTTGATATGAACCTGATGGTGTTGTCGGTCCGCATGCGAATCCAATGAAGGATGGTCCTGTTCTGCCTCATCTTCTTCGCCAGCTTCTTCTTGATCCGGTGACGGCGAGCACGCGGCGACGGTGGCGCGACGGCGACGAAGGCACGAGTCTCACGGCACCAACGGCGGCATGAACGGCGCAGCGAAGATAGCAGCGGTCGTGGCTCAACCCACGACCAAAGGGGGAAGAGCTCGGTTCGGGCGGAGGTGGTGACGGTTCGGAGCAACAACGGCCCGGACGGCCGAGCGAGCGGCGGCAAGAGGTGGTGACGGTGGCGGTGCCTCACGGCGGCGCGAACGGGGAGACAGCTCGTCGGGCTCAACGGCGAGACGGCTTGTCAGACGAGCAGTGGGTGGTGGGGGTTCGGTGGCCAAGAGGTGGTGGTGAGTAGGGCATGGGGCGGCGGTGTGGTGGTGGGTGAAGCAGCAGCCGATGAGAGGAAGGAAGAAGAAGAAGGGGGGTTTTGGCCGAGAGAGGGGGAAAGAGAAGAGAGAGAGAGAGAGAGAGAAAGAGAAAAAAAAAAAGTTGGGGGCGGGAAGTGACGTGAGGAGGAAAAAGGAGAGAAAAAAGATTGAACAAAAGGGGGGGGAAATCACGTGGAGGGGGGAAGTCACGTGGAGGGGGTTTTTTTTTTTTTTTTTTTTTTTTTGGCCGGTTCCGGTTCCTCCGGTTCCTCCGGTTCCTAGTTCTACCCGGGAACCACGCTTACCCCTAGCGATAGCGGTGGCTAAAGCGGCGACCTGCTGATCCATCCCGTCACTCATCAACTCAAGCATCCTCATGATCCCAGCAAACCTTGGATCCTCAAGGGCTACTACCCCAACATCGATTGGAGGCGATGCTGCACTACTCGTGCTGGTCTCAGCTTGCGCTCTCCCCAGGGCAACCGGGCACCGACTCTTGTCGGCCACCCACCCCGAAACGCAGGGCTTGCTGCTTTCTTCCTAGCAGCCCTCGGCACTTGGTCACTCATGCTACAGGCTCAATATAGATACATGTTTGCAAATTCTAATACCACATTAGAATCTGAGTGACCACACCAACAAGTTAACAAACAGCTACCAACCACTTGCATTAGTATATTAAAAGCCTTTCCTACCAGCTATCCCATGACTCCCTCGCACCTTATCACTCCATACACAGACCATGCTCTGATACTACTTAAACGGGGTTGTCACACCCCGAGACCCCGAGCACGCGAACAACCTGCCATGCTCATGCAAATGCGACATTCCCAGGTAGTGTCGTCGACCCCATTCATTTATTATGCCGCAAACAGAAAGTAATATAAAACCCTTAACAAAAACTCACGGGATAGAAAAGAAGGAAAACCAACTCATTCATAAACAAACATATTTCATAGATAAACACACCAGAGTTTACATACATCAAAAATGGGTCAGTCTACAAAAAGATTAGTTCACCAAAAAGAAGGAGCCGTCCTAAGACCACTAGTTAGACCGGTTCATCGATCCCACTTCTAACTGATCAACCTCCGGAGACGATGGGTCCTCCACTCCACCATCGAGAAGGTCAACTACGCCCTCACCTAGAATGGCCTCCATTACAGCAGGTGGAATATCAAAACTGCTAAGGCGACCAACCCTGAAACCATTGGGTCCAAACCGAAATCACGCCCTATATCTATGAGGCACCCTGACAAACATGGCCTCCTGGATCTCAAACCATGATGCTAATCAGCTCATAGATCCAATGACTTCCAGGATCGGGAAAACTATGCACCGCTCAAAAATCTGCATGGGAATACCATATCGCTCCAGGGGTCCAGGGGTTCTACCATCTATGGTCTTGAAATTTTGGCCCATAACTGGGTGAGACATTGTCTCAGCAAGTTCACCCCCCCTAAACCCCTATTAAAAAGAAAATACACCCAAGGTGGCTTAGCCACACTACACAGAAGACTCACCTTGCCTTATTTCCTTCCTGCGGGTTAGTACGGTTCACATCACTCAATCACAGGTAGTAATAAGAATTTAAACAACTGGAACGCAATCAATTTCATATAATCAACAACCACACTCAGCACGCGTTCCAATTTTCATTTATTACCACATATGAACATAACCTACTCGCAGTTCGGCTATCTATTGACATTTAGCCAGGCATCGTCTCTCCACCTTGGAGCACGGCTTCGTCATTACGTCGACGGCGTTCCCGAAAGAGCATGGGCCCAGAATCTACTACGACCCGCATCCGTTGTAAGGGGCATCCCATATAGGGGCAAGTTCGACTCAACAGCCCAGGACAATTTCTTCTTAATTATCACACAATAAAATCATACCCAGCTCAGGACACTTTGCATTTCACTCAATGCTTCCATTTAAAATAGTGATCCCGGCCTCTTTTCTTCATATTAAAAATGTTCCAAAAATTATTCACGCGTGTGGGGGCACGTTAATTTCGAACAAGAAAAACTAATTTCTTACTTTCTCAAAACCCACTATTTAATATAATCCTTAAAATCCAATTTTGGTATCAAAACCCGACACCGGGGATTTTCTGAGTAAATTCTATATTTTTCACAATCAACACTCAATTGGCAATATCCACTCATCAAATTTATAATATGAATATATAACAGCGATCGGCACGAAATTCTGAGAATTTAAGGTTCCAAAATAATTTTCGAATTTAATAAATAATTAAATTTATTTCGAAAATTAATTAAATAATAATATTGTAATAATTTCGAATAATATAATATATTATTAAATAATTAAATAATTTCGAAATATTTATTTAATAAAAAATACTTCATTAAAGTCAAATCAAGGCTTATTCTAATATAAATCTACTTAGCCTTAATTAAACATACTTTAAATTAATCACACCCCTTAATCTAATCCATACTTAACTAAACTAATTAAACCACATAATCACACTTAACTTAAACTAAACCTCCCTAAGCATCATTAACCCTCTAATCAAGGTTTAGGAGGAAACTCACCGGAATCGCTTTCCGATGAGTCTCCGATGAAGATAACGGCGAGGCGGTCGATAAATCTCCTCGGCGCGACACCAAAGGAGGACCGGAAGGCACCCAAAACGAGCCTTGAAAGTCCGGGCTTGAGTTGGAAGTCCGGTGGCTGACCTTGGCTGGAGGAGGGCTGCTCGGCGGTCGGTTGCGTGCGAAACCGGCGGGAATGGACGGCGGTAGCTCGTGCGGGTGGAAGTGGCAGCTCCGACGATCTTCCGGCGACCCTGGCAGCGGCGAGCAGCTGCTGTACGACGCCGGACGATGGTGATGGAGGCTCGGGCGGAGGCGGAGCGGAACGGCAAGCTGGCCGACGAGTGGGCGCGCGGGCACGTGGGGCGGCACGGGCGGACGGGCGGCAACGGCGACGGCTTCGGCAACGTGCGGCGGTGTCGAGCGTGCGAGCGAAGGGGGCGAGCTGGCCTGGTTTCCACTAGCTTCTCTCTCCTCTCTCCAATTCCAAGAAAAAGCCAAGTTTCAAGGAAGAAAATGAAGATTGATGTGAGAGGTGCTTTTTGGGGACCAATGGGCATCCGACACTTGTCAACACCCCATTCGCTTTGGCCCCATCATGACCTCAGGTGATGTCACATTCCATTAACTCAAATCTTCCACAACAATCCTCCAATGGGTCCAATTGCTTCATCCGCCTTGGCATATAAATTTCAAAATCTTGTACATCAATTTCATTCAATTCTCTTCTAATTGAACTAAATTGGAGTCCATAAATTAATCCAATGTCACCACACTTTAATTCACATCTTTACTTGACCATAGAACTATCTTGAGTCCCAAAAGTACAACCAAAAGCAGGCCTACCAATTTTCCTGAACCAAATTAACCATACGCTGATTTTTCGTTGAAAAGTCGGTTTGCATGAAAAATCCTCCGAATATGAGTCAATGTTCCTAAAATAATTTGTGACACACTAGGACTTTCAATTTATGAATTCGATCTCAATTTCACGGTTAATTTCACTCCGGCACGATACTAGCGCATCCTAATCTACCAGGTAGCTTTTAGAAATTTTCGTACATTTGACCTGTGGTTGATCATTTTCAAGCCACAATGTACATCTTTGACACATTGGCGACTCTTGGTTGTCGTGGTAACCTCAAGGTTTTTAATACGGACACAGGGTACCCAAACAACAGAAAAGTCGGTCTAGTGTAGATCAACAAGAATTGTGTGATCTGATGGAATCACCCACACTTGATCACATGTCTTTGTTGAGTCGACCTATCTCCGGTCTCTAATCAATTTTTAACTATACCGTAATGACCCTTGCAGATTAGCTCGGTCGACAGGTCGCTTCCTGGTCAAATTCTCGGGTCTGATGCATTAGAATCCCTTAATGGCTTTACCTGATAGACTAGTTTTCACATGAGTGGCCGACTCAGGGAAAAGAACTATATGCGCGAAGATGGAATGCCCGTCTCATTTATTAAAAACAGAATTGAAAATCATAATGTTACATATATCATAATGTTACTAAAGATAATAAATACCGATGTAAACTTTATTAAAGTAAAAAACGAAACAACTCTCACTAAACAACAGCATCTCATGATATTCCTAAGCCCATGTCGTTCAAAAGCATAATAGCGAAGGCCTTTACTTAGTGAATCTACAACTATATCATCTATAGAAATATGCTTTACTGTAATATCATTATTCTGTATCATTTATTTATGGTCAAAAACTTGACCATCATATGTTTAGACCCCCTGAGATCTCTCTTGTTAATAAACAAAATTATAGAGTTATTGTCTCAATATAACCGTATGGATCTATCCACAAAATTAAATACGATCAACTCCCTAATGAGGTTCCGAAACCAAATAATTTGAATAACACCTGAAAAGCATGCTACAAACTCCACCTACATGGCAGAGGATGAAATAGATTTCTATTTACTGTATCTCTTGCTACCATAAAGGTGCATTCCGTTGTCGACTTTGTGTTATCCTAATAGCCAACAAAGTTTGCATCCAAATATCCTATTAGTTGCAAGACTTGAATATGTCTGTAAATCATCATATAGCCTTTTGTCATTTTTAAATACCTCAAAAACTTTTTGGTAGTAACCCAGTGATTGTGTCCTGAATTTAACTAATATCTACCTAGAAATCATGTCTCATGTTTGGTCTAGTGCAAATTTGAGCATACATGATACTTTCAAGTGCACCAACACAAGTTACATCCTTTAGTTGAGCTTTCTCAATGTCTGAATGAGGACATTTGGACAAATCCAATTCATCATCCTTAATGAGATAAGTAATTTTTTATTTACAATTGTATACTAAATCTTTCTAAAATACGATCAACAAATATCCTCTAAGATAAATCCAATTTATGACAAGAATGATCCTTACGAATCTTAATGCCCAGGATAAAAGAAGCATCACCAATGTCCTTTATCTTAATTTTTTTTTTATAATATATGCTTTGTCTCATACAGTAATTCAAGATCCCCGCTTGCAAGGAAGATATTATGTACATAGAGTGCGAGAAAAATAAATTTCCTTTACTAATCTTGCAATATATACACCGCTTTACTTTATTCTCAATTGAATGAAGTGACAACACTATGAAACTTTAATAACATTGTGTGGAAACTTGCTTGAGATCATGAATAAGACTTTTCAGTTTACACACAAATTTACTTGAATCATATGCTATAAAACCTTCGGGTTGCACCATATAGACTTTGTTATTAAGGTATCCATTTGGAAAGATAGTTTTAACATCCATCTGGCGTAACTCTATATCAAAATGAACTACTAATGCAAACGAGATTAGAAAAAATATTTCTTCACTGTCTACCCTTTCTTTCTAAGTGAAACCTTGACTACTAGTTTAACTTTAAACTCATCAATCTTTCTTTGGAGTCTCTTTTAGTCTTATACACCCATTTACAACCGATAAGCTCGTGATTTTCAAGCAACTCAACAAATTTCCAAATACTATTATGTTTCATAGATTGCATCTTGTCTTTCATCGTATCTAACCGGAGATCTGATTAGGCACAAGAAACAACATTTATATAAGTCACTAGATTAATTATGCAGCCGATAACATAGTCATATTCTCACAAATAGATTACATAATCTGGTAGCGTAATGATTGTCTTCCCCTAAGAGATCTCTAGAGTAAAGTTACAATCATTTCATTCTACACCTGAAAGGCTTGAGAAACTTTATCAAGAACTGTCTCAACAACAGTATCTTAAATCTCAACAAGCTTAGTCTGTGGTGTAAGAGACTCCACAATTGTCTATACATACAAAGATAAAGATAAAGATACAGTGATCTCCACCATACTATTATCTTTAATAGTTTAAGAACAACTATCTTCGGCGGCTATGTTGAACTCTGGAAACTTTACTATCCGTGATTTAGAATTCTTGTGCCTTCATTGAGATTATAAAATTGATACCCCTTCAAATAATCTAGGTAAGATACGAAATAATATCAAGGGATTTTAGATTCCAATATACTTAAGGGATAAGTGTATTAGAAGTCCTAAAACTTATTATGAAAATGCAATTGAGTTCTAAAACTTTCAAAAAGTGCAATTAAGTCTTAAAACTTATCACGAAAGTTCAATTAAGTCCTAAAACTTTCAAAGGATTCAATAAAGTCCTAAAACTTGTCTTGAAAGTGCAACCGAATTCTAAAACTTTCAAAAAATACAATCAATGGAAGGACTTAGATTGAACCACTTTGATAAGTTTTAGGACTTGATTGCACTTTTTGAAAGTTTTAAGACTTAATCGTACTTTGTGACAAGTTTTAGGACTTAATTGCACTTTGTAAAAATTTTAGAACTTCTAATGCACTTATCCCTATACTTAGTATTAGATTATATAACATCACTTCTGTAGGACACCCCTAAATTTTAAGATGATTTAAGTTAGATTAACGTCTAGTCCGTAACTCAAAAGGAGTATGTCACGCCCCAAACCTTCAAGCTTGCAAACATCCCACATTAGTCAATAAACTTGCGACATCCTAAGACACATTGCCGATCCATTCTTTTTTATTTTTTTGATTAAAACAAGTGGGACGTATTATAAACACTCAGTCAATCAACAAAAATGGATAGTAAAAACATCTCAACAAACTTTTTCAAAAACGTTACTTCTATTTATAAACTTGTTAACCCGGGAAATTTCACATTTACAAATCATTACAAAAACTAGTAAGGGTCAGGGTTAACATAAAGTTCACTAATGTCAGGCCAATCCCTCGCCTCCAAAGGGATCCCAAATCGCACATGACAATTCTCCAAATTACGAGCCTAAAAATATTTAAACAACAATGAGATGAAATATAAATTTTAGTAAGTCAACAGTCTAAGCCTTGATTTAGATGCTGATTCATCTCGGAGGCAGCCTAAACATGCAGTGTTATACAAACTTACCTCGCCTTGGCACACCCCTGTCAATGCACATCTTGTATGTCAATATCAATGCAACAAATATAATCAATAACTAGAACACATAACTATCATGCATCAACCATCCACACAGATCATGATTATAAGATAAAATCTGTTTTGGCTCGTCTCATACCATGCCTTACAGTTTTAACAAAAAATCAGGCGCAATGCAGCACAATCATTCACACGTGTTCTTATTATTATGACTCCTCAAACCACGGCCAACACACAAGTCGGCAATCTTCCAATATAATTGGGTATCGTCCCACCTCATCGGGCGCGGTATCATATAGAACCCCCGCCAAGATGGCATTCTATAAAAAAATATCAATCCGGCCTCAACCCTGACTCAGCATCCAAACCCCCACCGAGCATCCGATAAAAATTGAGCATCACCTCCAAACTTCCATTGGGTGATAGGTTCGATTAAATGACTACACAAGCACACCAATAGCCAAGCTAATTTTACTTGTCATTAATTAGCCCACTATAAAAAAGTACGTGCTCAAATAACAAGTTTTAGCAATTTTTACTCTTAAAATTGCAGTAATATATTTGCACGTGATCACGCATTTAAAATCAACTTACTAAATTTTGCACACTTAACTTTTAGGGTTAATGCCCTTAAAAAACCCAAAACCCGTATACATGTAACAAATTAACTCCAAACCAATTTTTTGACTACCAAAAACCCCAAACCGGTACACTTTTGATAAATTTACCTCAAACTGGTATACTTATGAGAAATTTACTCTTTGTTAGTTTCTGTTAAATTTTACTGTCAAATTAATAAGTTAAATGATACGTGACAGTTAACTAGTGTATCAGTTTGTAATTTTACTCTCCGTTGTCACAGTTATACAATTTTTGTAATTTTTTGTGATATTAATCCAATTTAACGGATGGTATATTTGTCACAAATGTATCACTTTAGGATTTTTTACTATCGCATAAATTAGTTAAAAGTAAATTTGTCACAAACATATCAGTTTATGATTTTTTATGGTTAGTTAGGGTAAATTTGTTACAGGTGTACCAATTTGGGATTTTTAGAATATTAACCCTAATTTTTAAAACTCCATTATCCCATTTAACACATAAAACGCGACGTCCAAATCAGACATCTCAAAATATGTCATTTTCTTGACAAATAAACCTTTTTTGAAAATATAATAAATAAGACCTATAATTGCACAATCAATAATATGGCATAACAAGTACAAACAATCATAATTGAATATAAACCCATCCAGAAAAACGAGCATAAAATTCTATTTAAAGGCTAATCCGTCATTAAGTATACTAATTGCGATTAATTAAGCTAATCATAATTAATTAGACTAATTGCAATTATTTAAACTAAACTCGATTAATTAATATAACTATAATTAATTAAATATTAATGATTGTTAATTAAAATATTTACAATTAATTAAACAAATTACGATTAAATAAATAAATCACCATTAATTAAGACTAACAGTTATTACTTAAAATAATCGTACTTAACCTTAATGTAAACCGTCGTTAATCTCAATTAAGGCTAAACTAAACTAAACTAATACTAAATGTCATTAACTTTAAACTAATCTATCCCCTAAACGTATTAACTACTTAATCAAGAATTAAGAGTTAACTTACGGGTTTTTCAACGACGACGAACTTGCGACGACGATAGTGCAACAGCGTTTAGGGCACGACGTTTGCGGCTCAATTGGAGACTCGACGGCAGCGGCGACTTAAGCTCACGGCTTGAGCTTGGGTGTTCGGTGGTGGTGGCTCGACAGACAACATGAGAGACGCAAGCAGTGGCTTGCGGTAGTGGTTCAGAGGGCGACACAACGGCGGCAAGGTGGTGCTACTAGAAGTGGCGGTAGACGATGGTGATGAGAGCAGTTAGATGGGGATGCGGGTGATGGTGATGAAGATGATGATGGTGATGAAGATGGGAGGGGCGGCTAAGCAAGGAAATGGAAGGAGAAGAAGATGGGGTGAGAGGAAAATAGAGGGGAGGGGCTACGGCCAAGTTGAGGGAAAAAGTGAGGAGAGAAGAGAAAGAAAGAAGGGAGAGAAAAAAGAAAGGAAGAAGGGAGGGGGTTGTTCTGCCGATGGGGGAGAAAGAAATGGCATGCAGAGGAGGGGGAGGGGAGAGAGAGAAAAGGGATTTTTTTTAAGATTTTTTTTTTTCAAAATATCATTCTTCACCAACTCCCACCTAAAACCCTCATTGCCAACCTTTTTGACCCCTAAATATCTTTTCATTCCATTTTTCTTTTAAAACCAAAATCTTGCCAACAAATCACCATTTTGCCACTAGGTTCGATTTTTCCTTTTTGGTCTTCAATTTTCGTTTGATAATTCCTTTTTCGAAAATTTCAAACTTGTCAATTATTCGACGATGAGGCAGTGTTCAATAAATTAGTCCTAAAACTCTCGAAAGTTCGATACTCAAAATTTAAATTTCATGATTAAAAATCGATCGAACACGACTTTAGTATGACATAAACTATCAGGTGACTTTTAGGGGTCTTTCGCATGGTTGACCGATGATTGATAATTTTCTATCAACGTTTGTGCATTTTTGAATCGTGAACGACTCTTGGTTGTCATATAATCACGATGGTTCAATTACGTACCATGTGTACAATATCAATAGAAAATCGATTTATCATCGTTCAACACAAGTATCGTAATCGTGCAGAATCACCCGGACACTGACTATATACTTTCGTCGAGTCAATTTATATCCATTCGCTATTTGACTTATAACAATATAGTATTGGCCCTTTGTCGATCCTTATGGTCGAGCAATAAATCCCTAAATTCTCTAGTCTTTCGCGTTTTAACCCTTTATGGCCTCACTCAATAAATTAGTTAACTCGTGAGTGATCAGTTTATAGTAAAATAATCATAAGTACATGATGAAATAACAATTTCATCTATTTCAAAATAGGGGGCCAAATTTCGAGATATCACAGAGATAATGGAACAACTTTGGTAGAAACACGATTTTGTATATGAAAAGATCGCTTTCAAAGCGTCACCCCACAGAAAATTAGATAGATTAGTCCTATTGATCATACTCCTCATAATCTCCTTAAGGGTGGTATTGCGTCTTTCCGCTACATTATTATATTTAGGATTTTCAAGTATAGTAAATTAAGTTACCGTTCCAGAATCTTCTAAGTATTTGACAAACGTTCTTTTAAATTATCCAACATTACTATACTTGCCAAAATACTCACTACTACAGTCAAGTCTGACAACCTTTAAAACTTATCCCAATTTTTTTTTTCAATTTTAGTCCCAAAAAATTCTTGAATTTATTCGGAGATTCAAATTTTTTTCTTAATCAAGTACAGAAAAATTAGTCATCAATGGTTATGTTGAAATAAAAATTTCTACATAATGTCACCATATAAGGTCCACTAAGATCAATGTAAATGACCTCTAACGGGTCAAAACTTCATACTTCATACTTCAATTTTATTCTTTATCTTAGTCATTTTACTTTTACAATAGTCTACGCAAATATTTAGACAACTTTTAAGAGTACACATAATGTCTACTTTATCAGCCTTTTTACTTTTTCTCTAGACATGTAATCAAGACATTAATACAAACAATTGTCCCTTAAGTAGAAGTGTTTTGAAAATAATCATTAAGAGTTAAATACAATATGTACAATCCATTGAACATGATGTAATACTCAACTTTATTTGAATTAATAAACATAACATATATTTTTTATTTCAAAAAAAGGTGGTTACATATATTCAAACATGATATGAAAACTAAGTTCCATCTCAAAAAAGATATATAAAATGTGTTTCTTAATATCATAATAAAAATAGAATCTAGAATTAAAATGATATCTTTAACATTGACTTTATCATTGTTTCTTACAGTGAACTATGATTCATCATAATTTGACTTCCTTAGATTTATGAATTCCCATATGGTAAATACAACAAATTTGTTGCATCACTATATGGCCACCATTAGCTGGATGGGTTTATGATAAGTATTTGATTTGTAAATAATGCCAACAAATCATTAACTATAAGCTCATACTTAGACAACCAAGTTTTATATACTTATCGCAATCTATCTTTATGTGACATTCCTCTTAATAAAAGGAGTGACAGTCATCAATCCTTTTTGAAAGATTCTATCTTAGGACTCAAACTGTCAAAATGATCGGTGGTTTTATAAGTTCCCTTATGAGTATAATTTTTATACTTCAAATCTACCATCTTTATAACTTAATCCCTAACATCACCAAAATCATCATACCTTATGTTGAAGAGTTATTACGAATGTGCCACAATCTTGGCATTAGACAATATATAGTTTCAAACTATCAAGGCTTCCATCGTCTTTTTAGCAGTATAGTCAATTGGTAAATCATTTTTTAAGTGTTCCTAAATGGAAAGTTTCATGGATAACAGGTAAATCTAATTGCTCTTTTCCCAAACAAAAAATCATCTTTCCACTACTGAACGTTTGAACCTCAATTTTTATGGAATTATCGATTACATATAAAGTGACTAATATAATAAGCAATATATATAATTAACATTATGTGAGAATTGCGTAACTTAAAACTGTATAAATACACATCCAGAGAGTTACATATATCATCATATGATCACCTTTGGGCATAATACATAACATGCAATTAGATACTCTCTACATTACAGTGGTAATAAGAATATATTCTAACCTTCATAAATCATCACCTTTGGGTATATGAATCACTAGGATCAGTCACTCCTCAACTACATGTACTCTCTCCATAAACTTATACACGATCACCTCCTTTAGGAGTATGACCACTTATTAGTATAGGAAACATCCCACAATTATACGAGACTGATATTTCTCAAACCCAATCAAGCGTGCCATTTTAATCATAACTCAATTGAATCGTTGAAACTCTCTCATACTAGGGATATAAACTTTATATCTCACATCTATCTTATACATGTGATTTTAGACCAGATGATAGAGACAATTTGTCGTTAAAATCACATGTCATGCCAATTACATTACTCTATTAACTAATACATGTTAAATTTTATACATGTTATCAATGAATCAATGATCTACATATTCTTTATGTGATGATATACATGTGAGCTTGCATCTGTATTTTCAAAATCATAGAAAAATACACAAAAATACCCTCAAAATACGCGTATTTTGGTTGCGTATGTATTTTCATATCGATAAAATTATCAAATATAAAAAAATAAATATATCACAGTATAGAGCATCTCTATACAAGCACATAGATCCCAAGAATGCCCTAATCAAAGATTGGACACACTCGTACACACGTCCGAAGTGTGCAACGCGTAAAGTGCATGAGTAGGCCAGCCTGAACCAGTCCAGTCAATCGAAAACCAAGTCGAGCAAGTCAACGACTCATACCCGAATCAAGTTAACGGTCAATCGGGTCAACTCATTGGGTCGGGTCGGGGGGGTCAACGGGTCGGGTCGAACCCATGATGACGTCAGCATCATGCGTGGGTGCACATGAGGGCATGTGCTCGACGCATGTCGCCACCCAACGGCACATGGGGGCGCGTATGACTTCCCCCAGGGGCGCATTGGCCACGGTTTTGTTTGTCTTGACGAGTCCATTCCGTTTATGTGATCAAAATTTATTTTTGCTGCAGAAAAATTCACAAAAAAAGGCAAAATTCGTATGTCCAAGTTCTAAACTATGGCTGATCCGATATCACATGTTAGACATGAAAGCGCGTCCCAAAATCTCCATAACTAGAAACAAAAACACATATAATTGAGTAGAGAGATCAAAGCACCTAATTTGTACCATCATTATTTATGCGGAATAGCAACAATCCAAACTTAAGAACTTCTCCACCGTTGCCCTCTTTATCACTGACTTAATGAGACGGCTCCTCACCCTTGGTGCTTAGTAAACGCTTTTTTGTGAGGATATCATGTGTTAGGGTTAGATAAGAGACATGAACAGGATTTATAGAGTTTCCAAGCAAGCTCTCTCATTATAGGTCGGGCTTAACTCGGCCCATACTAGCCAGCCCCAAATTAGAGTAATTAAAAAACTTTTTAACTCACCTTATTAGACAAATCCTGTAGAATGGTAAATTACAATATCAATTAATAGAGCCCACATTAAGAAAACTCTTACAAATATTAGTAATAAAGATATGCTTATACTGGAAATTTAGAGTAGTGTCCGGTGCTTGAGATCTGATCTTGGTTCTTCCATTCATGTGAAATGAAACTTAGTTGAATAGAAGACAAGAAAGAAGTGAACAAAATGATCAATTGTGGGATATAGATATCCTCGCTTTTGTCTTCACTTGTTAGTGTCGCCGACATGGAGAAAAAAGTCCTATGAGACCTTATAGAGAAGAAATTTCAAAGAGAAATCAAGTGATAATTTGATATTGGATGTTCCATTGCATTTTACATTGCAAGAGAATTTGACAGCACACCCGTTGCTGTTCTACTTCGTCTTGCATAGTAAGCTCTGCTATTCTATCTGCAGTTGCCTTTACAAGGGTTTGCACTGGTGATGCCAGTGGCTTCCCTGCTGAAGTTGTGATTTAAATGGCTGCACATGCCGCAGGTTTACTCAGAGAGCTGAGGATTTCAATGATATTTGAACATCCATGGAACTCGAAATATTTACTACTTTTTTTGTCTATCTTCCTTTCGTTATCTTTGTCCATAACCATGTCGATACGAAATAGAATACTTTTGGTAATTTGCAAACGCAGGAGAGGAAATAGCGTAGTTGAAAAGTGAAGTCACTGCTTGGTAGTATGCTAGGTGAGTGTTTGGTACAATTTACCATCAATTTATCTGAGGCCAGGGTAACATCTCATTTTCTTTTTCTATACAAAAAGGAAGATCTTGTTCTAGTTTCCACGTGAGTAACAAATCATTGGTGGCGTAACATTTACAATCTATAGGCCTTTTATGGATGAGCCGCAAGCTCTGGTGCTTGCGTTTTGCCAATGTCATGGCTATTGGAGTAATTGTGTCTCAGAATAGCCTCCATTTGCTTCATTTCAAAGTTCTGCTGACAAAAGACCGTTCTTTCTTGATGGTTTGTTTCACCAAAGAAAACGGTAGGTGGACTTAAAAATGTTTTATCAAGAGGCAAGGGTTCGATCTTTTGTGTGGTTCAACTGAAATGTGGAGATCAGAACTCTTTCGATGCCGACCTTTGAATGGCAACAGTTCAGAATGCCAACGTCTTTCGTTGTTTTATGCCAGCTTAGTTCAGGGCCCAAATTAGCGGGTAGATCGTATGGCGGGCTGCGCATATGTTGCTGCCCTTTCCTGTTCTTCATAGCTTGATGGAAGCAAATCACGTTCTGCATTTGCATTTGCGCCCATCGCCTTCCTCTTACTCCATATTTTTTGGCTGTTCTTTTTGTATTTTTAACCGGGGAAACGTTTCGTGGATACGTCAATGATTTCCGCAGGGGTGCAGTAGTCTCCATAACTCTATAAAAATAGAATTATTTTACCTAGAGTTTTTCAAGTATTTTGAAGAGAAGACGAAAGTGAAGACAGAATTCTTGTTCTTTGATTCAAGATGCTGAGTTTGATTTTTATTTTTATTTTTTCATCTACTATGTTCTAATTTTCTTTTGTTAGGGCTACGATGTAGCCTAACTATGATGATGTGAATTTCATGATTTTTATGTCTTACAATTGATTTCATTCATGTGAGTTATATATTATTGTGCTTAATGCTTTTGAGTGATTGGCCACCACTTGAATGATCTGATGTGCATGTTTGAGACTGAGAAGTGATAATATGCAATTGCTCATTATAATATATAACCATTAATTAAACGTGGATAGAAATATACTGCGTTATTTGTGTAGCTTTCGGTGATAAGGTGATCCAAAAGACTCATTGTAAACCGGGAATATTCATAGTTTTTCATGCACTTATGTTTATTTTAATTCACATAGAGATATAGTGGATTAATAAACTAAGTAGTTTTGCTATACCTAGAGATAGGATATCTTCGTGGGACGATATTCTTTCTCATCGCCTAAAATTTTCAAACATCGCTATAACAGACGACTCCAATACGATGGAAGACAAAAAAGAAAAACGAGGTCACGAGCCAATTCAAACAGGCTCTCTCCAGATGCATGTGTCAACATCAAATTTCGAGTTTGGGACACCTGGAGTGCCATAACTTGGCACAGGGGGAAATTTAAGTGTCATAACTTTGAAAAGGTACACTTAAGTGCCAGTTTCGAAGTTAAATAGAACATTTAGGTGCCATTCCGGCGAAAATCCGGCCAAATGGCCGACGTGGCAATTTTCCGGCAAGTTTGGTCCAAAACGGCGTCGTTTTGCATGCTAATGTGGCGAGAAAATGCAAAAACAACGCCGTTTCATGTCTAATGTGTAAATAATAATATAAAAATTAATTAAATTAAATTTAAACTTAATTTTATTTAAAATATTCTAAAAATTTAAAAACTAAAAACTAAAAATAAAAAAAAATAAAAAAAAAGGGGAGGCCGAAGGGGGGGCCGAGGGCCGAGCCCTCGCCCGCCGCCGCCCCCGCCATCGCCGGAAGGGCCGGCGACGGAGGGGGAAGGGTCGGCTAGGGTCGCGGCCCCCGCCGACGGCAACGAGGGCCACGAGCCCTCGCCCGGATCCGGGGCGAGGGTCGCGACCCACCCGATCCAACGAGGGCTACGGCCCTCGCCGCCTCCCCGCCGCCGCCGGAAGGGCCTCGCGACGAGGGGGAGGGTCGGCCGGGTCGCCGGCCCCGGCCAACCGGCGGTGAGGGCCACGAGCCCTCGCGACCCTCGCCCGGATCCGGGCGCGGCCCTCGCCGCCCGGTCGGCCGAGGCCCGGCCCGGCGACCCCGGCCGACCCTCCCCCTCCGTCGTCGGCCCTTCCCGGCGACGGCGGGGAGGCGGCAACGCGGCCCGGAGCCATCGCCGGATATGGGCGAGGGCTTGCGGGCCCTCGCCGCCGGTCGGCCGGGGGCCGGCAACCCCGGCCAACCCTCCCCCCTCCGTCGCCGGCCCTTCCCGGCGACGACTCACCCCTCAACCTCCCTTTTTTTTTTTTTTTTTTTAATTTTTAGTTTTTAGTTTTTTTAATTTTTAGAATATTTTAAATAAAATTAAGTTTTAAATTTAATTTAATTAATTTTTATATTATTATTTACACATCGACATGAAACGGCGTCATTTTTGCATTTTCACGCCACTTCAGTGTGCAAAACGACGCCATTTTGAACCAAACTCGCCAAAAAATTGCCAGCCATTTTGCCAGATTTTCGCCGGAGTGGCACCTAAGTGTTCCATTTAACTTTAAAACTGGCACTTAAGTGTACATTTTCGAAGTTATGGCACTTAAGTGTCCTCCCGTGCCATGTTATGGCACTTGGACTGTTCTTCTGCCATCAAATTTCCTGAAGAAAGCGTCCAAACTGCTTACCATCTTTGATGTCATGGCCTACTTCTGGCATCCAAACTCCATTCACTCATGAAATCTGAAAAACATATAAAGCTCATATCTTGTCTATAATGGAGGCGATAATAGGTATCCAAAGCAAGGCCCGCTGGCTAGTAGTGGTGGCAGACAGGTAGAGAGATCGGACCAGATATTTCAATTACTCTAAATGAAATTTACGTTGTTTTCTTTTTTTGGCCATCGAAGTTCTTCAAATGAACAGCGACTCAATCAATTTCAACCAAATTGATGCCACTGGAACTAATATCTGTCTACTTCCACATTGCAGGATTTATATTGGGGAGAGTAAGTCATCTGCGAAGGACCTTGATTAGGAAGTAACAATGCTCTTTGAATAATTTGCGAAGACAAATTAAATTTGGGCGGTCAAGTTCTTAAATACGAGGAGTACAAATATTTTGTATATAAGCAACTGTGAAGCTGACTGGCCTTCGCTTCGCATTACCTGATGGAAAAAATGCCTGTGTAGCTAACCCTGAAATAAAACATTGTAAGAGGCCATGTACGCATCATCCCTCGTGGATTGAGTGAATATGACTGAATCGGTAAATCAATTTTAATCATCGTGAAAATGTCAAAAATATATTCAAATTTCAAAAGGACTTCTTAACAGTGTCTCCGAGACATTTGTTAAGTATATTTAATAAGGAAATATTTTGATTTTCAATCCTAATTACAGATAACATGAATGAGGCAATGCATTGAAATTAAAATCCTTGTGTTTAACAATTCCCCTGGGTTGGGATGGGGACGATATAGTTTCAAGTGTGGATTTCGACTCCCACTCTTGCAGGGCAAAAGTCTGAGAGTGAGAGTTAGAATAGGAATAGAGTATGACCAACAACAACAACAACAAAAAAACAATTCCCCCGGTTGTTAACAAAAATCCATTTTCAAATTCATACATTAATTAAGTTGCTCAATTAGTCTCTTCTATCTATGATGATCTACTTCTATAGTCATTACCTCAACTGCAGAACATTCTCAAGACCTTCCGATTTAATTATTGACCTAAACTAAAGTAATCATTAACTTTTATTAGATTCAATTACTAATTGGTTTTAGATAAACAACTCCCATTTGAGCTAGTTACTAACTTTTAATTATTTTAATGTATCCACTTTTCTATTAAAATATCAATTTATATTTACCTTGGTTAGTAATTTCTTACATTTACTAATTTTTTGTTAGAGATTATCAACATGAATTAGTTACCAATTACTTATATTTGTTAACTCTTTTTAGATATTTTCAACCTATATTAGCATGGCTCATAATTTTTCGGACATTGCTATTCTAAATTCATTGACAACTTTATTTACTGGACATAGCTGAATCGTAATAATTCAACCCATTAAATATGGATTAAGAAATTGATTTATGATTCATTTTGACAAGTCTAAAGATAATGGCCATCATTTCATCTCCAAGCAGGGGAAATAACATCATGATAATGGAATTAACAGGTTTTCATCATAAGTAGCCACTACTAACCTTTTCAACGGAGCAATTTCCGTACTTGAAGTGTCAATAGTTTATCATATAAAAGAGTAGGCAATCATTGTCTCAATCAATTGCACTAATGTATTTTTCAACATTGTTAGTTACTACTTATAAACTATCCTAAATATTTTGTAAGTTTCCATGAGAAACCGTCATGACCACCATTTTGTGCATCTTTTCACTTGAAACCAATGAGTTTTTGCAATTGACTTTATGGCGTTATGCATTAGCGTAAAATTATATTATTCTATGTCCAAAAATATGATTTTCTTTCGTACTGGCAAGTGTCAAAAACCACCGTTAAAAAATGTCTCGAGTAATTTCTTGGTATCTTATCAATTTTTTTTATGAAATATCCAAATTTAATTTGCAAATTATCAAAATCTGTTCTGATTTGGCAACTTTTATCAGCATAACTTATTAAACCTTCCACTTTACTAGCTCTTAGATGAAACGTCTGACTTAACTCTTGGATAAGAGAGTTAAATGAAAGTTAATAATAATCAGAGAATTTTTCAAAGATAATAGAAATTGATTATTTAAAAGAAAAATTGGTGTCGGTAACTCACCTCAATAGAAGTAAGTAACACAAAATTAAAAAAAAAAATCAAATAAACAAGAACTGGTAACTTGATTAGAGATAAGTTCTAATTAAAAAATAAAAACAAAATAAACATTAGTAAATAACTCGAAAGCGAGAATTGATAACTCAAATTCTTTGATTATTTAACCAGAAAAAAAATCAGCAAGTCACCAAAACAATGGTTAATGAATTCATATAGGAGTAGATAAATTTAGAGTTTTGATAATAAAATAAGAAAAATAAAAGTATATAAAAAGATAAGAAAAATTAATTACTTGTGATTTGTCGGGAAGAGTCGGTAGATTCATAAAAAATGTCAAGAAATTAGCACGTGGGAAGAACTACTTTCTATCGTTGAATGAAATGATGGGAACCTTCCGGGCATCAGCTAGTGATGCTGTTTTACTGTGCTCCCCGTGTCTCTGTCAGGTCAATTTATCGTCACTTTCGTGTTGCCTTCCGTGGCTTGCGCGCTATACGCTCTCTCTAAATTACCGCTGGGGGAGTCTTCTTTATGTAAACAGGAACTCGAGAATGCAAAACGACCCCGACGTCGTGCACTTCCAGATAGATTCTACGGTCGACCACTCATCTCGTCGCGTGCATACTTGACTTAGACTTTCTAGTAATCCAGACCTGACCCTCGGACCACGACGATAGCCAAACCCCAGTTACGAATTTGTCCTGTCCTTTAGTCAAGCCGCCGGAAACCAAACCAAAAAAAACAAAATTAGTTGGGCCCCACAAGCCTAGTGGCAGTTTTGTCGAATTTTATAAAGGGCATCTCTGCGCTCCGATTTTTTAAACTAAAGTATATTCAACGGTGTTTAACTCCACCTCCGATGGCGGCGTTCCCCGTCAAGGGTGGTAGTTTGACCAGACAACGTAGGGGGTGGCTGCTCCTTTCTTCCGGTCCGCCTTTTGAAGCTCCGTTCATGGCGTCTCGATCTTCTCCCTTCTTGAACCACCTCCACCTCCTCCTCTGATGCTCCCCATCTCTTCTCTCCGACAGAAGAGTAAAGCAAGAATCGCACCCAAGAAGTCAAAGATGAATCTTGAATCGGCGTCGCCCGCTGCCATCTCCCTGTTCTTCGCAGTTCTTTCTCTCACTGCTCTCTCCCCAGCTTCCGCCGCCGCCCCCGCCGCCGCCACGAACGGATCGACATGCCCTCTGGATCTCAGCTACGTGCGCACAATCCCTTGGAACACTTCGAATTGCCAAAACCCCAGCTTCAAACCCAACGCTTCCCTCAGCGACAACGCCAAGAACCTCTGTTGCCAGAACCTCCTGTCCCTCTTCGGCGTTGGTTTGGCTCAGAGGCTCCGACAGAGTTCTCTGTTCCAACTCCCAGACCTCAACTCCTCCATTTCTTGCCTCCAAGACTTTCAATCCGCCCTCACTTCTCTCTCCCTCGCCACGGATCTTGTTTCCCACTGCCTCGACCCTTCGCAGTTCCTCATCACGCCCTACTCTTGTGCCCACATTCAGACTACTCAGGACTGGGTCAGGGAACTCGGCAACTCGACCGCTCTTGATTCGGCCTGCAAGCCCGACCTCACTGATTTGACCTACTGTGACCAGTGCGTGTCTGCTGGTTTGAGCGTCCAAGCCCAGCTGCAATCCATCAGTGGTAATAATCCCAATACTACGGATTGCTTTTATTTCACTATTCTGTATGCTGCTGGTATTGTCAATGCTTACGGGCCCAAGAGTAATGGCGCGCTGACGTGCATTATGGCATTGACAATCAATAACCAAGGGAGTTCGGCTAGTAAACGGCACACTAATCTCGTTGTTGGCTTGACTGGGGCTGGTGTCACGATCATAGTCATGTCTTGTTTGCTGGGTTTGTACTTTTGGTATGATAGGATGTGGAAGAGGAGGAGGAGAATTCAGGGGTCTAATGCAGATTTTAGTCTTGACCCAGAGGAATCAGGGTCTAGGACAAGACCAAGGCCTAATACAGGGTCTATTTGGTTCAAAATTCGCGATCTTGAGAAAGCAACCAGCAACTTCTCGCAGAAGAATTTCATCGGGCGGGGTGGTTTTGGATTGGTTTTCAAGGGAGTTCTATCTGATGGGACGGAGGTTGCCGTCAAGAGAATTATCGAATCAGATATCCAGGGGGATGCTGAGTTTTGCAATGAGGTCGAGCTTATTAGCAATTTGAAGCATAGGAATTTGGTGCCACTTAGGGGATGCTGTGTGGTAGACGGAGATGATAATGATGATTATGATGAAATGAGTGGCCAGAGATATCTTGTCTATGATTACATGCCAAATGGTAATCTCATTGATCATCTTTTCCCATTGGCCGATAATCAAACTAGGAAGAAGACATTGACCTGGCCTCAAAGGAAAAGCATTATTTTGGACGTGGCAAAGGGGCTTGCTTATCTGCACTATGGGGTGAAACCTGCAATATATCATAGAGACATTAAACCGACAAACATTTTGCTGGATGCAGACATGAGGGCAAGAGTCGCAGATTTTGGATTAGCAAAGCAAAGCAGAGAAGGACAATCCCATCTTACTACCAGGGTGGCTGGAACTCATGGCTATTTGGCTCCCGAGTATGCACTTTATGGACAGCTGACTGAAAAGAGTGATGTCTATAGTTTCGGAGTGGTTGTTTTGGAAACAATGTGTGGTAGAAAGGCTCTTGATTTGTCTTCTTCAGGGTTGCCACGGGCATTTTTGATAACAGATTGGGTCTGGTCTCTGGTAAAAGCTGGGAAGATAGAAGAGGCATTTGATCCTTCGTTGTTGAAAGATGGAGAGTCTACAAATTCGAACCCAAAGGGCATAATGGAGAGATTTGTGCTGGTTGGAATACTGTGTGCTCATGTCATGGTGGCTCTAAGGCCAACCATCTTGGATGCACTGAAAATGTTGGAAGGAGATATTGAAGTTCCTTCCATCCCAGACAGGCCAACTCCCCTGGGACACCCATCGTTTTGCGGAGATGGCAACACTTTCACCATATCACCTGCCTTAAGTGGGCCCAAATTGAACCCTGGAGACATGCTCAGGTAATGGAAGTTGGGAAAAGTTGAATGATTGACCCCATATGTTTTAGAATGCTTGAAAGGTGCATAGATAAGTAATTCTTCATTGGGCATCCTTATAAGGAAGTATGAGTTGGTTTTTGTAAAGTACTGGGTGAAAAAAGGTCCCTGTTCTGTATATATTTTTGTAAGAGTTGTGAACCATTTACCACAGAATATCTGGTTATCAAGAGGTTATTCACATGACATCTGATTAGGATATAGTTCTAATTACGAGAGACATATGGCTTTCAGCATCTCTATTGGATCAAACTTGATAGCTTTACTCCTGTTCTGTCCTTTCAGAAAGTTGGACAATTAGCAAGGCAAATTCACTTTATAACACAGGAAGATGCTGAATTTGATATCCGAATATCGCACTATTCTTGTGTCTTTTCTTCCTTTAGGTGGTGAATATTAGTAATAAAGATATGCTTATACAGGAAATTTAGAGTAGTATACAGTGCTTGAGATCTGATCTTGGGTCTTCCATTCATGTGAAATGAAGTTTAGTTGAATAGAAGACAAGAAGGAAGTGAACAAAATGATCAATTGTGGGATACAGATATCCTCGTTTTTGTCTTCACTTGTTGGTGTTGCCAACTTGGAGAAAAAAGTCCTATGAGACCTTATGGAGAAGAAAATTAAAGAGAAATCAAGTGATAATTTGATATTGAATGTTCCATTGCATTTTACATTGCAAGAGAATTTGACAGCATTACCTGTTGCTGTTCTACTTCGTCTTGCATAGAAAGCTGCTATTCTATCTGCAGTTACCTTTACAAGGGTTTGCACTGGTGATGCCAGTAGCTTCTCTGCTGTAGCTTCTCTGCTGAAGTTGTGATTTAAATGGCTGCACATGCTGCAGGTTTACTCAGAGAGCTGAGGATTTCAATGGAATTTGAATATCCAGGGGAATTGAAATATTTACTACTTTTTTCTTTTTTTATCTTCCTTTTGTTATCTTTGTTCATAACCATGTTGATATGAAATGTAAGAGTTTTGGTAATTTGCAAACGCAGGAGAGGAAATAGCGTAGTTGAAAAGTGAAGTCACTGCCTGGTAGTGTGTTAGGTGTATATTTGTTACAATTTGCCATCAGTATATGCAAGGCCGGGGTAACATCTCATTTTTTGTCTATACAAAAAGGAAGATCTTGTTCTATTTTCCACATAAGTGACAAATCACTGGTGGCGTAAAATTTACAATCTATAGGCCTTTTTATTGATGAGCCGCAAGCACCAAGAACCCCCAACAGTGCTTGCGTTTTGCCAATGTCCATGGCGATTCGAGTAATCGTGTCTCAGAATAGCCTCCATTTTCTTCATTTCAAAGTTCTGCTGACGAAAGACCGTTCTGTTTTGATGCTTTGTTTCACCAAAGAAAATGGTAGGTGGACTTAAAAATGTTTTATCGAGAGGCAAGGCCTCGATCTTTTGTGTAGTTCAACTGAAATGCGGAGATCAGAACTCTTTCAATGCCGATCTTTGAATGGCAACAGTTCAGAATGCCAACATCTTTCGTTGTTTTATGCCAGCTTAGTCCGGGGTCCAAATTAGCTGGTAGATTGTATGGCGGGCTCCGTATATGTTGTCTGCTCTTTCCTGTTCTTCATAGCTTGATGGAAGCAAATCGCTTTCTGCATTTGCATTTCCGCCCATCGCCTTCTTCCTACTTCCAAATTTTTTGGCTCTGTGTATTTTTACGGGGGAAACGTTTCGCGGATACAACAATGATTTCCGCGGGGGTGCAGTAGTATCCACGCCTAAAATTTTCAAACATCGCTATGACAGATGACTCCAATAAGATGGAAGACAAGAAGGAAAAACGAGGTCATGAGCCAATCCAAACAGGCTCTCTCCAGATGCATGTGTCAATGTCAAATTTCCTGAGGAAAGCGTCCAAACGGCCCATCATCTTTGATGTCACGGCCTACTTCTGGCATCCGAACTCCATTCAGTCATGAAATCTGAAAAACATAAAAAGCTCATATCCTGTCTATAATGGAGGCGATGATAGGTATTAAAGTGAGGCACGCTGACTAGGAGTGGTGGCAAAGCGGTAGAGAGATTGGACCGGATATTTCGATTACTCTAGATGAAATTTACGTCGTTTTCTTTTTCCTGCAATTGAAGTTCTTCAAACGAACGGCGACACAATCAATTTCAACTAGATCGATGCCATTGGAACTAATGTCTGTCTACTTCCACACTGCTGGCTTTATAGTGGGGAGAGTAAGTGAGTCATCTGCAAGGGACCTTAATTAGGAAGTAACAATGTACTTTGAATAATTTGTGAAAACAAATTAAATTTGTGCGGTCAAGTTTTTTAAATACGAGGAGCAAAATTATTTTGTACATGAGCCACTGTGAAGCTGACTGACCTTCGCTTTGCATTATTTGACGGAAGAAATGCCTTTATAGCTAACCTCGAAATAAAACATTGTAAGAGACCATGTACTCATCATCCCTCATGGATTGAGTGAATATGACTAAATCAGTGAATCACTTCGTTTCCTCGTGAAAATGTCAAAAATACATTCAAATTTCAAAAGGGTTTGTTAACAATATCTCCTCGACAGTTGTTAAGTACATTTAATAAGGAAATATTTTGATTTTCAATACCGATTATAGATAACATGAATGAGGCAATGCATTGAAATTAAAATCCTTGTGTTTAACAAATTCCCCCGGTCGTTAACAAAAATTCATTTTCAAACATGCATTAATTAAGTTGCTCAGTCAGTCTTTTCAACCTATGATGATCTAATCTCTAGTCATCACCTCAACTGCAAAACATTCTTAGGACCTTCCAATTTAATTATTGACCTAAATTAAAGTGATTATTAACTTTTATTAGATTAAATTACTAATTGGTTTTATATAAACAACTCTCATTTGAGTTACTTACTAACTTTTCATTATTTTTTAAATTTATCCATTTTTCTATTAAATTATCAATTTATATTTACCTTGGTTAGTAATTTCTTACATTTACTAATTTTTTGTTAGAGATTATCGACATAAATTGGTTGCCCATTACCTATATTTGTCAACTTTGTTCGATATTTTTAACCTATGTTAGCATGGCTCATTTTTTTTGGACATTGCTATTCTAAATTCATTGACAACTTATTTACTAAACATAGTTGAATCATAATAATTCAACCCATTAAATATGGATTAAGAATTTGATTTATGATTCATTTTGATAAGTTTAAAGATATTGACCATCGTTTCTTCTTCAAGCTGGGGAAATAACCTCATGATAATGGAATCAATAGGTTTTCATCATAAGTAGCAACTACTAACCTTTTCAACGGAGCAATTCCAATAGTTTTTTTTTTTTTTCAAATTTTGCAAAATTGAAATGTCAATAGTTTCTCATATAAAAGAGTAGGCAATCAATGTCTCAATCAATTGCACTAATGTATTTTTCATCATTGTTAGTTACTACTTATAAACGGTCACGCCCCCTTTACTCAAAGGTCGAGCTGCAGGCTATTTTGCAACATCCCAGATTTTGTTGCCTTCCCGAATTCATTTGTCTTTTATTTATATGCATGTGTAAACGTGAACATATAATCCCCGACACAAATATCATGGGAATGTGAAATATCAACATCACTAACACACTTTATACATTACATAAGTAGTGACGATTACAAGCCTATTCCCCGGCCCCACACATTTTACAAACTTCAAAGCTCTATTTTACATACACCAAAAAAGAGCTTGGGGTATCCCTATCTCCGCTATCGCGGTTACTAGCCAAAATTGGGAACCCTTGTTCTACTACTTAGGCCGGTACACATAAGTTTAGTCCGAGTCTTCGGACGGATCATCATTATCATCAAGATTTGGGTTCAGGTTGTCAAACCCTCAAAGAGGCCCTATCCACATGTCCTTATACCACCTAAACCAAGCTTCAATATGCATTGGAACAAGTTCATCCAATCCATTTGCTATCCACACAATGGACGACACTTTACGATAAGTAATGTTGATCTCTACATCTACAATGTCCGATGTGGTGATATAAGTTTTTACAGGACAACCAAAATGCACAGTGGCCATAATTCTAAGTACCTATAAAAGAAACAGGAGTAAGTACTTGGAATATTCAATAAGTATAGCCTCTAACATTCAACTGAACATCACTTCATCATCAACACTAATCAAAACATCTCATGCAAACCATGTTGAAGGTAAATCAATTGCAAGGATGCAACCATGCTTCTTGCACATGTAAATGGCAACTCTTGCAATCATTCATGAACGTGATGCATGCCATGAGCTTATGCACTTCTAGCTTTTCTTTCTTACTCATGCATGACATGCTTTTAAGCTTTCTCTTATACTCAGGACTCGAACCCAAGTCTTCCCAAAGTCATCTTGAGACTCGAACCCAATTCAATTCGGGCTTTTATCCGGGCTTCTGGCTTTTTGCCGCTTTTGGGACTCAAACTCAGTTAATATGCTCAGAACTCGAACCCAAGTCTCTCGCCAGCCTCTGGGACTCGAACCCCATTCTTATCTTTTCTCATCTTGCTCGAGCACTAATCCCCTTTTGAGGGCATACTCAACCTCATGCATGTGCCATGAATTATGCATTTTGTGCTCAAACATAATGCATGTGCCATGAAATCATGAATTTCCTCATCAACAACTTGATAAACAAGCCTAAGCCCAAGGCCCCGCTTGAGTAACAAGCATAAAGGAACCCCACACCAATCTAAGACGTGAACTCGATACGCCTCAATACCAAATCACATCTTATGGTTATGGGCGAACCTTGACTTGTACCGAACAAAAGCGATGAACCATGACTTCGTTCCGGTCACGCAAGAAAACTCAAAGACATGAACAAAGTCATAAAATACATCAACACATACAAACATCAATTGACCTTCCCTCGGCTTTTTCGAGAGAGAATTTCCTAGGGTCGAAGACGTCACGAATGTTACTAGAGGAAAGAAGAAACTATACTTACTTGGATAAACCTCAAACTAAGACATGAACTATAAAGGGAGGGCGGCTTGCTTGAAGGCCGAAGAAGAGAGAAAGGCATGAGGAGGAGGAGGGGCGTCCAAGAGGAGAAGGAAGGAGAAAGTGGATAGCAAGGGTGAGAAATGAGGAGAGATCCTCTTATTTATACTCCCATCATTACCGGGTTAAACGGTCCATTCTAAATTTTCCAAGTGGCCCGCCTATGGTCCTTGAGTGCAAGCCTACTTGTCCAATGATCACACCTAAAGAATAAGTTGGTACGGTTAAAAAGGTCTTGCTTGGCAATCTAGCCTATAGACGTCATCAACCATGGCTCGCTTTTCACCTTTTCATTGGACCACTTCTACCCCGCATTTATGGGCATTAAATGAAGTTTGAAGATGATGGTATCAAAATTGCCAACTTGGCGTCTAGATTCCTTAGGTCATTAATGAGGGATTTGGATATCACTTTCCGATTGGCTCACGCGTATCCGTCCTTTTCTTGATCATCAAAGATATTTTTGACCTCATCATGGCTTTTGAAAATTCAAATGATACTTCATCCCCTTCATTTAATGAGGGTATTCTAGAACCTTCTTTAATTTATCTTTTTCTTCCTCAAGAAAGCGGTCAAGAGAAATCCGTCATCTAAGTTAGTTTCGGACTGGAAAATGGATCATTAGGTACACCTCGAAAAACGAATCACACGAACCCAACATTCGGCCATTGTGCCCCACGCTCGCCCAGACCATTCCTTTGGACGGTCGGTCAGCCTAAAGGGTTGAGCCATGTGATCGGCACGATTACATTTGTCCAAGTCCAAGACTAGCCCTCGGGCCAGTTTCTAGGCCTATCGCCGAGCCTGCCGCGACCAATTCCCTTATTTTCGATCCTTGGTCCTTCGGTCGGTTCAAGGTCAATCATAAGGCTATCTATAATCTAGTATTAAGCTAAGGCACTCATGGACCTTAGAATTAGTAACCGAATAGCCGAGTCTATCTCGGGGCTCATTCCAATCGACACCCGATCCATCTGTATGGTTCATGGCTAGTACATTATTGATCCACGATTAGACATCTCAAATTCAAGATTCCTTTCCAATCACTAAGAATTAAAAAGGGAATGATACATTTTTTGTCATAAGACGATTGCATTTGATTGAGTTGAATTGTCCATGTATCAGTGCATCGCTGGGCGAAATAACCTAAAGCCGGGCACTATGACTTGTCAGATTGACCTATGATCATTTGCCGATCCAAAATCATTCTGTGACCAATTCTCGTGATCCAAAAGTTATCTTATAAGCTGGATCCCACCGTATGGTCGGTAGACAATTCACGGCCGACACCCCAACCAATTCATGGCCGATCAGTCAGTCAGACCATGACCGATCCTTAATTCCTTACCGATTGAACCAATCGATTCCATGGTCAATAGCTTATGGTCGATCCATTCAAGACCTTATGGCCGATCCTCACAGGGTTGGAATCGAGGGTGTTACATAGGATAGTATGTAATTTTTCATGAGAAAGCGTTGTGGCCACCATTTTGTGTAACTTTTCACTTAAAACCAATGAGTTTTTGCAAATGAGTTTATGGTCTTATACACTAGCGTAGAATTCTATTATTCCATGACTAAAAATATGAATTTTCTTTCTGGCAAGTATCGAAAAACCATTGTTAAAAAATGTCTCAAATAATTTCTCGGTAGCTTATCAATTGTTTTTATGAAATATCCAACTTTAATTTGCAAATTATCAATTTATATTCTAATTTGGCAACTTTTATTAGCATAACTTATTAAATCTTCAGCTTTACTAACTCTTTAAATGAAATCACTAACCTAACTGTTGGATGAGAAAGATAAATAAAAGTTAACAATAATCAGAGAATTTTTTTTAGAGATAATATAAATTAATTATTTAAAAGAAAAATTGATGTCAATAACTCACTTCAATAAAAGTAAGTAACGCAAAATTAAAAAATCAAATAAACAAGAGTTGGTAACTTGATAAAAAAAGTTATAATTAAAAAATAAAAACAAAATAAACATTGGTAAATAACTCGAGTGAGAATTGATAACTCAGATTTTTTTTATTATTTAACCAGAAAAGTATTGGCGAGTCACCAAAATAATGGTTATTAAATTCATATAGGAGTAGATAAATTTAGAGTTTTGATAATAAAAAAGGCAAATAAAAGTATGTAAAAAGATAAGAAAAATTAATAATTTGTGATTTGTCAAGAAGAGTTGGTAGATTCATAAAAATTTCAAGAAATTAGCACCTAAATGTAAAAAGATGAGAAAAATTAATAATTTGTGATTTGTCGGGAAGAATCTATAGAGTCATAAAAATTTCGAGAAATTAGCGCGTGAGAAGAACTACTTTCTATTGTTGAATGAAATGATGGGATCCCTCCGAGCATCAGCTAGTGGTGCTTATTACCGCGCTTCCCATGTCTCGGTCAGGTCATTTTCCCGCCACTTTCGTACTGCCATGCATGTCGTGTACTTCCATCGACCACTCATCTCGTCGCGTGCATTCTTGACTGAGACTTTTTCTAGTAATCCAAACCTGACCATCGGACCACGACGATCATCACCCCCAGTTACAACTTTGTCGCGTGCATTCTTGCTTTCAGATTATTTAATTTCAAGCATATTCAACGGTGTTTTACCAGACAACGAGGGGTGGCTGCTCCTTTCTTCCGTCCGCCTTTTGAAGCTCCGTTCATGGCGTCTCCATCTTCTCCCTTCTTGAACCACCTCCGCCTCCTTCGATGCTCCCCATCTCTCATCATCACCATCTCTTTTCTCCAGCAGTAGAGCAAAGCAAGAATCGCACCCAAGACGTCAGAGATGAATCCTGAATCGGCGTCGCCCGCTGCCATCCCCTTCTCCTTCTTCTTCGCAGTTCTTTCTCTCTCTGCTCTCTCCCCAACTTCCGCCGCCCCCGCCGCCGCTCCCGGCCCCACCCCCACCCCCGCCGCTGCCGCGAACCCAACGACATGCCCTCTGGATTTCAGCTACGTGCGCACAATCCCTTGGGACACTTCGAATTGCCAACACCCCAGCTTCAAACCCAACGCTTCCCTCAGCGACAACGCCAAGAACCTCTGTTGCCAGAACCTCCTGTCCCTCTTCGGCGTTGGTTTGGCTCAGAGGCTCCGACAGACTTCCCTCTTCCAACTCCCAGGCCTCAACTCCTCCATTTCTTGCCTCCAAGGCTTTCAATCCGCCCTCACTTCTCTCTCTCTCCCCACCGATCTTGTTTCCCACTGCCTCGACCCTTCGCAGTTCCTCATCACGCCCTATTCTTGTGCCCACATTCAGACTACGCAGGACTGGGTCAGGGAACTCGGCAACTCAACGATTCTTGATTCGGCCTGCAAGCCCGACCTCAATGTTTTGACCTACTGTGACCAGTGCGTGTCTGCTGGTTTGAGCGTCCAAGCCCAGCTGCAATCCATCAGTGGTAATAATCCCAATACTACGGATTGCTTTTATTTCACTGTTCTGTATGCTGCTGGTATTGTCAATGCTTTCGGGCCCGAGAGTATTTATGGCTCGCTGACGTGCATTCTGGCGTTGTCAACCGATAACCAAGGGAGTTTGGCTAGTAAACGGCACACTAATCTCGTTTTCGGCTTGATTGGGGCTGGTGTCGCGGTCATAGTCATGTCTTGTTTGCTGGGTTTGTACTTTTGGTATGATAGGATGTGGAAGAGGAGGAGAATTCAGGGGTCTAATGCAGATTATAGTCTTGACCCGGAGGAATCAGGGTCTAGGGCAAGACCAAGGCCTAACATAGGGTCTATTTGGTTCTCAATTCGCGATCTTGAGAAAGCAACCAGCAACTTCTCGCAGAAGAATTTCATCAGGCAGGGGGCTTTTGGATTGGTTTTCAAGGGAGTTCTATCTGATGGGACGGCAGTTGCCATCAAGAGAATTATCGAATCAGATATCCAGGGGCAAGCTGAGTTTTGCAACGAGGTCGAGATTATTAGCAATTTGAAGCATAGGAATTTGGTGCCACTTAGGGGATGCTGTGTGGTAGACGGAGATGATAATGATGATTATGATGAAATGAGTGGCCAGAGATATCTTGTCTATGATTACATGCCAAATGGTAATCTCAACGATCATCTTTTCCCATCGCCCGATAATCAAAGTGGGAAGAAGACATTGACCTGGCCTCAAAGGAAAAGCATTATTTTGGACGTGGCAAAGGGGCTTGCTTATCTGCACTATGGGGTGAAACCTGCAATATATCATAGAGACATTAAACCGACAAACATTTTGCTGGATGCAGACATGGGGGCAAGAGTCGCAGATTTTGGATTAGCAATGCAAAGCAGAGAAGGACAATCCCATCTTACTACCAGGGTGGCTGGAACTCATGGCTATTTGGCTCCCGAGTATGCACTTTATGGACAGCTGACTGAAAAGACCGATGTATATAGTTTCGGAGTGGTTGTTTTGGAAATAATGTGTGGGAGAAAGGCTCTTGATTTGTCTTCTTCAGGGTCGCCATGAGCATTTCTGATAACAGATTGGGTCTGGTCTCTGGTAAAAGCTGGGAAGATAGAAGAGGCATTTGATGCTTCATTGTTGAAAGATGGAGAGTCTACAAATTCAAACCCAAAGGGCATAATGGAGAGATTTGTGCTGGTTGGAATACTGTGTGCTCATGTTATGGTGGCTCTAAGGCCAACCATTTTGGATGCACTGAAAATGTTGGAAGGAGATATTGAAGTTCCTTCCATCCCAGACAGGCCAACTCCCCTGGGACACCCATCGTTTTGCGGAGATGGCAACACTTCACCATATCACCTGCCTTAAGTGGGCCCAAATTGAACCCTGGAGACATGCTCAGGTAATGGAAGTTGGGAAAAGTTGAATGATTGACCCCATATGTTTTAGAATGCTTGAAAGGTGCATAGATAAGTAATTCTTCATTGGGCATCATTATAAGGAAGTATGAGTTGGTTTTTGTAAAGTACTGGGTAAAAAAAGGTCCCTGCTCTGTATATAGTCTTGTAAGAGTTGTGTACCATGTACCACAGAATATCTGGCTATCAAGAATTTATTCACATGACCTCTGAATTAGGATATAG
Organism: Eucalyptus curtisii; assembly: GCA_017140595.1. Lineage (NCBI taxonomy): Eukaryota > Viridiplantae > Streptophyta > Magnoliopsida > Myrtales > Myrtaceae > Eucalyptus > Eucalyptus curtisii. The sequence goes on along the minus strand of CM029503.1, from coordinate 29,818,495 downwards.
TTCTAATTACGAGAGACATAAGGCTTTCAGCATCTCTGTTGGATCAGACTTGATAGCTGAACTCCTGTTCTGTCCTATCAGAAAGTTGGACAATTAGGCAGGCAAATTCACTTTATAAGACAGGAAGATGCTGAATTTGATATCTGAATATTGCCTATTCTTGCATCTTTTTCTTCCTTTAGGTGGTGAATATTAGTAATAAAGATATGCTTATATAGGAAATTTAGAGTGGTATACGGTGCTTGAGATCTGATCTTGGGTCTTCCATTCATGTGAAGTCAAGTTTAATTGGCTAGATGACAAGAAGGAAGTGAACAAAATGATCGATTGTGGGATATGGATGTCCTCGTTTTTGTCTTCACTTGTTGGTGTTGCCGACTTGGAGAAAAAAGTCCTATGAGACCTTATGGAGAAGAAAATTAAAAGAGAAATCAGGTGATAATTTGATATAGGATATTCCATTGCATTTTACATTGCAAGAGAATTTGACAGCATACCGGTTGCTGTTCTACTTCGTCTTGCATAGAAAGCTGCTATTCTATCTGCAGTTCCATTTGCAAGGGCTTGCATCTGTGAAGCCAGTAGTTTCTCTGCTGAAGTTGTGATTTTAATGGCTGCACATACCGCAGGTTTACTCAGAGTGCTGAGGATTTCGATGGAATTTGAATATCCACGGGACTCGAAATATTTACTCCCTTTTTTTTTTTTGTCTATCTTCCTTTTGTTGTCTTTGTTCATAACTATGTCGATACGAAATAGAATAGTTTTGGTAATTTACAAATGCAGGAGAGAGAATAGCATAGTTGAAAGGTGAAGTCACTGCCTGGTAGTGTGCTAGGTGCAATTTACCGTCAGTATATGTGAGCGAGGCTAGGGTAACATCCCATTTTTTGTCTATACAAAAAGGAAGATCTTATTCTATTTTCCACGTAAGCGATAAATCATTGGTGGCGTAACATTTACAATTCGTGTCTCAGAATAGCCTCCATTTTCTTCATTTCAAAGTTCTGCTGACGAAAGACCACTCTTTCTCGATGCTTTGTTTCGCCGAAGAAAATGCTAGGTGGACTGAAAATGTTTTTATCGAGGGGCAAAGTCTCGATCTTTTGTGTAGTTCAACTGAAATGTGGAGATCAGAAGTCTTTCGATGCTGGCCTTTGAATGGCAACAGTTCAGAATGCTGACTGTCTTTCGTCGTTTTATGCCAGCTTAGTCCAGGGTCCAAGTTAGCTGGTAGATGGTATGGCGGGCTCCGTATATGTTGTCTGCTCTTTCCCGTTTTCTCATAGCTTGATGGAAGCAAATCACGTTCTGCATTTGCATTTCCGCCCAACGCCTTCCTCCTACGTCCAAATTTTTTGGCTGTTCTTTTTGTATTTTTAGGGGGGAAACGTTTCGCGCATACGAAAATGATTTCTGCAGGGGTGCAGTAGTCTCCACGCTTTAATTTTCAAACATCGCTATAACAGATGGGTCCAATACGATGGAAGACGGAAAGGAAAAACGAGGTCACGAGCCAATCCAAATAGGCTCCCTTTGGAACCATGTATCAATATAAAATTTCCTGGAGAAAGGGTCCAAACTGCCCACCATCTTTGATGTCATGGCCTACTTTTGGCATCCAAACTCCATTCAGTCGTGAAATCTGAAAAACATATAAAGCGTATATCCTGTCCATAATGAAGCCAATAATAGCTATCCAAAGCAAGGCACGCTGACTAATAGCGGTGGCAAACCGGTGAAATGAAATTTACGTCGTTTTCCTTTTCCTGCAATTGAAGTTCTTCAAACGAACAGCAACGCAATCGATTTCAATTGGATCGATGCCTCTAGAACTAATGTCTGTCAACCTCCGCACTGTTGGATTTATATTGAGGAGAGTAAGGGTGCGCATGATAACCATTTTATTAATTATTCCAAAAAAAAATTAGGAACATATATTTATTTTGTAACACAATTTCATTTTTCTATTTCTGAAACAAATTTTTAGTCCAGAATTAGGTTTGGAATAGAAATGAGAAATGAAAATTTTCCACTTCTCTAATTCTGAAACAGAAATAAGATATAAAAAATCTTCTCGTCATTCATGCTTTTTACTAGTTGGCCACCCACCCACCGCTGCCACTCACTGTATGCCCCCGCCACTCACCGTATGCCGCCGCCACCGACGGTCGCCGTCCATTACCTAAGAGGGACAAATTTTATGTTATTATCAAATGCATATTTTACTGAGAAACTCATCTAGAAATAGAAATAGAAAAATCTATTTTTGTAATAAGAATCAATTTCTAGCTAAAATGGTTATCATTAGTGCCTTAAGTCAGTCATTTGCGAGGGACCTTGATAGGAAGTGACAATGCGCTTTGAAATATTTGTGCAGACAAATGAAATTTGTACAGTCAAATTTTCAAAGATGAGGAAAATAAATAATATGGATATAAGTAACTGTAAAACTGACTTGTCGTCACTTCGCATTGTTTGACAGAAGAAATGCCTATGCAGCTAACCCTGAAATAACACATTGTAAGAGACCATGTACTTACCACCCCTATGGGATTGAGTGAATATGACTAAATCAGTAAATCACTTGGTTTCTCAAGAAAATGTCAAAAATACATTCAAATTTCAGAAGGGTCCGGTAACAATATCTTCAAGACATTTGTTAAGTATATTTAATAAGGATATATTTTGATTTTCAATACATCGATTACAGATAACACAAATGAGGTGCTGCATTGAAATCAAAATCCTTGTTTTTAATAAGTTCCCCAATTGTTCACAAAAATCCATTTTCAAATTCATACATTAATTACGTTGCTCAGTCAATCTCCTGTCTATGATGATTTAATTCTCTGGTCATCACCTCAACCGCAAAACATTCTGGGGACCCATCAAAAGCAAAATTGCAAGATATTTATACGGAAGAAACTTACCGCATCTTGCTAGATGTTTGACCTGTTAATGTGAAAGAATAAAAGAATGGTAAAACTTCCAATGCAGAGGATCAAATTTGTGCTTTTCCAAGCTTTGGCCAGTCTGAAGATCAGCGCCACCATTATCCAGCACCCAATGGCATAGACCCGAATCAAGAATCACGAAGTAACCAGAAAGTTATCTTGTCTTTGAACACTGGGATATAATCAGATCCATATGAACTTGCATTCATCTGTACAGACGAAAGAGAATATCAAAACAACGGAATTTTTCCAGGAACTGGCAGTCAATTTTATGAATATACACATTAGGGAATATGGACTAAAAAGGATAATTAAGGGCAAGTATGCTGGCTGCTATGACTTGATATACTGATATGTATCGTTCAGAAAGAAGAATCCAATAAAAGTCTGTTGCCTGTGGTTATAGCATTTGTATTTTCGTACTAAATAATATTTTTTGGGTGTGCATATCTATATGTTAGACCAAAGTGATGACGTGGTAGTACTCTTAACTATAATTTTCTTTTGCTACGGAATTCAACTTTAAACTGCTGAAAGAAACTATGAATGTGGTGGTGAAAGAAATTAGCCCTAGAACACGTACTGATCTCCAAAGAGAAAAGAATAAGCAAGAAATTATCCAGTTAGCATATACCTGGACGTGTATATGGAAGCAGACTCTATCATGCGGAACTTCAACAGTAGAGGCATTCAAAATGCTAATGCCTTCGGCTTCTAAATTCCACAAAAGATTGGAAAGCTCATGGTTTCGCTGGTCCCTCTTTGTACATATCTGAAGGATGAGTTCACCTTTAGCGATTTCATGCACTGAAAGAGTCAGATGACCTTCATTACTTTCCAATGATGTGTGAGAGCTATTGTTGAGAACTGATTGCTTGTTTCGATCAATCGCAGATAACATACTTTCCTTCTGGAGTGTTAGCTCCTCGATTTCCTTCTTGATCTCTGGAATGTACTCAAGTACCTCATCCATTATAGCCGGTGCACCCCGTCTCTTCAGCAATTTTGTATAAGCATTGTTAATTCGTAGTGAGATTGTAAAAATAAATAAAGTCAAAGTGAGAGCGCTAAAAAAAATTTCTCACTACAAGAAACATTCTTCCAAAAATTGCTCCCGCATATATGAGTACGAACAGTTGACATACACAACTTTCGCAAAGGAATAAACATGACCATGTCTGTTGATGACGCCAGCAGACATGCAATATCTGGGGAAGCAACATATTACCTAGCTAACTGATAGCTCAAGTAATTAACGATCTGGCCTACATTAAATCTCATTTTCCATATTTTCTGCATCAACGAGATTTGATATTTTTCTCACTTTCTTTTGCTTGATTCACGTTCAAGAGAATATGTAAACCGTGAAGATTTGCCTCAACGGCCGCTCTTTCACTTGAGAAGAATAAGATGGAAGTTGGAAGTTCAATCTTGACCCCAGAGTGAGGGAGACGGGTCAATCCGTGCTACACTAGGAGGGCAGAAAAAAAAAAAGCAAGAGAGAATAATTAGAGTAACGGGGAGGAGGTAGAGAAGGAAACCTTGGATGAAGGAGGAGGGAGCATATTAGCTAGTGTCATGTAGCAGGCATTAAGATTCATCCTCCTCACTCTCTCCTTGGCATTGTGATCTTCCTTTTTCTTCTCTCTGGTCATCTCCATCTCCATCTCAGTCTCGCAGCTCATCACTGATTTGCTGCCTTGGGCCACTCCTAATTCTCTTGACTTGGCCAACTCAAGCATTAACTCGTTGTTCATATCATTGTCCCTTTCTATATTAGCAGCTGCTGAAGATGAAGATGTGCTGCATTCTCGGGGGATAGCAATCTTCTGCAATGTGCCACCAGGAATCTCAGGTGGGCTCGATAAACTGTCACTCTCAGGAAAGCTTGGATATCGATCAGTTTGTGATAAATACGGGTCTTGCTGATTGATGAAGATGCTTGCACTTGGACCCTCATTGTTGCTGGTTGTGGTTTCTTGTAGAATTTGTGACCACAAATCATCAAGCGATTCTAGGGAAAGATTTGGGTCGGTTCCAGATTCCATTGGGTTGGGGTTGTTGGGGTCTTCAGGAGGTGGTGGAAGAGACATGTATGAAGCCGTTCTGCTGCTAGCTAGAGAGAGAACTCAGTAGACGAAATCTCTTGAAAAGGAATTAGAAGAGCGGTTTTGGGTTGAAATGAAGACATAGTACACTACTTTCAGATTCTCCAATGAACATCACTGAAGGTTAGTGCGGTACAATAGCCATGGGGGGGGGGGCCATAATGTGATCCAGTCTCCAAGGTCAAGAAGGAATGCGAACCCTAGCTAGAGCTACAACTGTGTGAAGAGAAATAATGATAATAATGAAAATAAATAATGGAGCAACATGTGAGAACTGGAAACCCTAGATTCGAGGCATCTTTCTTGAATAATGAAGAAACTACCAAAAAGAGAAAAAAAATCGTATGCGGTCACAAATTCGCAGTGACGAGAAGACTAATCTGCAGATTAGCCTATGCTAAGCAATCGCAAACAGTTGCCCACCCATTCGCACTGCTTTCATGAAATCTGATTGAGATGAGAGACATACCAAGGAAATTCTGCGGCATTCGGCATTCCAGGAGAGAAAGAACGAGCTCTATAATGCAGCCCCATTTGAGAGAGAGAATGATAAGGGTTACCTCTTATATGTCGTCTTTCCAAAGAAGGATTCCAAAAGCTAAAAAATTCTCTAAACTTAGCGAAGTCAATGGATCGTGAAAGAAAACGATATTCATAAGAAAGAACGGATCATCCATTAGGCGGATGCAGTAGAGAGAGATCCATGGAAAATGCAACCTCCAGCTCTCCATGAGACGCATCGTTTGAGAAAGGAACTGACATATGAATATAGAATGCGTTTACGTGCCAACAGGCAACAAGCGCCGTACCTCCAACTAATAAACAATGTTATCTAGTTTTGCAGTACAATTGAACCAGTGAGAGCTTCATAGAGTAGTACACTCCGCCATTGATACGCACCAGTACGAGCATCTTCTTCTCTCTATATGGCCATGTTTCATTCGGCATTTGAAATGGGCTTTTGGGCTTTAAAATGATTTGATCAAATGTAGGTGGTGTTTGGTTTAATTTTTTGAGAATTTTGGGAACATGTAATTGCATCTTGAAAGGGCTTCAAAGCTCTTTGGGGGAATGGAGGGGTAGAGGTCCATTCGGAATGCAAGTTTCGGTAATATTCATCATTGTTCATCTTCTTTGATAAAGAAGCTGATCGAAGGCCGACAACCGCCGGCCAAGGGGTCGCGTGCGCCGGCAATCGCCGCCTGAGGGTTGCCCAACCCCGGCGACCATCGCCGGACCTCAAAAGGCCAAACACGCCACCATATCCCCATAGTTGCCTTCATACATTCATGGCTTTGTCGACCCTCAACAAGTGTAGCTTTCAGATTGAAGCTCCTTACCGAACATCACCATTCGTCATCCTTGCACGCCGGTGCATGTCCACAGCTCTTCGAGACAAAAGCAAACCCGGCTTAGTGGAATTTGAGAAGGATGAGACCAGTCGATCTTCTCTCAATAAGGGTATTAATTTGAAGTTTGAAGTTGTCATGTTGGGCACAAAACAGAGTTTTACCAGCATTAAATATCATCGTTCGATCCCCCACAAAATACGAATTTATGATAAATTTCAACAAGTAATCTTAAGCGTGGAAAATACATTGGTGGAAAACAACCGAAACTTTTTTCCAAGTAATTTATGGAAACATTTATGAGATTACCGTTTTTTTAGTAGTTTGTGAATTACCAACATTAGTGCTAAGCTACGAGCTTTTATTTGCATAATCTATACTTTGAATATACTAATTCTTAGATAAAATTACCAATCAAAATTGTTAGAGTGATTTATTTGTCAGATTAAATTACCAATTAATTTTGGGTTATCAACTCTCATTTGAATTTTTTCTTTCTAAAAAAAAACTCTCATTTGAATTACTTATCTACGTTTTCTTCTTCTTCTTCTTTTTTATCAATTATCAATTTAAGCTGCCAATTTTTTTTCTTTCTTTAATTGATAATCCCTTACATTTACTAATTTATTTTAGAGATCGCACATTTAAATTAACACAACTCGCCAATTTTTGCCCCTTTATATTACCACATAGTATTTTATCATTAACTCTCGCTTAAGTTACTTACACGCATTTCATCTTTTTTAATTTGCCAACTTTTCTTATCGCTTACAAACTTTTATTTGTATTTATTAGCAACTTCTTGAAATTATTGATGTTTTTAGTAATTACCAGCCTTGGAGTGACTTAGCAAATTTTTTTCTAATTAAATTATCAATTAGTTTTGGGTTATGAACTCTCATTTGAATGACTTATCAAGTTTATATTTCTTTTAACTAATTACTGACTTTTCTTATCATTTTCCTAGCTTTATCTACTTGTTCTTAATTACCCCTTAAACTTATCCGCTCTTATATAGAATTGCTTTAATTTTAATGATTTATTAATTTTTTTCTATTATGTTATCAACTAATTCTGAGTTATAATATTTTATTGGAGTGTGTTACAAATGTTTTTATATTGTTTTGGTATTTACTAACTTTTTCTATTGGATTACTTTCTATTGGATTACATATTCTATAGGGTTACTTTATGGAGCATAAAGTGGGTTGGTAATTTCATGTAATAGGTCGTAAATTTAAGCCACTAATACAAAAGTTAAACAAAAGTTGGTAAATGATAAAAAAATTCTTTAGTTAAATGGATATAATGAAACAATTTATAAAATGATAGACAATAAAAATGAGCTGGCAATTTTTTTAGAAATTTATCAAAAGAACGTGCAAACAAACTCTATGTATCAATTTTTATCATACATAACATTACTCATTTTAATGTAACTATAATTTGTGAGTAGAGTCAAGTAGACTAATTCAAAACATCCATACGTTTGACATAAGTCTGCCGCATCGTTTAATAACGTGCAAACAAATTCTATGTATCAACTTTTATCATACATAACATTACTTATTTTAATGTAACTGTAATTTTCGAGTAGAGTCAAGTAGACTAATTCAAAACATCCATATGTTTGACATAAGACTGTCGCATCGTTTCATGTATTAGATATAGGAGAAGTTGAAATTTATATATACATTGGAAACAAACTCAAATTAGAGATTGTATCTGAAAGTTAGTTGGTAATTTAATCATAAAAAAGAGTTGGCAAATAAGGCATGTGAAAGTAGAACCTCAATAGAAAGTTAGTAAATTAAAACTAAAATTAAGTAAATATACATCAGTAAGCAAAGCAAATGCGAATTAATAACCCAAAACCATTAGTAACTCAATTGGAGAAAAGTTGGTAAGTCACGTAAAAAAAAAGTTGGTCATTTAGATAATAATTAAAAAATTTAAGGAGTTGGTAATTTAAAAATGAAAATACGTTGGTAACTTACTCAAATAAGAGTCGATGGTGCAAAATTAGTTGATAAGTTAATAAGAGAAAGTTGTTAGTCATTCTTTTTTTTTTTATGGTTCATTTGTTTCGTGGAAAATTTACTGTCGATATATACTTTCCTCAATTTCCGATATTTGGATCATTTAGGAAAATAATTTGGCAGATAATGTTTTCATAGTTGATGGAAAATCTATGTTTAAATTTAGGAAAATGACTTCATTTTTTAAAATCAAAATCATTTCTCAAAATACGACTGAACCCTAACACTTAAGCATGAAGACTCGACCCCTATCCCTCAAAGTTAAGCCTCGACCCCAATCCCCAACCCATGTCCCCCTCAATCGTGGTTTGGTACCTAGCTCCCACGTCCAAGCCATTGGTGCTCAAGCCCGAGTTCCTCATCATTGGCTCGAGAAACCCAATCTCCAACGCTTGGGCCTGAAATTTCTGTTGGCCAAGGTCAAGTCCTCGGTGCCCAGGCCGAGGTCACTGAACTCGGGACCTAGGCAACTAGAGCAAGTACTGACAGAAATTTATATGCACTAGTTGATGAGAGCACTGTCCTAGTGAAGGATCTCGCGTTTGTTCAAAGAGGCGAATGAGTGTGCTGATCAATTGGCCAAGTTGGATATAAATGAGCTGCATCAAACTCTTGTTATTTATACTCTTCAAGACATTGTAATATCGCATTATGTCTTGGATTTAAATAGAGCAGCTATCTTTATAAACTTGTAATTAGTTGCAGGTTGGTATTTGAGATTGGCTAGTAATGAAATCTTCTCATTACCTCGAAAAGAAAAATCATAATCCGAGGAATGTCATCCTAATGTTAAACCTCATTCGACCCAAATGTGCCTCCACCCATTAGGTAAGCTTACGGATTTTCCCCATTTAGGTGATAATTTGACTTAATATTTGCTCTATAAATAGCAAACCCAACGATAATTTCAATATCAAACACGTTAGCTTACTTAATTGAATTTAGGACTGAATGGATTCACTTAAAAAATCCATGCAAATTCAAAAAATTAATTAGATAAATTAAAATTTATAATTGAATTTCAGTCAAACACCGAAAAATATTATTATTATCTTAAAAAATGATTTTTTGCAACACAAACTAAAACACTATTGTTTAGATTTGTTTACTAACTCAATCATTTAAACATTCATAGAAGGATATTATCTTTTCTTACTAACGTGACACTTGTAATTTCACGATAGTCGCTGAACACGTGTGCTTAGCACGCAAATTGAAGTTCTCATGAGTCATTCGATCAACAATGCTTTAATCAATCTTTTTTTTATGTGACTTTCCAATTAAAATGCCATGATACTTTAAACAAAATTAGTATATGACTCGGGGGCTAAAAAAATTGTGTTACATGGAACACAACTGTTGCACATTTTAATGCGATAATTGAAAGGCTTGGACTCGGACGACAACACTTGAGGAGCCTATGATAGACATAAAAGAAGATTTTGCTAAAGACTTGTTCAAGACAAAACAAAAGAGGCAGAAGAATCACGTGAAGAAGACGAGTATACTATCCATGTACTACTTGACACAGTATATAGAGAGCAATACGAGATTAAAACGAAACTATTACAACGATTAAAATTTGTGCATTATCATTATCATTATTAATTATTTTTGTTATGTGATTATATTATTATTATTGTGATTATCATGCGGTTGCTTCTGGGAAACGAAATTGATTCAATGTCCCTTTCTTCAATTGAGGCGGGCGGGTAATCAATGGCGGGCCGAACGATCAACGGGTCGTAGAGAGAGAGAGAGAGAGAGGGGCGCGCCTCGAGACGCAGCGTTTCAGGCTCGCTTCGGGATTAACGTGCGCGCGGACCAGGAAGAGAGAGGAGAACCGTCAAAGCCCAAGCGCAAACAAAAAAGAAAAAAAGAAAAGACAAATATCGGGAATTTATCGGTACGGATATCGCAGTGTATGGGCGGATTCGAACTTTTCCTCCTGGAAGAGGCAAGAGGGAATCGCGAACTGAAGAAGGGAGATGGAGGCGACCGCGTAGTGTAGCAGAGGGAAATGGATCCGGAGCAGACGTTCATCCGGGTGCAGGAGCGGTTCTCCCAGATTCTGACGCCCCGGCTCAGAGCCGCGTTGGAGTATGTCTACCTCTTCATCGCCGTCACTCTCTTCTGCATCCTCGTCGTCATGCACGCCAATTACGTCCAGCAGGTACCCCCTCCCCCTCTCGATCGCCGCTCCCGCTTGCTCCGAGTCCTCTCTTTGGGCCAGTTTTTTAGCCCGGCCTGTGTTTTGGGGTTTTGTTCACTGAACGACTCGATGAGTAAGGTTCTGTACGGTTCTCGGAGTTGGTTTAGGCGGGACGAACATCAGTTGATTGTGTTGCGGTGTGATGATTTGGTGAGATGAAGGATTAAGTCGCGCGGGTTTTGCATGGGCGCGAGATTGATGCGGGTTCGAGGCAAATTGGGACTTGGGGGTTTGTTTAACACTCTCGTGCGGTGGGCGAGCATCTTTATTCGGATAGTCATGCATACTTTATCCCGTGTGGGGTGATGAGCTGCTGAAGTGTAGCCTTAGGTCATGCAGTTGGCGTGCTTGCCATTAAACTATTTCGAGATCCAAATTTCTCAATAATTTTGCTTATTGGGTTGCCTAAGAAACCTCAAGTTTAATGCTGATATGTGTTTGGGTAGTTTAGGTGATATGACCTCTTGTGCTGGGCGATGATAGCTGGGAAGTGAATCGAGATGAAATCCATAGTTTGCTTCTAGCGAGTTCCAACTTTTATAATAAACAGGAGTCCTCTGTACTCTCTCTCTCTCTCTCTCTCTCTCTCTCTCTCTCAAGCATGTGATTTGGTTTGTCACTTGTTTTGTTCAGTTCGTGCAATACTTTCTATTGCATCCTGCATTTCGTTTTTCATTCAACTAAATTATAAACGCATCCATATGTTTTAGATACTTTAAGATATGCTTGTCTCTACTTTTTTAGTGTTTTTGCACTTTGCCATTGTGATGTAAGGCTGAAATTAAGTTCTTGTTATCAGCCTGGCTGTTCTAGTGAGTTCACTGGGGTCAAAACAGCAGATGCCCAACTCTTTCATATCAAGGTACACGATCATTTTGTCATTTATTCCTATTTGACTCTACTTTTGCTCGCTTCTCTCTATTTTTTACCCTTCTTTTTAAGTGTGCTTTTTCCTTATACTCATAATTTAGCTCCCCACTCTGAATTCCTTCTTGTCCTTTGTTTTCTGCTTTTGTAAGTTGATTTTTTCCCCTTATGCCTTCTCATTCGTGTTACGGTCAATAGATACATAGATACTGTTTGGAATCTGTGACGAGTAATTATTGAGGTTTGTGGTGATGGGAAGAGTTTGATGATACTGTGTTGTGCTGACCTAATACTAGTTTGATTTTGCTTGACATAATGAACATTTTCTTTTTGGAATCTCATGGATCATACGGCATCTACGCATATATTGGGTCAATTGCGGAATTCTCCATTAAAACTAGTCTGCTTTACTTTCCTGCCTCTATTTGGTTGCCTTAATTAATCGTCAATTTTAACATGTATTTCCATTTTATGTAGTTGCATCAGTAAATGATCAGTTTCAATATGCAGATATGTAACAATTGCCAGTGATGTCGCATACCTTGTATTTCCATTTTATGTAGTTGCATCAATGAATGATCATTTTTAATGTGGACATGTAATAGTTGCCAGTGATGCCGCATACCTAAGGTATGGTCGAAGCTATAAAAGAAGAGGAGCTGCTGTTGATGGAAATACTGGTAGGGGTTGTGGAAACAGGCTGTTTATATGGTTTGGTCAAACTTGATACCTTGATAATTTGGGACCAAGAAATGAGTGGAGAAAAGCTTAATGGAGTGCATTGCAATTGGTAGCTAATTTTAGAGTCGTGGACATATGTTATGTTTAGAACTTGTTTTATTACTGGTTGTGTTATATCCTATCGTGTGCTGAACTTTTGAGTCAATGACTTGTGTTGTGATGTTAGATAATTCTTTTCCAGACCACTCTTTGTATTTTTTTAAATTTGGTGGCTCAAATCCTTTTCCCCCTTTGCCAAATGTGGAGCGTGATCATTCATTGACATTACAGTTCTTTCTACTGTTGTAGATAACCAGTGTCAGCTTGTGGTCACAAAATGAGATTGCATTGGACAGGAGAGATCTTCCTGATTCTGGACATGCAGAGGGCAAAGTTGAAGTTCAGAATGTAGATGGAAAGGGATTGACACTTCTGGCCGCAAAGTATTGGTTAAACTGGATTGTCTCAGGTGTTAGACAGGGCAAACTAGTCTTAAAGTTCTGGAAGACTGACAATGAGCTATCTGACCATCAAGCAGAAACTTTTCCTAGCAGCCAGAATTCTAAGTCAGCAGATGATGAAGCAATTGCCAGAACTGATAAAGAAGAGTCTCGGTATAGCTTTCCTTTATCTGCCAAGGAAACATTTAAAGCTGCAATTGCTCACTTCGGCAGGAAATGTTGTAGACGTCTCTCGTTCATATGGAGACTTATCAAACAAATTGTTGGAGGTTTCTGGAAGTTGTGGGTGAGTGGACTACAAATGTTATCGGTTTTTACAAGTATATTTTGGGTGCACAATTAGCTCTCTTTTTTACACATTCGTTGCTTTTGAATAGGCAATTTTGCTGATGGTGAAAAAAACGAGGCAATTTTGACCTCTATTAGCTGGCATGTAGATGTACTGCCATCATAGGAAGAGTAGATTACTCAACTTTTTAAATTCTAAATTAGGGCATATATGTGTGCCTTAATTTAATGGGGCCTCAGGCATTCATATCAGGATTCAGTGATGAGAAATTGAAGTGATTCACAATTCTCGATGCATTAAGATTCCAACCTCATTAAGATTCCAACCTTAACAGCATTTAATACTCTGATTTGACGACTCTACTCTTTAAAGATCCTCCAGCTGTCTTCCGCATTCCCACCCCTTTCAGACCCTTGAGCTGTATAAGCTAGTTATATACTGCCCATTTTAAGTGGTGGACAACTCGATTACTCTTTAAGAAGTTCCGTTGTGCATCTGGACCTGCTCTTCAGATTGAGCCTGAAATTTTGGATTGCACATTTGGAGGATGATTTTGTAGACCTATCTGTTGCTTTAACTTTGGGATTATATTATATCATCATGGCAATTGTTCCTTGCTGCATGTGGGAAGGGTACCGCATAAGTATGACAGCTCATGTTTGACATAGTTGTGTGGTACGCTATCTTTTGGACCTCAGATTTTTTCAGCTGGCTCTCTTTAATAGCTGGTTTTGACATTTGATGTATATTTTCATTTTGTGTTTATCTGGATGTCATTTCATAGTTCCAAGGTGGTTGTCTATATGTGAAATCTCTCTGTGTTTTAATGTGGTTACAGATGCAAAATGATTCCTTTGGTTGACGTGCCAATTTCCTGTGGCTGAATTAAAAATTTTACTGCAGAATATTGCAGGTGTGCACTTCAACATCGACATACCCAGGTGGTTGCACATACTTCATCTAGATAGGATCAACTCATATGCAGGTAAAGAGTTGCAATATTGTGAATTTTTAGTACATACATAGCATGAGCCTAGATGTAATTCTATCCTTTGCCAAGTGAACTCTATAACTTGTAAGTCGGTTGGCATTCCCTTTTTGTCACTTCATGGATTTTCTTTTACTGATAAGAAAAAAGAACCTGAAACTTTTAGTGTTCATTATTGTGAATATTTAGGTTCACTTTGAAGTTTTTCATGCCTGTAAAAGATGGCTAAGATAAACTAGTCTTTGTATCTTCCATTTATCATTTTTTTTTTAACACCTTCACATGTGAGCTTTGTTCTTTCTATTGTGGCAGTCTATATCTCATTAACATCACATTTAACACGACAAAAATGGAAAAGATAGCATTGCATAGTTCTGCCATCTGCTCATAAGAACTATTAGATTCATTGCTTAGGTCATGTTGGGTCGTTTGGACTTTTTTGTTGGATAGGATAAGGTCAGATAGGGTAACGACGGTATTTGTAATATCTTATACCCAGTTTGGTAGATGTCCAAATATAACTTGGATAAAACATGGATATAACACAAATTCTCTCTCCACTCTCTCCCCTACCTTTATGCTGTTGGTCATCAATCCAACATTGCTGTTGCCTTCTGATGCCACCTGTCAAGCTGCTGTTGACATTGTCTCTCCTCACCATGACATCATCAGTTGTCATCACATCCCCTAACGTTGCCCAATCATTGACGTGTGGGACCCACCATCTCTATCCCGTCTCGATCCTTGACACTACGACCGTTGTGGCCTCACGATTGCCTTAGATGGTGTCGTGGGCATTGGGTGACATCAGATGATTTTTGAACCTCCTGTGGCACTCTAGGATCTCCACCATCCCTTTTAAGCATCACCCATAGTCAGCGTAGTTGTTGGTGAATGCGGTGAGGGAAACCCTATAATGGCCAATAATGTCGAGCAGCTTGAGCTTGATGAAAATCTCGGTCTCCACTTTGTCATTGTCCCTAAAATAGTAGATCCCCAGCACGTGGAACGGGTGGGCCACAAAGGTCTTCCTTGTGTCCTTGTCTATGAAGCTCCCAAAGACATTATACTTCCATTGATGAATCAAAGCAATAGGCTGAACTCAATTTCTTTAATTCTCATGAGGACAATGTATGATTGAGGGAGAGACTGTGAAAAAGGTGGAACTCACAGTGAAGTGTAAATGTAACAGAGATGGCGCACTAGGTGTTGATGAGAAGGGACGATGAATGAAAGCTTTGCCATTTGGGCCAAGGTGGAGATGTCGATTAAGAAGCTCTGGTGGGGAAACACGATTGGCTGGCCAGAGATGACAATTGGCAGTAGTTGGAGTTCATGACTAGCGGCTGTTATGGTGGTGGTCCTCTGTGGTGGCCAGTGTATGCCATGGATATGAAAAATTTCATCCACCTTTAACCCACCCCTACATGGGATTTTTTATCTAGTTTATATTCCTTTTACATCCAGCCTTATCCTAGCTTGGACAACAACCAAAAACTAGATAGGATAAAATTACTCTATCCTAACTCTTATCCTGGCCACTAAATGTTGGCTTAGATCTTTATGTGACCGAAGCTCACTATATGTTTGTGGGTACTATCTGGCAATCAGTGTTAGCACTTGCCACTGGTGCAAATTCTGGATTTATCCATATCAGTTGTTTATTTGACAATTGGTCAAGAGAGTTGGTTTTCCCTCTCTTACTTTATTTAATCATTTTCTCTTATCGTATCCTGCCATTTGTTGCAGTGCAGTTGATTGAAAAGAGAATTAAAGCTTTTGAACCAATGTACCTATACACCATGGAAAAGGTATGATGACAGTAATTTGTTCTTGTCCTTCGCATCACAATTTTGCTGAATCACTTATGGTGTGATTGTTTATTTTTATTTTTTTATTTTTGACTGGAAGAATTTGTAATAGGGTCTAAATCTCAATTTAGTTGGACCAAGAGAGTACTTTTTTTCCCTGCAGGGATATTTTCTGCTACCCGAAAATGCGAAGACTGAGCACAACATTCGTACGGTGAATATCAGCATATCAGCTCAACATCCTTGCTTTGGCAACAGGTTGACTTCTTGAACTTAACATATTTTTCATCTGCTTTACAGGAAGGAAAAAGAACTATTGTTTCTTTGGTCTTTTATGTCTATTATAAGATTTTAGATAATTTTCCAATTACCGTTGCTTTGGCTTGGCTTTTGGCCTTTTAAAATTTCAAGAGCCTGTACTTAGTCCAGGGGAGACAGGATTTTTTTTATGCATGTTTATCAAATATGTATCCTGGATGGATTTCCATCTTAGTAATTTTGCCAATGTCAATCACGATCTGTTCCTTCCCACTCCAGTGAAGCGTGGTCTCTGAGTTACATTTTATGGTCATCTAGTTATATAAGGTCATGGATGTTTGTTTAATTAGAAATGATCATCCAGATATATAAGGTTACAGGTGCTTGTTTTATTAGAAACAAAAGAATGTGAAAGTCTTTACCCATAAAGCAGATATCAGAAGATAGTTTTCCTGCACTGTTGCATAAAGCTTCTCTTGGTGGGCACTGGACACACTAGGTTGGTATGATCACATATGACCACTATTGAAAGTAGAACAGACTCTCATATGGAATCATGTTACTTATAGGAGATACAGTACTGTTGACATGTCTGGCTTCATTTTTAAACCTATTTTGGCAATTTCAGGTGGCAGCAACTTCTGATAAACAGATTTGTTGGATATGATACCATTTTGATGAATAGTTTGTTGAACTCTTCCAAACAAGGTATTTATATGTTTCAGCAAGAAAAGTGGTTTTCCTTTCTTAATTTATTTTTCAAGTTCTCACATGAAATTCAATTTACTAATAGGCATATGGTCTCAAGGAAGCCTGCCTGTTTATTAAAATGTTCAGCACCATATCAGGAGTCCTAGAACATCATTTAATATGAAGTGTTGAGATCAAGATAGTTTTGGATACCAATAAATGTATGCTTTTCATACTTCAGAATACTGAAGAGTTGAGTGGAGGCAAGTCTTCAGCATATGGTCCGCCTACTTTCTTAATCAGTTTTAATGAGAGTGCAGTAGCACTGCAGCAGTGCACTACCATGTAAGAATTGGGTGTGGAAAAAAGAACTACAAAACTTGTGAGAAAAATGGTTGTTGTGTAAAATGAAAAATCTGCAAATATTACATGGAGAATCAGAAACAGTTAGTGGGGTGGTTTTTTATATGTGCAATACTCTATTCTCTTGATAAAGTTTTACTTATACTGATAAATTAAGGGAATGGTTTAGGAAGATATAAATAAAGAAATCAGTAGTTTTTTACTGGACTTTTTAGATTTATAAACAAAAGAAGGGATTAGCAAGACAGTTTTTTTAAGGATCTGTTGTGGAGAGTATTCAAATATGAAAGACAAAAGAGAAATGTTTCCCATGCTGCTGATCCTGTATGAGGCAAGCTACTATTTATGATGTTGTAGGTTGATGCTCCTAACCCCAATTTTTTCATCCATTTTCCTTGTCTTGGGATGATTCAGCATTGTATTTGTTATCTTACCCTACTGTCTGAATATTGTCTACTGGATCTGAAATTATGTTGTCAATATAGTTTTGCATGTTCAATGGGGTTCAAAACATTTTAGTGATAATAAGACAGCCTTTGATGTTTCAATATGTCAAGTGGAAGCTTTTATGATTCCCTCTGAATGGTAAACCTCTTGCAGGTTACCTGTACAATTACCAGACCAAGGAGTTCTTCAATCTTAGTTATGCACACGAACCTCCGGAAGGTCCTGCGAGATTTGGAGGTTATATTCATTTTTTCCCCCTTTCCATGTCTATGATTGTACCAAATTGGCAATGAATAAAAGCTGCTAGTGCTTCACTTTTTACATATATTCCTACAGCATATAAATAGTCTGAGGTCATTAGGAGCATGTTGGATCTGGTCAGATTAGTGAGTATTATATTCACTGGTTCCCTTGGACTTTGGAGTTTTCAATCTACAGTTTGTTGGCAAAATAAGAACGTATTAGTAGAATTGATGCCAAACCACCTGGAAGGCAGGAATGGTTTAGTGTCTTTGGAATGGCCGTAGCTTTTAACTTGGTTTTAGATATTTACATTTGAAATTTGGTTGTTACTATGGAATATTGTGAATTAAACATTTCAAAATTTTTACTTGAAAACACATACTGCCAAAAGCATTCAAGGTTTTAAGAAACTTATTACACATTTTCTTTCCCATAAGACTGGTCTTTTTTTCTTTTTTTTTCCCTTCTGGTTTCTCTCTATCTAGCTTTTGTGCAAAAAGCCATACCAACTCACCAACAATTCCACAAGCTAAGTAATGTGGCCAAGCCACCAATTATCTCTATTTGATGTGACTGTAGTATCAGTTGATGTAGAAGTTTTCAACATACGAAATGTTTGCAGTGCCAATTTTACATAAACATACATGCTGGATCCCAGTAGAACATGTTTGTGGTACAATTTTGAAACATCTTTCCCGTCAGAAGTAGAACTGTTGGCACAATGCATACCTGTTTTGTAACTGTCATCTTTTTCAGTATGAAATCTGAGTGCAAGCCATTGGATGCTTATGTAACATGTTCCTGTTAGTTTGACATAAGAAAATAAAGTGCGCTGTTAGTGAAATGTACTGCAGGATGTCAGTTGTTTAGATATGGTTTGGCCTTATGAGTTCGCATGCGGGGATGTGAACTTTACTTTCCTTAATCTGGCTGAACACTGAACCTTGCTTTAGACTTGGTGTTGAGTGGGTAGATGTTTACTGAGTAACTTATTTGAAGACATGTCATTATAATCAATTGGTATGGTTATTAAATGTTCCTTAAAAAATTACTAGTGCCGTTGGACTACTTAACAATATTGAAGATTGTGTCGAGGCAATGTATTTGTGGATATTGGGGAATGTACAGGATGAAAACTATGTGGAAAAACGTTAGCATGAGAGTTGATAGTTATCAAGCTGATAACTTTTGGTTAATTTGTCCTTGCTTATTTTTAAGAGAATCTTGTCACTCATTTTTCAGTTAATTAATTTCGATAGAAAAGTAATGCATTTACTGCCCACTTGCAGACTATTTTGTGACGAAGTGTGGAGTGCTTATGATGTCTCTGTTCGTTTTTTTCACAACCACAATGTCCGTATCATTCACACTGAGAGAGACACAAACCCGAATGCTGAAATTCACAGGTTTGTATTGGATCCTTGGCATGATGGAAGCTGGGTACCTGTTCTTTGTTCTTTATGTATAGGTCCAGGAACAGTGTAATAACATTGCTGCATTTATAAAAGTTGTCTGATGTACACTGCCAACTATATGAAAATCGTTGACTTCATGAGTACCTGTTATTATAAAAGTTGTCTGATGTACTCTGCCAACTATATGAAAATCATTGACTTCATGAGTACCTGTCTGGAGCTTATCTTCTCTCTGATTCGGGTTTGGGGTTCTGTAGCTCTTCAGCTGGTGGAATCTTTTGATTTGCACCATCATGTTTCTTCTCTATTTTCTTATTTCACACACTTCTGTAAAATTCTAAAACAATAGTCATTTGCAGTGCAGCTTCAACATCATGCAAGACGTCGGCTTCCTACATTTCAACTGATATTTGTGCATGTCATAGAATCCCTTGTCTTTGTACCGGTGAGCATTATGGTTCTAGGACGGTTTGACATTAGTATGGACACCCCATCAAATATTGTAAAATATTAAAAAGGCTTCTTAACAAGCAGTGAATTGGATTGCAGATCATGATCGGGATTCTCTTTTTCCTGTTCGAGTTTTATGATGACCAGCTATTGGCTTTCATGGTGTTAATTCTCGTGTGGTTATGTGAACTATTTACCCTCATAAGGTCTCTCTCTCTCTCTCTCTCTCTCTCTCTCTCTCTCTCTCTCTCATGTGCTTATGCACAAGCACGAGGGGCCACAGGCATACACTCTTGTGCATAGTAGACAAGCTTGTGTCCTTGCATGCCTGTGTGTTTGTAAGCATTTGTTATATACATCATTGAGCTTATGCATTGTTAGGATGTTTGCATCCTTGTATTTCATAGGGAAACCGATGCTTGCAGCCATCAACTGTTGATGAAATCTTTTAAGAAATGTGAGGATGAGTGTTGTTGGATGAAGGACAGTTTCAGTTGATTAGATCGTTTCCTTTTGTGGGTATGTGGCAACCAGAAAATGATAAATGTAATTATCTAGCGATTGTAGTTTGAATATTATTCCTCCCTAGCGAACTTATCAGATTCTTAAAGCAGGTAAAAATTACTGACCATAATTTTCACTATCTTACTTGGGAGAATAAGCACTTGTTCCTGCAAAGTATTATTTATATTTTTCGAGATTTAGCTTATATAATCCAGCATTATGGGAACCTTGAGTTTATTGACCTTATGAAGGAAATAAACCAAATGCGGTACAATGGCATGGGTGGATCCACATGATGTACTCCTCAGAAAAGGCTCTAGTGGTGTTGGTGGTTGCTATTTTCAAATGAATTTGTAGTTTAGTTGGCATTCAGGATATGGATGACTCGTACCTTTATGGCATAAGCAATCTGCATTTTGAGTAATCAAATCCAAGGGGTACCAGAAAAGATATGTTTCTTCTTTTTAATAGGGGAAAGGGATTGTTGTTAGATGGAGCTGGAAAGCAATGTGTTTGGATTATCTGTTTTCATAACTTCTCTTTTTTAATAGCAACAGGTAGTAAACAGATAATGAGCGGGCTCTGTTGGATATTCTTAGCTAGAATGTATTCTGTTTTCTCCTTTGTCTTCTGCTGATATGGATTGGGTAATAGATGGTTTAGAAGATTCTTCTGAATTTTTGAATTTGCAATAAATTCTATAAGCTAAATTGAACATGATGCGATTGTTCTGTGATGCATTGATGCATCTTTCATACTAAACAGTATCATCAGGCCTAAGATAAAGACTTTACCTTTGAATACGGTCTTTCACCTTCAAATAAAGACTAACAGCTAAAGTCTGATTATCCTTGCAGTGTCCGCACGCCAATATCAATGAAGTTCTTTCCTCGGTTTTTCCTGCTCTATTTCCTGGTTTTCCATATTTATTTCTTTTCCTATTCTTATGGTACGTTTCCCTTTGCCTTTTGCCTTTCTTTCTTTTGGACACGCACATGCACGCAAGCATGCATCTATGGAATGAGTCTCTCATCCAAGTGTTTCTTGAACTTTTTCAGGTTTTTCATACTTGGCACTCTCTACGACGGCAGCATTCATGCAGCATCTAATCTTATATTTCTGGAACAGATTTGAGGTAATTGTATTATAGCAAGGGCTGCATTAGCCTATACCCGCAATTACAAAGCACATTGTATGGACCTATATAGGTCATGAAGATATTATTAGCATGTTATGGCAGATGGTTTCTAGGATGAATATAGTGCTTGTTAAAGGCATATCATTAGAACATTATACCTTTAGTTTAAGGAGAAGCTCTGGAGATAGAAACTATTCTGTAATCCTGTCTGTCTGTCCCTCCCCCCGCCCCCAAAGGCTTGTTTACGTTGTTCACTTAGTTTCACTTTCTTGTATCGACCTTACAGGTCCCTGCTCTACAAAGGTTTATGCAAAATCGGCGGTCACAGCTTCAACAGCACCCAGACTTCCACATCACCTCCTCCACAATTCTCGCATCAACATTTCACATCACCAGACTAAACACTAGGAATGCAGGTCCAGCTAATGCAGACATGATGACTGGAGCTGGTCCTGGGCAGAGACCTGGATTAGATCTAACCACACAGACAAATACCATGCGCAACAGTTTCGGGCTTCAGGAACAGGCGGAAACTGACAATGCTGGACAGCCCGACCTACGCCCAGCGGAGGGGGGTGCCAACCCGGGAACTATGAACTCGTTTAGCTCTCTCTTGTTGTGGATATTAGGCGGTGCCTCTTCTGAAGGCCTCAACTCGATCTTTTCTATGTTCAGAGATGTGAGAGACCAAGGACAAGTATATGCGGACTCCCCTAGGCATGAAAATCGCACGACTCCAGATGCTCAATAGCATAGGAAATGGAGATGCTCAACTGTCCGTTGAAAGAAATGCATCTTGATGTTGAAAGGTGAAAAGGAAACAGGTGAATGGAATTTACTGAGCTTTTGGTTGTACAGAAATTATATGTGCAATATGCGAGAGTATTATAGGTGAACCCCCAAAGAATGTACTTAAGGATTCAAGTGGGGGTAGAAGGGAAGGCTGGTGGATATGATTTTGTTGATGTGGTCCATCAATCTCAATCCCACACTTTCCTTCTTCAAAGATAGTACGTCGATGAAAGAATAGCGCTCTTGTGAAACATTGTTTTTGTAGGGAAAGCTAATCATTCTGAACTGTTTGTTCCTTTTTGGGTAATGGAATATGAAATATACCATCCTGGTCCAGTGCTGTGAAAGTGTATGTCCATGAATGATTGTCAGTATCACAGGTTGTCCCTATCGACTGCCTTTGTAATATGGGAATGTTGGGTACTTGTACTTGGCAGCAATAAAAGCTGTGAAAAGTCTAGTTGGGATTTTCACAAGGTGTCAACAAGTACTATAGGGACTAGGGCATTGGAAGTCTTAAAACT
Organism: Eucalyptus curtisii; assembly: GCA_017140595.1. Classification (NCBI taxonomy): domain Eukaryota; kingdom Viridiplantae; phylum Streptophyta; class Magnoliopsida; order Myrtales; family Myrtaceae; genus Eucalyptus; species Eucalyptus curtisii. Next base: position 29,795,870 of record CM029503.1, on the reverse strand, counting down.
TGTCATGAATGTGCAATTGAGTCCTAAAATTTTTTAAATGTGCAATTAAGTCGTAAAATTTATTAAGAAAGTGCAACCGGAATATTAAAATTTTCAAAAAGTGCAATTAAGTCTTAAACTTATCATAAATATATAATTGAGTCTTAAAATTTTTAAAATTCGCTATCAATAAAAGATTTAATGAGATCAATTTGATAACTTTTAGGATGGGAAGTGCTTTTTGAAAATTTTAAAACTCAATTATATTTTCTTGATAATTTTTAAGATTTAATCTTTTTTTTTTAAGTTTTAGAATTGAATAGCACATTTATAATAAGTTTTAAAACTTCTAATGCATGTATCCTTTACAGATACAGAATTTAATGTCAATTGCAAAATTATTTTTGGGAAGTCATCCCGCCCAAATGCAAAATTCTTAGGACAAATTATATCAAATAGATTCGAGGATTCTAAGTCAAAACGAATGAATGAAAAGCGGATGAAATCTAGAGATATCTAATATGCAATAATGGCAAGTCAAAATCATTCGGTAAAGTTCCCTTCCGGGGAAGATTGCTGATAAGCAATTATGGTTTTTTTATTCCTTAGCATCGTCAGAATTTGTTCAATTTCCCTGCTCTAAATTGATGATAAGTCCCCACCCGGAGGAATTTTCCGGAGGGAGGCGATTTTAAATTAGACAGCCATGAAAAAAGGCAGGGGCAGGACTGCCTGTGAGTGAGGTGGAGAGAAACAGGAGGAGGAAAGAGGTAGAGGGAGACGAGAAGTGCCGCGCATGGCCGACGCTCTCACTCAACTCCACTGGCAACCAACCTGCGATTGGCCTGCGGCGCGCAATGATGATCACCCATACTCAATTCTCTGCTTTTTATCCGCTTTTTAATCATGGCTCGCGACCCCCTTCACCCGTTCGTGGTCCACGGTCCTTTTTCCCCTCTCTACCTCGATCTGTGTCCGCGGAGATTGCGGAACTTTCTCTCTCTCTCTCTCTCTCTCGCACTCTCGGCGTGTGCAAAGTGCAAAAGCAGAGTCGGCGAGGCGAAAGAGGAAGGGACCAGGTGCGAGGCTGGATTGTAAAATGCGGTGCGTGCATGTGAGTGGATTCGACTCATCATTTGGCCCACCCCACATAGGTTACACAATCATCTCCCTCCCTTCCTATTTAATAAACTCCACCCCGTCATCTCTCCCCTGCATCAGTCAACAACGCCCAGCATGGGTCGCAACCTCAAGAACGCCCTCCTCGCCTTCGTCGCTCCTCTCCCCTCCATCCTCTTCTACTTGGCCTTCCTCAAACACGCTGGCTCCGCCCCCGTCGGCGATGGCGGCGACGGTGGCCTCTCTCCTCTCTGGAGCTGGTGCCTTCACCACCCTTTTCTCTTGGCCAACGCCCTCTTCTTCTTCAACGTCAACGTCCTCTTCTGGGTCATCGGTCAAATTCAGTCTAGCCACTGGGTGAGTGCCCCCCCGCTTCTCTTCTCCTCTTGCTTCGTGGGGACCGGCAAGTTGACCGTTTCTCCTCTGTTTTTTCTTGCTCGTTGCAGATCATAGATCCGTACTGGACGGTGATTCCCGTCTTGCTGACGCATTACTACGCCACCCACCCTCTGGGGCAGTACAACTGGTGGAGATCCAGGATTCTGATGGTGATGACGTGGGCGTGGGCCTTGAGGCTCTCCCACAACTACTTCAGGCGAGAGAAATGGCAGTGGGGTGCTCGGGAAGACTGGAGATTCACCGAGATGCGCGCGCAGTATGGCAAGAACTGGTGGTGGGTCTCCTTCTTCGCCATCTACGTCTCTCAGCAGGTGCTCTCTGCCCTTCCTTTCGGCCCCCGAGTCAGTTAATTCTCTTTTTCGCCAAGTGACTGCTTGATGAAATGTCTGAACGAGCTCTGCTTGCAGGTTTTCCTACTTGGAGTGTGTCTCCCGACGTATGTCGTACACTCGGTGGACAAGCCCCTGAATGTTTGGGATTTTGTGGCTGTTCTTGTCTCGGTTAGCGGCATCGTCGTGGCCTACTTTGCCGATACTCAACTTCATGACTTTGTCTCTAGAAATGAGGAGCTGAAAGAGCTGGGGAAGCCCGTGGTGCTCACTCTTGACGAGGGCTTGTGGCACTACTCGAGACACCCGAACTACTTCGGCGAGCAGCTGTGGTGGTGGGGACTAGTCATATTTGCGTGGAACTTGGGACAGGGATGGACAATGGTTGGCGCGCTGATCAATAGTCTGTGCTTAGCTTACGTGACCGGGCTTGTCGAAAAGCGGATGTTGAATAAGACTCACAGGGCTGAAGCTTACAGGCATTATCAGAAAACTACATCTGTATGGATCCCTTGGTTCAAGGCATCCGATCAGTCTGGAAAGGACAAGACCACTTGATCTTTGTACTCAACTGTTTGTGGAAACATGTGTGGACCAGTTTGTGTCGTAAAATGAACACTTTCACATTGTTTCGTTTGGCTTTCTATACCATTTTCTGGGTTCTTTACATCGATCCTTAAAATCCACGCAGGAATAAGCAAAGCAGATCACTCTCCACGCAGAATTTATTGTATGTTCGGAGTACTAATACGAAAACCGACGCACTAACTCAGTTGCCGACAGCATCCGTTGCTGAGTGTTTGCCTAGGGGAGTTGCTTTACCACAACGATATGACTGTGTGACGGTCAATGGATAGGAACGACATTTTCCTTTCTCCAAGACAAGCGTGTGGAAACAGCCAAGCAAAACACAAATCTGTCTCTTTCTCGTGGAAATAACCGAAAGAGATGATTTCCATATCATTAGCTTAGAAAACAGTAAGTCAATCCTCGACCACACATTTTCCATGAAAGAGAGAAAAATCTATGTTTTGCTTGGCAATTTCCCCTCGCTTGTCTTTGAGAAAGGAAAAAAAAAAATTCCTATCCTTTGACCGTCGCAAGGTCGCCCCGTCATGCTAGCCCAACTCTTTGCCAAAATACTTGTGTTCTTTTTGGTGATGATATATTAAGATTAGTCTATCATATTGGTATGCCCAGTGAAATGGACATTTAGATAAGTAGGCAAGGTTGCATTGAGAATCCAATGTCAATTTTGTAAACCGAACTTATTATACAATTACTTTTCATGTCCATTAATCTTGAATCCGTTAGAATATGCACAAAATGGAAGAATCGATATCTTATTTTAACGGGAGAATTAAAGTTTGCTTTTTAGACAATGACATGGCAGTTTCTAAATTTTCACCCAATATGCAATGTTATCTAAAATTTTTAAATCATTCAATGTGGCCCTTCAATTATTCTAAATGTTCAATCTAATCCCTAATTTTTTTTTTAATTTGTTCAATATATTCCCTCAACTTTCCATAAAAATGTTAAATCATACTATTCACAAGTGTTCATAATTATTTAATACCCATATTTTAAAATATCTTTTCATTTCAATCATTTTTCAAAATCAACAAAAAATATGTTATCTTCTTATTGCTTATTATATTTTGGTCATAATAAGTATCACTATAATTCCGTTTTAGGTATATCTTAACTGAGAATACTTTTTACGATTTTCTTTTTTCCTTTTTGGTCTTTTTCACCTTTGGACTTTTTTTTATGATTGAAAAAATTAGATTGTACAAATTGAAAATTTATGAACTAGATTGAAAATTTAGGAATGGTTCAAGAACTATATTAAACAAATCAAAAGCCCATCGATGACATTACATATTGAGCTAAAATTTAGAGATTATTTTGGCATTTTCTCTTTATTTTTCGTACTTACAAAGGAGACTAGCCTAGTGGGAACTCTTCTAAAGATGGAAGAGGTATATAAAAGAAACCCTCCTTTTGTCCGAGTTGATTTTACTAACAAAATGCAATGTACCATGTAAAGTTTGGTTAAATATTTCAATTTCACAGCTTACGACGAAAATTGTCAATTTATTCTTTATTTTTGTGTGATTACAATTTATTAGAATAACGATACATATTAAATATTGAATATTCAAAATTGATATATCAAATGACCTGACTGATATGTTGTTGTTTAGTGTTCATGCTCATTATCCACATGTTAATCTATAGATTAGTCTTATCATATCCAATTTTTCTATTTACAAAATAGTACTTCTTAGCTCAAGAATCTACTTACGTTAACTCTCAAGTCACAAGTCATGGATAAAGAGAGGAAGGGTGAAAGTGACCAGAAGTGGCTAAATAAATACTACAGTAATTCATTGAATTTTTCTTATAAGGGCATGAAATGAAATTTGTTATGCTCGTCTATTCTTCAATTTAAAGGAAGGGAAAAATGTGAAACAATTTTTAAAAATACAAGTTTGTATATTGTAAAAAAAGTAATCGGAAAAAAAAAAAAAGAGAGGAGGAAAAAAAAAAGGCACCATCCGAGCGAAGTCCCCAAAATGCCCCGGGCCTGACAGCGTGGCGCTTGGCTATTGGCTGCGACACGTGCGGGGAGCATGTAGACGATCGTGAATCCAAGACCCCTGTCTTACTCACTTTCCCAGTGGCTTGACTCTCCCCCCGCCGAGTCAACTCTCTAAAACCTCCCCATAAATCCGAGGCTCTCTCCGAACCCCACGAAGACGCGACCGCGAGGCCCCGTCGGAGTTTGCAATTCCCGATCGATCATCGACGCCGCAATCGAATCCGCGACCTCAAATGCGGCAGTCGTAGCGGCTCGGGACGCGTCGCGGCTCGCAAGAGAGATGAAGGCCTGCCGTAGATCTGGGTTCTGGATCGTCGTCGTGTTGGCGGTTTGCCTGGGACTGGCGAGCGTTCATGGCGAGAATCGGCGGCCCAAGAACGTGCAGGTCGCGCTCCGGGCCAAGTGGTCCGGCACTCCATTGCTCCTGGAAGCCGGGTATTTCTCATCCCTATCCTCCTCTTTCTCGCCGATGAACCCGAGCGCACGTGATCGGATGCGCTTTCGAGAGTTTATTCGCGAGGAATTTGGATTATCGGTTGTTTTGGTCCTGTTCCTTTTTCGATCGATGAGTGAATGAATAGAATCGGCCGGGTCATGGGGGCATTGGTGGAACGGCGACGCGGATTTGAATTTGCAAACGTTGTTTCCGTCAAAATGGTTTTCGGGGCTTCCTGTGCCTGCCTGCAAGCATGAATAAACATTTTGATCGTTCTTCTCCTTTCGAAGGGAATATCTCTTTGCGATGGATTTTTTCCGAGTGTTGCAGCACTATTGTATGCACTATTGTATCTGCGTTGCTTAAAATAGTCTATCTGGATTTCGTCTTTGGTAATCCGACTGCTCTGTGAGTTCTTCGACAAGCACGTGTGCTCATCCTGTGGTGAGAAAGTCACCTTGCGGAGTGGTTTTTCCTTGTCATGTAGTTTTTCTCATTTCGCAGTAGCTGGACTAGTCAAACTATGGTCGACAGTTCTTGTTCATCGTACTTCTGAATAGGTTCACTTTTTGGATTTCCCTTTTTTTATACTTGAATTTCCTCAGTCAAACATTTGGACCTGGAGGATTTGCTACTCGAACTATTTAGCCACATTTATCTAGAGTTTATTGTGCTATTCCATTTAATAACTTGCCTCTCTATGATCAGTGAACTACTATCAAAAGAATGGAAAGACCTCTTTTGGGAGTTCATTGAGGTGTGGCTTCACTCTGAGGGAAACGATGCCAACCCCTCTACAGCCAGGGACTGCCTGAAGAAAATTTTAGGGCACGGAAACTCTTTGATAGGTCACTCATTGGCACCATTGTTCGAATTCTCTCTTCTTCTTAGATCAGCATCGCCACGATTAGTGCTTTATAGGCAACTAGCCGAGGAGTCTCTCTCATCTTTTCCTCTGGCTGACGATGTTAGCTCAAGCAATGTGAATCCTGGGTTTCCTAGTGAAACAGACGGATTAAAGAGAAAGTTAGATTCCTTGCCTGTTGGGGGGAATCCGGATAGCCCAAATGGGAGATGTTGTTGGGTAGAGACTGGAGGGGAACTGTTCTTTGATATTGCAGAGCTAAACTCGTGGCTTCAAAATCCTGAACGGTGCGTTCCATTCTCTTGTTTCTAGACATTGTTGTGTTGGCATTATTAAATTCTTAATGATTGCGTTGTCTCCTGATCAAATTACGTGCAATTTTCTGTCAGCAGGAGTGGAGATGTTTTTCATCAGCCTGAACTCTTTGACTTTGATCATGTCTATTTGGACTCAAGTATAGAAAGTCCAATTGCTATTCTCTATGGAGCTCTTGCAAGTAACTGCTTCAAGGAGTTCCATGGAACTCTTGTTGAGGCCGCTAAGAAGGTTAGTTTTGTAATCTGGAAGTCATTCCTTGTCTCGGCCATCTTCTCATTATCCTGATTTTTTTTAATCCGTAGTTTACGGCAAAACAAAATTGTAATATTCTTGGGGGATATTAGTGCTGACAATGTTGAGGGACTTATTCCTCTAGGGCATTTTGTTGATCTATTTTTAGAATGTATAGTGCCATAAATGATCCCATAGATTGCACTTTTTTTGAGAACCTTTTTAGAAAACTGTTGCGAGTTTGCCTTGACTAATCATATATTATATATGTTCTTTTTCTTTTGTGGGTTCTGCCATCGCTAACTCATGACCTCAAAATATACAGGGAATAGTTATTTATGTTGTCAGGCCAGTATTGCCATCTGGTTGCGAATCAAAAGTTGGTGTTTGTGGTGCCCTTGGAACAGAAGATTATGTAAACTTGGGCGGTTATGGTGTGGAGCTTGCTCTGAAGAATATGGAATATAAGGCTATGGATGACAGTGCGGTGAAAAAGGTCTGTAATGGGACTTGATTTATATCTGAATCCATAGAAGCAGATGACATCATAATTCTATTATTTTTTCTTATTCATTGGTAACCTTAATATGTATTTAATGGTCTATATTGATTGCTGAAAACTTCTGAAGTTCCTTTTATTAAACAAAAGCTTTGAGGAAACAGAGAAGGAACTCAGACAGTACAATAGGAAGTTTTGTTGATGAATGCAGAGTTTGATTTCAGGTGTCACTTTGGAAGATCCCCGGACAGAAGATCTTACGCAAGATGTTAGAGGATTCATATTTTCTAAGATCTTGGTATGTTGCCATAAGTTTAAGATAGTCCATATCTTCAAATTTATGTTAGATTCAAACATGACCTTATTACAGTCATCTGTCTTTTTGGGGGAGAAAAAATGAATCTTGTTCTACTAAGTAGTGCCCATGCCACAAGCAAGAAGAAGCTATATGAAAAGATGTTAGACAAGTGCTTACATTCTCTTCACTTTAAGGTGTGAAATTATTTTGGACCACTATTAAGTGGTCTAGAAGATTGAACTTTTACATGAATGGGTCATTCTCACAGTTTGGCTGCACTTAGGCCAAAGATCGAAGTGTGGAAATATTATTGGGGAGACAAATAAAGAGCCTGGAAATATTTGAACATAGGACCTCCTGTTTTAACATCATGTGAAATTGTGTTGGACCACTGTTGACTGTTTTGAAAGTTTAAGCTTTTAAGCGAAAGCTTTTTCTAAATATTGAAATAAGGGATCTCGAGACATGGAATGTTAGGATGGGATAGAAGTAGTTCTTTGACATAGTCTAAGATGTACTATGATCTAGCAATTCATGCAATAGGTTGAAGTGTGCTGCTTAGGTCAGCCATCTATGGACTGTATTTCTTTGTGGCCTAATGTTTTGGGTAGTTTGTTCAATAGTGCAAAACATGCTGCTTAGGTTCAAACATTTCTTGACATAGTGTTTTGGGATATGTGTTGTTACTGGAGAAGGAGATGTGTTTATCGCTTTATGTTGAATTGATTCCAGTTTCAATTGTCGATTTGCAGGAACGCAAGCCTGAGCTGACATCTGAAATTATGGCTTTTAGGGATTATTTATTATCAGCCACTGTATCAGATAGCCTTGATGTTTGGGAACTGAAAGGTATCTATTACATTAATTAGTTTATATTGTGATCTGTGTTTGATGACTTGCCTTTTTACAGATTTAGGACATCAGACCGCACAGAGAATAGTTCATGCTTCAGATCCTTTGCAATCAATGCTGGAAATCAACCAAAATTTTCCTAGTGTAGTTTCGTCATTATCACGGATGAAGGTAAATGTCCTAGTGTCAGATTTTCATTCTTCTAGACTAAAGCTTATATGATGATGTGTTTATATCATCCTTTCTGCTTTGGGGTTCTCATCCTCTTTCTTTTGGCTGTTGCAAGACTTACTAGATACTCTCAGAAAAAGTAATGGGCACAATTCTTTCTTGATCCCTGACCCTGATTATTTTGGCACCTGCAGCTAAATGATTCAGTGAAAGAAGAGATACTTGCAAACCAGCGAATGATCCCACCTGGGAAGTCTTTAGTGGCGCTGAATGGGGCTTTGATCAATATTGAAGATGTTGACCTCTTCCTGTAAGGCTTTTCCACCCTCGAGCTGCTTTATTTGTCACTTTTGGCTGAAGACCCCCTTTTCTCCTCCCTGAATTTTCTACCGTGACCATAACTATAGCTTCTGCCATTCCTGACTGTCGTGCCCCAAAGTTTCAGTCTGAAGCTTTGAGGTGGAGGTCAACTTCCTGCAGTTTTGGATCTGAACATATCATATATGAGCATGGGACTGGTAAAGATAATTGTATTTATGGGCATAATGATACTTCTCTGAGCTTTCCCATGTAACTCAGCGCCTTGTATTGAGCTATGTCCTATTATTTTTAGTTGGAAGTTGTGCCTTATGCCACTTAAGTTTTTGTATGGGCCACTTCAAGCATTTATTTTATTTGGGGATAGGGGGGGCAGTGTTGAAAATCTATGATATGTGCGAAAATCAAAATGGAAAAACAACTGGTTTTTGGTGAAGTTGTTAATCATCTCCACACTCTAATTGATTGTGTAGATTCACTATAGCTCCCTTATGATCCAGTACATCAAATTTAATGCATTTACCCATTAGAAAGCAACTTTTCCTACTAGCACTGTGGTGGGGCAACAGTGATGGGCTCACTCAAATTGAGCAGTTGTTATGGCTCAAACTGCCCATTCTGTCGCAGATGTGGAACTCCTATGGAACGTCCAGGGGGGTCAACGCATCAAAGAAAGCAACTTCTCTAGTTGCTCTGTTTAATTTTACATGTCAAATACTTTGGTCTGCACAATTGGGATTTAAGAAGACTGAACTTTGTCACACAAACTAAACTGTACAGTTTAAGTCATGGTTTTGAAACTGTGGGAAAAGCAAATAATCTTAATCAGCTGGTGACTAGATTTCATGGAATCAGAGTTGAAAAATTCAGACAATTTTGTAATTATGCTGGATACTGCTTCCTGAGCTTCTGGATAGCATGTGCCTTTGAAACTTTACACATTTACTGCTATTATTGACTGAAATACAGCTTGATTCGAGATCTTTACTTTTTATTCTGTCTTTTCTTATTTCTCTCCTCAACAGGCAAGGTGAATACCCTATTTTTTGGCTCGTCATGTATTCTCTTTTCTATCATCTATAGTGGCTTCCCTTTGTTGAAACAGAGGAAGCTGGCATAATATCTTTCTTTTATTTGCAAGGCCATGGTCATGTACTCTTATGATGATGTAGATTTGATCCAAGATGAGAGGTGGCTGATAATCTTTTAGACAAAGATGCTTTCTGTACTGAGCTTATTCACTGTGGCCATAATTGATGTTTCATTCAATTCTTTTATTTCTATGTTTTTCCTTCTTGCTGTGGAAGATTCTCCTTATCCTTTCAAAAATTTGATAAAATTTGCCGGTTTTAAATTGATGGTGTTATTTTGTTCCTGCTGGCTGTGACAGGTTAATGGACTTGGTTCATCAAGATTTGTCTCTGGCTGACCAGTTTGCAAAGATGAAGGTATATGGACGTCATTGTTGGCAATAGGGCTAGGAGATAATTGACTACACAGCTTGTGTATTAAAATATGTTCTTTTCCTTTTGACCAAGAAAACAGTTCATATGCTGCACTCCACATAGGATCATTCCCTTCATTTTGGGAAATGTCAGACAATCAAAATTGGAGAAGTGTAAATATTACTGTTTCAGCATTAGACATCTGAGTCCACTGAGCTCTTTGACCCTCAGGTTTCAGTGTACATTCATATATGTCAATAAAAATTAATAGAAGTAATATACTCAAAGCGGATTTAACACTTTTCTGCATAGCAGACATTGAAATATATACGGTACTAAGAGTACTAATTTCACTTCTTAGAGGATCCGATTAATGGGGTGCTGTTGCCATAATATTATTATAAATGTGTTTCGTACCTTTTTCTTGAGGTTTCAGCATCTTAGCTTAAAAACATCTCCAACAGGAGCTTCATTTTTACTCACCTCTGGCCCAGCTTATGATGGCTGGAGTGAGAGAATTGTAAGTTTGTCTCTCCAAATCTGGTGAATTATGTCCTATCTAGCACAACCTTGCAAAATTCAAGGACATCTTATCATGATCTCGGGAGATGAATTTTTCTATCATGCTACTTGGCAATGGTAGGGGTGGAGGAATATTTGTTATACATAGTGTATGGGTTTGTTGTGGATAGAGTGGCAAACTTGTAAACAGTCATGAAGTACTTTTTATAAATAGAAGAGGGTACACACTGTAAAGCCTGACCCATTCCATGCAACTTCTTTTCCCTTGCATCATACTTGCACATGGTATCAAAGTCAAGTTTCACCCTAGATTTATTTAGCACGTGAGACTCCCGGTCCGTCAATTTGACATGCTCTTCTCAGTCCAGTTTGCACATATGCTTTTTTATATTCACTAAGTCTCCCTTTACATATCAGTAAGTTGTTGGGTTAAACATTTTAATAGTTAGCATCACTTTATTGCTTAATGAATGAATTTTTGTTTACTTGTAAAAGAAATTTACACTATAGGTAAAATGCAAGTCCCTTATAGAAACATAAGTATGTGTTTTGTGGGAGCACTTTTTGTTTGATAGCCTTTGTTTGTCATTTTTCCATTATGAGCATTTGGCCAAACTATAGTTGAAGTGAGTGAAGCTTGCTCCGCATTTGGCAACTGTAGTGGACTTGACATTCCTTATGCCTGCAGATTCCCCAAAGTGCTATTGTGAAACTCTTGAGGACTTTGCCACCTCCTGAGTCCAGTATGTTCCGAATCGATTTTCGTTCAAGCCATGTTCATTATCTCAACAACTTGGAGGAGGATCCCATGTATAGGCGATGGAGGAGCAACCTGAATGAGGTAGTCATTTTCTTGTCCAACCTCTCACTTGTTGGCTCAACTTTGACTGTATGGTTTTGTTGTACAGATATTGATGCCTGTTTTCCCTGGACAACTACGTTACATCCGCAAGAATCTTTATCATGCTGTTTATGTCATTGACCCAGGCTCTGTCTGTGGCCTTGAGGCAAGTTCTGATGTCATCCCAACTTGTATTTCCTCATTTTTATTCGTGGCCATCTTGCAGTGAGTGACGGCTTGTTTCATTTCCTATTCTCTGGCCATCTTGCAGTCAATAGATATGGTTATATCTTTGTACGAGAATAATTTTCCGGTGAGATTCGGCGTGATACTCTATTCTTCCAATTTCATAGAGAAGTCTAAAATAAACGGGGTCTCACGCCATGCTGAAGATAATGGCGGTCAAACTGAGGATCTGTCCAGCTTGGTACTCTCTCTCTTTTATTTGTAGTCTTATTTCTTTTATTTGTAGTCTTATTTAGTGTAGTTTAAACAAATAAAGAATATTGATGACACTTTATCTGTTTGTTTTTTGGCACAGATAATTGGGCTTTTCTTTCATGTCAAGGAAAATCACGGAACTCACTTGGCCTTCCAGTTCTTGAGCAGTGTACGATTTGGCAGATAAACTCAATGTTTAAAGCAAATTGATCTATCATATTTGTGTAATATGGACCTGGGTCATGTCCACAAGGCTTTTATCTTGCACATTTTTTTTGAAGATTTTTAAGTGCTGTAGCTTTTGGTATGTACTGTTGGTTGTAGGACAAAACACTTTCAATTGAAGTGCCTTTGGTTCTTTTGCTGTGTACAACTATAATAATTATAACGCTGTCTGCGAGTGCGGAGAGCAGACATGCTCTGAATTTGTCATCCATGAAACTTTAGGTTGAACCAGAGAAAATAAAGCTCCCAGTCAATAAAATTGTTTTGCATCTAATAGTTCCATGCATCTATTCAATCATTTTTGCTAGTTGTTTGTTAGAATTGTTATGCTGTAGATCATCGGCTTATAAAAAAAATTGCATTTATTGCTCTAAACAGCTAGATACATGAGTTTTCTCCTATTTTTGTTTGTTCACCCTTTGTTTATGTACCAGAATGTCCATGTTCATGTCCTGTGAAGCTATAATATTTAGTGTCAAGTTTGTCTTTTTCACATTTTTATGTTCTTGCTGTGCAGATCAACAGAGTACGGAGCGAGTCTGTGGATTCTGAAGATGATACTCTTGAAAGGCACCATGTAGAAGCAGCATTTGTGGACACACTGCTGTAAGTCTGTCTGATGTAACTTGGCTTAATCTTAACCTGCTATATGCTGATTTCCCCTTGCTCTCCTATATTCCTCCCCATCTTGAGCTCAATGGACAACAAAAGAGGTATTCCCTTCTGTACATCTTTTCAACTGACATAATTTACTTTCTGTTGGTAGACCAAAGGCAAAATCTCCACCACAAGACATTCTATTGAAGCTGGAAAAGGATCATAGTGTTCAGCTTTTGTCTGAAGAGAGCTCATTGTTTGTTTTTAAGCTGGGGTTGCATAAGAGGGGCTGTTGTCTCTTGATGAATGGTCTTGTCCTAGATGCTAATGAGGTACTTTTTTCAAGAAAAGAGACTTCTTTTCCATTGATTATTGTGCACCTCTTTTTCTTGGCATGGCATTTATGTTGGATCTTTTCTCTGTCATATTCAAACAGGCACAAATTCTGTCGAAATGTATAATTTACTGAAACTTCTTGCTTACATTGGACAGCAAGTTCCAATGGTGATTTTTAAACTGGCTTATTATATCTAGCAGATTATACTTGTTTCTGTATGGTCTTATATGATTGGAGAGGGACAATTTCTTTAGGTCTTTTGTTGAAATGTATAATTCGCTTCAATAAAAACTTGTAATCTCTTCATCATGCCAAACAGGAAGTTCTGATAGGGGTTTATCTAGCAGTTATACTTGTTCTCCTTGTGATGTTATATGATTGTAGAGGCACAGTGTTTGTCTGTCCCCTTTGGAAATGTATAATTTGCTGCCATAAGAGCTTGAGATTTCTTCCTCATACCGAACAGCATGTTTTGACGGGGACTTTTAGACTGGTTCATTTCTAGCAGATTATACTCTCTTTTTTTCACCCTGGTGATGTTTACACATTTATTAAGTAATGAAGTATTTCACAAGTCCCCTAATCAGTTACCAGTAATTTCTTTCTGCTTTATCAACAATGTCCAACTTCTTTTAAACTCTGTAGGTAGTTTAGCTTTTTTGTTTCTTATGTCCTCACTGCTTCACTATTTTCAGGAGGCTCTCATGAATGCAATGAATGATGAACTTCCAAAAATACAGGAGCAAGTTTATTATGGGCATATAAATTCCCACACTGATGTGCTTGATAAATTTTTGTCAGAAAGTGGTGTGAGCCGTTATAACCCTCTGGTGAGTGATTTGAATATTTAGTGAGACAGTAGATTACTTAGCTAGCTTATTAGTATGTTCACTTTCTCCTTGATCTTATGTACTCCAATAGATCATTGCTGACGGCAAAGCTAGACCACGGTTCGTGTCCTTCTCATCACTTGTTCTCCAAGGAAAATCTGTCCTTAATGAGATCAATTTCTTGCATTCTCCTGAGAGTAAGCAGTACTTTATATTCCTACTGGAGCATTTGCTTCTCTATTTGTCTCATATTCTAAACTAATGAGTACCCTTTATGCAAATTCTCTAGCCATGGATGATCTGAAGCCTGTATCTCATCTTCTTGCAATTGATGTGACATCAGAGAAAGGGATGAAGTTACTTTGCGAAGGAATTAGATATCTGGTATTTTTATTTCTAAGATGCAGGAATTCGTATTTGGATATTCTATTTTTATGCCAAAATTGTCTTCATACACTGACGTCTCGAATGCTTGCGTCAAAATGCAGATGGGAGGGTCTAAAATTGCTCGTTTGGGAGTGTTATTCAATGCTAATGAGAGTGCTGATTCTTCCAGTCTGCTTTTCGTGAGAGTTTTTGAATTTACTTTATCCTCTTATAGGTTGGTCAAACATTCACCAGTCTGTAAAATTTGACTTTCTGTCTATGAAGCACATTCGCATTTTAAACTTCTACTTGGGGTGTCATGCAGCCACAAAGAAAGAGTTCTGTACTTCTTGGATCAGCTGTCTTCGTTTTATGAGAACAAGTATATTCTCATTTCTTCAATAGCCACTAAAACTACTCAAGAATTCAAGGATAAAGTCTATGAGCTGGCTGATGAAAACGGATTATCTTCTGATGCCTTCAAATCAATGCTACTAGAATTTTCTGTCAACAAGATGAGAGGAGATCTGAGTAAGGTACTTTGATCATGTAACTCATTTTGGTGGATGGAAGTTTTTTGTTTCTCCATTTTCTACAGTAAAACCACGTAAGAATCATTGTAGCCATTAGGCTTTTGAAATCTTTGCCTTTAAATTTGAATATTGTTCAGATTTTTCTTTTCTTTTCCCTTTCTTGATTATAGATGTTTCTGATAATCATCTTATGCAGGTTGCACAATGTCTGTATAAGCTACTTGGCTCTGGATCCAATGTTAACGCGGTCATCACCAATGGAAGGGTTAGTTTCATGAGGCATATTACATGATATGTTGCTCCAGGCTAAAAAACAAGAAGTGCTGTATTGTTTGAAGAAAGTTTTGATCAAGTCACTGACCAGAGTCACTTGTTCAGCCTGCATCCTAATAAATGAAATGCTGAAAAGCACAAGTCTGTGTTTGATATTGATTTTAATAAGTTAAGAACCCTGCAGGATTATGTAATGAGTGTGAAAGAACATAGTCACATCTTCTGAAATCTCTCTTAGCAAACATAAGAATTACTCTCCTTTGTCCCTATAAACAGTACGAAATAGGTGCTCCTGCTTCATTTGGTCAGATTGTATTGTGTGTAATTTTGCATATGATTTACTGATTTGAATTTTTACAGCTGCTTTAGATACTATTTCATTGCTTTCTGTAGTGGGCAATTATGACCATTTAATATCCTTTATGATTTTAACAGGTTTTGTTTCCTGTTGAAGACACTTTTTTAAGTGATGATCTACGACTTCTTGAGTCCTTGGAGTTTAAGCAGCGTATCAAGTACATAATGGAAATCATCGAAGAAGTAGAGTGGCAAGATATAGATCCTGACTTGCTAACAAGGTTAGAGAGAATACTGTCCCCACTGCTAGTTATCTTTCATATGGTGTGTTCACCCTCCACCCCCCAACCCCAACAAAGTATATGAGAGAGACAGGTGGGTAACACTATCAGTCTGGTCCTAACAAAATAAAGAACACGATGAGCACTTTGGCTGATGGATAATTGACTAAAGGCTAGCTTGCAGGTTTCATTATCATTTCTTTCATCAGTTCTTCAAGTTTGCATATCTTTGGGAAATGCTATACGGTCATGGACAAAAGCTTTAAGAAACACTGTTTTATGGCATTTAAGGGAATCTTTAAGAATTAAAAAAGTGCGATGGGGAAAGAAATTCATGTAGCCAATTCCACTTTGTGGGGGAGAAGTTCTTTCACTCTTCTCTTGTCAACCTCCAAGCCTTCGTGGCTTCATGCAATGTCTTGTTATTGTATACCTTGATATTTTTAGCCTATCAATACTATGGAACCACCACTTTCATAGCAATTCTATAAAATCACCACTTTCCACCAGAGCTTGGAATGTTCTTTCCTTGTAAAATAAAATAATTTTGATACGTGCATATAACAAACATAAGCTGATGCTGTTGAGGCTAACAAATACATTTCCTAGGATCTAGTTCATTCGGTGCATTGTTTTGGGTAATTTTTCTTTTAATGAGACTTTATTTTTCTCTTTGCAGTAAATTCTTTAGTGATGTTATTATGTTTGCATCATCTGCAATGGCCCTGCGCGAACGGAGTTCTGAAAGTGCCCGGTTTGAGGTTTTGAATTCTCAGAACAGGTAACTTTAAACTTTTTGTGATGAACACTATATCATTTGGCTTCTCCTTGTTTTCTTATGTTATGCTGCTATTTCCTTTTATCACATTAAATTTCTATATGTTATGAGGTAATGTACATAAAACTGCTAATAGTGAACTCTAAGTGCATCGATGGCAGCATTAACCACCTTACTGTGAAGTGAGAAGTGATCATATTGGCCTTTTTGGGTAAAGAATGAGCGTATTCAGAAAAAAGCCCATTAGGAGTTTGGTCTGTGTCCTTAAGATTGATAGAGGTGGAACAATTCTAAAATTTTTAATGGTGATTCTCAAGACCAATCTGGTAGAGGATTTCCAAGTTGACCTGATTGATTGATCCAATTTGATTGTTGGATTGTGTAATCTATAACTAAGAGTATGAAATTTGATAAGCAATCCTGAAAGGTGCAACTTGTCCTTTTTAAACCATCATCTCAAATGGAAATTGTTCATCCAGCTGTAATGGACCCAAAAATATGGCTTCTATCCCTTTTTCCTTTTTTGCCATTCTATAGGTGTGAGAGTGGTGTCTGTTGGAATCTGTGTTTGAGGTGCGGTGGTTTTTTTAATATTAAGAGGCAACTATTGTGAGGACATGGGCCCAGAGTAATCATATCTGCCACATGTAGGTCAATAAATTTAATGTCGGGAAAAATTCTTTGCTTTTATTTTTGGTTAGATTATTAGTTTCTGCCAATCTTCCCCCCTTTTATGATTTCTAAGAGCTTGTGCCATTAATTCTTTAATTGTGGATCTCTTTTTATCACTTCTAATCATATTTTTTGTTTTCAGCGCGGTTTTGTTGGGTAATGCAAATGCTAGTGTCCATGTCGATGCAGTCGTTGATCCTTTAAGTTCATCTGGGCAGAAGCTAGCTTCGCTTCTTCGCATCTTGTCAAAGTATGTTCAGCCAAGTATGAGAATTGTACTCAATCCCATGGTGAGTAAAAGTAAAGATCTCTTTGGAGCATTTTCCCTATATAAGCTCAATAGGTTTCTTTACTTGGTATTTGAAGACGGAGTAAGTAAGATCTTAGTATCTTTTTGGTTGGAAAAGTCTTTGCTATACCAATCCTTAATGCATGTTGCTGTCTCTTGGTCTCTTGCCAAGAAGCCATTGGATTCGGCAGGTAGCATACTCGAGAAGTCAAATGACAGTACATTGAATTTGGTGGCTTCTGTCATACCTGAATCCTAGAAGATGCTCTGTGATTCCTCATTTTGTCTGGTCTCAAGCTTGCTGCTCGAAAGCAGGAGGTTCTGTCATCTTCGCAAATGACACTGTTCTGCAAATTCAGCATCACGTTTAAAATTGCCATGGCAATCTTGGTTTTGAAACCCGGAACTGGGCCCCGGGGTTCAACCAGTATAACCAGGAAAAGGACCTTGGTTCTGACAGCTTTTCCATAATACATGGAGCAGTCAAAGAACCAGTCAGACCTGGTGTTGACCTGGTTCAGCCAATCCAAACTGTGAAGGGTCAGACCTGTTTGATCAAATCTGCATTTTTCAAAAGAAAGTTATTTAGCTGGAGTGAGATTTAAACCTCTAACCTCAGCGTTGGAGCATTACTGTCCTACCACTTTGCCAACAGTACAATTTAATAACTAGGAAGGCACTAAATGATATAATTCGGCCCCTACTTAAATACAGAGACAGCTGATGCCAAGGGGATGTGAACATGCATTGTCACTGGGAACGGAGGGGCACCCGCCTTATCTATCCAACTTTTGCTAACTCCGACGATCTTATCATATCAATCTATTTTTTACATCGCGTCTTAAATTTTCTGACATCACTTTAATTAACCCGACAGCTCAACCTGTTGACCCTGGTTGAATCATGAAATGCTGCCCAGGCTGGTTTTTGCACCAGTCCATGTTTAGATGCATCAGTACCAGCAGCTAGCAGGATTTTGAGTCTAGTTAAACAATCGATATGGGATAAGCAATTGGAAGAGTGTGGGGAGCATGACAAGAATTTCAGCATGAAGCAACTGATCATCAGTAGTTTGCTAGCTTTGTTTTCTCATGCTCACATGGATTAAGCATTACATATATGGACTTCCACGTTGGGCCTTTGATACGAATGATTGTAGGACTGAAGCTAGGTCTATCTGGAGTTACTTTTACTTTGTACTATGTAATTTTTCCTTTCCTTATAGCAATTTGAATTTGATTTTTATTTAATGTCAAATACCTTTAATCTTTCAAAAGATGCACAGATGACATGTAATGTATTTACAATCTTTTTCTTATTCTTTTAATATTAAAGATGTTTCCTTTTTAGATTTTCAAATTTTGGGAAGAAAGCCTACAACAATTGAAAAATAAGCTGGGACAAGACCCTGATAATGAAACAAATAGGGTAAAATTCTAGTGCACTTGCCAGTTTGGTTCAGGCCATTTGGGTTTATAACATTCAAACCATATGTGAA
The DNA here is from genome assembly GCA_017140595.1 of Eucalyptus curtisii. Classification (NCBI taxonomy): domain Eukaryota; kingdom Viridiplantae; phylum Streptophyta; class Magnoliopsida; order Myrtales; family Myrtaceae; genus Eucalyptus; species Eucalyptus curtisii. The sequence continues at coordinate 29,777,223 of CM029503.1, read as the reverse complement.
CCCATATATGAGAAATGTCCTGAAACCTGAACCAAACATATTAGATCCAAAAATTTTTAATTCAGGCATTATTCAGGTTCCGGACACGCACACACATGACCTAGCAAGTTTATGATGTCATTTATTGTGTGATTCAAAATTGTGCAGTGTTAACTATTGATGTGCGAGAGTATTAGGTGGAGTCAATGGAAAAGCTGTGACACTGATTGCATGGCATAATTTTTGGTTAATGCCCTCCAAGAGGAACTAAGTCTATTACTCATATTCAGCAATAAATCTGATTGTTGTCTTGTTTTTGGTTAATGCACTCCGTAAGTTGTGTTTGATCTAGTTCTGGATTCCTTTTGCATCTATCTCTTAGTTTGACAGAACTTGGGCATTTTCTTGTCTCATGGTTACATTGCAGAGTTCCCTTGTGGATCTTCCTTTGAAGAACTACTACAGATATGTGGTGCCGACAATGGTATCATCAATCTCAAATATCTTTGAAAGTTCTCAAGCTTGACATGACAATTGTAATTCTGACTTCCATTTCGATCTGCAGGAGGATTACAGCACTATTGACTACTCAATAAATGGACCTAGGGCTTTCTTTGCAAATATGCCATTGTCCAAAACTCTCACCATGAATCTTGATGTTCCCGAGCCATGGCTTGTAGAGCCTGTCATTGCTGTGTATGATACTCTCTTATAAATGAACTAAAACAGATCTCTTGCGCTAACTGATTTGCATCCCTCATCTTTTTTTAAGCAAAGAATTTATTTTCATGCCTCATCTTTTATGGTTGACTGCATAAATTGCTCATTTTGTTTTTAATTGTGGTTTTGCTCCCAAATGCTACAGCCATGACCTGGATAACATTTTGCTCGAGAATCTTGGAGAGACAAGAACCCTGCAAGCTGTCTTTGAGCTCGAGGCTCTTGTCCTTACTGGTGAGATAGAGTTCATCCTTTCGAACTTGTTTGAATGCTTGCTTATTTATTATTACCATCTAATGAGCTGCCTTACTCAGGTCATTGTTCTGAGAAAGACCATGAACCTCCTCGTGGCCTTCAGTTGATTCTTGGAACAAAGAGCAAACCTCATCTGGTCGATACCCTTGTTATGGCCAACTTGGGTTATTGGCAGATGAAAGTTTCTCCTGGGGTTTGGTATCTACAACTTGCTCCAGGCAGAAGTTCTGAGCTTTACATTCTGAAGGAAGATGGTGAGGGAAGCCAGAATGAGCCTTCACTAAAGCGCATCATGATTAATGATTTGCGGGGAAAGGTAGTTCATCTGGAAGTAGTGAAAAAGAAAGGCAGGGAAGGTGAAAAATTACTAGTTTCAAGTGATGATGAGCCGCAATCACAAGAAAAGAGAGTCAGTTCTCTCCTTTTTCTGTTCTTCTCTCTCTCTCTCTCTCTCTCTCTCTCTCTCTCTTTTTGGGATATTGTTCTCTTCAGTCTAGGTTGTCCCCTGATGAAGCTGTCGTAAACTTTATAGGGAGCCCAGAATTGGAACTCTAACATACTGAAATGGGCTTCTAGTATACTTGGTGGCAGTGAGCAATCAAGGAGTAGAAGTACGGCACAAGTAAGTTCTCTCTGTAGTTTTTCATCTTTGGTGCCTAACAAATCAAATAGTAGCAAAAACCAACTCTATTCTTCGATTGGTAGACATCTGACTCTGTTGAGTCAATAAGCTATTTTTGGTAGCTGATGGAGTTATATTTCCAGCTGCATTTTTCACACATTGTGATCTAATACAGAGGATTGTGAATCCCATTCATTTCATGTCTAGAAGGTCACAAACTCAAAACATATTGTGAATTTGACACTCTCAACCATGTCTATCAAGTCTTGCACATCTCAACTCCCATCTTATGGAGTGGTTTCTCATTTCAAAATTTTCATTTGGTGCTTCATTTTATGTATACAGAAGGAAAGAACATGAAAAGAGTTTTTCATTTGAGGTGTAGAGCAGTTTCTAACCTATTTTCACTGTATTTCTGACTCTATTTCCCTAGGAGCATGGGAAGGGTGGAAGGCATGGAAAACCTATTAACATTTTTTCTATTGCTTCTGGACACCTGTAAGAATTCCTTTTAGGATCTTTCTTATATTGTTGAGAATATTGCATGCATAACTTAATAATTATTTGTGAACTTTAATTTTCTCGTCCTGAAGTAATTTCTCGTAACATATAATTATTATTGGACATAACAATCGGTATCAAGTGCAAGTTAAAACATTTGTGGTACTTTGCAATAGGACTAATAGTTTTGCTTCGTTGTCCCAGCTTTAACATTTTCATGGCATCTCATGGCAGGTATGAACGTTTCTTGAAAATCATGATCTTGAGTGTCCTCAAGAATACACAGCGCCCTGTAAAATTCTGGTTCATAAAGAATTATCTCTCCCCACAATTTAAGGTTTGTTCTGTGTCTCTCTTAGCAGCCTCTACCCTTGCTAAAACTATGATACGTATTGATTTATACTTGCATACTTTTCTGCTTTGAACTTCTCAGGATGTGATCCCACATATGGCTCATGAGTATGGTTTTGATTATGAATTAATCACCTACAAGTGGCCTACATGGCTACATAAGCAGAAGGAAAAGCAAAGGATTATATGGGCATATAAAATTTTGTTCCTAGATGTTATCTTTCCCCTTTCTCTAGAGAAGGTAAGCATGTGATATCTATGACTTTGCCTTTGGCTGTCTACTCATGCTATTTTCAGTTCTCTGTGACATCTAAATTCTATTGACCCCTCTTTGCAACAGGTTATATTTGTTGATGCAGATCAGGTGGTGCGAGCAGACATGGGAGAACTTTATGACATGGATCTGAAAGGAAGACCGCTTGCATATACTCCTTTTTGTGACAACAACAAGGAGATGGATGGATATCGCTTTTGGAGTCAAGTACATATTGAATCAATTTATTCTTGTGTTATATTTCAAGCAATAGAATGCTTTTGCCTTTTTCCGATCAATCTATTCGTGTTTTATTACAAGCAATAGAAGGCTCTTGCCCTTTCAGATCATTACTGTCTACATCCCTAAGTAAGTTCTTCTATTTTCTCACAAAAACAGGGTTTCTGGAAGGAGCACTTACGCGGAAGACCATATCATATAAGGTAGATTTTTTAGGCGGTTCCATTCTGTCCACGTGATCCTTTTGGCTCCATTGGTATCATATATGGGTTTTAATTATGTTATCGTTCTGCAGTGCACTGTATGTTGTTGATTTGGAGAAATTTCGAGAGACTGCGGCTGGAGATAACCTGAGAGTGTTCTATGAATCTCTCAGCAAGGATCCAAACAGTCTGTCCAATCTTGATCAGGTCAGTTCTTGGATAATAAACTGCAAATTCTTCAGCATGAGATATTCTTTGCGAGCTTATAGCTGTAACTTTCTAAAAAGATTCTCGCAAGGTGTTAATTTTGTAAAAGCACTGCTTAAATTTCCGTGAGCATAAACATATCAGTTGTTTGTCTAAGTGCCCTCTCTCATGCTCAGGACCTCCCGAATTATGCTCAGCACACCGTGCCTATATTCTCATTACCCCAAGAATGGTTGTGGTGTGAGTCGTGGTGTGGTACAGCCACTAAATCCAAGGCAAAGACCATTGATCTTTGCAACAATCCTATGACGAAGGAACCCAAGCTTCAGGTAAGTTCATTAGGTTGGGTTCTTTTCCCACTGCCAAAATGATTCGTATAGTTGTACTGTAATTTTGTTTTCGTTGTCCTCTCAGGGTGCGAGGAGAATAGTTTCTGAATGGCCTGATCTTGACTTAGAGGCAAGTACGTTTACTGCGAAAATTCTCAGAGATGAATCTGAGCTTCAAGAAGCAGTGGCTTCAGATAAGTCGCAGGGTTCACAGGGTGATGAGTCATCGGTAGAGGAACTTGACCTTGAATCCAAGTCAGAGCTGTAAGGCGTGGTTTCATTCAGCCATAACATGATTGATCCCAAGTGTAATCCTGATCGAGGATGGAAGGGTAACTATCAGCAAAGAACGTTTTGGAATTGCATCAACTAAACAAAAACAAGTGGTTATGGTGTGCGTATGCTGTCGAGATTGGGGATGGAGATGCACACCATCAAGAAAATTGAGGTCATGGGGAGGCTGTGAGAAAGGCAAGGTAGCGTCGGTAGAGATTTAAAATTTTCGAGAGAATTTTAGAGAGAAGCGAGCTATTCATTTTGCTTAGTTTTTGTTAATCGACTGGGTAAAATCTTATTATAACTGGGCTATTTGCAAATGCGTGAAATGACGCGCTTGATTGTGGACTTTCTTCCTCGATGATGAAACCACAGGTGAAAAGCCAACGTTCCGATTTTGTTAGAATGCCCTAGTACACACTTCGTTATGTAGTCAAGCAGGGAAAAGTTGTAAATTTTTTTGATGGATGAACTTTTTATCGCGATGCTTTCGGAGACTACCGAAAATTACGTACTAGCCATAAGTGCTATGTTCGATTATTTTAATGGAGGCATGGAGTGGGCCTGTGTGTTTTGCTTAAACCTGATCTCAGGTCTCGGCCCGGCCTAGTTTAATGACCTCAACCGGTCATTGCCCCTCGCGCCTTAAAATGTCCACGCCTTGCAGCCCTGGATGTTTGGGCCTTCCTCTACCCACTTCTTAGGCGTTTATCGTAGGCCCGGCCCATTATTTGGCCTATACTTATCGGTCCGGCCCATTGTTGGGCTTAACTTGAGCCGGCTTGGTCCATCATTAGGCTTATCTTGGGCCCTATTGGCCCACTATTGGGCCATGGCATATTCCTAGCCCGGCACATTGTTGGGCCTTAACATGGACTCGAATATGACCAAAGCTGGGCCTTAATTTGGGGCTGGCCGGTCTATCCTGGACTTAACGCGGGCCTAGTCGGGCCCTTAATTGTTTTGTGTCCAACTTCCCAGTCCGATCCCTAATTGGGCCTGCACATGGGCCATCCCGGCCCAGTTGAAACACATTTACGCCCCTTCATGGTCCATTATTCCTACTCTCGGCCCGAGCATAGGCCCAGCATATACAGCGATTTGGACTTCGAGTCTAGCCCATCAACAGGCCTTCTCTTCCCTCCTCCCTCCTCCCGCGGTTATTCGTGGCTTAATTTGGGCCTGCTCTGGCCTTTTACTCGGCCTTAAGATGAAAAGGGAAGAGGCCTAAGTCAAGATCCAATATGGGCCTGGAGGAGCCCAATATCGGGCTTTACGAAAAACAGAGAATACTTGAAGAACATGAAGTACATCGCCATTTTCTGTCGCAAAGTTTCAGACTCCGACTAAAATGACGCGCTAAATCCCTATTTACATTTGGAAACACCCACCCCCCCCCCCCCCGACAGTATTATATCCACCTAATGCACAATTCATGATCCAAGCTGTACAGAAATAAGAATAAATGGCTATGCTTATTTACAGCATCGTCCTATGATGCCTTTCTTTACAAGAACCAGCTACACACTATCAACAATACAACCATACCACGGTCCATGAACACGCACCGACACAGAGGCCGCAACTGCTAAAACTTCAGCTGCTTCGACCACCCTTGGAGTAAGTACGACAGCGCCAATTGGCCGCAATGCCATTTCCGCCAATTTCTTAGCAATGGGAGCATTCCCCCAAGCACGACTGCTCTCGCAGCAAGATAAACAGCATGTGAGACCCTCTCAAAAACAGGATCCCCAGCCTGCAAGCTCTTTGCCAGCATTCTAGCCATGACCACTTTCCTCGATTGGTGACTCTTGGCATCCACAGCTTCTTCACCATTCACTGGGAACTTGCTCAAAATTTCGACAATCTCTTCAATACCGACATCTTCAACACGGTCCAAAAGCTCAATCACTTTCTGAATGCAGTCTGATAATATGCCTTCCATGTCTGTCGCACTCGTTACTACTCGCTCGCTGAGAAGGGTTTGTCGGCAAACAAGAATGCTGCAATGCAGGAGTAATTTCCAAGTAAGTTTAACAGGCATCTCAATAAATGGCTGATGGCAGCCTACAGATACAGGACACAATTGCTAGCACATCCCTTACAAGCTAAAAACACACCTATGCGAGTATAACACATGGAGGAATTCAATTCACGCCATTCCTTATTTCCCATCAAATTTTAGTAAACATCAACTTCAGCTCATACCATTCCTTATTTCTTGTCACATATTTGAAAATACCAACTCTACAGTCAGATCCACCTGAGTTATTACCTCGTAGAAATTACCACAATCTTCTGCATTTGAGCCTGAACAGCCCTTAACCTAGGAAGGTTAAGCATGAAAGTCTCTGGCAAGGCCTCAAGTGTTAGAGCAGATACTCGACTGACCAACTTTAATAGGCCAATTCTAACCAACAGGTCGACTCTTTCTCCCTTACACTCCTGGATTTGATTCCCTGGTGCACAAATTAAAGGAGATCTCAGACCTGGCAACATCAAAAAGTATTAAGGCTAACTTTGCAATGATACCTGTCTTGTCTCCAGAATCACTAGGGTGAAGAGAAGTTTGATTGTCATTTGTCTTCACCACAAAGCTTCCCCCAGTTCTGAGGGTTGTGGGAGGCGTATAGCCTTGAGATGAACTCTCCTGGCTCAACAGTGATGAGAGAGACGTAGTGTGCTCATGCCACTCCTGATCAATGCTGCTCTTCAGAGATGAGAGCCATTGCACAGCAGCTGGCAGAACTGTGAGGGCGTCTGAAGGATGTCCATGACGACTAGCAAAAGCAGTTCTCAGGTAATCGTATCCAGCAGGTCCCTTCAGTATAGGTTCCATCATTTCGATGCGAGCTTGGCTAATCTCTAGCTTTAATGCCTATAAAAGTAATTCATCTTTATAGTCACGTGTTAAGCCAACAAGATAAGAGTTTGCCGTAGCTGAGCACAACAAAAGTCAAATATGTCTGATACCGGCTATCTCACGCACCATATATGAACCAAATAACAAAAAACAAACTAGGCTAATCATGCATACAATGGGTGCAATCCCAACCAACTGAACTATAACCAGGGATTGAAAAAAAAAAAAAAAAAAAAAAAGTCCAGCAAGTGGATTAGGCACAGCAATCTTTCATCATCTCTAAACTGTTATTACCCATCCACCACAAAAGAGCTCAATCAAATTAGAGTAGTTTAAAGATGACGATACTGCACAAAAAAGCAACGTAATCAAAAGAACGGGCACCTGAATCTGTTCCAGAACAAATCGCAGACCCTTTATCATAGTGATGGCATGTGGATTCTTTGAGTCATTTCTTTCTTCACATATCTCAGCTAGTTCTTTCAGTAACTGCTGGTGACTGGTCTTCAGTTTATCATCATTAGCCGGAGAGGAGAGCTTTTGCACAGTAGCCAATGCAAACATTAAAATCTTTGCCAGGTAATCAATATCCAGGTTACCAGACTTCAAAACCTAAGACAAGAAAACCATAAATTGTTATTCGTACTGCTTGCACAATCAGTGCAACATGCGCAAGTTTACTATCAAGATTTACTAATCAGGTAAACATTAACTACTCAGAAAGTAACGTATAATTAACTATGAATTCATCAGAGTGTATTACTGATGCAACTCACAAATTACAATCTGGTCAGATAAGAAAGAAACTTTACAGGAGCGTGGAGATCAAATCACTGAAAGAGAATGGGCAACCTGAGAGAGAATGTCCAAATCAATTGCTTCAGTGATCTCTTCCTTCCAGCTTTGTGGAGCAATATCGCATATTTCATCTCTCATCTCCATCACAAGCTGAACAACACGTTCATACTGAGGATCATTCCCTTCGATGGACTCCATGATGCCATCCCAAAAAGCCTTTTCCATTGCCTGTCTAATTTTTCCCTGCTTTCAGGAGACAGCAGGAGACAATTTTAACATAACTGTGGTTGACAGTATAAAAGTTCAAATAGTAGTAGAACTAGAAAGCATGACACTACAGCTGAATGTTGAGGTCAGACCACCGACCTTAATCGAATTTTCATCATCACTTTTAGTGCTGAAACCATTTAGAAGAATAGGACGCTGCTCATGGAGTAATGCATTCACAATCACTTCATTCTCAGTCGCCAGTTGTATGCCAGAAGTCCCTGTCTGAGCATCAGATTCCAGCGATAATGAACCAAACTCATTTGGCAAAGGAGTTACATCTTCTCTAAATAAAGATCGAACAACACGGTTTGGCCTCTCAATGTCCTCTCTCAATTTCCTTCTCTCATTGCTTGCAATGGAGGAACCATCAGAGGAGCTAGCAGAGCTTGGAGAGAAAACATTGGTCATCGGTGAACCTGATTGGCTTCCCTCCTCTGTAGCTTGAAAGTATTTGCTTCGTGTTTCAGAGAGAGCACATTCCATCCGCTCAATCCCAGCATCCCCACCCAGATGCTGTATCTTTTCCCTCAGAAGTTCTTGATCTTCAAAAACCTGCATAGAAGAAAACATGATACCATTCAAAATATGATAAAAATGATTTTCTTCATCTATGTAAAAACTGCCAAACAACTTGCCACCCTTTTACAAATGTTTATATTCCATGTGTCTAAAGTTGCAAAACTGGCTGCTGCTCCAAAAAAAAAATCCCCCATAAGAGATGTTTATGCTGTCACAATAATTCAAATTTTATCCGTTCACAAAATAATTAGTTTTGAATTACTGTGGTGATGACGCCACATAAAAACAGAATTTTCAGTTGAAAGAACAAAGTATTAATGTTGAATCTTAAGTTTGCCTTGCTGAGAAATTTTAAGTCATTGCATCCATGAACGGTGAATGGTTGAGAAGTAAGACCTGTTTCTGAATAGCCTTCATGTCATGAGTAAGCACGCCAGTTTCTCCTTCTGTAGATAACTTACAGGTTTGCAACATAGACAGCTCGAGCTGGCAAGCTGCTCTTACCAAATCATCCTCCAGCAACTTAGCATCCCTGACCTTCCATATCACAAAGTTATTCAAATAAGCACACCAAGCTTTGTCAAAAGCTGCAAGCTGAGACCTAAAGGTGCAACGCTTGGGTATGGCAGTGTCAGACTCCTCGTCTGAACTCTGTATCGGCCCATCCAATATGATCTTTATCAACAGCTCTAATTCTCGAACGAATTCTCGGGCGGATATAGCAAGAGCCATCTCACGCTCTCCCTGACCACTAAACACCGCATCTGGATGGCCCAATATCATGTACGCACAGAGAACTACTCTCACTGGATATCTTGACATTTTCGCTGGGCCTTTAGCTACCTCCCTACTAGACCCTATTTTCTTAGACTCTTTGCCCCTAGTTGAAACCCTAGCACTGGATCTCTTCCGAGGTGTAGCCACTCGTTTGAGAAGGTGATCTATATTACCCACACTGGACCTCTGGTTGGCAGCAGCAACAGACCCAGAAACCCTTAACCGGCTCTCAAACCGGTCAAGTAACGCTTTAACTGCATGAATTGTATCAGAAGATTCAATAAGCATAGCTAGCTGTTCAAATGGCATCGAGTTCGCATGTGTCTCGTTGATCCCAAGCATGTTGTATGCTTTCACCAAGTCAAAAGTTGTCCTCCTCACTTTGAGGAAACGCCTCCAGCACCTAAACGTATCAATAAAAAGTGAGCCCTAGCAAACTTGAATTAGGTTTGTGAGGACATTCATGACCAAAGTCTCAAGCATGGTGATTAATTTTCAAGCAACGGTCTCCAACAATCCAGTGGGCATACAGACCAGGCGACTGCTAAGCTTTAATTACCTTGCCAATTTCCAGGAAAGGATATCGGCCTGCTTTAGCATTATGCTCCGGCTCGGTTTAACAAAGTCATGCAGCTTTCCTCTCTGTCTCAGATACTCTGCTCTTTGTCTCTTAGCCTGTCCATGGATTTTTCATGAGAGCCATGCAACTTAGCAAAGCCAAAAAAAGTCCAGCGGCTGAACTGTTCAAAGATGAAAAGCACAAACTGTACAAATATATGCATATATACCCTTTGCAGCCGATCTTCCAGCTGGTCCTGCAATTTCTTCCTTTCAACCTCACGTTGCTGAGACACTGACTTTGCTACATTGCGCACTTGCAATACTCTAGCACGTGCTCTCTTCCTCTCTGCTTCCAACAATCTCAAACGCTTTTTCTCTGCAGCTGCTCGCTTTTGGTTGATCGCAGCACGTATGCGCTCCTTATACTTGCTCTCACGCGCCATCCTCCGCAACAATGATTGGGATGACCTCTCCCTCATAGTAGCCCTTCTTTGTTTATAAGCCTTAAGAATAAGCATCCTATTCACCTGTGCCTGATGAAATCGGATTTCAACTTTTGAGCCAAGCTTCTCTCGCTTCATTTGTTGACGCAGCTGTACCCCATTTTTGGCTGCCTGCCTAATCTCGTCCAATTTAGCAAGGCGCATTTGAGCCTCAGCTAACATGCTCAACCTGTCATTAAGTACATCATCAAGTTATAAGAGGTAAAGCACCTTAACGGATTAGTGTGCTATCCTAGACATCAGATAGGCATCCACAAGACATGGAAAATAGCTCAACTAATCATCAGGCAGTCTCCAAAACCAACTAGAAGCAAATCTAAAAGTAGTACTAATCAAAATAGGCTTCTCGACACAAAACCAACTCATAAAATGCAGATATAGATATCTGAAGAAGTGCAACCGTATCTTCACGAATCAGAGATACAGAAACCTAACCATATAGAAAAATGCCTGCAACTATGATGACAATTATCAAACCATCACAATCCTCTAATCTTCGGCAACCAACAAAAATAACTGTTATGGAATAGGAGTTTCACCTCTTCTGCTCAGCAGCTTGAAGCTTGGCTTCCAGTCGTTGACCTAGGTCTTCCTCATTGGAGGAGGCTCGAGGGGGGCTCCTCTGCTTTGGGCGAGCCTTGCTCGACAATTTCTCATAGAATTGCTGAAAAAGAAAACAGAAAGGCGAACGGTAGGTTGAGCCAAGGTCGCATCCACACATGATCAAAGTAACTAATATCCACAAAACTTGCAGGACAACCAGCTAGATTATGGAAATCCCACGTGTAAATAATACATGTTAGTACATAGAGCAACAAAGAGGGTGAGGAATGCTCAAACAAACCAGCAAATATAATGAAGGCTTTTCATATACTCAACTATTCATCTACAGAATGCAGAAAACTCAGTCCAGAAAAGGGAAGACTAAATTTGGTAGAATTCCGCAATATTACATGTGAAAACGGTTAAATAATGATTCTATTACCGTAACCAGGAAAAAACGTTGCAAGGGGAAAATCCCCAGGAATTAACAGCTGCTTTAGGCAAAAAAACAAAAACAACAAAAACAACCAACGAGACACACCAGCGTTAGACATGATTACCGATGAACACTGGAGTTAAAAATTTGCATACACGGAAGAGAAACAGCAAGGACTCCTCTGGAGACAGACTTCGATCGTTTCTCACGAGACAAAAGCTGACGAATTAGAAGGTATTATTTATGCTAGCTCCATACGTGACAAGAACAAAGAACAGAACACCAAAAAACCAAAAAAAAAAAAAAAAAGCCGACTTTATCCATCTGCAGCCACCGACGACGACGATTCAATATAAATTATTCAGGTTTCGATACGATACCTCTCGAAAATATTGCGAAGCAGAGAAACGAGTCGAAAATCTAACAAAGTCCGAAACCCTCGACCAATCAGCTTATTTTCTCGGTCTGAAAAAGCACGATGGAGACGAGTCCATAATCTCTGTCGAACTACGACTGAATATCGAGGGAGAACGCAATCCAGCGAAAGAACAGACGGAAAAGAGAGAGAGAGAGAGAGAGAGAGCGAAATTAAAACCTGTCGCCGAAGATCAGCATCGCGAAGCTTGGCCTCGATTTCTTCCACGGAAGTGGGAGACTTGCTGCACTCGGCGAGAAGCCTTCTGCGGAGCCGCCTCGGAATCCTAGGAGGCCAGGAGTAGGAGGGGCTTCATCGGCGGCCGAGAAATCCAGAGCGATTCCGGGGACTCGCTTCTCCGGCGTCTCCATGTGGGAGAAAAGCGCAAAAATCGAAGCCGATGATCCTAAAGCGGGAACGAACGCGACGACGGCGACGACGAGCGATGACGATCTCGAACGGAGAGAAAGCCAAGCCAAGCCAAGCCAATCGAATTAATTAAACAAGGAGAAAGCGAAAGAGGAATTCGGTCGTCGACTGGAGAAGAGAACGAAGCCTTTTCTTTCTTTCAGAATGAATGATTTTAAAGAGAGAGGGAGGGTTTGGTTGGGTATTTGGTAAGGTGGGAAATGTGAAGAGGAAGAAGGACTGGAAGAGAGAAAAATGGGAAGAGTGATGTGATGAAGAAGAAGCGTGTTGGGGTGGGAGCGTTCGGTTGCGTAGGGGGTGCAATTCACTTCGCTTTATTCCGCCGCTCCACGTCAGCGGAGCCCCCTCCTCCTCCTCCTCCTCCGGCTCCAACGGTACATTCCCCACACCATTTGCGCGTATTCTCCGTCTCCGTCTCGGTCCATCATCATCATCACCATTCATCGTTTTGGGCTTCCAACCCCGCGTGGGCCCCACGCCCCCCCCCTTTTCTGACTAACTCTCTCTCTCTCTCTCCCTCTCTCTAGGCCGCTGGCTCTAAATGATTAGGTGAGGTTGCGATTGTCAAATTCGACTTTTCGAATAAAAAGGGCATTGAATTGCACCCTCCCTCCCCCCTTTTTAGCTATAAGGTAGACTCCTCCTTTTGAGTTGGGTAAGTTTTCTTTCTCCTTTGGCTCGCGTGCTTTTTCTTGAATAGCACCTCTAAAGTTTTGGTTCTCTTTTCTCCACAATTTGAATTGATTCCGAGTGATGAGGGAAAGATGGGCGACGCCTGAATTCTTAATTCCATCGCTACGGTCGTTATCATCAAAACACCGATTAATAATCACTCAGTTCACAAACTCAAACATGAGCACGAATCGCTATAAAATTATTGGATGCGAGTTGTAAGCACAACATTTCCACATCCCCATTCAACTTATTGTTCCTATCATGGCAAAAAAAAAAAAAAAAAAAAAAAAATCTGCTCATAATATTGTGGGGACTATTTGGAATCTTTATAAACGATGACTCGCAAATCGTGTGAGAATAGGATAATGGGATGGAAGGAGTTTGGTCACGAATATGCGAACCGACCGAAACATGTATGCATTTGTCTAATCTATGGTACCTGCCAAGCAATGAATCTAGCCCTTTTGCATTCTAGCACGCATGACGACGTTCACATTGATACTGCAATAGAATATGGTATTAATCTAGATCATAGAATGCCGATGTGGTTCGTCAATCACGTGGGGATTCCCGAGAGGATGCAAATGTCTTCCATGAAAAACTCAAGTCAAAGAACGCGCCCCCACATCGCCCCCATCGCCCCCCCCAATCTATGGAAAAAAACAGTACTTAAATGTCTTGATCCATGTGGGAGTTAATTGTATTATAAACTAGCCGCCTCTGACTTTGCATGAGGAGTGCTTGGAGTGTAAGAGAGCACAACCTTTAAAAACAGGCAGATTAATTTCTTAAATCAATTCACGATCATTCACCTTCTAATTAAATCAACTCTAAAACTATATAAATAAATAAATAGAAATGCATGGACATCTCCTTCCACGGACAATTGTTGTGTCTTGAAGACCAAACGATGCTCGTTTAAATTTAAACAAGAGTAAAAAAGATCCCATCGAAATTTAAAACATTATTAAAATTAAAAGAAAAATCATGAAAAAGGTGGTGTGTACACTTACGCGTCGGCTTTCGAACATCACAAGTGTTTTGAAGATTTCGAATATTTAAAAAAAAAAAAAAAAAAAAAAAAAAAAAAAAAAAAGGAAAAAGGTCAGAGCGAGTTATGCGCAAAATTCAAATTAAGCAAGATGCGAAAAGCGAGAATTCATTTCAAATGGGCCCCCAATTGATTTTGCAAAATCATGTGATGTTACGATTAGAAAGGGAGACTAGAGGAGGAGGGGCAGGTATGAGTAATGGTCAATCAACGTCCGGATTTGAAAGCCACACATGTGATTATCGTGGCGGACATCCATTCCCCACAGCCTTTTGACGATTTTGGGCCTCGCGATAAAAAAGAGTAGATCGGATGAAACTATTTCTGACAAAGCAGGGGGAGGGGAGAAAATATTCAGTGGTATGTGCGCGCCACGTCATCCGCTGACGTGGTGCGCACATACCACTCAGATACCGACACCTGTCCCGAGCGGGAACCCCGAAATTGAAAGGACTCGCTCGGCTCGGCTCGGCTCGCTGCAGAAGAAAAGACACGCTCCCGCCCAAAAGACCATTCTCTCTCCTCAAATTTTCTGCAATTTTTTCTCTCTCACTTTCTCCAGCGACGAGACAGACATTCGTCAGTGACCCATTTTCGACCCACCTCCGCCGCTCGCCTCCGCCACTCGCCTCCGCGCCGCGAGCAACCGACCGGCGTGCGACCTCCCCCTCTCTCTCTGCCCTCCGGCGTGCGACCTCCCTCTTTCCGACCGACCGGCGTGCGACCTCCCTCTCTCTCTGCCCTCCCTCTTTCCGACCGGCGAACCACCGCGCCGCACCTCTGGCTCCGGTTCCGGCCCCCACTCGTCCGTCCCTTACTTTTTCTCTCTCCTCGCGTCTCTGTCTGCCCTCCCTCTCTTCGACAGCGAACCACCGCGCCCCCCTCCGGCTCCAGATCCGGCACCGGCTTGTCCAGGTAATTTCTCGCTTTCTCTTTTCTCTCTTTTTCTCTGTCTGACGGGGTGACGGAAGGGATTTTATAGGAGTTCAGCGATGCCTGAAAAGTCATTGTAGTATGCCTTTCGCCTGTAGTTTTTCTTTAATCTTGGGTCTGGCTATTCATTATGCCAGTAGGACATACTCCGAAAAGGCTCTAAAATGAGTGCTATTGTTGCAAATCATGGATAGTCCTTGAAAAGCCAGATCTGTTATTCTTCCATATTGATGTTTATATGTATATTCCCAAATAACTTTGCTGAGATGCAATGCAAATGCATCCATTCTCAATTGATTATTGTCATGCAGTGTAGATTTTTCTTGCTTCTGAGATCATTTGGTCATATTTGTTTCCGTGTGTTTGCGATGCTTATGGTAATTAACTCTACTCTCTTAGTGTTCATTCTGATATTTAGTCTGTCGTTCCTCCTCTCTCAGGTTCTTGTGGAACTGTCTATCACGCTCTGTGGTACGGATCAGTATGTTCTTCTACTCCCCTTAAATTTAGCTTAACAGAGTGATGCATGCTGTCATGATGTAAAATGCATGTACCTCACTTCATGGTATACGTACTACTTATCTCACTCCTCTAATAGCGTTTGGCTATCTCTTATGCTATTCACTTACGGACTTCAAGTTCTCTTTATAATATGTAACGCATGGAGGTGGAGTGAATTTACTCATGTTGCCGACATGAAAAACAGGAGAAATGTGTCATCTGTCTGGACAGTAGGTATTATTCTGTGTTTTGCTATAAGTGGCACGATAAATGTGGCACAAATACCTGTTGAGGAGAAATGGAAAGAAAGGAGAGTAGTGTTGTAATTGACTTTGCGATATCGTGTTGTTCCCATATATATAACTAAATGATGTGGGTAACTTTAGTTGGTGCGTTCTGCTATGTTTTACTTATTTTGCTAAATGAAAGAGGAGATTTAGTGCAATGCATTTGGCTTCTTACTTCATCTCACTGTTTGGTATAGACCTATGCGATCTCCTGCTGATGATTTTTTTTTTTTTTGGATTTTAACTTTCTCTGCATTTAATCCAATTGTAGGATGTGACGGTGAAGGTATTCTCGGTGCAAGAATATTCAGAAGAATTGATAAATTCCTTTAGACAAGAGGTTTGTTTTCCTTTTTGTTTTACTATGTCTCATGAGTTCTCTTTGTTTCTAATATTATTCAGCCAGGACATGCTGAGGGTCGCTTAGACTTTTTAATTTGAATAAGGCATCTCTCGTAGGACATGATATGCAGGCTATGTCTTGCTCTAAGCCTGTTGGCCTGTCCTTGACTTGTTAATTGAAATCATGAAAACATTGTTATGATAGTGTTTAGTGATTGCTGGATGCGACCTGGCTGGTTTAATTTTGATAAGGGCCTTCCTTGACAGGTTGTAATTGCAGTTGATAATCTAGATTCAGACTGAGGCAGTGAGGGATAATGGGTTGGCCTTTTAGTTGATAATGAGCCCAAAAAGTGATCTATATTATCCCAGGATGTGACGAGTCAACATCAAGGTGCCAAATGACTCTATCTATGGTGTCACTTGCCCCTACATCTTCTGATTGTTCTTTTCTTCTTTTTCCTTTTCCTGATAAGAACTGCATAGTCAGATGGTTTAGGAAGAACATTCTGAAAACCAGTGTGATAAAGAGATGAAGCAAGATCGACCAATATGTTCGAACTGCATACATTTATCTCTATCTCTCTGCACTTGTATGACTAGCCCGTATTTTATTATTTTATAAAATTCTGAAGCCTTTTAATGAATAGAATTTTTGGTGCTTATTCTGTAGCAACTGGGATTTTTTCCCCAAAGCACGGATATAGTTTATTGGTGTCAGCTCTATTAGTGATGGCATTGGCAATTTTAATTCAAGTGTTGTTCCACTAATACAGCAACGCAACATTTCCAGTACATGTGGTGATAGCAGGTTTTGATCTCTTTTTTTTTTTTTTGCCAAAGGATTATGGATATTTTTCCTTATATTTTCCATGCCTTGATCCATTGCATTATGATTAATTGTGTTGTGTTGGATAGATGTAATAGCATGTGGGTCTACGAAAGGATTATACCTTCTCGTTTTACTCAAAATGAGGAACTTTCTCATAGGACTTTGCGATTGTTATATGTCCATGCTCTCGCCCTCAGCATGCGTAGTACCATGCAGATTCTGAGAACCTCTTTTGATGTTGCCACAATTTTTCTCACTTCTCATAAAGTACCATTAATATGACAGTTTTTTTTTGTCCTTGCAGGTGTCTCTTATGAAAAGACTTCAGCACCACAATGTTTTGCTTTTCATGGGAGCAGTAACTTCACCTCAGTGCCTCTGCATAGTCACAGAGTTTCTTCCACGGTACTTTCTCAATGCTTTTGAAAAGCAGGCTTTTTGATTATATGGTGCATCATGTTAAAGTTTGTTGTAATGTCTGGTTTATTGGTTTTCAGTGATTGTAATTTCTGTCGATATCCCGTCTCTATGGAACTAACAGTTGTTACGTGTGTTGATGCAGTGGAAGTTTGTTTCGCTTACTGCAGAGGAACACAGCCAAGTTGGATTGGAGACGCCGTGTTCATATGGCTTTGGATGTGGTAAGTATCTGCTTCTTATTCGTGTAACTTAATCCATTGTTTTCTAAGTGCAGTATTTTACATTTTGGTCACCTGAATGTTTTTTTTTTTCATCTGTTTCTCAGTGAGCATTTGTTTGCTCCTTTTTATACTGCCCTCATTTTGTTCTTGTTGATATCTTTTACATGTACATTCAGCATGTAACCAAATTCATCCTCTTTTAGGTGCAGTGTTTTACATTTTGGTCACCTGAATGTTTTTTTTTTCATCTGTTTCCCTGTCAGCGTTTGTTTTGCTCCTTTTTATATTGCCCTCTTTTTGTTCTTGTTGATATCTTTTAAATGTACATTTTACTTCCATGCTGATAAAAATTTGAGACGAGTGTCTTGAACCTTAGCATTCCTAACTTCCTGAGACTGCTTGGCCCGTGAACTTTTGGCCTGCAGAGTTTGTCAGTTATTTGAATTCTACTATCTCTTGTATGTTATCTTGCTGCTTTTAACATGTAATTATTGAATTGGGTACTTTTCAGGCTAGGGGCATGAATTATCTGCATCATTACAATCCACCTATCATTCATCGTGATTTGAAGTCCTCGAATCTCTTAGTTGACAAGAATTGGAATGTGAAGGTGTGGCTACAATTACAGAGTTCCGTCCTTCTGTTTCAAGATATATCCCTTTTTTTAGATGCAATATATGGGTTTTTGCTTATGAGCTCATTTATGATTTGCTAAAATTGTAATTTAGGTGAGTGATTTTGGTCTGTCACGTCTGAAATCTAAAGCATATCTCACAACAAAAACTGGGAAGGGAACGGTATGAAAATTTTACTTACTATTTCTTCAATAACTCTTTTTTTTTTTTGGTAAGGTTCTTCAATAACTCTTATTAGTCATCATTTGTAACTTTCCTCTTTATCTGAAATTATAATTCTTGGCTGACTTGACCTGCGATCTCTCTCTCTCTCTCTCTCTCTCTCTCTCTCTCTCTCTCTCTTTCTCTAGCCTCAATTTTCTCTAGCCTCAATGGATGGCACCGGAAGTTCTCCATAATGAAGCCTCAGACGAGAAGTATGTTTTTGTCTGTTGAGTTTTATTTTGAAGACTACTACCTTTATCTATCTAAAGATAGCTTTGGTATCCTCATTTACTTCTAATATTTCTCTGCATTTCCAGATCTGATGTGTACAGTTATGGAGTGGTCTTATGGGAATTGCCACCCAGAAGATCCCGTGGGATAATCTCAATGCAGTGCAGGTATTTTTTTCTTTTCTGTCACCACATTCCATTTCGTCTGAAAAATGCACCTTTTGGTTCAGTAAACAAGATCCATTGAAAAAGGCATCGTGGCATCTTGGATCTCTTTTTCACTTCTCTGTGGAGATGGACTTGGCAGGCTTTGTATTCAGCGACATTTTATGTGAACATGAAGGGGGGATGAATGACTATGCCCGATCTGCCGTCTTTTTCTCTCCCTTTTGTTTCTGTTAGGAATTACATGAAATCTATTATTCGGAATGCTTCGAACAATGCTTTACTCAGGATACTTGCAGGTGATTGGTGCTGTGGGGTTTATGAATCAGCGGCTAGATATCCCTCATGATGTTGATCCACAGTGGGCATCTATAATGAGAGCTGTTGGCACAGGTGCTTCTTCTCCTTTAGTGTTTATCAAGCCCTAAGTACACTAAACAGAAGCATGGAATCTGCAAAGGATAATTCATTCATCTTGGATAGAAAATGGAGAAGCATTTTTCTGGTCACTGATGCAATAGAATTGGACACAGAAAACGATGCTCCATCTCCGATGAGCATTCGACATGTACCACTTGTAGTTAGGCAGTTTCATGACCTTTTTTTCTTCCGGCATAAGTTGATGTCATTCAGGAGCTTTTTTTTTTTCCTTTTTGTGAGGACAAAAATTGTCAATTTGTTACAATTCGATACTGATGTGGGAACTGCATTTTCTCCTAACCAGTGATCCAAAGTGCCGACCGACGTTCCAGGAAATACTGGAAAGATTCAAAGATTTGCAGAGACAGAACACACTTCAATTCCAGGCTTCCCGCTCTGCTCCGGCAACAGCACTCCAAGGGAAACGTGAACCATCCGGTGCATCAAGAGGATTTGTCTATTCATTACATTGGTGAACAGTCCAAGCAAACCTGGCTATTTGCCAGGAAGTTGATGTTGCCAACCAATCTCGACTCGCTTTGCCACTTCTGGACCATGAAATTTGGCGACCAGATTTTTGGGACCTTTTGAGAGGATAGAATGTTTATCCTTCGTTTGAGCAATTCAATTGCGGGTGGATCTAGGACGATTGTATGTCGCTTTTGTGCATTTACCGGAAAAGTCACAAAGGATCTTGTAGATATGTTGCAAAGTGTTGTGGAGATCGGAGGCTGAGCACATTAGCCATTGCCATCCATTTGTTTGTGATACATTTATAGGGGAACATTAGATTCTCATCATAAAGCTGTACAAATCAAATTAATACTGGTAACAGGGGTTGCGCACTACTAAAGCTCAAGGCAGATTCTGCTTCTAAATCGCCGTTTGCCCAAGTTGTTCGCCCCATGGAAGTCCATCAATGAAGATATCCATGCCTGTTCTACAGTCGTTAGCCGATTGTGCCAGGGGCTACTTCAACAAAATCTTACATGCAATCAAAGGTCTTCAGTTTTCCAGAAAGTTTGATGCTTTTAGTTTCTCAAATTAAATTCAGTCTAATGAGCTCGGACTTAGGGTCACCATCCAACCAGGCAACAACCCAACAACTCTTCCAAGCTTTGTATCGGAAATCGAACTCACATTATTGAGCATAGGCTCGTGGATTTATGATTTTTTGTTCGTCAAAATTGTACATGATTTTCGTACCGTCCAAAATTCCCGGCATGAACTACATGGAGGGCAAAAATGCAGGGCTGAACATTTGCCACCAAAATCGGCGAGAGTACAAACAATCTCCCAGAAAGCAAGTCATGTATCCCCAAAAGAAGCACGACTCATACAGCTTTTTGATCCTACTTGGACAATGTTATGGGCAAGTCGGTATGTCCTCAGAAAAATCACAAATCCCATTTTTCGTGCCACCAATTCTTTATCGAAGCAAGGAACGAATTGCAGCAACAGCATCACCTTTATGCTCGTAAGGTCCTTTCAGCCACCTTCCGGTCCAGCTGTTTTCAGAATTTACCATACAATATTAGAAAGCTCAGGCCAGTGAGAATAAATGCGTTCAAGCACATGGCATAAGCTGACTGACCTCAAGTTCATTAGCGATTATATCAATGTCAGCTGTATTGATCTTCACAGCAGCCAATTCTTTCTCCCTAGGGAACAATGGGCCACAAGCGAATTGTAAGTCAAATGAGATGACAAATAACCAAAGAAATTTATGCATTGAGTACCTGTGAAACAGCACCAGAGATGCACAAGTTAACACAAGCCAGAAACTAGATGAAACGGTTCCCTGAAAAAGGGATGATAATGCATGGATGCATTTTCGCTATGGACAACCTTTGAGCCTAATAGTTGTAACGAGTACCAACCTCAACACACAGAAGATCTTACATCCTCCACAGCTCAAATGTGGTAATGTGGTGTAAACCAAACTATATGATTGTGGTGCCATGGGAATTTCCATTTGTCAGAGGGCATGTTCTACTTGAAATGAAGGTGCGCAATGAAACCATAAGCTGAAATTTTTTTATAAAGAAACATGAAGCATCTGTGCACACAGTACTCCAATTACACACTCCACTGCGTAGCGGACACTCAAAGCCACTTTCATCTCTATTTCTCTTTCAAGTAACTTCTCTCCTGCAAAGCCTATATGTGCCAGAATTGCTTGCATACACACTGTTTATTCCAAAAATGCTTGCTAGCTTCTTGATTGTGTTTGCTCGCTGAAAAACTAAAAGCAAACGACCCCTTTGATATCAGTTGCATAACCAAATACTCGGACAGGAGAGACCACATAGCCATGTAAGTGAAAGGCCAAATTTAAAGAAGATTAAAGCCGAAAGACCAACTCCACAAAATCCTTCCTCATGGGGAGAGTAAACTCTTCAAGAAGCCAGCAATTTGGTTGTTATTGTTAACACTCCTTCCAACCTAATTCAGTTTTGCTATCAAGCCAAGTATTCTCTGAAATAAAGAAAGTCCAGCTTAGTCTGAGCATAGCCTCTAAAAGGGCTTTTCTTTGGGAATAGGAATCCCTATACACTCTAACTTGACTGCCTTGCATAGTTTAACAAGGTTTGTTCCTTCAAAAAATGGGGTGTCAACAAATAAGTAGAGCAATCACAAGTAGCATAATTCAGTGAATTCACAATACAACAACACAAACATTTTAACAAGGCCTTAAATAGATAGACTATGATCAGCCAAAGCATACAATTAATACTGGCGCAACCTATTCTTCATAAGCAAAATTGAGAAACTGATAACCTAAACCAAAGTAGTAGGCTATTCCTTAGCAAAGTTATGGTCAAATTTCATAAATGGTAATTCTTCCAAGATCACTTCATTAGTTTGAGTTATTCTCACCCAATTATTTGTAGGTTTGAACACCAGAAATAAGAAAATGAATATCAAACTAAGTCGTTGGGGAAAAAAACGTTAAGTCTTCAGAGATCCTAACATGCCAACCCTGATGACACAGATAAACCAATGAACTGAAGAGACAGTTTGCTGTTTCTAGTCATTACATCACCCATGAATTCTTGATCTTTATTAAATATCTCTACCAAAAGCTGCAGCCACAACAAACAGCTCAATAATTAAGCCCTTCACAACCGATAATCATTAGGCATAATCGTCACTACCCAATGAGCCCATGATCCTTATGTTAATCTGTATCAAGGGACTACAGGAGTACTCAAATGTCATTGAAAGAACAAGACAGTTGAGTGAAAAGATTAAGCACTTCACAAACCCCTCACACACACAGTGGAATTTCGGCATTGATATCACTTGTGCCTTCAAGCGCTACAAACTTAATGGAAACAAGAAAACCATCCCCTGTGCCTTAAATTGCTACCATCACTCCAAACATTTCAAATCCACGGTAAAGATTACTAAGCAAACACGAAGCAATAAATCCGAACAAGCATCGACAACGGACGGGCGTCCGAATCCTTTATCGCCATTATCGCTCTGTGCACCACTATCCAGTTCGCCGACTGCAAAGACCGCGACTTCACCACCCGGAAAGATCTACCAATACAAGCAGCAAACACCCACCAAAAAAAAGGGCGAACCTTGCATCGCTCGTTCCGCGTGTTCGGAGGCGATCCTTCGAGGGCGCTCTTGAGAGCCTCCAACGGCTTCGACCTGCCCGCGACGAAACGAAACACGAGGAAATGCGGAGGTGGGTCAGCTCAAAATCGATCTGGCGAAATCGCGGACGGAAAGGCGGCAAGAGAGGGATCGAGGAGGGGAAGTTTACTGCTTGAGCAAGCTCTCGATCTTGCGGGACTTGTGCTCGATCCCGGAGATGATGGCCTCCGCGTTGTCCGCCTCCACGAAGTCGTCCGTCGCCGCCATCATTCCGGCGAAGCGCCAAAAGTAACTGAATCGCCAAATACTCGAAGAAGTTCTTCAAAAAACTTCTCTGTCCCTCCAAAATTTTTCCATATCCATAAATTTCAAAATCAGGGAACCACAAGACGCATTTTACTGACTTCCACAGAACTTGGCTCTCCGCAGATTTCCCTATGATGGTCTGGTATGGGTGATGGAGGGGGCGGGGATCGGGGATCGGGAATCGATCAACGGAGCGAAGAGAGGAGGCCTTACGGCGGCGAATGCTGGTGAGAGGGCTGGCGACCTCGGGGCGGGTGGACAGGCGGAGGTTCCTGGGGAGGTAGACGAGGGCGAGCCGGAACGCGACCGACGCGACGACCCATGTCCAGAACCCCGAGCGCGCGCGCTTCTACTTCTTCGTCTCCGTCTTCTGCTTCGTCGTTTCTCTCTCCTCCATTTTCGCCATCGTGGTTCGACGCGTTGGCGCCGGGCGTGTAGGCGGAGGCGGAGGAGACGGGGGCGACGGACTCCGACGCCGACGGAGGCAACCGGCGGAGGGGCGTCGGCGTCGGGGTTTGCTGGAAGAGAGGCGTGACTTCGAGGACGAAAGAGAGAGAAAGCGGACTAGAGGTCGCGAGAGGGAGGCGGAGGGGCGTCGGCGTCGGCGTTGGACGACTTCGCGGAGGGGGGAGAGAGAGAGAGCAGAGCGGACGTCGCGAGAGGGAGGAGGAGGAGAGAGTGAGAGAGAGAAAATTGCAGAAAATTCAATCCAGGAGAGAGAAATCTTTTGGGCGGGAGTCGTCACCTGTCTTTTCTTCTGCAGTGAGCCGAGCCAAGCTGAGCCAAGCCGAGCCCGCCCTCCATTTTCCAGCGGGTCCACATGACGCGTGTCGATCTCTGAGTGGTAAGTGCGCACCACGTCAGCAGATGACGTGGCGCGCACAAACCACTGAATATTTTCTCGGGGAGTGGGGATAAGAACATTTATGGCACTCTGCGGCGTGTCAGCCCACGTGGCGGCACGCGGGACCCGCGAAGCTTTCGCTCGAATTTCCGAACGCCGAGGCCTATATAAATTCAAAACACGTTATCCGGATTGCGCGATCGGCTTGTCGCGAAGCGTCGTGGCTTTTATATTTGGCAACATATGCTTTAGAAGTTACACGATGCTAAGGCTTCATTTAATAACATTTCTATTTCTCTTAATTTTTATTTTTTCATTTCACGAAATAAAAATAGAAATTTATTTTGGTAACGTCAATTAATTTTTTTATTCTCCGAAATAAAATAGTAGCCGGAAAATAAATTTTGAACAAAAACAAGAAATAGAAAAAAATTATTTATTATTCTTAGGAATAATTTCTACAAATAAGTTATTTTCTCTTTTATTTTTTTCTTCTTTTTCATCGATCATCATCCCCACCCTTGCCCTTCGCCGACCAATCGCCGCTAAACATCGCCCCCACTATCGATCAACCACCACCGTCAGCTA
This sequence comes from Eucalyptus curtisii, assembly GCA_017140595.1. Lineage (NCBI taxonomy): Eukaryota > Viridiplantae > Streptophyta > Magnoliopsida > Myrtales > Myrtaceae > Eucalyptus > Eucalyptus curtisii. The sequence goes on along the minus strand of CM029503.1, from coordinate 29,752,907 downwards.
ATCGACGAGTGCCACCAGTCGACGGTGACAATAAGGAATAATAATAAAAAAAAATCATATTACAAAAGAATTTGTAAATCGTACCAAACGCGTCCCTATTCATTTTCTATTTCGAGAATATAAATTTTGTATAATTACAAAACGCATTATTTTACTAATAAATTTTTCCAATGAATAAAAATAGAAAAATACTATTTCTAAAAATAAATTATTTTCTGAAATAGAAACAATATCAAACGGATTTTAAGAAACCGAGGAGGCGGTTCCATATAAAATATTGGAGGCTACGGTAATTAAGATGTTTTCGATCAAATACCCCGTAAATATTATAATATTCCATTTCTATTAAACGGCGTCTTTTCAGAAGCGTGTTAATTACCCTCCTCAACTAGAGTCGGGCTTCAGTACAAAAAACATAAAAAATAAAGTCGAGCTCTTCATCACGTGCGTAAAATTTTAAACTCCGCTCTCATATTACTGATTTTTCTTGCTTCGAAAAAAATCTCAAACTACTCAATTTGAAAGATAAGTGCCTCTTAAAAGAGCATTTCACTTTTAATTTTTCCATTTTTAATTTGCGACACCCGTACCTTTAATTCAGTTTGACATTCTAAAAATAAAAGTCCTTAAATTATTCAAATATTACCACATAAGATCATATATAATTTTATATAATTTCCCGAAACTTAAAACAAGTTCTATCTTTCTCAAAATTTGGGAGGGCATGTCATTAATACTAGTTAGAACTAGATCAAAAAATTGATTCCAAATGAGACTTTACTCTTAGTTGTAATTCTTTGATTCCTAACTTCTATTTAATACCAAGCACCTAGACTTCCGAGCACATTTACGTGAAAAATATTTTTTGTTAGATATGTGAAATAAATAAGTTTCGTTTGGGGAAAAATTATTATACTTCAAAAAATGAAATGCAATGATGCTTAATAAATTAAAATCACACACGACCCAAAAATAACGCACCATCAAATTGAGGTAAAGATCCAATAGTATAATAATAATCGTAATCACAAGTGGATAATTAAATAAATAACCCGTCGAACATCGAACAAGAGAATATCATCGCTTCATTGTTTTGAGAATCAATTTCGGACAGAGCATTATACTTTACTTGTACAAATTTTAGCAGTGACGACTTAAACCACAAAAGATGACGCAATATTTTTTCAACAGAATCGTGAAAAAGCAAAATCGGACAGGCGGAGAGAAAGCAAGGGCGAGATGGGTAGGGCCAAACGTGTAATTTCAAAACCCATTTAAGAGTTTTTTCGAAAACGATGGAGGCGGTGATCGCGACGGTTCGCCGTGAGGAATTCACGATCACGCGCCCTCCGGGTTTGAAAATAATGGCCACTTTTCGGACGCCGTCTCTTTTCGAATCGAGCGCATTGAGGGAAAAACGAGAGAGCTCTCGAGACCACGCGCGTGGGTGGAGTGACCGGTCCATACTCGCCGCTTGGGACACATACCTGTCCGCCTGCCCGTCCAAGGCGACTGTTCTGGAATGCGAACACGTGTCCGAATCCTACTTGGAGGATAAAGCAGAGGAAAAGATTCTTTTTTTTTTTGGTCGAAAAAGATGTCTATTTGAGACGGTGCCACGTAAGTCCGTTTAGAGAAGTGGCCACCGGCTCAAGGCCAATGCGATGAAATTTGCTTTGCGGGAAAGGACAGATTATTATATGTATAACACGATACATTGGACACCTCATCAGAGCAAAAGTTTTCAACTTGTGCCGAGGAAAACAAGGAAAAATAAAGCATAAAAAAGGTTTAATCGAGAGATTGCCAATAACATTCAATCCTTTTTGAAAGGGGTATTTGAATACACAAAAGAAAAGACTATTTTTTATTACTAAGAAGCGATAAGGTTGGTCCACTGCTTGAGAGGTCATTATAAACAATGGAGTTGATTTAAAAGGTATTGATTGATAGATTACAAATGAGATTGTCAGCAATAAATAAGAAAAATTATCGATAGGCATTATTATCGGTTGACAGTGATCATTGATGTTTTGTTATTTTTATAGTGTCGCAATTAGAAGGCAAGTAAGATATGTCCATTCAACACTAACAGACAAATCCACCGATATTAGTGACGGTTGATATTTTAATGATTTTAGAAGTTATAACTTCTTGTGAATAATAATTATTAACATACAAAAAATATGTTTGTAATCTCAAAAGACGTGTTGTAATAATAGAGTTAGAAGTAGGAAGTGTTTATGTGCAATTATTTTTAGTGGGCTATAAATATCTATAGTGAATGTCATAAAGATTCTTTTGCACTTTTGCCTGCCATCAGTGAGTGAAGTTTGGTCATTTTTCATTCAATTTCCAATCAAGTAAATTTTCTATCCAAAGATCAGCACGAAACTCTTTCCGATGAAAAAATCCACTATCAACATTTTTGGTGAGAGATTTTCACTTTTTGGGTGAAAAACAATTGACCCCCAAAAAGATGATCCCTACTTTGCAGAGATTGCAATTAATTTTTTTCCCAAATTATCCTCAATTGCTTATTAATTGAGTCAGTTATTGACTTGCTAAACTTATTAAAGAACATTAGTTAATTTTGTACAAAAATTTGATAGCTTCACATATGGTTAATTAACCACAACACGATAAAATAAATGTCAAGTAATCGCATGTAAAAATGGTAGGCTATGCTCTTCAAATGAGTGTTGGTAAATTATTGGAATAATTAGTAATTGTGAAAAAGAGTTAATAACTGGGCCCAAAAATCCGACTATTGCACATAAAACAACTGACTGCATGAAAATGAATGCTACTAGATCCAACTCGATCAAACTGCAATGTACTACCACAATTCTTATTTGGCTAACAGTGCAATGCAGGACTGACGTCGATGGTACCGAAAACAGGCGAAAGACTTCCCTTCCTGCTTTGCTCATTTTCCTTCTCTCTTCTTTTTGTTACATTGTGATTATAAGCTGAGCAAGCCAGCTACAACCAATAATGCATAAGGCGAGAAATGCAGAACAATGATATTGTGTGCCTGCACTCGTTAAAACTGCCTATAATAATCTCATTGAGAGTTTCTCGGCAAGGTTTACAATCGAAGGAGAGGCTGAAACAAAAATGCTACCGATACACATGACAACTCTTTGCTCAATCTCATCAACGGGGAAAAAAGATAAAAGAATATAAAGGAGGAAAAGAGTTTGCAAAGTCATATTTAAGGTGACTGCACTGAATCTTTTAAAACAACTCCTATCAGGAGCAAACTGGAAGCGGGGCCAATTAACTGGCACTGCCTTTAAAAGACAGAGTAAAGACCCGCTTCAATATGCTAAAATCTCAACGCCAATAGGTCATGTGCACAGACCTTAGCTGTTTACACTTGCTAGTCGTAATGTATGGACAAAAACCAGGCAAAAAGCTAGGTCCCAGCCCTCACAGGTCCGGCTCCCTACCAGCTGACCTTACATGGTCCCAATTCCTCTGAAAAGTAAATCACCACTCATTCTACCAACTTACTCCATCAATTTATTCAACACAGTGGAAGCCTATACATAAGGAGCAAAAATTCCCGGTACTGTTCCACTTCAGCAGGAACGAGGCAGCAGCGTGAAGGTAAAGAGGGACCATCAATATAAACAAATCAACATAACGCGATCGCCCTCTTAAGCAATGGGCACAATGTTGTAAGGCATCGGCTGTAAAGCTGGGAATCCCCTGCTCTCTGTGTAATGTCCATGGAAAGAGAGACCAAAGGCTGCCAAAAGCTCACAACTGGCCGACACAAATCTTTAAGTTCCCTCTGCCTCATGCACGAGGCACAAAACCTCTTACCTTTCCCAGATAAATAAAAAGATCCCTGATGTTTTGTTCTTTCCCGCAGTGACACAAGCAACATCTTGCACCATTAATGTCCGTGCCACCAATTTGACATATAAACAATTAAATTCTCAAAATACTCGATGCACATTACAGACGGCTTGATGCTGCATTAAGATAGCATCCTCAAACCAATAGAACCGTTCAGAAGTCAAAACCTGGCATGGCAAATTGGCTTGCAAAGGCCTCTACATGAGTTTGAAGCTCAACAATCTCCTTATTGCTCTGAAGACCCTTCAGAAAAGCCTTCTGCAGCTTGCCGTGCCCCCTCTGGATTGTGCTGGCAATTTGAGCAGCTTTGAGAAGAAGGTCAGCAATTATCTCAAAATCACTCTCCAGACAACCCCTCGTTGTCATAGCAGGAGTACCTGCAAATGCGTTACTCCTCCATAAATCTGAATACCAAAGTAGAGACAAGGCATGACAAAGAAATTGCTCTTACAAAGTTAAAGTATCTCAAAAATTTACCTACCATCCTTACTCCACCGGGGGTAATGGTGCCATTATCATCAAAGATCGCTATCTTATTGAGAGTTATGTGACACATCTCACAGACTTTCTCATAGTTCCCACCTGTCAAATCATTTAATGAAACAAGAAATCAATTTATGACTACTGAGTAGACCACAAGCATAAGCAAATAGTAACCGACAATAAATGAGACCACATTCAGACACAACAACAAGATGGGGACGATCAATGAATGACACACAAGTTGCACACAAAACAAACCAAGCATGATGCAACAGTAGTGGTGTCCAACCCTATTGAAAATGAAGTTTCAAGATGAAACTTCTCATGTACTGCCAAGATCACACAATACAATAACAGCTAACCAAGCACTTGGATCCTTGGAGCAGAGCATCATATCTGCCAGTAATACATAAAAGAAAGTCACTACCTCAGTAGTATTACAACTTTCGTTCTAGTCAATGTCTCAGAAGAGAGAAACAGCCAAAAATTTGAAGCTACTCCAAACAGGATTTAAGTTGCTCACAAGTTGACTTCAATTGTCTTTTCAATGAAATTCTCAAATTATTCTGTTCTCAACAGTCCTTGGCCCACTCTAGCAAAAGGGCTAGAAAGTATCTGATTTTGTCCCATCTAATTTTTAATCTCACAATATGGCAGCATTGTATACTATTAGGTGTTTTATTGAAAAATAAAAAATGAAAATTCAGATGCGCCTAAGTTTGGATATAAGCTTGTGGGTTTTAATTTACATTCAGAGACACCTAGTCACAATGTAAACAACCAACATAAAATCCAGAGTCACTTATGAACTTGTTCGAGCCAAATAGGATGTCACTTCCAGTTGACAAATGAATCACTTAAGGACTATTACATGCCAATATAAAGAAAAGCAGACCAGCTTCACCATCAAGCTAAGAGAATGAAATCCTTGGGATAACACAAATGAAAAATCAATGAGACAACAGATGTAAAGCAGGAATTTGGCAAACAAATACGAACGCAAGCATTCACATCTGCTTGATCTTCATGAAAATGGATACATAAGACACAGCATTCACAGATAGAAGCATACCGGTTAATCCAAGAGGCCTTAGATCCCAGAGCAATAAATGGTTATCCGTGCCTCCTGTCACAAGCCTGCATTTTCTTCTCAGTAAAGCAGAAGCTAATGCCTGAGCATTTTTCTTTACCTGCTGCATATAAGCCTTATATCCTGGGGTTCCTACCTGCTTTAAAGCTATTGCAAGAGCAGCAATGTGGTTATTGTGTGGACCTCCCTGAAGCGATGGGAAAACAGCAAAGTTGATCTTCTCCTCAAAGTTGTAGTGCTCAACTTCATTTCCTTGAGGTGGAGGGGTTCCTCTTTTCCTTGGTTTTGCACCCTTCCGGTAAAAAATTATACCTCCTCTAGGACCTCGAAGACTTTTGTGAGTTGTTGAGGTAACAATATCACAGTAGTCAAAAGGACTTGCACATTCCTGAAAGCACATCAGCCACAAATATAACTACAACTTCTTAGTAATATTAAACTTAAAACTGAAAATATTCATCAATAACAAAAGGTTGAGTGTATTATAGAGAGACAGACTGAAAGTGTGTCAAATCCAATCCCCTCTATTTATCAACTTCGTTTGCATTTTCTTTCTTTTCCAAGACAAAATACTTGTACTGCAGCCCGAATCTGCTTGCTCCCTGTTCTTCCATTCAATTTTTTTTTTTTTTTAATTCACCAAATAAAGCCTCTATCTATTGTTAACTTGGACTTTGGCAAATGTGAACTAAAACACCACCTACTTCATCGAGGACTTCCCCCTTTCAACCAGCAGAATAAGTTCCACTTACCAAGGGCCGACTTAATATAATATAAAGTTGGGCAATTGCCCCCCACTTTGTTCTCTGATCTTTTTATCATTCTAGTTGAATTTTTTCAACGGTTTTTAAGATATGTCCCATTATGGCCACAAGAAAGGGGAACACCCCTGTCAAATTTACGACAAACTTTTAGTTTAGTTAATATCAACATTCTCCTTTTCACTTCCCCCCAAGATTTAACTAAACATAACATGCTAGTTATGAAAAAAATGTGAGCAGAACCTACCCAGCACAGCGAATCTTATTTAAATTATACTAAAGATCAAATTCAAGCCCATTAGTACTAGAAAGGATCATGTAATTGTCGTTGTCAAGTACCCATTTAGTTTTACAATGGTGAGTACCAAGCAACATGTCCAAAAAGGACCCTGAAGTAAAGAACTTTGCAGCTGAAATCCATAATTGTCTGCACAAAAGGGTAAATTTTTGAATGATTCCAATCTCCAGTGCAGGAACAACATCAGGGAACAAGAGAGAAGACAGATGGTACTAAAGACCTCCATTGGTGTGTTTATAACGCTGTTAAGGTAATTACTAGCGATGTAACTACTGTTGCTTTTTGGCCAGACAAACTAACTAAAGCAGTTGTCTAGCATTGCTAGGTGATAGTTCTTTCTCTTGTGTTGATCACTACCAGATGTTAGTTCAACAAATCAGGTAGAGGTAAACTGGAATCACTTTACGCCCACCAATCTAATCTAAGGACTGAATGAACTGATTTAGTATCTGCACCACAATAAGTCCCTTCTACCAAGCTCCACTGAGAAACCATTTGCTCACAAAAATTAATTTCATTAAGCATTGCAGTGACATACGGTCTGACCAGGAACAAATAAGAAAAGGCAAAGGACCCAATCACGAAGGAAGTTATACCATAGCCGTTGTGACTTGAGATAAAACATAAGGTATCAATGATGAGAAGCAGGTAGCAAAATCTACACAGATAACACAATATTCACACCTTAGCTGCAACAAGACCACTGACTTGAGCCATGTCACACATCAATACAGCACCGCACTTGTCTGCAATCTGCCTAAACCTACCACAGTCCCATTCACGAGGATACGAACTTCCCCCACAGATAAGAATCTTAGGGTGAAAATCCATTGCCCTCTCCTCAAGTTTATCAAAATCAATGTACCCAGTCTGTGGGTTGACCTTATAAGGCAAACTCTCGAAAAATATCGATGCCCCAGAGACTTTCCTTCCATCAGGCATATAGCACCCGTGGCTAGTATTTCCACCTGATGGAGTATCCAACCCCATGATCCGATCCCCAGGAAGCAAAAGTCCCGTGTAAACCGCGAAATTCGCGGAAGTGCAGGAGTACGGCTGTACATTCACTCCCCAATTCTCAGAATCCAAATCAAAAGCTGCCAATGCACGCTCCTGACAAAGAGTTTCAATCTCATCAATGTACTGATTCCCACCATAGTACCGCTCACCAGGCAATCCTTCCGAGTACTTATTTGTCAAGTGGCTACCGAGCGCTTCCATCACCGCTTTACACACGAAATTCTCCGAGGCAATCAATTCGATTCCCTTGGCTTGCCTGTTCTTCTCCCTCTCCATTATCTCGGAAAGATCAGGGTCTGCCTCGCTAATCGATTCGTTCCCCCACGACCTAATCGCAGCTCTCCTCTCCTCCATATCCGCAGCAGCGATCGGAATCCTTTTACAGGAGCTCGCGGAAAGAAGACACCGGCTCACTTTCTCTTCTCCGTTTGATGCGGTGTCCCAGAATGCGGAACTCCTCAACGTCCGAGTCGTCCTCATCCTCTCCATTCTCCGCGCCCGCGGCGCCGTTGTTCTCCGGGCTTCGGGCCCGCGGCTCGAGCAATTGAAGAGGGATCGGTTGCTTCCGGTCGCGCTGGAGCGAGACCGAATCATCGGGCACCTGGTTAAACCCCAGGGAGAGAGTCGATGAAGAATTCGACATGTCCATTCGCAGGGAGAAGAATCACTGCGAGAAAGGGAAGCTCAACAATCCAAGCACATGCAACGAGCGAGTCGCTTGCAAATACGACCGCACGGGCAGCGATTAGAGACTCGAAGGTATGGTTGATTGAGCCCTGGGATTTGATTGGAGATGCAGGCACTGAGAATCCGATTTTAGAGAGAGAGAGAGAGCGAAGGTTTAACGGCAGCGGGGGGAATGACGCAGAGATGATGAACAATATAGATTCTGACACTGACGGTTGGATGCCGGGGCGGGCGGAGGCGGGGAAGAGCCTTGACTTTTCCGCCCGTCTCCTTATCAAGCTGCTGCTTTGCCATTGGTTCCGCTGGTCGACGATATCGTCACCGCCGGTGAGGCTAGACCGGCTTCGATGCGTTCGCGTATCGGGTCGCCCGGTTTTCCCATGGTGGGCCGGGGCACTTGGTCTGGTCCTTCATCTGTGAATGGGTCGGGAGTAGAGTCCACACGAATTAAGCCCACAAAAAAATCACCGGCCCAACAGCCTCATGGGCAAAAATCATCAGGAGTAGTATAAGTTCGTTCGAACGGCATCGTCGGTAGAAAGAATCCTCGAAGCTCGGGCAGGGCCCTTCTTAAAGTCCTTCGAATCTATGCTCCCATTTTCCACGGTGCGGTGTTGATTTAACCACGAAAAAGAAAAGACAGGATCATGAATCGTATGGTCAAAGATGAAGCGCCGGTACTGCCGATCGGGGGAGAGAACCAAAAAGCATCACGCTTATGCGGGGCATGAATTGAAAAAAGGAAAAGGACAGGAAAAGGAGAATGTCACGATCAGCATCCACGGTTGACTGCAGGTCGCAATTGGGCAGAGGGCGAGGCGAGAGTAAATTCCTTTGCTCAAAAACCCGTGAACCAAACCGAATAGGGAGGGCCCCACCCGGAAAAGAAAGCGACACCTTTGTCCACGCATGTTTTCTTTTGCAATCACCAAAGTCTTCAGTTCCTCAGCTAGCCACACGTGGATGGCTCTACAGGATCTCTAGAGAAAGAAAAACCATGATACCAACAGCAAGAGGCGCTCGGCTGTTCAGTATTTAGCCTCGTTAACAAATCACTACAAGCTCACAGCTTCACGGTTAAGCTTACAAACTCTTTATGTCCTCCATACCCACCGAATACTCAACCAGCAGCGTGAATCATCATTACATAACACCACCAATTTACACACATACTTAGACACCAGGATCTAATTGCCAAGCCGACATCTCTCTTCCTTCAAATACAAACATTCACCTTCGTCTATATAGATGCCCATTCATAGCTTATAGACCTATACTGAGAGAAAAACGGATGTATTAAATGACGCGGATTTCTCCGCTAGCATGCACCTCCTTGACCCTCTTATCGTATTCATCATCATCTTCTTCTTCTTCTTCTTCGCATCTTCCTCCTTTGCATCGCCATCTTCGTCCTCTTCCCAGCCAAAGCTCCTGCGGGAGTGCGGTGGTGGAGCCTGTCTTTTGGCCTCTTCCACAATTCTCATAATCTCCCCAACACTCTGAGGGGAGAAGCTTGGGTTTTCTTTTCTGTGCTTTGCTTGAGCTGCCTCCGTAGATTCCCGTGGCAAGCTTATGTTTTCTTTTCTGTAGTACTTTGCTTGAGCTGCCTCCGTTAATTCACGCGGCAAGTTCTTTAGAAACCACTGGTGAGACTTGATTTCTTTGATGGTGATTCTCTGCAAAAGAACACAGACCATGAGAAACGGTGCTACAAATGCTATAACAAATGAGGCAGTCTCATAAGCTGGCACACTTGGCCATGGAAGGCATGCTTCACCAGAAACAAGAGAATGTATGAGCCAATCGTTTGACCCAAAACGTATAATATTAATCTCCTATGCGAATCAAGGGACACTTGTGATATATAAAGGATACCAAGAAGTCTAAAATTATTGAGGGCCTCCAGTGATCTAAGGTGCAATTATCTTATGATGGGAGAGCACAATGTTACTGTCACAGGGTCCCAGCAAATCTTATCTAACAAGAACGAAAATTTGGAATTGTGGATGTTAAACCTCGAAGAAAAGGAAAGAAGCAGAATGGATTCATCAACAGATAAGAAGTCGACCATACAAACAAAACTAAAATGTTCCTTAATCTAACATCCTTAAAATACTAGACAGAGCTAATCGATTTTTTCAAGGGATGGGGATGGGTCAATGACTGTCTGCAGAAGAAGTTATTAGCAATTAAGTGCTAATCCAATGAATCACCAAAAGAACAATTTCTGACTTCATTTTGCACTCATCCTTCTGCTTCATTTTCACTCTCACAGTCTCACAAAAAATTCAAAAATTGACATCTTGATTACCCTTGATGGATTTGCAACGAATATGCGCGAAAGGAGATGTCTGCAATCTTGAGATATGTGAACATAATCAGGGATTTTGTACTGAACAGCCATGATCCGCTGCAGAAGGCAAAAACTGCACAAAATCAGAAAACAAAAAACATCTTCGTTGGTCAAGTGGAACCATAAGAGTATATTCTCACACTAATAGTCTTTCTGAAGTTTTTAGGATCTTCTGGGTCTTCAAAGGGGTATGCTCCAACAAGCATCACATAAAGAGTCGCCCCACAGGACCAAACATCTGCCAACTGATAAAGCACAAATTTATAGTAAACACGACCTCCATGAAAGAACAGTTGACATTGCCTACTCATAAGGACAGCTAGATAAGAGTGCAACCCCAAACTCATGGACACTGGCATTCCAAGGGTGTATAGAGTGTGCTGAATCGTTAGGCATGGTTACACGAAACTCAAGTTTTTATTACACGGGGATGCAAGAAAAAATAGAATACTCATCAGTAGGAGATGAGACATCAGATATCGATGAAATAAAGGCGGTTGACAATTTTAGACAAAAATAAAGCTCAAAGGGATAATAAAGAGCATCTTGCTGACCCCAAATTTAGAAACAATACATAATTAGTCCAATCCTAAAATACATTTAACCCACCTGCGAACAGAAAAGCCTAGGAAATATCTAGAGAAGCCTGACCAGTCAACAAAATAGTTCTACCACAGGTTATTGCAGTTTTAAATGTACATAAAAGTAGCAAGGACGGCCACGCAGAATTAGCTTAAGTCAATATTAGCATATAAAATCGCAGAAGAGTGAGGCCACAGTTGTACAAAGCTGACTTAACGGACGAACAGCTTTAATGAAATGACTTACCTTGCCATCATATTCCCTCCTAGAGAGAACCTCAGGTGCAATGTATGCTGGAGTTCCAACCGTGGATTTAGGTCTTGAATGAAGCACAGAAGACTAAAGGCAAGTTAACAAGGTAGACTATAAGTCGACGAATCAGCCTAACCCCTGTAAAGATATCGCATACCCAATGTAAAGATGCTGCAAAAAACTACTTAACCCTTGTACCTTAGAATACCCAAAATCACATATTTTAAGTCTCGGAGCGGGGCTTCCATCTAAGAGGGTGTTCTCCAGCTTCAAATCTCTATGACATATTTGCTAAAGAACAAGAGAAAAAAGGACGAGCGATGAAATCTACAGTAATCAGAATACTAGGACGTCACTTGTATAGAAAGTTTGGAACTTTATCTTACCATGGCATGGCAGAAGCTAACTCCTGAGATGAGCTGCTGGAAGAAATATCTGGCCTGGACAATTGAAAAGAAAGAGTAAGCTAATCAGTACTTCAAAGAATATCAGATCACCACTGGTAATAAATAATGTATGCGCTGAATCTGCTTAGCAATTAATACCAGATCACAGCCTCTAAAAAGTTCCAAAACAATAAAAGACAACCATGAAATCTCTTTACTTTGATTTTTCACTGATCAACTAAAAGCAAACCTCATCCTCGCTGAATCTTCCAGCATTACAGATTCTCTCAAAGAGCTCACCCCCCGCCGCATATTCCATGACAATAGCAAGATGGGTAGGCGTCAAAATCACCTGCATATTCATTCCAAACGTCAACAACCGATAGAGCTCAAAGGCACGGTCATATTCCAAATCCTGTTCCTGTACTGACCTCTTTGAAGCGAATGATATTTGGGTGGCAGAGCGATCTATGATTAATAATCTCTCTGGCCACATTCTCGTCAATCTGAAACCGGAAAATAAATGGGATTACTGTTATCGACGAGACCAGCAAGTGATTCCATAGAAAATCAATCCTCCTTCGACGCTAAAACTCCAATAGTAAACAAACTTGTCCCGGGATCATACAGTTTCTGAGGCTGCGCCCGCAATTCAGGAACGATTCTCAAACTGTGCTCCATAAAAAAGCAAAAATCAAACGTAACAAAAGATATTAAAAGAAGGACCTTGCGACCACGCTCGATGTACTTCATGGCAACGAGTTCTTTGGTCTCCTTGTTCCTCATGAGCCGGGCAACTCCGAAATTGCCCGATCCTATATCCTTGATTACCTCGTACTTATCCATGCCGCACCCTTCCTTCTGGGACTACGTAAACCAGAGACCCTTCTCACTGATCGCCGAAGAAAAGCTCTAAATCTCGCCGGAATCGAGCTTCAGACCACGCCCATCAAAGCTCGATCAAGAAAGAAAGGAAAGGCACCAAGTCCTAAATCCTCGATTGCAGGACATCAAGGAACGATTATATCTATTGTATCTTGAGAGAGAGAGAGAGAGAGAGGAGGAGGAATTGTGGGTGTAAAGGTTGGATTTTGGGTTGGAAAAGGAGAAGCGATGGTGGTGGTGGCAATGGTGGGTTTGCTGAGGATTTGAAGGAAAGCAACGAATCTGAAGAGAATTCGAGGGAATAAAGGCGGAGGAGATGATCGTGGGGAGAGAGAAAGAGAAAGAGAGAGACTTAAAGAATGACTGGGGATCGATCATTAAAAAATGACAAATTGGAAGAATTGGGTGATGGCGGGTCCCAGATCCCGCGGAGAGAAAGACGAAGGGAACAGGCGCACGACCGTCGACCGTAGATCTCTGCCATGTCCCTGACTCTTATTACCGTATGTCGCCGGCAATGCCCAGAATCTTTACCAGCGAGAATTCTTGCATCGTCTCGGCTTTTTTTTAAGGTTATCCCCCGAGGCACCATCCAAAATTATTTAATTCGAGATAACTATCAAAGTTATCATCTTCATGATCTTACAATAATTTACCTTCATATTCTCGAAATTGATTTGATTCTTGTAAGGTTTTTTTATGGTTAGTATAATTTATAAATTGGTTGACATTCGTATAAGTTATTTTGATTTGATCTATGAGAAAAGAACTATTAAAAAAATTAAAATATTTATTAAAAATATTTACATTAACGCTAATCACGCCACTAAGAACAATCAATGATAACATTAGCTATTATTTAGCCAAATTTTCTGAATTGACTTGATTAGTAAATTTTCAATAAATTTATGATTTAATTGTCAAAATTAAACGGTTTATAACTAAATTGGTAAAAGTGTGATAAATTTAAGACATTTGGGACAATTTTCTTGTTGTTTTCTATGTACGATAAATTCCACGTGTTATCGAAAAAAAAAAAAAAGAAAAGAAGGAAAGTACTCGCTATTGCGCTCGAGCTATTTCTTTTCCTACTTGCATGTAATATCAATATAAGTCCCCTTACACTCCCAATGAATTTACGCATGAATTCAAGTAACCGCGTTCAATTATTAAAACCCCCAAAAAAATGGCAAGATAATTAGTATGGCCATTGAACTAATTAGCAATGTAGCTTGGCGTTAACACAACTCGGGCAATAGATGAAGTTCTGGTTAGAACGGCTTTGCTAGCGACTTCTGCATGTGCATGTACCTTATGTTGATTGTGAAGAAAATGGAACATTTCAAAGTCGATGATTAAGGCGAAACTAAGGTATAATGTAAAATTTGCATCACAGTCTCTTTCACATTTGATGAAAGCTTCCTCGTCAATAAATAGCGTTTCTCACCTTCATGATAATCAATTGCATAAATTTCATAGCATCATCAATGTGGGCAATGCACGGCAGTTGATGTATCCTTGTTAGTTTCCTAGAGATCAGGGCATTGGATGCGCATGTGCTTAGGGCCCGTTTGGTTCGGCTTTTGGGGAATGCATTTGCAAAAATGTAAATACCTTTGAGTGAATGGGGTTTTCCGAAATGAAAATATCGTTTAGTAAAATTTGCATTGAGAAACAACTTCGACCAAAATACCGTTTGGTAAAATTTACATTTGTAAAAGGCTTTTATTAAATTAAAAAAATAAAATAAATATATATATTTTTTTTTAAGTCCAGCCACCGGACCGGGATCTAGCGGTCGAATGGCTGGATCTGCTCCCAGACGGTCGTTGGGGTCGGGCAACCCCAGGCAATGGCCACTTAAGGTTGCGCAATTCGGGCCACCAGTCGCCTGAGGTCCGGCGATGGTTGCCGACGCGCGCAACCCCTTGGCCGACGGTCGTCGGCCTCCGATCGGCTTCTCCACCGAATAAGATGTATAGTGATGGATGAACAGTGATGAACTTGCATTTCGAAAATGCAAGTTGCCAATGAACCTTTACCCCTCCATTCCCCCAAAGGCCTTTGAAGTCCTTTCAAGATACAATTGCATCTTCCCAAAGTCCTCAAAAAATTGAACCAAACATCACTTGTATTTGGCCAAACCCTTTTAAAGCCCCAAAGCCCAATCCAAATGCCGAACCAAACATGGCCTTAATCCCTTTTCAATTAAACCCATATCCTCAATGCCCAGATATGTTCGCATAGGAAGTTGGATAGTTTATCATGGCCCAAGGAGTGGGATTAAGAGAGCCTGCTTGCCTTACTGCCCATCGACGGTGCCGTTATGTCATTTTCTACCACCAATCGGTGGTCGTCTGATTGTCACAATCGTGGGGGTCAGAACTAGTGGTCGTCATTTGTCATCTTGTTCCGGTGACCGCTCAATGGTGGTCGGACCTTATAGTGATGAGTAGCGCATGTTAATATTGCTCAGGGGTCCTCTCACGAGTTAGACCTATTTCTGATCACAATGGTTGATCGCAACCCTTGCGCAAAGGCAATCGCTGTTGTGATGAATGGTGATTGTCATAGTCAAGCAATGCCCACAACGGAGGTAGCCATTTAGATGGCGCCCTCCATAGAGAATGGTCGCTCCGTGTATTGCCATGGTCTAGGTTTCTTTATTTCTTGAAATGCAAGTAATTGCCAAAGGTAGTTACATTTGCAGGTTATGGGCAAGTTAGCTCAGCATGGACGGCCCACCCATAAAATCCATCACTTTTTAAAGTTATACATTTGCAGGTTATGGGCAAGTTAGCTCAACATGGACGGCCCACCCATAAAATCCATCACTTTTTTAAAGTTATACATTTGCAGGTTATGGGCAAGTTAGCCCAACATAGACGGCCCACCCATAAAATCCATCACTTTTTAAAGTCGTCTTTTAGCTTTTTATTATACATTAAATCGTTATTCACAGTCATATACAATCTCTTACCAACTAGATTTATGAAATTACGAACAAACCCTTTACATTTTCTATCCTAGTTATCGTAGTCTCAATTCTTATCGTGACAATGAAATGCAATCTCGAAGATAATCATTTTTTTTTTTTTTATCTCATGTCCTGCTTAGAACTTTTTCCTTTTATTTTTTTTCCCTTTCGGCCCGGCCCAATAGATAAATGCTGTCAAGTATATTCAAAATTTTCTCGGACGGATAACGCGTGGATTCAAGTTAGGAACACTTTGGTTGCCTAATGAGTTCTACTTATGCAGGCGCCGCTTCACCTCGCTTGAACATGATAAACAATGGAGGAGAGGAGACCATTAAGAAACAAGATGAAACCGCAACTCTCTTAAATTGAATTGATAAAATTCTGTTTTGATCTGCGTGTGGACCCTCGTCTCGCCAAAATGCCGGTGAAGATTTCCTCAGTTCTTGAAAAAACTTAGAACGGCTTCCCATCCCTCTTGTCTGCGGGATTTTAAACTTCTTTTCACTATAAATTCCTCTCCCGAAATTTATAAATCACATTATTTTTCCAGAAAAATTATAAAAGAAACTTGTCTACAGTTTCTTGCTTCAGATATTCAAATATTCTATATCATCATAACCCTTTCGTGTTGTGTAGAAATTAAAATGTCAACGTTGCAAGATTCATAAAAAGGGAAAAGCATTTATTACCCAAGTAGGTGCATTTAGTCATTTGCGATCTTTTAATTTGATAATGAATTCTAAAATAGAACAATCACCTTATCTAGATGTTTCTCGAGTTAATTTAACCTGGAAGCATTTTGGGGTTTGAGGAATGACCAAAAGTTTTAACTTTGATTGCTTCGAATAAAAGGGCCTACTCAACGCTCTATCAATTTATGCCATGGAGTTCAGTCTAGAAATGCTACCGACAAGTTTCAGGACATTTCTTTTACGACCTTACAAATTTAGGATACAACTTGTGGATGGACTATGTACATAGCAAATCCTTATTTAGGTATACCGATTATGTAAACATTTAATGCAATACTGCAATTAATTTTCAAAGAAAAAGCTTATTGAATTATTAATATGATTTTTCATGTATAATTATCGTGTGAATGATGATAATGAGTCTAATATCGGAAAACGTTTAGATCATACTCGCGTGAGCCCAATAAGGCATTTCCACTTTGGGGCCAGAGCCGACCCATCTAAGCTTACGATGGATTTCATGATGAATAATGTATCACTTCTGATCGTGGACAGATCTGATCTGGATCGCGGCATAAATGAAGCACTCTCAATAATCAGGTCCCAAGAAAAGCAGCCGTCTTCATTACCAGGCAAAGGAATGCATGCGGACGGTGCAGGGGTCCCCACGCGTCAGCATCCTGGGCGTCCATTACTTACGTTTCACTGCACCGCCCGAGAGACGGAGGGTAGACCCGGATCCATATAGCCATCCCTCTTCCCGCACCCGGATTCGGCCTAAGGGAGCTAAAAACCCACTTCATGACCCGACCCGGCCCCCGCTCCATTTAACACTTTCTCCTCCCGCTGATGCTCGGGTACAGACGAAGGAGAGATTACGAGAACGACGACCTCCCTCGGTCCGACTCCGACCTCGATTCAGATCCGACTCCCGCCGGCGACCGCCATGGTTCCCCCGCTCCGATCCCTCCCTCTCCTCATCCTCCTCCTCTCCTCCGCCGCTCTGGCCTCCGAGTCAGATCACAAGGTAAGCTCATCATCCTCGTACCCACGTCGGGGGTTGACTCGGCCACTGTCCCCGACGCGGTTTCCCGAATCCCTAGATCTCGTTCGCTGCCTCGCTTTTGGTCCCTAATTTGCCTCGGATCTGCTCTCCCTGGATTGCGCGGTTTCGGCTCCGGCGCTTCCCGCTTTGATTCGAGGGTTCTCCGTACAATCTGGCGTTTTGGCTTTAGATTCGGGTGGTCGCGGCGGGGTTTGTGTCGGCGTGAGTGCCGATGGGTTAGTTTATTCGGAGGAAGAAGTGCGATGCACGTGGGGGTCGCTCGCCTCTGTGCGCATGCAGGGTCTTAGATGCTTTCTTTGGGCGTTAGCGTTATAATGTTTGGCATTGCTCGGGGTGTTAAGCTTCTTCCGTGCATCTGATTGCGAATGTCTTGCCAATTCTCTTACCGTCGCGCTAGATCTTTATACGTTGCGAGTCAGTGCTCAATATTTTTAGTGTCAGTAGTTGGATCTCACTCGCTGATCATTACCCTAGTGCGGTTCCCACGATGATGAATGCGAAGCACGAGCTTTTGCGCGTTGATCTCAATTGCCCAGTGCTGCTTTCTCCTTTTTTTTTTTTTTCCTCGGCAGTGGATAATCTTGATTCGACTGTCGAGTGCTAGCTGCTTCTGCTAATATAGTCTGATCAATTCAATTAGTAGAATTGTGGCCTTAAGCTGGCTATAGGAACTTTTATATTATCTTTGTAAAGACAAAGCTTTTGAAGACCACGATCAGGTTCTAGGTGAACTTCGTCTTCTTGACGGGCTTTCTGAAAGTCTTAAGATCTATTGATTATATTCATGAGGGAAGATACTCACTGATAGTAATTTGATGGAATGAGAAAAGAATGGGAAGATTTGTTGACTGCCGATGGTTTTATAGGCAGCACATCTATTGCTGTATCTGTAAACTATAGCTCTATTTTGGCAGCAACAGCTCAATATTTTATGTTTCCTTATCCGAACAGAAGATGTACATTCTTGCTGACGCTTTTTCACTTCTCTTTCAGTATCAGCTAGACGAGTCAGTCACCCTTTGGGTTAATAAAGTTGGTCCATACAACAACCCCCAAGAAACATACAATTATTACAGCCTCCCATTTTGCGGTGCTTCTGGCAATCCTGCACATAAGTGGGGTGGTCTTGGTGAGGTCCTTGGAGGAAATGAGCTCATCGATAGCCAGATTGACATAAAGTTTCAAAGTATGCAGAGGGCCCTCATGTTATTTTTAACTTTTGAATCTGATGTTATGTGGAGCTTATTGTGAGATGTTTTCCTTTGCAGAGAATGTGGAGAAGGGGTCATTTGTCAACTTAAGCTTGATGAAGGGAAAGTCAAACAATTCAAGGATGCTATTGAGAATAGTTACTGGTTTGAATTCTTCATTGGTATGTAAACCTCTGTTAAGTACTTCCTTGACTTAATATTTAGATAACATCAGCCCTTATTTTAAGTTGACCTATTCTGATAGATTAACTTACTCCTTACTTTATGCTGCTTGTCCACCCATAACTAAAGAGAGAACTTGACGGAACTAGCTTTTTGCTAATATATGATGTTTTGACACAGTCTAAGTAAAGCATAACTTTTAATACGTACAATTTGTAACACAGGAACCCCATAGTTGTTTTTTCTACTTCCTCCCTTTCCCCCTCCTTTTTTGTGGAGAGTTGGAGGGGGCTGGGGAGGCTCCTTGTAGAAGTCCCAATGATTTTATTACAGGGATTGCACATTCAAAGTGACTGTGGGTATTATTCGCTGGGCTTCGAAGTGTGAGTGCAGCAGCCATGGCAGTTGAGACCATTACTGTATGCATGAATGGACGTTGTTTCTTTTAGTATGAATAGGCCCATGTATATTCTATGAATTCACTAGGACAATTTGTGACATTGTTTTCGTTTTTTTTCCCCTCTCCTTAATATTGATTAATATATATTTTTGTCTGGTGGGGTGAAGATCTGTTTTATTATTTGCCCATACTCATTTCAACTTGATGTCTTTCTGGTTCATGCTTCGGGATATCGCCTGCTGAATGCAAGTCCAGATGATCTGCCTTTATGGGGTATGTAATTAATAATTATCGTTAGATTGAATTTTAAAACTTTGAACAGGCTTCAAGTCTCACACTCGTCTTTCCTGTTTTAGGTTTTGTTGGTGACCTGCATGCTGATAAGAACAGTGATACCAAGCACGTGCTATACACTCATAAAAGCATCGACATCAAATACAACAAAAATCAGGTGTGACTATCAGTTCATCTGTTATTTATAAGAGTTAAGGATTCTGATGCTTACTTACCACTATTCTTTTGGGTAGATTATTCATGCTAATCTGACGCCAGAGAATCCAAAACCGTTGGAAGTTGGAAAGGCGTATGATATGACTTACTCTGTCAGATGGGAAACAACTAATGTTTCTTTTGCACGCCGTTTTGATATTTATTTGGATTACCGATTCTTTGAGCATCAGGTTGGTAGAGCGGTTTACTATCTTTTAGTTATGTACTTTACATAAACACAAGAAGATCGTCATCTCCATTTGCTTATGGTGCATTTATGTTCTATACACTCTTTTGCTCCTGTCATTTGTTTATCAATAATCAATAACCTTATGGATTATCTAGCAATCTTCATGAAAGTGGCATTATTTTAAGTTCCAGGACGTTCTGTTCAATTTTCCTTTTCTCATTGATTTCTGTGCACTTTTCCTCTGTGGCAGATCCATTGGTTTTCTATCTTCAATTCATTCATGATGGTGATATTCCTAACTGGCTTGGTGTCGATGATTTTGATGCGGACTCTTAGAAACGACTATGCGAAATATGCAAGGGAAGATGATGATCTGGAGACTCTGGTGAATCTCTTTTGATCTTTTGCTGTCCTCTCCTGTGCTCTGATGATTGGTCTCTTCTTTTTGATCAAGCGGTGTTGCTGACTAAATTATGATGACTATTTAATGCCCTACCCAGGAAAGGGACGTGAGTGAAGAGTCTGGCTGGAAACTTGTCCATGGTGATGTTTTTCGGCCTCCACGTAATTTAGTATTGCTGTCAGCTTTGGTTGGCACTGGTGGTCAGCTTGCTCTACTTGTGCTCCTTGTCATATTGTTGGCAATTGTTGGAATGTTATATGTTGGGTATGTCTCATATTTTATGATTATTTGTGGGTAATTTTGTTTAATAGACTTATATTAATCTGCTAGCTGAAATAATATAATGCAGCTTTACTGTTCTTGATATGTGGAAATTGAATATATGTATTTTTTGGTCATGACATGAATTACTGTTGTTCAGGAGAGGAGCAATTGTTACGACTTTTATCCTATGTTATGCCTTCACCTCATTTATTTCTGGCTATGTTAGTGGTGGAATGTACTCACGTCATGGCGGTCAGTGCTCTCGACGTGTCGTCGTCATTTTCATTTGCCTTTGATCTTTCTTATTTATAAAAGTTGCTTTCTAAGGTGTGTTTTGCTGATTATTGAATATTGTGTCTTGTGTAGGTAAAAGTTGGATCAAGTCGATGATCCTCACGGCTTCTTTATTCCCATTTATGTGCTTTGGAATTGGCTTCATCCTCAACACCGTCGCTATATTTTATGGGTCTTTAGCAGCAATTCCTTTTGGTACCATGGTAGTGGTTTTTGTGATCTGGGCATTCATCTCATTCCCCCTGGCTCTCCTTGGAACAGTTGTAGGCAGAAACTGGAGTGGGGCTCCCAACAACCCATGTCGTGTGAAGACTATTCCTCGTCCCATTCCTGAGAAGAAATGGTACTTGACACCCTCTGTGGTGTCGTTAATGGGAGGATTGTTACCCTTTGGCAGCATATTTATTGAGATGTACTTTGTCTTCACTTCTTTCTGGAATTACAAGGTGATTTCCAGTTCCCCTTACTGGAAGATCTTTATTTCTAGAACAAACCAATGGATCTTGATTTCCAGTTCCCCTTATCTGATTTGGCTCTGTTGTGGTTTACAGGTGTACTATGTTTATGGATTTATGCTGCTTGTTTTCCTAATTCTCATCATTGTTACTGTTTGTGTAACAATCGTGGGAACATACTTCCTCTTAAATGCGGAGAATTATCATTGGCAGTGGACCTCGTTTTTCTCTGCTGCCTCAACAGCTGTCTATGTATACTTGTACTCAGTCTATTACTACCATGTGAAGACTAAGATGTCAGGGTTCTTCCAGACCAGTTTCTATTTTGGATACACCTTGATGTTCTGTCTTGGACTGGGAATACTTTGTGGTGAGTATGATGATGTCGTCAGTGATTGAACCAAAATAAAAAAATGTTCATTGCTCTATTTATGCCACCCCCGCCCAAAAATGAGGGTCTAATGCCTTTCATTTGCGATGTGAGTTGTAGATAAAAGACTTAGTAGTCAGCTTACTGTAAAGTCTTTCTTTTACATGATTGCATATTTTGGTATATGGTGATTTGTGCCCAATCAGTTAGATATCTGGATGCAGCTTTGTCTAGGACGACACTAAATCCCTAGATCTTTTAGTCCATTAGGAAAAAGTTAGTAAATTAGTTGCTTTAAACATATATCTGCATGGTCTGCTTTGTAATACATGTTTAAATTTTTTTTCGTGTCGGAATTTCTCTGTGATAGACGATGGTTAGTAACTTAGTAGCTAGTTCAGTACATTATGAGAGCGCCATAACTTTTTTCTAGTTTGCCACCAATGTGTTTGGAGTCTGTTAGCTCCATCTTTGAAGGCTGCCCATTAATTAAACGACTTGCGGTCTTCTTTTTCTCTTTGCGTATTGAGCATCTATGTGTGATGATTGTGCACAGGTGCTGTTGGTTATCTGGGCTCAAATTTGTTTGTAAGGAGGATCTACAGAAACATCAAATGTGATTAGAGCTTCATCATGGGAAGTGGGCGAAGGTTTTTCCCAGTACCTTTTGGTTATGGAGATGACAATAAAAATCGAGAGGAAGCCAGCCTATCTCCTTGCGGACTATTTAGAATGTCAGCAGATGGTTATCACGGAATTCAAGGATGGGGATGTACACTTTCTTCTGCTGAGCCTGGGGAGTCCTAAGATTTTTTTTTTTCTTTATATTCTAGCTGTAAGATGAATAGGGTGCAGGGATTGTTCTCTCTATCGGAAACTTTTTACAAATAGGTGCCCCAGTGGATATTTAATTTCTTGAGTCTGCTAACGTTGTAATGCTATTTTTGCTGTCTGGAATATGGACTTCAGCAGGAAAGGAGTTGATGAAAATGAATTTTGTGGTCCTGATAAACATGTGCTTCCGCTATTGTTTACATGGAACATGCCAGTTTTGGCCTTGGAATGCGTAATCGCCCTCCAGCTGGTGAGTTTCTTTGGGTGTCTGCTATGGTTGCCGTGGCCTTGTTTTCCATTTTCGCTTTCTGGTTGCGGCTTCATGCGACTCCTGATGCTGTGCAGGTGTAAACGTTTGGTTTTGCTGATTTTCAGTTTGGTCCTCGTAGGCATGTAGTAGTTACTGGTAGAAGTTTCGCGAATATCGGCTTTTAATTGGAATTGGGAGTTTCCTGGACCTCTACTATGTGTGTGGTGCACAATGCATTTACTTGCTAATCACACGCTGGAGCGCTTGTGGTTTTGACCATTTAAAGAAATCTCTACCACTCGCCAAATGAAACGAGAATCTCCTTTCTTCTCTCTCTTTCTTATGGGCCGCTCTCCTTCTCCTGGCACTTATTATTAACTGAAGACCATGAAAATCAATTGGCAGGAAAATGGACCGGAAAATGGGGGTTTCTTTCGTCACACGTACTATAAAAAAAAAAAAAAAAAAAAAAGAAAACGAAAAGAGGGGGGCCAAGAACTATCTCAAGGGGGGAATGTGGCATCCACAGTCACCTTCCTAACAGTCACCCAATTTTATCAGGTCTTGATGATAAAGAGATAGATCAATTCACCAGGACGCGCCACGTGGCAAGTCATAAGCCAGAGAGACACCCCCTATCCTCTTCTCCTTCCCGTATCCAATATTAAGGTGCTCCAAGTCTAAACAGTCTTCTCAGTTTTTTCACACCAAACTAAGAGAGGAGAGGAGAGGAGAGGAGAGGAGCAAAATGGCACTTGCAGGAGCTGCACTGTCAGGAACCGTGGTGAGCTCCCCCTTCGTGAGGATGCAGCCTGTGAACAGACTCAGGGCATTCCCCAGTGTGGGTCAGGCCCTGTTTGGTGTCAACTCTGGCCGCGGCAGAGTGACTGCCATGGCCGCTTACAAGGTCACCCTGCTCACCCCTGAAGGCAAAGTCGAACTCGATGTCCCCGACGATGTTTACATCTTGGACCACGCCGAGGAGCAAGGCATCGACTTGCCCTACTCCTGCCGTGCCGGCTCTTGCTCCTCCTGCGCGGGCAAGGTCGTGTCGGGGAGCATCGACCAGAGCGACGGCAGCTTCCTGGATGATGATCAGATTGAGGAAGGTTGGGTCCTCACTTGTGTCGCCTACGCTAAGTCTGAAGTCACCATTGAGACCCACAAGGAAGAGGAGCTCACTGCTTGAAGCTCTCCTATATTTGCTTTTGCATAAATCAGTCTCGCTCTACGCAACTTTGTCCTCTCTCTCCCCCCTCCACTACTTGTTTGTTAGTTCCTTTAGTCTCTTCCTTTTTTACTGTACGAGGGATGATTTGATGTTATTCTGAGTAATTTAATGGCTTTTCTTTTTCCTATTTCTGTATGAGGAAATAAAACTCATGCTCTATTCCTTTCTATTGCATTTATCGTGCAGACATCCTACATAAGTACGTATGTTTAGCATTATAGTTATGCAGATGTAAGTCAGTGTCAGGGGCGGCGCTCTAAATTTGCACAAATGCATTTAAAGCTTGCTTATGACAATAAAAGGATGCGTGTGGCTTGAAAAGCATCGGTATCATCTTGCTAAAGCCATGCTTGGAGAACAGTACTCTGCAAACTCTTGACAAATTAGAAATTTGGGTATTCATATGCTCTAGCCAAAGTAAAACTCTCGTACGGGGCTGAGCGATATAAAGATTCCTTCGCTGCTTTTGTATCTCCTATCCCATCACACTCCGGAAGCCATTTTGTAACTTAACCAGCTTGATTGAGAGGAAGATATCCTCCAGGATTATGGGTAATAAAAGATGAACAGAGCTCGGTTTTTCTACAATATCGTGAATGTAGATGAGTATAATGTCATTCCGTCATCCTGTAACTAAGCCGATCGGTCTGAATCACGTGGTTCAGGTCTTCCGAAACAACTCTTCCAGAGTCTCATTTTGACCTTCCTGCCCAACTTCTTCCGCATTGTCTTCTTCGCCATGATGCGAGTGTGGCGTGCTCATACGCAAGGACTCGGACAAATACTCCTCCATCCGAGACAAAAACTCCTTTTGCGGACGATCAGGAATATCGAGGACGGTCTCTATCTGGTCTATTGATGTGACGGTGTCTTGATTATTGAGGGAGGCTAGCGAAGAGCTCCGAGATAATGTACCTGATGCCACTGTAATTTCATCCCTCTCATCTATTGTTGATTCGAGCGAACAAGTAGACCTCACGGTGTACGAACGTACAGAATCACGCTTCGATTTTGCCTTCACTCTCTTACACCAGCTATGGAGGGACTCCCTCACGCTCTCCGCAACCAGGGCTTTTTTGCACCGAGATCCCATCTACATACACACGAAATCAAGAGGCAATGACATGTTATGATATTAGAGGCAGTCGCAAAAACTTGTGCTGAGTCTTAAATTTAGAAGTACTTCAAAATTTAGTACTAACAAGACACAAATTACCAAAAGTAGACAATTATCTGCCGGAGCCAAGCTAGCCTTGTTCAGCATCTACTCATTGCCTATCAAACAAGGTCGTTCCTCAAGTTCAAGTAGTAAGTCTATGAAGGTCACTCTTAGATAAAAGAAACACCTGCGCGCGCATTTCTGAAGAGTATCCTGGGGGCCGATGGTTGCTAATTAGGAATAATAAGTAAAATGTTATGAACTCGGTCAGAAAATGTGCACTCTAGTTGAATTTTTTTCTCTTTAGCTTTTCCAAAGTGATGTTAGAACTCTGAAAGGTCATGTAAGGGGAATACTTGGTTTCAGTCTTAACAATTCAAGACTACGAATTACTATTACAGTAGCCACAGAGCAGACAAATATGAAGGTAGAGTTCCATTATCAAATGGTCATACCTATTGCTTGCCACTAGGGACACCAAAACAACATAAAAGCATTAGGTTTGTCACCAAATTTAATGAGGCTTCTACAGAATACAAACGATTGTTACATTTGCTCTGAATTGATTGGATTCATTCAACGACCAGTTCATGAGGAAAGACCAAAAGAAGCACCTTGGACTTCTAAGGTTCCTGTAATGCCATATACCCAATTAAGCAGGCTAACTTGAGGATTCTACAAGATATGTTGACCCAATGCGATCCACCTTCTTCTCTAAAGAGGTATTAACAAATAAGTTTGGGCATTAAGGACTATATTTCTACAGTAGAAGGCAAACACTGACCTGTGTGACAATTACATTCAGGGGAACTGTGCTATTACTGCACCAGAACTGAACGATGACCCTGCGTTGGAAATTGATTGGGGAACAGAGAAGAAATTAGTTGACAGATAACCCATAAGAATAATAAAGTAGTGAAAATTAGGAATGAGGAATAGAAGAGATTTGCAACTCAAACATAGAGACTCACCCAGAAGTGAGGCGAATGATTACTAATAAATGGTTCTTCATGAAGCATGACCTTTGTTTAAATCCCCACTAAACAAGAAAAATAGAAGACTAAGTAAGCTGTCACCATTCACTAATCGACAGGCACAGGTAGGGAGGGAGGGGGAGAGAAGGGGGGGGGGGTGTGAAGAGAGAGAGAGATTGCCACATACAATTAATGGGAAATAAGTTATTCATCGCATTATCATTCATAGTTCAAAGAAAAAAGTTTCAGGGCATATATAACTGAAAACCATTCCATGGACCCCCAAGAACATATTAATTTTTGGGCACGCATTCAGTTCAAGTCATAAATAATTGCATAAAAGCAAGAATACTAGAGAACAATAACCAATCTTACCAATGCCCAGATAAATGTTGCCATCTCGAAGGCATTCTGCACAGCAAGAAAATGACTACTGTCAGCCAAAATGACAACAACAAGACAATGGCATGCAAAATATAGGCAGAGGGTGTAACCTGAAATATGATGAACTGTATTAATTGTAACAATATCTCTGGCTTTCCGAACCAAAACAGATCATCCCGAGGCTTTACTTGTGTTGAATTGGATGGACCCGTGGGCTCTCCAATTTCAAGGGCTAGTGAAGAGACAACATGCTGGAGCTTTGTCCCCACCAACATGACAAGCTAATATGCACGAAACAAGTTTAAGTTACAAACCAACAAAATTGGTCCACTTTCTAGAATACCACGGTGAAGAAGGCACTCACAATGGCAGGGATGAACGAAAGCCAGAAATAAATATTGAGACCTGCAATATTTCCTTTTTGTTAACATATATATACCACAAGTTACCTATTTGCACTTGAAATTGTTTTCTGAATATAACAAGCTACCATGGACATTCACAAAGATGCAAATGATAGCATAACCCCACAGTGGCCAACTGCAAAAGACAAAATTGAGACTGTCAAACGTGGTCATGTCTGTGAAGCAAAGGAATATCATTAAAGAAGCTCAGAAAGTAAAGTTAACAGAACCAGCTTTATGTCTTATTTTGACTGGGCGTCGTATATTATGGCCTTTAAGAGCAGGTTTCCATATGTAGTATGGGGATGATGTCTTCCCGGACATTATGTGAACTGAAGCCTTGAAGGACTTAAAAGATCTCATTCTCGTTCAGAAACACCAGAAATCAATTGAATACCCAAAAACTCAGGTAATTCAAGCTTTGGTATCCCAAAGGTATGCAACAATCACATTCTCTCCACAGCAACTATCAAAGGAAAGATAGCGAGAAAGTAGAGATAAGAAACTACACAACGTCCAAGCCAGTATGGTCCAGTCAACATCAATCATAACTTTGAGATCATGTAGACCAAAGAGGAAATTAGTTGTTTCCAACTTGATGCGAATAATGACTTAGACATGAATTAAGAACTGTTTAGATTAAAGACATGCTCACAACAGCAGAAGCCATAGAGCTAATTTTTCTTCAGGTTTAATCAGCTGACAGTAATTACTAGGGGGTATATTCTCATACATGACAGAAGTGAGGTTAGAACGCATTGGCTCTGGGGTACCCTGCAGATGCCATTACCAATCCTCAGCCACATCTAAATAAAACCAATTTTGCAAGTAGGAACACAATTAACGCATCCATATGAGAGTTCCTCACTCTTGTACTATGTCCATCACTCAAGTTCCAGTGGACTCCGCCCGAAAAGAAATCTTTCTGTGGTTTACAGAGGCATGTAGTTGTCAGTTATTAACCCGCGGAGACATTGTCAATTGTAGTGGACTAGATGAACTGCGCGAGATCTGTCCTATGGCGACTAGGTCTGATTGCTCATAGCTTGTAGATTTCAGCATAAAAGGACATTGTACAGTGAAAAGATATCTGATAAACAAAGAATCAGAAGACAGGTAAATGCTTTATGCTAACCTGATTCCCAAAATACCTTGAAACTCATCTTCCATGCTGCGTACCATATACTTGTGAAAATTGTAAGAGTGGGGCAAATTGTGTTTCTGGATACCATTAGAGCAATGTAGATTAAGAGAATATTTCAGCTTAAAAAGTCAATCTCAACAAACTAGGAAGAAGAAATAATTGACGTAATCTAACAGTCAGTGCAGATGATCTCATGTCAGCAACATTTTGCTAAACAAGGAGATACACTGACCATATAGACTTAGCCATCAAAATTATTAAGGTTGGTAGACTTGTTCCTTGTATTATTCTGGGGTAGATTCACTTGCTGTCTCTGCTGTTACAAATTGTCAATCGGCCAATCCTAAGATTGTGGCTCCTTAAGCTTAAGTCACATTCTAGAAGTTCTTACTTCTTAGAACTCGGTATTCAATACGATGCGAAAATTCTTCTTTCCAACTCAATTTTATTTCATTGGCCAAACAAGCTAAATGTTCTTTTCTTTTCACCAAGCACCGAGGAATTCAAGATAAAGCTAAGTCGTGGAAGTCCATGAAAAATTTATAAAGAATGCAGTAGTTTTATTGTTTCTTGCCTGTATATATATTTCTTCCAGTATGTGAGATATTATCAGTGCATTTCATGGAAAACCCTTGAAGGTAATGATGATATTTCTGTGATGACCTAGCCAGTAAAATTTTCATCACCCGAAGAGAACTAAGGCATTTCACTTACGACAGTCCCATAAGTTAATTACTAACATATTACTTTTGAACTCACCGGTTGACTAATACACGACCGAACGAGTGATCATGTAACTCACTAATGCAATTATATTGCTTCAGCTTATAATCATGCATCATAACCAAGCATGTGCCACTTCCAATTGATTTTAATTAGAGATGGCCTAAAAAAGTGCATTTAATACGTTTTTAGGTATATGAACGTTATTGAAATTAGTTTCCTTATGTTTACTTAAAGTATGTATATGCTTGGTCTTCTGCTTCTAGGTTTTGCAATGTTATTGCCAGGATGAATATCATTTCTAGTTTGGAGGCTGATTTTAAGTAGGAGCGATAAGAATAGAAAGCAGGTCCCTCTCTTGGTCTCACATAGAGAGAGAGAGAGAGAGAGAGAGAGAGAGAGAGAGAGAGAGAGAAACATGTGTAACAAGGAACGGACTGAAGTTAGATACCTACAGTGATGAAACCCAAACGTAAAGCCAGGTAATCTGATCTTCGGATGGAACTCCTAAATTGATGAAGGAAGCAAAGCTGCACAGATATCATACAGCGTCATTAACTTATGTATATACAACACGAGATCAACTTCAAAAATGTCTCGTCAGAAGAGAACAAAATACTGAATAAGGCAATTCAATTTCGAAGCACATAAATGAGGCTTAATGTCCTGTGGCAAAGATAAAAAATCCCTTGCAATAACTAATGAGTCCTTCCTCATCACTGATTGCGCCCGAAGGCATAAGAGACAATGTAAGGGACAAACTAAGAGATTGTCTACTTGCTTCGGCAATCAAACAAGATAGTTGACTAAGAAGGCAACTGGATCAAAAAAACATATCAGGATAAACAAAAATGCCTTGCGGTTTAGAAAAAAGTCCAGAAGGAAGAGTTGCAGTAATTACTATCCAAATAAGGACCCTATTCCGGCTCCATGGATGGGACGTGTGGTGAAAAACAAATGTAGACTGCCGCCTCATAATCTTGGCTTTCCTTGCTGTAAAAATATTAAAACTTGAGCTTAGAATAATTACAAGCAGTAACTTGTAAACGGACAAGATCAATATCAATAACCAAGTCCATCTAGTACATGTTTTTTGATGAAGAAAAGAAACACAATGATGGGTTGAAAAAAAGAGAATGATTTAAAAGAGAAACTTTATTGCACAAGTAAGACACAGTAAATCATTCTCTTTTATAGAAACAGTCGGCAACTGGCTGTGGAGGTCAAGTTTTGACTAATTGACGAGCTCAATCACCAACAAAAATGTCTATGAAACAAGGCTCTTTTGGGGGCTTTTGACTCGTTTTTAGGTGGAAGAGCGTACAGCTGCAGTTCTAAAGAGAGCAATAGCAATGTACTGGATTGCAAAAAGAAACCCAATTAACTTTAAAAGTTTTTTTCTGATCAGCTGAAGCTCACTCTGGAAAGGAAGTAATCTATCCACTTATTCCAAATAACACCAGAATTTCTGCCAATTACTCTAGTTTCTATACCATTGTCCAGCATCTTTTCTTATACAAAAATTTAACTGTTAGAATCTCCACGCTGCTTGTTTACCTTGAAGGAAGACACAAAATCCATCAGCATCCTGTTACTCAAACCTAAAAATACCTACTCTTTTGGTAATCATGTCGCAGAACCTCTATTTAACTGAAAGGACCGCTCTCTTTGCATAATAAGAACACAAGGCAAAGAAGATGACAATCAAAAAGTAGCAAATCTTTTAACAAATAGATATTTGCATGATTAGCAATTACTATTAAGGAAAATGATTTTTCTTGATTTCAATCAGTTTAAATGACTTACCTTGGACATTCCCTTCAGTAGTTGAAGTAGCCTGGTTTTCCCATTTCCTCCAGCTGTAAATCTGCAGAGGGTGCAATTAGGGATCAAATACAGTTCATCAAAGAAATCACGGTCCATATAGCAATGCCAACATAATATACTAGTAATAATTCTATCAGATGGAGGAGACAAGCCTGACCTTGCTCATGGCAAGGCCAACTGCCAGGCAGCTATAGAGAACATGGGTGATACCAAGGACAAAGAGAAAACGGTGAAGCTGCTCAAGACCTTCATACGAAACAAAAGGTTCTCGGCCCTGCATTATGCAATGAGCAGTCTGTTAGATATCTATGTGAATAGTTTAAAGATTGATATCTATGACTGAGTGCGACAGACTACCTCTCCACATTGATGAGACAGAGCTTTAATTCCTTTTGGAGGAATATCAGTCTCATTCAGAAAAGAGAAGGTACTTTCAGACACAACATTCCCTGTGGTTTCAAAGTCCTGTTTGGAGCATAGATAGAATTTGCTGCTGAAGAGAGATGAGTTAACGCAAATCTGAGAGATCCAATTTGCCCATTGTGCCAGCAGTAGAGAGATGAGTCCAAGCAGCATCAACTCTATCAAGCAAACAAATCAAGTAGGAGTCAACTTATACTTCCCCCAGGGCAACCCGCCCCTTGTTGGCCCTAGACACATAAATTCGAATTTGAATCTTCAAAATACACACCTTCCTTAATCTTCACCAAGGAAACAAAGAGAGCCTTCCTCCTAGTCTTCTTCAGCCACTGCAGAAATCACGTGTTAGTACTTTTACACTAAAAAGGAAGAATTTTTTTTTCGTTCATTGATTAAAACATCTGAAGCAGAAGAACAAAATGTGCAAAGAAAAATTTAACTAGAAAAAGTACTTGTTGCTTCAATTTTGGCAACAAAGTGAACAATCACTAATTACTTCCACATTCTTGCCATTGGTTGACTTCCACTCCCGCTGATATGGAGTTAATTTATATACCTGCAGTCAGTTTTTTCCAATATATATGTAACGATCACTTCGATATCGCACTGTTTGCCTCGGCCGGTGAAGTCAAGAGTCAGGACTACATAAATTTTCTTCTCTAGTACTAATAAGATCATACATTCCCACCCACTGGAAAGTGAAATTTCCAAGGACATTTTGGACCCAGAGACAATGTGGCATGAGGAACTCCAACTCTGAGATTTAGGGGAAAAAAATAAACAACAAAGATTGCAACGTTGCCAACATCCTTGAAACATAAACCAAAGCCACCAGACCAAAGAGGTTCCTCGAACTCAAGATAACAGTCAACTTTTTAAAGAGCATCTAAAAGGACTACCCGCGACCAAAACAAATCACTCTATGCAAGAAGAAGTGGAGGATCAGAGAGAGAGAGAGAGAGAGAGAGAGAGAGAGAAGGGGGCGTAACAGCTTACCCTTCCAAATCTGTAAATGGACCTTTCCACGAATAGGCACACAAAGACTAAGACGGTAACAACTGAAGCAACCAGATAAGTTGGGGTCTCGGCCAGAGACCTGCCTTGCTGCACAGTGTCCATCTTTCACATCAGATTGTTATGCAAACTCAGAGCAAACTTTCACTTCATTATTTTCTCGGGAAAGTTGAGAACCCTTTCAGAGAAAGCATGAGACCCAGGAACAGAAGTGAAGTGAAGAGAGAGTGACACCTATAGATCCGGGAAACAGGGGGAAAAGAAGGAGCCATTTTTTTCTTCTTTGTTTAACGTTGTTTTTCCCGTTCATACATCACAGTTGAGCTCGTGCATGTGGGTTGTTTGACCAGGAATCTTAGAAAGCGAGCTCATATAATAATTTAGCTTATTCCGAGAAAGCGTGCGTTAGTTCGCCTTCTGATCTGTGAAGCAAATGCCAACCTTCCATTGCGCGGGAATTGACACAATCTGTCTCTCTCTGTCTCTCACTCTCTCTTCCCGAAGCGAACGAATACATAAACATTGCAGGAAATGCGACCCGCCCACGTGCATCTCTCTCTCTCTCTCTCGCTGGCCATCATTTTCTTGGAAGCTGGAAGGAGATTTGAGAGATCCGGGTCCGATTAAATGGTAACGCCAGTTGTTTTGTAGGTAGGCCCTTTGGCCCGAAAAGGAAGTGTCCGTAGCCAGGAAAATTAATTAGCTTAGGCCTATGTTCCATCATTACCTACTGATCTGGTAAATATGGAACCAAAGAATAGTGGCCGTCGTTCCTCATCCAACAGAAGTCTTTGCTAGAGTAGGAGAAATTCACGTATTTGCTGATTAGAGATCTGTCGTGAAAAGCATGAACAACGCACCGCAACTTGAACGACACCTCTTAATGGGGAGACAAGAGGAAGTGATATCTGATAAACGATGTGACCACAATGTGAAATAAAGTGCGATTATCATGTAATAACACACACTATGCTTATTGCAATGCGGCCGAGTGAATAAAGTTCTTGCATTTTCATGAGGCGGCACATCTCTTCTGTCTCATGTACAAATAAAAATTGGTACTGAAACGAAAAGCATAATGTCAATGAAGTAATGGGGCCAGCATTATCTGCATCATGATTTTCCCATTTTGAGACAGTAAATATAACAACTGAAAGAGCAAATTGCTCACCCAGAAATCTTACAAAACTAGCCCTTGAATCAAATGATATCCTTCAATAACTTTATCAAGAAGAATACAAGCCAGATCCTAAACGACTTAACTGAAGACACTCTCAAATTACACTGTTTCCCAGAATTTTTTGAGATTAGGATATGAGAGATGAATTGCATTTGACACAGAATACTGAAAAAAAGCCAATCATAGGGAAGGCTAGCTTTCTTCTCCTCTGTTCCCGTTGGACCACGGAGTAAACATCACAGGGACATCACATTATGCAACAATTTGGCTGAGACTCCAGCATCTCAGGTGATCTGCACAAGTTAAACTTTCGTGAGTCCATTGAATGAACGAGCTTAATCCACTACTTGTTTGCAAAGCACGTTAAAAGGATGAAGCATTAAAGCACATTCACCAAAAATGAATCTGGTAAATGGTCCATATAAAGCTAAGACACACAAAGGAGAACACAGGACGGAAAAGCAGATTCTCCCTTTAGATGCATTTCCGTTGTCCCTGGGGAGTAGGTATCTAGATTCTAGACCCTTCTTTTGGCCATAAAATTAACTCTGAGCTCAACTTAAAATTCAATACTAGCCTTTCAACAAGGCCTCTTGAACAGACATCCGCAAGGAGAAAGTAATCCCTGATGGGTAACACCCGAGATGACATCCAAATGTCATCAAAACTGTGCCCCAGCAAACCAGGCTGCTCATGCTCTCAAAGCGACTGGGACTTTAAAGGGCCAAGAAAATCTGGAAAATAGAGGGGACTATGAGGAACCTAAATGGAAAAAGATGAAGAATGGAATGAATGGACAACTAAGTATCTCTCGAGTCTCAGCACATTCCTTTTGTCATCCCATACATAATCATATTCAAGCAATAGGCACCCAAAAACTGAACAAGGATAGGGTTACGTTTTCCAGAGTAAGAGATAAATGACTGAGGGAACTCGGCACAATGGTTTTAACCAAGTAAAGGAGCTAATCATGATGTCAAAACCCAACACACATGCCCAAAAACAGTTCTTTTTCCCAAAACAATGAAAGCCAAGCCCAGATATTGGTTAAGCAGTTCCCCTTCTTCAGTTAAGTAGCCACCCAATGGCTTAGTAGTGTCGTGTACTAAGACCCCTCATGATGAAGATGCTGTCCCACTCTACGACACCTTCATTCCAGCAATAGGCCAAAGCGAAGCAGCAGACTTTTTGCCAAATTTTTCACCCGATTCTACTCCCAAGCTGAACACCGATAGAGTCTTTCTTAATGGTCCATGAAGAAGTCAGGCAAGGTTAAGTTGGAGTTTATTTCAGTCAATCCTTCAGCTTAGAACTCCCAAGCAATGCCTGGAAGCTCAAAATTGATTGGAGAGTTTGCATTTCCAAAAATCCTGAAGCTCATTACATCCTTTCCACGAATGGGTGCTCTATTCTCCCTCAGCTAGTTCCTTTTTCACTCTTCAATGCAGTCATGAAGTATGCCTTCTATATGCAACTTTGATTTCGATTGGTACAAACATAAGGAGGAGAAACCAGAAAGAGACAACAAACTTAAGAGGAAGCACATATGCTGCACAATCCTTGAAATTTCGCATCGTTCATTAACAGCAGGAACTGACCTAAAGAACTCTCACGGGGCATTAGTAGACACTTAGCCTTAGAAAACTTTATATGGATGGACAATCCCAATATGAGGTGAGTGAATATATGCCCCTACTTCACAAATATGAAGCCGAGTTTTTCCACAATCACAGTAAATCCAAGAGGAGTTACCCAAATGCACTATAAGCTTGTGGACTTGAGAGCATAGGTAGGGCGATTTAAAGGTAAATTTGCCCATGAAGCATCAACTTTCCGCTTGCAACGCATAATCCAACTAACTAAGGGAGAGAAATTTTCAAGTAAAAGAAAAGGCCAGACATCATAAATATTGTCAGTTCCCTAAGACATATCTGACACAAATCACTGCTCACAGATTTCAAACCAGGAAAGAAAAAATCAACAATAAGAGCTGGCCTACATTGGAAGCGATATAGGTGAGAAAACTTACAACTGGCCAAGACTCGCTAAGTCAAAATCAGGAGCCAGCTCCCGAACAATATCATTTGGTGGTTGACCACACTCCTGCATTTTTTGCATTAGCTCAACAATCTTAGTGAAATTATTTGGATCCTTCTCATAGACTTCATTAAGATCTTTTATAAGTTGATATTGATGGGAAAAGCGATCATAGTCTTCTTTGCTCAACGTCGCTTTGTGGTCTTCCAACCACTTTGGATATTTCTGTCCAATTTCCTTCATTGGTTCATGAAGGATCTCCTTTGACAGCAGATGCTGCATCATGTTTTCCATCATAGATTCCATATCCTAAGAAGACAGCAAAAGAAAAGAGTTATCAACAAACTAAATTGTTGCTCCACTGCTTACAAAAATGAGGTGAATGGGCAAGCATTATATCGCAGAACCACAATTCCCAGCCTGCACGCCAAGGATCATACTCAATTGATTTGTACCTGAGTGCCAGCAAGCTCCTCAAACTGCTTGACCCATTCGTCCAACATAGCATTACCACCCAAATCATCCGCACCGGGGACAGATTCTAATCCTCTGACAGTTTCCCTGGTTTGTTCTCTGAGCTTATCTAGAGCTTCAGTAACATGGGTCGTGTCCTTCGATGCCATTTGCTTTCCCTTTTGCTTCTTACTTCTCAAATCAGGCAATCCCATCCCCAACCCTTGAACCCCAGATGGCAAAGGAGCCACCTCTTGCTTCGTCGCAGCACCATCTCCACTTCTACATCAAAAAAAAAAGGGGGGGGGGGGGCAAAAATCGGTACGGTCAGAAGCGCCCAACAAAAAATTGTGCCCACCGACTATTCGACGATTTGAATCAAAGAGACAAGACCGAACTAGAACAACCACCTGGAAGAAGAAAGGTTGAGACCCTGGAAATCGTCCAAGGCACCTGAAAAAGCCATCGCACGAACTCAATAAACCATTCGGTACCGCCGTCTATCTTTCTGACAAAGGGAGGGAAAGAGAGAGAGAGAGAGAGAGAGAGAGAGAGAGAGACGAAACTCACTGTCGAGGAGTTCGTCCAAATCATCGGCTTGGTGGTCGGCGGCCATGGGGGAAGCGATTCCTCGTATTATCCAATGGCAATCGCGAGTGACAACGTTGTATACCAGCGGAATTCGAGGGCTTCAGAGCCGCGTCAAATGGCGGAAGGGAGGATGACGCTCGCTCTGCTGAACATCCGAAGAAGAAGAGGAAGACGACGGACGCGACGACGACGACGACGACGACGGAGGTGCCGAGGAAAAGATGAAAAAAAACCCAAAATCTACGATAAAAGATACAAATCGGGAGCGGTGCGACCGACGGTTATTTCGGGGACGACGAGCCTATGAACGCAGATCGACGGCGTGGATTGAATCCCACCGAGCGTGGTCGCGATTACACGGTCGATTTCACCCGTGAACAAATTTCCGGACCGGGTTATAATATAAAATTTTAATACTTCCGTGTCGGAAGACGGGCCGGCTAAGCTCGAATGAAGGTAATCCTATTTCCACAGCCGAAATGACTTCTCTCACAGCCTCATGAGATTAAATGACGATTATCTCCTCCGCATCGAACAAAGCGCTGCCTCCAGATTCTGATTGGACAATTCTTCTAATGGACCCAATGCTGTCGGTCTCAATCGAGGCTTGTTAACGTGTGAGAATCCAGTTCCTGTCTCGCTTGATATTCCTTGTTTCCTTGCCGACTTCCACTCAGTCCTTGGAGGTGAGTGGAAGTCGGCAAGATCATGTTTAGATGAAACCAATCTGCAACATCATTTATTTGTTTTTCTTTAATTTCCTGGTTGAAATTTAGCAAGCTTAGCCAATTCTTGTTAAGAGTCGTATCAGTCGATGAAGGGCAGTTCCACTTTGGGCTCCGTTTGGTTATTAGAAAATATTTTCCTCTTTTTTTAAGTATTTGGATCTTTTGGAAAATGCAAAAAGAAAATAGATTGGAAGACTTTTTTTTAAACAAATATTTTTTG
This sequence comes from Eucalyptus curtisii, assembly GCA_017140595.1. Classification (NCBI taxonomy): domain Eukaryota; kingdom Viridiplantae; phylum Streptophyta; class Magnoliopsida; order Myrtales; family Myrtaceae; genus Eucalyptus; species Eucalyptus curtisii. The sequence goes on along the minus strand of CM029503.1, from coordinate 29,715,691 downwards.
ATAAATCGCATTTTAATAGTGCATTAAGAAGTAATCTTATCTACTTTGGTATGTGAAAAGTGTGAGGTAACTATAGGGGGACGAAGTATGGAAATAGACTTAGTCGTGATGGCCATGTATGACTTTGACTTTATCATAGGAATGGACTGGCTCCATAAGTATTAGGCTAAGGTGGATTGCCATAGAAAAGTAATCCAGTTTGTTTTACCTGACCGATCTAGTTGTGAATTTTTCGGAAGTCAGACCAACCTGTCTATAGCACTTATTTCAGAAGTGGAAGCCCGTGCATTACTTGACGAAGGATGTCAAGGGTACCTTGCAGTGGTTAAAGACTATACTAAGGAAGAGTCCAAACTCGATGAAATTCGAGTAGTCAATGAATTTCAAGACGTATTTCCTGAGAAACTGCCTGGGTTACCACCGGATCGAGAAATTGAGTTCAAGATTGAACTGATGCCTGGAACAGAATCGATATCGAAAGCCCCGTATAGGATGGCCTTGACGGAATTGAAAGAGTTGAAAGTGCAACTACAAGAGTTGCTTGATAAAGGATTTGTTAGGCCAAGTGCTTCTCCTTGGGGCGCACCGGTGTTATTTGTGAAAAAGAAAGATGGGTCAATGCGTCTGTGTATTGACTATAAGCAACTGAATCAGGTAACTGTTAAGAATAAGTATTCATTGCCTAGAATTGATGATCTATTTGACCAACTGTAGGGAAGTTCGGTCTTTTCTAAAATTGATTTAAGGACAGGATACCATCGGTTAAGAATTAAGAAGGAAGACATTCCTAAGATTGCATTTAGGACTCGCTATGGACATTATGAGTTCCTAGTTATGCCGTTTGACGGACGAATGCTCCAGCCGCATTCATGGATTTGATGAATAGGATATTTAAGCCCTATTTAGATCGGTTTGTAATTGTCTTCATTGATGATATCCCGATATATTCTAAAAGACCAAGAGCATGAACGACACTGAAAATAGTGTTGCGGAGACCCTTAGAGACCATAAATTATTCGCCAAGTTCAGTAAGTGTGAATTTTGATTGGACCGGATAATATTTTTGGGACACGTGGTGTCAGGAGGAGGAATTGCAGTGGACCCAGTGAAAGTTGAGATGGTGATAGATTGGCCAAGACCGACAACGCCGACAGAAATACGAAGTTTCTTGGGACTGGCAAGCTATTATAGAAGGTTTATAGAAGGATTCTCACAACTTGCTGGGCCATCGACAAAATTGACTCGAAAGAACATGAAATTCAAGTGGAATGGAGATTGTGAAAGGAGTTTCCAGGAGCTCAAAAGAAGACTGACTACGGCTCCAATCCTGACTATACCATCTGGGTCTTATGGATTTACAATATATAGTGATGCGTCTCACAAAGGACTGGGATGTGTTTTGATGCAACATGGTAAGGTCATAGCCTATGCATCCAGACAATTGAAACCTCATGAACTGAACTACCCAACTCATGACCTAGAGTTGGCAGCTATAGTCTTTGCCTTGAAAATATGGAGACATAACTGTATGGAGAGAAGTTCGAAATCTATACAGATCATAAGAGTTTAAAATATTTGTTCTCACAAAAAGAACTGAACATGAGACAGAGAAGGTGGATGGAGTTGTTAAAGGACTATGATTGCGAAATACGGTACCATCCTGGAAAGGCAAATAAAGTGGCAGACGCTCTTAGTCGTGAATCGACTATGGAATTGGCCAATATAAGAATCACATAATGGAATATGTTAAGGTCAATAGCAGATTCAGAATTTAAATTGGAAGTAGATCAACTTACTGGCATGATTTCTGCATTGAGGATTGAACTGAAAATTATCCAGAAAATTAAGAAGTTGCAGGAATCTGACTCGGAAATAGAAAAAGTGCGAAATGCCGTGTCATTAGGAAAAAAGACCAGAATTTCAAGTCTCTAAGGATGGAGTGGTAAGATGTCATGGACGACTACGTGTTCCCAACAATGGGGAAGTGAAGAGAGAAATTCTGTCGGAAGCACATAGAAGTAATTATAGTATTCATCCGGATAGTACAAAGATGTACATGAATTTACGCCAACAATATTGGTGGAATGGCATGAAAACAGATATAGCCAAACATGTTTCCCAATGTTTAACATGCCAGCAAGTGAAGGCGGAACACCGCAAACCAGCAGGACTATTAAGACCATTGGATATCCCAGAGTGAAAATGGGAGCATGTAACAATGGATTTTGTACAAGGATTGCCAAGGATATCAAGCGGTCATGACTCTATTTGGGTAATAGTGGACCGTTTGACTAAGTCTGCTCATTTCTTAGCAGTTCGCATAGACTACCCGATGGACAAATATGTGGAGATATATGTAAGTCAAGTAGTGCATTTACATGGTGTTCCAGTGACTATTACATTAGATCGGGACTCGAGATTTACTTCGAACTTTTGGCGGAGTCTTCAAATTGCCTTAGGACTTAAGCTCCAATTTAGTACTGCTTTTCATCCACAGACGGATGGACAAACAGAAAAAGTGATCCAGACATTAGAGGATATGTTAAGGGCCTGTGTGATTGACTTTAAAGGAAGTTAGGATGAAAGATTACACTTGGTGGAATTTACCTATAACAATAGTTTTCAGAAAAGTATAGGCATAGCTCCCTATGAAGCATTATATGGGAGGAGATATAGGACTCCTGTCTGTTGGAATGAAGTAGGTGAAAGGAAACTGACAGGACCTGAGTTGGTACGAGTTACTATAGAAGCTGTCGAGATCATAAGGAAAAGACTTAAGACAAAATCGAGCCGACAAAAAGACTACGCAGATAAGCGCAGAAGACCTTTGGAATTTAGTGTGGGAGACCATGTATTTCTTAAAGTATCTCTAATGAAAGGAATATCACGATTTGGAATAAAAGGAAAATTAAGCCCCAGATTCGTCGGACCCTTCGAGGTACTCGAGAGAATAGGAGACGTAGCTTATCGTTTGGCATTGCCTCCTAAGATGAGAAATTTACATGATGTGTTCCATGTGTCGATGCTGAGGAGGTATGAGTCGGATCCTGGTCACGTACTCGATCATGAAGCCATCAAAGTGGATGAGAAAGTGAGATACATAGAAGAGCCAGTACGAGTGTTGGACCGAAAAGAACAAGTCCTTCGGACGAAGAAAATTCCTCTAGTTAAGGTGTTATGGCGACATCATGATGTGGAAAAGGCCACCTGGGAAAGTGAAAAAGAGATAAAAGAAAGATATCCTCATTTGTTTAATGAGACTTAGGTAATATTCAATTTCGAGGACGAAATTCTCTAAGGAGGGGAGAATTGTGGCATCCAAAATTTAGACGACCCTCGGATAGGTGACAGTCACCGAACTGTGGCCTTGTTTTTATTTTATAGGCATTAATTTGTATTTGTTCATTTGAATTAATATGTTAATTTTATTTTTGAACCAAAAGGATGGAATTCAGTCTTGCGTAAGAAATATACGTGCTGAAATTTAAAGAATTAAAACTTTGAGGATGTTGGACGGCACGCAAGAATTTGGAGTGTATATATATATACTTGTATATAAAGTAATTTAATTTTTGGACATTAAATTAAATTCGGTAGAAATAAAATGCTTAATAATTATTTAAAAAAAAAAGAATTTTGGGCTTTATTTTAAGGACTCTTGGGCCCAAGATTTCGGGCCCAAGCAAGCCCAAAGACCCCCATGGGTGTCGACCGGACCAAGAAGGGGAGGGGGGGGGGAGTGCATGCCCTCCAACACTTGTCTTCAACTTTGCCTCCACTCGTTCTCTCCTTTTAGCCACTTGTCCATTGCATCTTTTTTTTTTCCTACATGCAAAATAGAGATTAATTGTTAATCAAAGAGCAAAAAGGGGAGAGGGATTTCGGAAGTGAGAGGGAGAGAGAGAAACCGAGAGAGGGAAGTGAACCGAGCAAGTGAGGGGGAGAGAGATCGAGCGTGAGTATGGGCAGTGAGGGAGGAGAAGGAAGGATCGCCTCCCGCCGTGTCCGAGCTGCCGCCGTCGACACCACCGGTCCCCGTCGCGGATCGGGCCAAGCCGTGACCCCCGAACCTTCGTTTTTGGACAGCCACCAAGTGGAAGGGTTTAAGGCAAGTGAAAGTTCACCTATCAATGCCTTTGCATGCTAGATTTGTCTGTGGAATGTTAGTAGATGTGAGGAAGTGTAGAAATTAGAGCTGCATGTTGATTGGGATCAAATTAGCTAAAGTTAGAGCTAGAAGCAAAGCAAAAACAGTGCATGTATTGGATTTCGAATTTTTAGAAGGGAGATTAAGATCTAAAGATCTGACTATGATGGATTCTTGGGAAGTAAAGAGGGTATATTGCGATGTAGTATCTTTGGTATATACTTGCTTGTGGGTATTGGATGTGACATCCAGATTTTGGGTTCGATTTCGATTAGATAAATTGGGCGTTTCATCGACGTGGCTATAGTGTTGTTCTCTGAGTTGGCCACTCACGAGATAACTAGACTAGCTGGGTAAGTTATTAAGGACTTTAGGGCAATTAGACTTGAGAATTCGACCAGGAATCGACTTCTCGACCGTGCTCATCTTTAGAGATCATTGCGGCACAGTATACAATCGATTTGAAATCAGAGATAGGTCAGTTCGACTGAGATGAATGACCGATCGTGGGTGACTCCACTAAATTGGAAAATTCTCATCGACCGGCACTAATTTGATTTTCTTATTGTTTTGGTACCCTGTGTCCGTATTTGAATCATCGAGATTTTCACGACAATCGAGAGTCGCCAATGGGTCAAGTGGGTTCATCGTAGCTCGAAGAAAATCGACCACGGGTCATTTGTCCTACAAAGTTCTAAAAAAACTACCCGGTAGCCTATGTCACGTTAAAAACACGTTTGAGTGAAATTAACCGCCAATCTAAGTCCGATTTCAGAAATTGAAGAGTCTGTCATGTCACAATAAATTTTAGGAACGTCGATTCAGTCTCAGAAGATTTTTCTGACAATCGAGACTTTTTGGGAAAAAGTTGAGATAGGGCCGTTTTTAATCGGAAATTGTAGAGGGCCATTTTTATTGTGCTTTTGGGATTCAAGATGGTTTTATGGACAAGTAAATATGTGAATTGAAGTGTGGTGACATTGGATTAATTTATGGACTTTGATTTGGTTCAATTAGAAGAGAATTGAATGAAATTGAAAGAATTGATGTACAAATAAGTGAAATTCGTATGCCATGGTGGACTAAGCAAAATGGACCCATTAGAAGCTTGTCTTGGAAGCTTAGATGTGAGTGGAAGGTGACATCATATGAAGTCGTGGTGGGCCAAGTTGTGATGACCTAAGAGAGAGAGTGTGAGAGAAAAAAAAATGGGAAATTGGTTTCTTCTTCCTCCCCTCTCTCCTCCGTCGACCGACCCCCATCTTCTTCTTCTCGGTTTGGCCTCCATGGAAGCCGAAGACGGCCGGCGAAGCGCTCACCGTCGCAGCCACCACCGGCCGGAATCGTCGCCGCCGTTCGCCGTTCTCGCCCTCGCCCGCTCCGCCCCATCCTCTTTCTCCTCTCCCTCTCGGCTTGCTCGAAGACCGGCCAAGCGGAAACGAGACAACAACTTGCCGTCGCCGCTTTCCGCTCGCCCGCCTTACGCCGCAACCGCGTCGGAGCCAAGGCCGTCGCCGTCGCGCAGCCACGCGCTGGCCCAGGCTGCGTCGGCTCGACCGCCGTGGCCGTTCGCCTCGCGTCCTCGCCACCCAGCAGCTTCGTCCAGCCCCTGTTCCGCCTCTGCCCAGCCTGGTTCGGCCACCTCAGGCCGCCGCCCAACCACCTCCGGCCACCGTCGGCCTCGCCGCAGTCCCCTCGCCCTCCGCCGGCCCTATCCAGCTTGAATCAGCCTCGGATCCGCCCCAACCAAAGCGAACGAAGGTTGCGGAAAATGGGTATGACAGTGGGGTTTTGGCCCGTTTTGGCCGCCTTCCCGAGCCCGGATGCTCGGCCCGCTTTGAGGAAAGTCGATCCTCACGTCGACCTCGTCGTTTGGTGTGAGTTTTGCTCACTAATGCCTTCTTAGTTTGCTAATTACACTTAAATGTTGATTAGTGTTAGTTAAGTGTAATTAAATGGTTAGATTATAATGGATTAGGGATTATTAGTGAATTGCATTATATATTAGTGAAATGGTTAGTGTACTTAGATAGAGAACGGCCCATAGTATTTATTCGATGTCTCTTGGGATTTTTCCCGACCCTTATCGGGTGTTAATTAGGCAATTCGGGCCTAAATGGAATTTTTAGGAATTAAATATTAATTTTTGAAATTAATTATTTAATTATTTATTTTTCGGAAATTCAACTGGGATAGCCGAATGACCGGAATTTTGTGCTTGATTGTCGTGGTGCGATCCGTTTATTTAATTGAACTTTATATTGTGCTAAATTGAATTTATTGTATTTATTTATTAATTTTCGAAATTAATTATTTAATTAATTATTTTTCGGAAATTCAATCGGACGGCTGGTGACCGGAATTTCGTGCTAATCGCTGCTGTGTATCTAGAATTTGAATTTGACGAGTGAAATGCAAAGTGTCCGAGTCGATATTGAATTGTCGTGTCTTTGGTTGAAAGACTTGGTCGCAGATAGTGGCTAGCCAAGCCAACCGGACCGATATTCATAAACGCCGTCAACATAGTGACGAGGCTCGAGTCGCATGGAGGCTAGGCCAACTAGACCTATGCTCCTTCGGGAATGCCGTCAACGTAATGACGGCCGCGCTCCAAGGGGGGAGGCGATGCCGGCATTAATGTCGAGTAGATAGCCGAACTATGAGTAGGCTATGCTCTTGTGTGGCAGTGTATACAAAATTGGAACGTGTGCGGAGTGTGGTTATCGATTATATTGAAAATTGCCCAGTGGGACCGTGATTTATAATTAGGAATTGAGTTGGAATAATTGAAATGACCGGAAGTGGTCTTGTTGACATATAATCGATTAGCTCGATTGATCATTGCTTGGATCTGATGTTGTGAATTGATTGATTGCATGTAAATGACCGTGAGTGGTCTTGTTGACGTGTAATCGACTAGGTCAATTTGATCGATGCTTCGATCAGTGATGTGATTGCTTGGATGCTTATTTGATATGGGCTAATATGCAGGTGGAATATGAGGCCAAGGTAAGTCTTCTGACTCATGTTGTGCATAGGTAACCCTAAGGTGTATTAGTTTACTAATCGGGTCTTAGGGGGTAGAACTTGCTGAGACGTAGTCTCATCCCGGTTGTGGGACAACATTTTAGGACCCTGATGAAGAACCCGAGGAGAAAGAAATCGAAGAGGAGTATTTGAAGGAGAACCCCGAGGATGATCCAGAGTAGGATCTTGATGACTTTTGTTGTAGGATCAATTTGAGTAGAAACCAATCTTTTTAGCATGGCTTGTATATGTACATGTATGACTGAGTCGTTATATATGTATATAAGATTGTTGGTTTTCAGATTTAAGTTTCTAGTCCTACTGTTCTATCCCAATGTTTTATTGTCTGGAGATTTTTATAACTGCTTCCGCATGTGCAATATAAAATGAAAGGGTCGGCGATATGTAGTCCTGGGATATCGCATTTTAAAATCGACCAAAGCCGAAGGATGGTCATGTGACCGAGGGTTGGGACGTGACATTGGAGGTCGAAATCCATGGAATAGGAGCAAATTTCCCTTTGGCTAGTAAGCTGTTTTGTAAGGGACAGAACGACCATCGGTGCTTCCTCGATTTTTCTGTAATTATCTAGCCACAATTCGACTTCGATTCCTTGATGAAAGTTTTAGGGCACATTCTCATGAACAATATATCAAAAATTCAGAATAAATGAAAAAGGAATGACTGCCGAAACGATTCTTTTTTATGAAAACACCAAATCTGGAAATTTTACAGAATGATAGTTAGGAATATTGAAATTTTTGCCCTCGGTACGCAAGGAATCTGACTTGGTGTTCTTCATGAAATTTGTTCCTCTAGGTCTCATTGATAACGTGTTAAAATTTCATAACTTTCTGAGCCCGTTTAGAAATTAATTCGGAATTGTTACCAGAACCGTGTGAATGTGGAAATTAAACCGTTGCTTCGAATTTCCACAAAACTGTCCTATAGGTGAATGTATTTCGAATTACTATGTGATATGATGATGCTGATGGTGGAACCTTGTGATTGATAAAAGGTCCACGAGATATCTTGTTTGATTTATGAAGGTGCTTTTGTGAATTAAAATGCTAATAGTTACCGTTGAACCCTCGGGTCAATGATGCCCCGGGAGTGGGGAGGTCCAAAGGATCGAAAGAGTCGATGCCTTGTGGATGCCCAATGGCCCTAAGAGGCTAAATGCTGGAGATTTGCCCCGGGAGCTTCGGGATGCCCGGTTGTATGCTTGTCGGTATGTAAATCCGGATGACCGAGCAACCATCCTCATGGTGAGCTTCGGAGGTTTTCCTCGTGATGCCAGGTAGGGTACGAGATGCCTGGAGGCGTAATATGCTCCGGATGCCTGGTGGCCTTAGTGGCTGAATGCTGGAGGCTTTTGTGATGCCAGGGTGGATGCGAATGCCCGGAGGGACGCAAACATTGGTCATCTAGGGGATGAAATCTTTTGAAGGCTAAATAAATGATATGTGATCTGATTATATGGCATATGATTCTTATAGAATTGCAATTGCTTTAATATTGAAGAATTCCATGATATATTTTTTTTTTGTAACCCGGGAACCCCCGTACAGCCGGTAGCCGGCGAGGTAAACCCGGGGGGACGCTAGCGGAGGACCCACCACCCTGACATCCCACTTAAGACACCAAATGCCTCCACTGGGTTTTGAACCCCTCACCTTTGAGGAAGGATCAATGAAGCTCTTATCTAGCGGAGCCACCACGGCCGGTGGTGAAGAATTCCATGATACTGATATCCATTTATTCATTGATTTCTTGCTTTGTCTATCTTGTATGAAATTAGATACTGATAGTCATGCTCGACATAGCTTGTTGAATCTTTTGCTGTTAAGTGGTTGTACTCACCCTGTTTGGGCACTAACATTTTAGATTGAGAGATGCCTCTGTTACCTGTCACACGTGGCACTTTTTACGGCGTCTCGGTTGATGTTGAGTGCTCGTGTTCGGAGCACATCTGTGTTGGTGTGCGAGGATTGGTATTCGTCCGCGTTCGAGTCCTAGTCATGTATGACGTGGGTCTACCTGAAGGCCCCGTGGTACATGAGTTTCTGTCTGTGCATGTTCGTCGTGATTGGATTATGATGGGGATGCTGCCGCCGCCACTAGCTGATGGACCGGGCTGGGTGTGATTGATCGTGTGTGATGGGTAGCAAATGGAGCTTTTTTGGACTGCCGGCACTATCCGATGGACCGAAGTATATGGCTACTGTGGAGTTGGGTACTTTTGGTTATAGCCGAGTTTTAGAAAAGCCTTGGCCTTTTGTTGTACCAACTCATGTTGTCCATCAAGTTATGTAAATAAAAGTGCTCGGCTTAACTTATGAAATTGTCTAGTAAGTGTGCATCATTTCGGAATCAATGTGTTAGGGAGATGTGATATCGCTTCCGCTAAAATTAAATAATAAACTCTCAGGACTTATAGACCTTAAGTCAAGGAAACGAATGGAGGTCAGGATGTGGCAACCCTAAGGGATTGGGGTGCCACACCTTGCCGGCGTCGGGCGAGGGTCGTCCTTGCCTAGGCTGGCTAGGGTCGGCGAGGGCCTGGTGAGGGATGCCCTTGCCGGACTTGGGCGTGGGCGAGGGCGCAAGGGAGGCCCTCGCCCGACCCAACCAAGGGCCATCCTCACCTGACGCAGGCGAGGGTGACCCTCGCTGATGCCGGACACTGGCTTTCCTCTGTCGGCTCTGCCATGGCCGACAGAGGGAAGAAAGAAGAAGAAAAAAAGAAACAAATTTTAAAAAGTAAAAACACTAAAATGCCCTATAATTTAGGGTAAATCTGTCACACGAATAGAAATTTAGGGTTTTTTGTGTCACAAAAAAAAAAGTTTTGGGTAAATGTGTCACGGTTGCAAAGTTCGAGTTTTTCACGTTACAAAAAAAAGTTTGTGATAAATTTGTCACTTTTGGCAAATTTTAGGATTTTTTGTGATTTTTTTTCCTTTAAAAAATCACACTTTATAAATAAAATTTATTTTTTTATTATAAAAACTTACACCAATGAAGGCCTCGAGTGGCTAGCGGGTTGCCCCCAAACCATATCTAGTACCGTTGGCTCAGGTCATTCAAATCTAGCTCGCCAGAAGGTTGAACCTTTTGCCAATAACATTTAATGAGGTGAGTATATTTTCAGAATCATGAAAATTTAGTAAGCACAAAATTGAAAGAAAAAAAAGTATTAACATTTCGGAAATGCTTAAAGTCCAAAACTCATTTGAATCTGTGTTGGGTTAAGATTATCGGATATGCAATTTCATCTCCCCAAAACTGTTTAAAAAATCTGCCAAATGCTATTTGCCTTGGGTCGAAGGGTGGTGAAAAGTAATAAAGCGATATTGCAAAACTACTTTGGTGTGAAAATAGCGGTTCCCATCACTGCGCAAAAAAGCATCAAGATGCAGAGTCATTGAAAAGATGTTCTTTTCGACTTTGGGAAATTCGTAGAAAATTTTAAAATATTTACGTTCTTCCAAAGATTCGTGTACTATCAGATAAAAAGCAATGGTAACGCTTCAAAACATTTTGAAAATTCGAACCAAGGCACAACCACGTAGATTGAAAGCCGGGAAGCCTAATAAATTAATTAATATTTATACCCATAAGAAGAAACTGAATTAATTAATACAAATTTTAATTGCCAAAAATCAGGCAGAAGAAAGAATACGGTATGCGACAGGGATCAACGACGACGTAGCCACTAGCCAGAACGAGACAACTAAAAAAGAGATTCTCTCGCGCACTCTCTCTCTCTCCCTCTCCCATCGCCATCGCCGTCGCCATCGCCATCGCCATCGCCATTTCATCTCCCTCCATCGACGGATCTTGGGCTCTCCGAGCAAGCAGCGCGGCGGCAGAGGAGAGAGAGAGAGAGGACGCCATGGACGACGGAGGAGGATCGTCCTCGTCGTCGCCGAAGTCGCCGAAGTCGCCGGACTCTGCCCCCGTGGCGAAGCCGAGAGAGAGGAAGCAGAAGAGCGGGTTAGGGTGGCTGGAGTGGGCGCGAGGGTGGATGAGCGTGATCGGGGAGATGATGTTCCAGAGGATCACGGCCAGCCACCTCGAGAACCCTCTCCCTCTCCCTCCCGTTAACCACCTCACCTGCATTGTCACCGGCTCCACCAGCGGCATCGGCCTCCAAATCGCCAGGTCTTCCTCCCTTCGAACCGACCCAATCCCTTCCTTCTCTCTCTCTCGTTCTGTGCTCCGACTTTCCAAGTCCGATTCTTCCCCGAGGAAAATCGAGGGCGATTACTTCCATGCGCCTTCGCTTGTTATGAGTGCTCTAAGTATCTCGTAGATGGTGTTTGATGTTGTTTTCGTTCCTAAGGAGCCATGGATAAGAACCGGAAGTGGAAGTGAGAGATTAGGGATTCGACGACGAGAGCGTCTCTTGCCGAGCCTTAGTTGTTTGGCTCTACTTCTTTGAGAGTTTCTTCGTTCATATGCTGTTAGCTTCTAGGAGTCCCTTTGGACGAGGGTAATGGATGTGATGCTTTGGTTTTTACTTCCAGGCAGCTTGCAGAAGCTGGGGCTCACGTTGTGATGGCCGTGAGGAATCCAAAGGCAGCTAATGATTTGATCCAGAAGTGGCAGAATGAGTGGTCTGGAATGGGTCTTCCTCTCAACATCGAGGTATTAATAAATTGAGGAGAACTGTTTTTCAATGACATTGGAGTCAGTGCTTAGGCATCATTTTTGTGTGCCTTGCTGGGTCGAATATTGCTTTGACTCCGGTTCAACTTGCACCTATCATATAATGCAAATTGAAAAGTGTCGAGCTTTGCAATCTGAATTCCCTTTCGTTTTATTTCTTTTTCTCTGTTTGGTCTCTTCTTTTTTGTGATCATGCCGGGTGATGCAATTTCTCTTCTATGGGGCACATGTGAGTGTTTGCCTGCATTCTGAATGTAATTTCTGAGCCGCACTTTTATGTTCTATGTGTGGATTTATGTATTCATATTGGACGGGGACCTAATGCCGTGTCTTTGTTAGGTTATGGAACTTGATCTTCTTTCATTGGATTCTGTTGTGAGATTCGCTGATGCCTGGAATTCGAGATTAGGGCCTCTGCACGTTCTTATCAATAACGCAGGCATATTTTCCATTGGAGGTTGGTCTTTATGAACCAAGTAATCATTTCTATATGCTTTCTCAGTCTTTAAACTGCATCAGAGTTTACTGGCTTAGATAACTCCTTGTTTCACTTTATGTGATGCACCGTCATTTTCCAGCAGAAATTTTGTTGTTGTAGCTAGGAACTGATATTGCAAGGGTCAACAGATCTGTATATTAGAAACCATTTTTTGTGATTAAGACATTGCGTGATGGATTTTCTAGTATACAATGAATTGATTCCTCCCTTTTATGTAAATGACATGGTATTTATCAGTGAAATTCACTTGTATGTGTATGTAACCATAGAAGAAGTCAATTTGCCTACTCGAAGTACTAAAGACTCTTAAGAACACATGGGTTTGTGTTCGTCGAATTGTGTATTTTACTTCCATCCTCATCATTTGTTTATTTAAGCAATGAAAAACCCTTCTCAATTAAGCACGCAAAAGGGAGAAATTCTTACATAGAAAGATAAATTCTCTTGTGAGGTCACATGAGCTATTCTTGCATATTTTTCGTTGGACCTATGCTTGTTTAAGAACAATCTTGCCAACTGATGTACCTTACTTGTGATGATCTCAGAACCTCAGAAGTTTTCAAAAGATGGATATGAGCAACATATGCAAGTTAATCATCTTGCTCCAGCTTTGCTATCAGTATTGCTTTTGCCATCGCTCCTTCGAGGCTCTCCAAGCAGAATTGTCAATGTAAATTCTGTGGTAAGTTTGTGACCACAATATAGTCCACATTCTTCATCTTACTTTTAAAGTATGGACTGTAGCTTATAGGCAAATTACCATAATCAAGTGGTGAATTAGATATTTGGTCTTGAAGTATCATATTGTGTGGTTGGATTGAGAATCATGAGATCCTTCATAACAGTAAACATAGAGCTAAAGTCATCTTGAGGAGTCATACTTATCAGATATTCGATGAAGGCTTGAAACTATTCTGCAGAGGGCAGTTAAATAATAGGATTCCTTTGATCCCAAGCAGGCAAACTGGCTTTTCATTTCCTTCAGTTAGTGCTTTCAATAATGCATTAAGTTGGTGCTGCATTATGTTAATCGGGTTGTTCTTTGCCTCCATTTGCTAATGGCAGATCGCTGAAAGAATGATATTCTTGTCTTTGGTTCTTGAATGATGGAAATTTTGCAGATGCACTATGTTGGCTTTGTTGATCCTGAAGATATGAATCTCGTTTCTGGGAGGAGGAAATACACAAGTTTATTAGGTTACTGTAGCAGCAAGTTGGCTCAGGTACAGTCAGAATGATCTTATATTATTATGAATGAAATGACATGTTGGTATAGGCTAAATAGGCTATATAATAAAGGTACCAAGGGTGTATAAAATTACAGGCAAAGAGTCTTCAAAGTTGCTTTCCAGGACAAAGTCTGTATTTAACAAACTATACATACTGAAAGTGATTTTCACTATCTGGAATTTTCGATAATATAAGAAAAAATGGAGTCTTCACTCTCATAAGCCCTCATTATATCTCCTTCCAAGCAGGTCAACAAAAAATTGTGGAGGAATATTAGCAAGTACCAATCTATTATCTTTATTATTTACAAAATTAACTCCTTTCTAAGAGCAATGTCTTCCCTAACCATCGAAACTTCAGCCAAGTGAATACAGAAGTCCAAATGCCGTGTCTTTCGGGTGTCTTGCTCCAGGGCAATGGATTAAGATTGTGGTTGATTGATTTAGCTGGGCATTTACGTGTGGCCATGATTACCTGCTTGTCCCCACTTCGCTTTTTGTGGTTCTCTTTTGAGAACTGTTTATATTACAACATCTGCTGCTGCCATAATAACAAGGAGAACAAGAAAGCTTTTTCCATGGCTACATGGATATTTCTGTGCTATTTTACCCTGTTTTAGCACTGTTAGGGACAGATGTCTTTTCAGGAGAATCGATTAACTTTCTTTCCATCTATCTGAACTGAATGGATATAGCACAACGCCCTGGGGTACATTCATTTTGGCAATCAACAATGTTTTGATAAGAGAGAGTTTTATATGGTAGTGGCATTACTTGTTTCTTATGGAGAAAGTGCTCATATAATCTCCTCGTGGTTGGACAAATAGAAGTCCTTTTCCTTGTGGCTTAGGTGAGTCAGTGACTTGCTAGCTATTTCCAAGGGAAGCTGTTTTCTTCCCTAATGAACTGTAAAAAAGGGTAGAGAGGTAATAGAGATAGTTCTAAATCTCTTATATTCTTGGCATAGACAAATTGCTTTGTTGGTGGTGCATGGATTTAAAACAGTGACCTCCTATCTCTTCTGGGTACTTGATATGGACTTCTGTTCCTTTTGGGTCTCTGATGCAGTCATGTTGGCTGATAATCTGCACGGTATTTTCTACTGTCTCTGCAAACCTATTTGACCATGCTTTTTTTTTTTTTTTTGCTAAAACTTCAATATTCTATTCCATAATAACTTCATGAGTGGGCTTAGTTCTCTCGGAGTGACTGTTTGCCACATGTGCCTGTTCATAGTACAGTTCTCTTTTCTGAAGTTAGCCTTTAGATATCACCAGGTGCTGAAGACTTGTGATGTTTGATGCTCCATTTAAATGTCGTTGGATGGTTGACCTGAATCGATCTGGTTTGTATGTTAGGATGAATGGCCATATGCTAATTGTTTACTCTAGTTAGGCTGCAAACCTATCAATGCCAACATTTTTACTGCTGTATTGTCCCCAAACTCTCCCTTTCTGGCTTTAAACCATTTGCTCTTACTCCTTTTTATTTTTCCCCTTAATACATTCCTGTTCAAGTATATTTTCAGTACTTCATACTAATATATTATAGGTTATGAAGTGATACTTATTAGTATGTTGATTACAACCTGTAATTATTACTAACGAGGCGAGGTGGCCTCATTCAGGTTATGTTCAGCAGTGTCCTCCATAAACGGCTGCCTGCTGAATCTGGAATCAGTGTATTATGTGTATCACCTGGAGTAGTCCAAACCAACGTTGTAAGTATGCTGAATTAGTTTTCATTTTGAATACATTAAAGTGAGTACGCCAGTACACTTTGGATGCATATATGTGGTGTCGTGTCTGTGTGCAATGAGTCAACGATTGACCCAAAGGGGTGGGTGGCATGGCATTGTTGTCAGTTGCTTCATTCCTAATGAAATTTACTTCTGCTAAATTTTTCCATGTAAATTTTCATGATACCACCACCACCGGGTCTTCCAAGCCCTCTACTGCCTTCATCCTGCATCTGCTGTGATTTGCTTATATGGTTGTTGTTGGCTATCCTATGTAGTTTTTCTTTGCTGAAATGATTGACATCATGATTTAATAGTTGATCTATCTTCCACTTATAATATAAAATAAAAGGACACCGATGGTGTAATTTTTTATTTACACCAGCTCTTTTGAGAACAAGACACGAGGAGATATCGAGAATTTGTACAGATTGGTCATTTAACATGGTAATAAACCTGTGTTTGATTGGAGGAGTGCTTCTGTAAAATTATAAAGGCGGTGTTTCTCATATAAATCCTTGTGGGAAGTATTAACATTCTCCTGTCATATGGATGGATATCTTCTTGTCTGTCAGTCTTATATGTTTCATCATGACAAGCTACTGATAGGGTATTTCTTTTATATTTTCTCAATGAATTGAATGCAGGCGAGGGATCTTCCTAGAATTGTTCAAGCTGGTTATCATTTTATACCCTACTTCATATTTAATCCTCAAGAAGGTTGGTCCTCTCACATGCCAGATTGCTTGCCAAATTGAAAGTCGTAGGGTCATTATGTTGCTGATTCGTTTATTTCAGAAGGGGAGTAAATACTTGAATGGAGTTATGCAGGCATTATCCTCTTATCTGGTTTACTATGCTAGCCATTTATCTACCCATTTGTGATTTTAATTTCTTTTTTATAATCAATAATCAATTAAAATCTCTTCTTTCTAATCTAAAATAATACGGGGTTAAATTTCACGTCTCACTGCTCATGCAGGTTCTAGGAGTTCACTTTTTGCTGCGACAGATCCTCAGGTTCCAGAGTACTGTGAGTTACTGAAAGCGGATGACTGGCCTGTTTGTGCTTTCATTTCCCAAGACTGCCGTCCAACAAACCCTTCTGAAGAAGCACACAATGTTGAAACCTCTTACCGGGTATGGGAAAAGACATTAGAGATGATTGGCCTTCCTTCAGATTCTGTGGAGAGGCTTATAGAAGGGGAAGATATTAAATGCCGATACGGTGGTCAATAGGGTGATTATCCTCTCTTTCTCTTTACATGGAAGTGCTGGTTGACATGAAAGCCTCTGCACAAAATGCTTGTGAATGGCATCTTCAAATGTATTCTGATAGTATTTCATGATTCCTTATGATTCATGAAGGAAGGAAAAAGCTGACTAACTAGAGCACTGTAGTGAAAAATTCTCTCTGGGACAGTAAATGTTAGGACGAACTCTTCCTTTCACACTTTGTAAGATAGTTTAACATCAGCGAGCCTTATTATTGGAGATGCAGGAGCTTGTTATTGGCTGTGAAGCCACTGCTAGTTTGACTACCACTGGGTTTCCCACTGTACATCGTTTTGCCAAAGATCGATAAAAACATCGGGCAATTCTAGCATGCCTTTTGGCCATTTAACTGGATTTATCATGGGTCGAATCTGCTGGCAGTAGCTTGTTTTCACTGGATCACATGACATATATTGTAAACTTGTCATTGTTCACGGCTTGTAAGTTATTAATCACATGATAAATTGTTCCTTTGTTGGAAGCAGGATGGATTTGATCTGAGAGATGTGATTTCGCTCGCGAATTTAACATAGAAATTGGTCTTAGGAGCGGAAACTTCTAGGTGGAAAGGTGGCTATTTCTTCAAAGAAGTTGTCAGAGCTCACCTGTCGTGGACAATGGCCGTGCGATGGCTTGGGCCCTCCTACTGCACTTATTGTCACACCTGAATCCTAACAGAAGCAAAAGTTTCCATTGATGTCACTCTCAGATCTATTGGTCTTGGTCGGTAAATGAGGAATCTAAAAAGATTGAAAAGGAGATGAATGGGCAATGACAACTTAGTGAAAAGCATATATTTTCAAGGCTTCACATTATACATTTAGAACTTAAAGACATGACTCATTTATGTCAATTCAAAAATATAACGGCTTACAAGAATAAAATGAGATATATATTACTTCAATTTGCATAATTTCTCGTTCGTCTATAATATCAAAACTAGTATAAATGGTTTAGTTCAATAGTCACACTTGTCATATTTCATATTTATGTTTATTCCATTTTTGAAACTCGCGTCACATCACATTTCTAGGCCCTTGAGATGGCTCCTGTCAAATTCACGACATCATGTATCACTTAGTTCTTGAACAATAAACAATCTTAAAGATGGCTTCCATGAGATTCGTATTACTGTGTAACACTTAGCCCTTGATCAATGCATGTCAATGGTACCTTAGAGGTGGTTTCTATAATTACGTTATTGTGTAGCACTCAAATTCTAAAAGTTCACTCCAACTAAATCAATGTTTGAAAAAGACTCGATAAACCCTCTCCCTCCACACAATTCATCATTCTAAGAAATGCTGAAACTCCATGATTCACAATTAGGAATTCCTGGTTTGATTTTCACAAAATCTTAAATATATGATCTAACTTTGATTGGACGAACGAGGGGTACAAGTATTTACCTAGTATTGCATTACGAAGTTGAATTGATTTGGTGAGACGTTTGTGGCGAATACTCCTCTTTCTTCTTCTGTTTTCTTCTTTCTTTCTTCCCCTCCTCCCGCCGCGGGGTTCTTGGCACGAGCCCTCGGTTTTTGAGTCGGTCTTTCATGGATGAAACTGGACGGTGTACCGTAGTCGCCATGCGCTGATAAAGCACGTCGTTGTCCCTTGGGTCACGATGCGAATTAATACTCTTTTTGCTCCGGCAAGAGATGACTTTTGGCAAATTCGGCGCATGCATTCCCGGTTGCATTGGCTGACCCGCAAGTTCAAAGCGGAGGGCCTAACCTAATCTAAGGCAGGTCGCAACTCGACCCGTCAAGTGTCAAGTTAATCCCCTTCTTTTTCGAGCTTCTACAACTGGGGTGGGAAACGCCTAGTCATCGCTCATTAGCTAGAGCCTAGTGGTCTGGTCTGGTGGGAGAAAAGGTGGAGGAACCGTGCGAATGTGGTGGGCCCTACGGTTTTGCAACGTAGGACTCCACCCGTGCCCGTGTCCGT
Source organism: Eucalyptus curtisii (assembly GCA_017140595.1). Lineage (NCBI taxonomy): Eukaryota > Viridiplantae > Streptophyta > Magnoliopsida > Myrtales > Myrtaceae > Eucalyptus > Eucalyptus curtisii. The sequence continues at coordinate 29,697,152 of CM029503.1, read as the reverse complement.
AACCGCAAAACCTTCCCCACGTAAGTTAGCAATAACGCGCGAATAACAAATGAAAACAGCGCAAAATCAACGCGTAAGAAAGCGATCAATTTCGCATTAAAATAAGAGCCCTAAACACGTCGGCAGCAGGGAGACTCCAGCCACGAAATCGCTCCGTTTATGGAAGAACCGACGACTGACGAAGAAGGCGTCGTCGACGACGACGGAGCATCCCCTTCCCATGGAACCCTAGATCCGCAGCGGTAGGCGGCCGTCTCCCCCACCCCCACGACGTACTCGCGCCCTTCGTGTTTTGCTTTCGACTCGTTTTTCATCCGTCCGTCGCGGTGGGAATCCCCTCATGGGCAAGGGCGGTCCCGGCTGCTTCCGCCGAACGTCCGGCCGTCGCCGCGTCAAGAAGGCTGCGGAATCGCCGTCGCATCCGGCCGTTTCCTCTCCACCTCGGAATGAGGTCAATCGGAGTCGGGGCGACAATATGTCGGCGGTCGCGAGCTCCGGGGGCGGCGGCGGAGGTGGAGGCGCAGCCGTGGCGGCTTCGGGCGGAGGCAAGGGGAAGAAGAAGGCGGGAGGAGGTAGGATGTGGCTCTGGATGAGGTTTGACCGCGCTGGGCAGTCGGAGACGTTGGAGTGCGAGAAGAGCGCGATCGTGCGGAGAGTTTCGATTCCCGCGAGGGATTTGAGGATTCTTGGTCCTGTCTTCTCTCAGTCTTCCAACATTCTTGGTACGTCGTATGGCTTGTTCAGTTCAGGTCCATTTCGCAGAGGTTAACTGCCCCTAAAGGAAATGATCCTTCCTTTTGTTTGTTTTATGATTTCGGCAAGAATTATACTCTGAGACAGTGTGCGTCCTTTATTGGCATGCATGCTGATGCGAAACTGTTGATCCAGAAGAGTCGAGAGGATTTGGTGTTTATATCTATATATATCTTCCCTCAATTTTGACGAGTACATAGCAAAATTTGCCTCTCTTTTGGAGCAATTACTCAGCTAATTAATTGGCAATAAAAAGTTGGTAGTACTCAAGACTGGCCCTTTTGTGTCCCTTACAACCCTTGTGCTTGACAATAAGTATCTCCATTACATGACCTTCTTCTTTTTGGAGCTGAAACATGATGTCTCGTGAATTCTCTCTTGTTTTTCGAATATCTCTGTTTGGCTTCCCCATCTAATGTTTTATCCTGTGTCATTCAAAGTCAACGTTCCAACGATGCCGCTGTTTCTTTTTTGTTTCAAGGGTTTTCCCCCCTGTTTATGTTAATGCTGCTAGTTCCTTCTTGAATTGTTATGCGTTCCGTGCAGTTCGGGTAAAATGAATGATCGTTTTGACAAACAAACTTTGCTTTTCCTTTTCAGCTAGAGAGAAAGCCATGGTTATCAACTTGGAATTTATTAAGGCTATAGTTACAGCCGAAGAGGTGCTGATACTTGATCCAGTCCGGCCGGAGGTACTTTCATTCGTGGAACAGCTTAGGCAGCAACTCCCGCATAAAAGTGCATTTAGGACCCAAGAAGGTGGTCCTGTGGGAGATCCTGAGATGAATGTTTCTGCAGGCAGACATTGGTTACCTGTTCCTGAGGCCGTTGAGGGGTTGCAATGTGAGCTCCCCTTCGAGTTTCAGGTTCTCGAGATAGCACTAGAGGTTGTTTGTACTTATCTAGATTCCAGTGTGGCAGAACTTGAGAGAGATGCCTACCCCATGATAGATGAGTTGGCCAGGAACGTTAGCACCAAAAATCTTGAGCACGTGCGAAATTTGAAAAGCAATCTTACTCGCCTTCTTGCACGAGTTCAAAAGGTACCTTGATTGTCACATGCCCTTCTTCTGTCTGTTACGATTTCTTTTTTCTTCCCATGAAAGTTTGGCAACAGATGCAAGTGACTGAAATACATCTCTCATGAGCTAAAACAATGTTTCATAGGACTACATTTTGAAAATAGATTTATTAGGGCAAATGATTAGTGAGAACTGGTTTTGTTTGTGCACCACAGATGGTCATTTCCAAAGTTTGAGGGCAGTCAAATCGTTTGGCTCTTTATTTATTTCCAAAAATGTATCATCAGCTGTCTTTGATCAGTTAGCCTAATTAAGATGAAAAATCTCAGTTGATGCTGCAATAGCCATTGAAAGGTGTTTTTCTAGTTTCGAGCATGGAGGTTATGGATTGGTATGGATGCACCATGTTAATTGTCTCTTATGACGCATCTTCAAGGGTATGGTGCTGATAATCAATTGGATGGGTGCTTTTGACTTTGAGATCCCCTTGATACTTGGTCCTTATTTCTTTCTTGCTCTCTCAGATGTGGATGAACACATCAACGAATTTGAGATTGGTGGCTTTGGGGATTGGCCTACTTGTATGCGGAATAATTGTAGTGGAGTATAAAGGATAACATCTTGATTGAAAATGATTTTTTTTGTTTCTCCTGACAATTGAAATATAGTTTTCTGCTTTTCCTTTCAGTCATCTTAAGTTGATACGGCTTTATTCAGTCCCCGTGGTAGTCTATTTAAATTTATCCTTGATCAAATATCCACTTAATATGAATCAACTCTTGCGGAGTTTTGCTTAGAAAAAAAGTGTGCCTGGTGGCTGCATTTAGCAGCGGCGTATTGTCTGGTAATTGGTTTGAGAATTTATGTGTCGGTTGGAGCTGCGGTTGCAAGTGTCCTTCTGAAGCATTTTATCTGACTTGCTCTGAGAAAGAAGGCTTTTTCCTTGAGCATGAGTTTCCTTGAGCATGAGAAAGAAGCCTTTTACAATCTCTTTTTACCTGGAAAATGAATTCTCAAGTGGCTGCAGCTGAAGCCTCTGGTTTCGAAGTAACAGAAAGCAAAGATTGAGAGAGTCAGAGTCAAAAAGTTTTGTAGTTAATTATTCGATCAGCAGAAACCAGGTTATTTGAACATCCATTAAGATGAAAACCTTGATGCTCTGTATTCCTCGAAATTACTATAAAGATTTTTTGAATCCCTCTTTTCTCTGGCATGAACTGGCATCATAAACCACTTAAAACATATGATATAAGGTACCAAGTGGTGCATTTTACTTGATGCATGTTGAGATGGCAGTTTAGCGAAATTAGTAGCATAGTCTCAGTAATTTCTCTTGTTCCTTTTGTTTCCCCTATTTTGGTTTTTCCGTTCCATTTGTTGAGATATTGTCCTTTGTCGCTATGCATGATGATTGATAACTACTATGCGATTCGGTTGAATAACAAGCTTTTTAAGTTTATGTTATTCTTCCACTTTGAACTAAATGTCAATCACCTTTCCAATCTTAGGTGAGGGATGAAATTGAACATCTATTGGATGACAATGAAGACATGGCACAGTTGTATCTAACAAGGAAGTGGATGCAAAATCAGCAGCCTGAATCTCTGTTGGGAATTGGGGGTTCAAACATTGTCACCTCTACTGGGCCCCCTCTTCGTCGAATGAGCTCTAACAGGAGTGGAAGTCTGGTGACTAGCAATTACTTGGATGATAATGACGTGGAGGATTTAGAGATGCTACTTGAAGCTTATTTTATGCAGCTGGATGGAACTCGTAACAAGATTCTGTCTGTGAGTATTGGCCCTTTTGAATTATTTAGATCTTTAGCCTGTGAGTTCTATTTTCCCTGAATATCTGCATGGCATCTGGTTCAACCATGTTCCTTCTGTACTCAACACGATTGTCATATCTCTTTTCTTGGTGTCGAGCTCCTACTGGACCTGATTGGCAAGCTTACCGCTATGTCCTATTAGTTCCTTTTGCTGGAATTTAAATATGTAGATTTGATGGGAGGTGATTATTCTGGACACTGTTTGGACATAGTTGCAGATGAGTCAGTTTGAGCTACTCAAATGTCTATTGCTCTCCCTTATATGCGGAGAAATCTATTAGGAGATAACGTTTCCACATATTTCTCAGTTCATTTCCATTTAGTGATTCCTGCCTTTGCGAGACCTTTTTGATCTGCTCTAGGTCTCAACCTGGTTAACTCGGGGAAATCTATGGTGGGCTTTCTTACCTAAATTATTAAGTAGCTGTGAGAAATAAAGCTACTTCATACCTTCTCTATTTTTAGATTTTTTTAGAATATATATATATATATATATATATATATATTTTTATCATTACCACCATTTTATTTTTGCATCTTCCTTTTTATTGGTGGGGTGAGGGGCAGTGGGGATTGGTGGGATGCGTTGCATTATTGCGTGCAATCTCTGAGAATGTGCATAATTAGTTGGTTGTGTTTGCAGGTTAGGGAGTATATTGATGACACAGAGGACTATGTTAATATTCAACTGGACAACCAGAGAAATGAGTTAATTCAGCTGCAGTTGACATTGACGATTGCATCTTTTGCTATTGCCGTTGAAACCTTGATTGCTGGGATTTTTGGCATGAACATCCCTTGTCCATTGTATAATGTGCCTGGGATATTTGGCTACTTTTGGGGAGGTACCTCAGCTGCCTGTATTATGATCTTCTTTCTCATTTTTGGTTATGCAAGATGGAAGAAGCTACTTGGCTCTTAAGACTACTGCATTGATAGCGGTTTCCTGTTTCATTAAGTAAAAAAGAGGATTGAAATGTGTGAGCTTATTCACTGATCCAAATGATCATGTAACGGCCACAATGCTATTGGCCTCAATACCGGATATGTGAATAAATTTTATGGTACATTGAGGTTTGGAATGAACCTGGCTTTTAGTATAACTTTTTAATATAATTTGTAGTTGTGTTTCAGAAAGTCACTTATCATTTTGAACGCTTGATGAAAAAAATCTGTTCATTAATGCAATCTTATGCTGAGTTGGGGAGCTGTTCTAGTTGTTCGGCATCAAATTAACTTTACCTTATACTGATAGTTTAGTGTGGTATTGTGTAGCGCTGTATGTTTGTATGCAGGCTGAGTACGGTTGGTTTTTTCATGCCGTAGTCATATGAACTTTCTGATGTGTTCTAGGCGATCATTGAAAATGGTTCTTTCCAACATGATGATCGAGTGGTTGGTTTATTAATCGAACTTAACGGCTGTTAGGGGCATAAATGTCCTGCCCTGGTCCGCATGAACCAGGAAATTCTTGCAAAGATGCAATGGAACATGCATATCTTTCCTAATTCCTTTCACTCTTCTGCTAGTTTGTTTTGGGGTGATTCAATAGTTTGGTTTGTTGTGGACGGTTTCTCTTCTTCAGATATCCTTCTCCACTATGACCCAAGTGTCATGCTTCAGCTGCGGTGTTGCTTTCTAATGCAAGACCAAACCCATTTTCAGTGGCTTCCCATGTAACTGTCTTGTGCATGATGAACTGGAATGCTTTGACTCCATTCAAGGTCGAAGAGGAGAGAGAGAGAGAGAGAGAGAGAGATTGACTTTGCAGTTGAGTATGAGGGACCCGGTGGTAGGCTGGTGGGGGTTGGTTTTCGCGACATGTTGGAGTCATAATGTACTGGAGCTGCTTGTCTGTTGTCTCCACTTGTATTTTGTGCTAACTACTTAATATGTGAAGCAGGTTGTCTCCTATTGGACTCTTAACTGCCCTCAGTGTGTGTGTGTGTGTCTGTGTAGACACAGCTCATGAGCAACCAAACTTGGTTGCAATGACCTGTATTTTATGTGTTATTCTGGTGTTCAGTGGGATGCAAGTTTTCCTACTGATCCTCGGAGGGTAAACATAAGTATCGCCGTGATTTTTCCTTTACTGATCTTTGGAACAGTAAAAGAATATGAATATGCAAACAAAACATAAAACGACTTACATCTTTTTCCACCTCTAGACGTGAAGATCGGACAATCAATGTAAACTAATAGGTCTTTCTTTAAGCTGTTTGACTTCACCATGCGTTAAAATTTGTGCATCCATGGCGAGCTGTCATAACTGTATTCATTATGTTTTCACTTTACTTGGCGTCTTACCAAAAGAGAAAAAAATCAAAAGGGTTCTTACTTTTCCTTTTTCTTAAAAAAAATTATTGTGTTTTAACAATTCTCGAGAATGACCCTTAAAAGTGATATTGTCCCCGTGTTTTCCCGAAAATCAGAACATTAATTTGTTTTCCAGAGAATTTTCCAATACGTTGGTATTGTACGATTTTATAATTGGTGATTGATGATTTCTACGAGCCCAAGCTTATCTCCACTCCTAGGATCTTTGGACCAGAAGAAAATGAGAGAAAAATAAAGCAAAAACAAAAAGGTCAACCATCATGTCATCTATCGGCCCGAATTTTACCAAAATTCAGATTTTTCTGGAGAATATGAATAATCAAACTTCTCTCCCACAAAATTCGCAATGCGTTTACTAAAATATAATAATAAAGGAAAAATAGAAAAAAAGGAAAAGGAATTCCTTTTCCCAATTTTTTTTTTTAATGCTTTTCTAGTCCAGCCCAGCCACCCCCTTATTCAACCCAGAAAAGCCAAAGGTACCCAATAACACCCACACACACACAGACCTCCCGCAGAGAGAGAGAGAGAGAGAGGGAGAGAGAGAAGCAGCTTCTCGCGTCGTTCGCACATTGCGTTTCGAGATCTCAGAATTCTAACACTCCCCCCCTGAAAGGTTGGCATTTCGCTTTCTATCGACGGCAAAGGTGGTTCCTTTTGGGGATCCCAAATCGAATCTACTTCCGTTTTTCCTATTTCTTCTCTCAATTCGGTGAAAATCAGCCCTCGGTCTTTGCCAACATCGCACATTCCGGACGTTTTGCTTGCTTCAATTAGTAACTTTGGTTTCGGACCCCCGTTTGTTTCCTTTCTTGAGATGCCGCATCTTGGTCTCGATCCGTGCACGTCTAATTCCCATGTCTTCCCTTTGGGACGCTGACGAATTGGGGGTGATGAATTGTTCTTTTGTTTCTCTTTGGTCTTCGAATCTGACTAGTTTTTACTATGCGGGAGCTGGGAAATCACATGGTTTGCGTGAATTTATAATCGCGGTTTGAGGATCTACTATTGCTTTCATGGGGATAAGAGGGTTTGAGTTCGTGCCCGCGTTGGCAGCTTGAGAATCTCCAGCATTCCTTTCAATTTCCCCGATTTTGCACGGGACTCTTTAGTTTTTTTTTTGGGGTCTCTTTTAAGGTCTTAATTTTTTTTTTCCGTGCTGCTTTGACATCCCGAATTTCTGTTTTCTGAGGGTCAGTTGCTTAGGAGTGCCTGTCAGTCCAATTACCAATTTCGAACTCATGATTCGTTGGTTGGCATTTTGTAGATATAATGGGTATCACTGAATTCATACAGCTTCTTTCTTGTAAATGACTTTTGCGTGTCTAAGCTCCAGCTAGTACCTCTTTAGTGAAGTTTAAAAATGTACCTGAAGAAATAACCTGATGCATTTGTAATAGTAAGTTTCGGAGCCGTGAAATAGATACTTCCCTCATCTCTCTTGTCTTGTTGTAGGAGAGTCTTTTCCATGAATTTATTAATGAAATACTTGGCCTCGCTAAATTTGCTCATGCATAGGAAGAAACTTGTATTGATTTAGCGAGAGAAAGATCACAAAGGGTTGTGGTTGGATTTCTTATTTCTTGTCTTCCACTCTTTAAATGGTCTCTTAGTATTAATTTGTGGTATTGGCTTTCTGCTTTGTTTATTGATAGGGTCTGCTTCTAGTTGGCTATGGCGAATTCCAAGGGGACAGCAAACATCAGAAATTTGATGTACTCCGGGAGACACCCTTTGCTGCCTCCCAAAAGTCCATTTCCCAGTGTTTCTTCATCATATGCTGATTACATGCCAAGCGCAGTTAATGGATCAAAAGCTGTGCAGAAGCCAAGGGACAGTCCTGTGCACCACCAACGAACATCCTCCGAGAGCCTTGTAATGGAGGAGCAACCATCCTGGCTTGATGATCTACTCAATGAGCCAGAAACTCCTGTCCGAAGACCTGGTCATCGGCGTTCATCAAGTGACTCCTTTGCATATGTAGACGTGGCTAATTTTTCTAATCTAGATTATGCAGCTCATGATGATTACACTTTAAAAAACATGGTATCGATACCTTCTTGGGGAGCTCAAGAGTTTGATCACTATCGAGATGGTCGTCATTCTTCTTTCCATCCAGAAGCAAGCCCTGTTAAGCAGAGTGGTAGGGCTTGGGAATCATCTCTGACTAAGGTTGCTCCCCCCAGTGGTGTGACTTCTGCACCATCATATTCCTCGCAAGAGATGGATAGGGCTCCTTCTGGAGCAAGTGAGAAGCAATATCAGGTTGAATCCAATTCGAGTGATTCTAAATCTTCTGAGAGAAGGGACAGTTCACATGCCAAGCCTTCTGCATCAGAGACTGATACAAAACGTGCTAAACAGTACGCTCTTCACTCTTTTTATAATCTGTTTGTGTATGCAGGCGGGCCACCTGCTTGCCTTGTGTGCACATATGTTGGTCTCTGCTATATGATCGATTTATGAGTCTTACGGTCCATTTTCTTCATTGTTTTTCTGATGGAATTGTCAGATTAGTTTTGGATGGATGATGAACAGTTCAATTTTATGTAATTACTATTAATAATGTAATAACAGATTACTGAATAATGTCCACGTGTTGCAATATAATTATGTTTTCTTTGCTTTGGAGCAATTCTTAGTTGGTTTAACATTCTTGATTCTTACCTGCCTTAAAATTAATATGTAGTCCAGAAGTGCCTATTCTTCTGGGTCTTGTCTGGCTATTTTATGGCCGATGTTGAAGGTTGCATGCTATTTATATTGCAAGGAAAACGCTTGTGAAAATGTTGTTGTAAATCTATGTATGATAACTGTGAATGAAGCCTTACAGTTGCTATGATTAAGGTAGTAGATTCTCCCTATTGGAATAGAGTTCCATGATTAGGTTTGAACCTGTACCAGTTATTTTCATCTAATGGTTTGTTTGTTATGACAAGGCCGCCAATTTGTCTTTGTAGGCAATTCGCTCAGCGTTCACGAGTGCGAAAACTTCAGTACATTGCTGAATTGGAAAGGAATGTGCAAGCTTTGCAGGCAAGTCTCAGTAGAACTTGACATCCCGCATTTTTCCTGAATTGTTCATGCCCAAAGAGAAGAATGCAGATAACTGCAAGATTCCTAGATTTTAATCTTTCTATCTGTTATTATGCAGGCAGAAGGCTCAGAAGCATCGGCCGAGCTTGAGTTTCTCAACCAACAAAATCTCATTTTGAGCATGGAAAACAAAGCCCTAAAGCAACGATTGGAAAGCTTAGCTCAAGAGCAAATGATAAAATACTGTGAGTGTCTTTTTTCTCTTCCTTAATGTTCTTGATGAATGGACTTGTCATTCTGTTTCCCATTTGTGCTGCTTTAAATTCTAAAACGGTGTTTTCACTGCTTAAATGTAGTTTGTTTATCGAGCAAGAAACTTTGGAAACTGATCAGGAAATTTATCAACTTTAAGTTAGTAACCTAGTGTATTCTGGACTGTCTGAGAGGTTTGAACATCATCAGATAAGCATGTTAATTAATGTATTTACTCTGCACATTTGTGAGTGAATCGATGCAGTGGTATGATCATTGTGCTGTCATTGCTTAATTTGGAATTAGCAAAAGGAACTCACTGAAATCATCTGGACAACTTTGCAACCTGAGTTTTTAACGGTGGTGCAGACAGAAATGAGCACACTGAGCCGATTTGACAGAGATGGATGTGTTAACTAAGATAGATTTGTGTGGCCACTAAAAAAGAAATTGAAAGGAAGGTTGATATATAGTGAGAAGATGTATTACCATAAGACTATAAGAGCCAACTAGGATCACTTTTTTTAGTTGGGAGGCACTTTGTGGTAACTGGCAAGATCCCAATGCTTATTTTCTTGTGGAGAAAGGAAGATTTTCATGTGAAGACACTACCTCTTTAGTAGAGGAGCGGAAACAGATACTATTTGTCACATTTTATAAATCTTTGTTGTATCTTGTTAGTCACTACTTCATGAATATAACATCCAATCTACATCCAGTGGAGCATGAGGTTTTAGAGCGGGAGATAGGAAGGCTTAGAGCACTGTATCAGCAGCAGCAGCAGCCACCACAACAGCAGCAGCAGCAGCACAAGCAACCGTCTTCCAGTCTTAGACGCACCACCAGTAAAGATCTTGATACACAGTTTGCTAATCTCTCTATGAAACACAAAGATGCCAATTCTGGTCAAGACACAGTAAGTGGTCCACTGCGCACTTAAGTTGTGGTGTTCCCCTTTTATCATGCCTCCATTTGGATTTGCTTGTGTCCATGCCTTCATGCCCATGTTGGATCTAAGTTGTGCCGGAAAAGCATAGGCTCCTACATCATGGCACCATCTCTCCCCATTACGTGCTCTCCTTTTCAACTCTTGAGCCTAATCTTTGACTGAGTAGTACCTTGAGCGCCTGGTTGTCATGGCTGGAAAATCCATTCTCTGGCTGCTGATATACCTGAGGTGGTTACTTCAAGCAGTATGGAAATGCACTTGCTCCTGTATGTTTACCTAACTGTAGTTTTTGTTATCTACTCCATTCTTCTCCAACAAAATTGTGGCTGTTTGTAGAATTTAATGTAGTAGGAAATTTCCTTTGGGCTGCATAGATGTGCAATTTTTTGTAATGCAAGATGGTGAGAAAGCTTTGTCTGAGCAGTCTATTAAGTCAGTATCCTGTCTTCGATTCTGACTAGGCTATGGAACTGCATATTGGATATTCATCACTTTCTCCATCTCATCTATTCCTTCGATTTTTGATTTGGGAAAAAGACACGGAAATTCTATTGTGGGGACCTTGATAAAATATGTTTTCTGAAAGAAATCAAACTGTCAAAATTTGACTGACTTGTAGGAGCAGCTTAGTAGTCATGTTTATTCAGTAATCACCATCTTCTCTGTCAAAACTCCGACAGTGAGAAAGATGTCTCTGTGCTGTCCTATTGTGCCATGAAATTAATGTGAAGCAGTAAGGGTCAATTGATGAAAATGGAAGGAAGAACATGAAGATGATGCATTAATTATGTCCATTATGGATACTGTCAATCGTATATTTACAGATTTGTTTGTTCTAGTGTGGCGGTATATAAATGATGGTATATGAAATCAAGATTTCTAGAGGTAATGAAGATTCTTTTCCTTCAACGTAAGAAGAAAATTCAGGATGATAACGGTATTTTTCACTGGATAAGCATTTCCATTAGCATGCCAAAAGAGGACGATTCGCGCTGATCAGATGGAATGTTCAACTTCTTATTAGTAAACAGAGACGATTAATGGAAAAGTGGAAATTTTATTCACTTTGACTGAACTGCCTGAGGCTGGGAAATACTTTTTGCAATATGGTGGTAAAGACTTCACAGATCTGCTCAGTTTGGTCAAACACATTTGCCATTTAAGAAATATGGACCTAGATTTCCTCTGCACTGTGAGGAGCTACAATTTCAGGAACAACAGACAGAACCCATGGGGTCAAGAGTTACTAGAATGCGAACATCAGGAAGAGAAGACAAGGAATTATCAAAAGAGTGAATCTGAAAAATGAGGTAGTATGGGCACTATTGGGTAGCCTTGGGTATTTTTCTGGAGGTGGCATTACGCATTCATCACCATTGAATGAAATCTTCCTGGGAAAAGCCCATCCTTCTCTGAAAGTGAACATCGTCGCATCTTTATTCAGTAAAATCTCCGTCTGCACATTCCCGTCATCACCTGAATGCAGTAGCATGTCGTTGTAGTACTGGATTCCCCAAAACATCCCAGTATCGTCTGGACCAATTTAATCGCAAGAGATAAATGACGTTAGAGAAAGCCAAGTGCCTAAATAGTTTGTCTTTGTTCAATTACTTACTGGTGGGTCCATGCTGATCAAGTGGCTTGTAGTTGAAGCTGAAAACTTGGGTCAAGCTTCGCAGATTTGGATGCTGCATCACCAGGCTCCACTGAGAGTAGTTTTTGGCGAAGTTAAAGTTGCTGATTGTTACTTTCACTCGCCAATACTCCCGGTAACTTTGTTTCACGTGCCAGTGAACCTTTATTGGGCACATGTGCTGCGAACAACTTACCAGTGGCGGCGGTTCTTCTGTCGCATCGTGTGGTAATTGGAGTAATGACAGCACCTTGCTCGAGCTGCTGTTTCATAAAACGATCAATGGTGGAAGATATGGTTGTAAACTAGGACTCAGTTTGGGACTGCTTCATGTGGAAAAAGCAGGTTTCAGATCCATATTAAGAATTACATTAAGGCCAAGGAACGGAGTTAGGAATTTCGAAAAAAGACTTTACATATATTGAGTTACATAGATGGTAGCTGCAAGATGAATAATCAAATGTCAAACCAAAATCCAATACTCAAGACTGGGGCTTACTTGGTGCAACGTGTACCCGGTAATCCTTGACAGCGACAGCTGCAGTTGGGGCAAGGAACAATTGTGGAATTGTAGAAGGCCGAGAGGGAGACGCAGCACTTGGGCGTTAGCGATGCTCGAAACTGTGAGAAAATGCAAGTCACGTTCCAGGTGCCTACAACAAAACGACCAAAACGCGTCACTAAATGTCAGAACTACGGAATTGCTCTATCCCTGTAGCTTCGCTCTGGATATGCGTTAAACAGAACATTCCTCTTCATCTTTCGACTCGATGCCAGAATAATCTGGCAGTTTTCTCTCCCTTTTGTTGGCTGACGAGATCATAGAATCACATTTTACTCAGATAGGGATGTCCTCATCAAGAAGTTACCAATTGCTTGTGTCCATCGACGACCACTATCGCTGGGAAATCGGCTGGGAGGGACTTTGAGAGGAGGGCCACAGGTATACCCAGGAAGCTTTACGCTGAAATTTGCAGGAATTGTGTATGCTGATGGGGCGTGGCCTGCGTCGAAAGTTGAAGCAGCACCAACAGTCATTAGGAAACTGGCTCCGTACTTTGAAGGGTCCTGGATCAGGGAGGATAAGACCCCACCCTTGCAACAATTGGCCACTTGCATATTATAGGGAGCTCCTGGCAGGAGATCAACAATAACCGGCTGCTTCTCACAGGAATGAGGGAGCTGGCCTTTGAACCTAGAGCAGTTGCCTTGCAAAGTAGCCTCTGCCCCAAACATGTTCCATATCACCTCATCCCCGATCCACGTCCAACTCAGTCTCCAACCCGGTGGCTCCACGTGCCGGAACAGTTGGTAGTTGAACAGCGACACCTTCACCTGCAAAACAAATCGGGTTTTGGGTGCAACGAGACCGAGTTTCATTTCAGTGCAAGTCTAACATCCAAATGGAATAGTTTTTCAGGCAACGTATCTAGTAGGGTTATTCGTCTACATATTTCAAGACCCTCTTGATCATCTCCATTATAGATAAAAACAGATGGATTAATCCTGCACAAGAGAGAGCCCACCTTCCATACGAGTCATTTACTCACGGTTGATCAGATTCATGATGAACCGAACATTTCGAGGACACACTGGCCTAACAGGCATCAAGCATCTACCGAAGGAGGTAAAAAGGAAAGGCAAAAAAAACAGTACATTCACCCATTGAAAGAATAAATTAATCTGATCTTTTTTTTCAGAGCCCATTCCATGATGTGTCGTCAACAAACGATAAAGTGTTTTCAAACTTTTCATACGTGTAATGCGGTAAAAAAATAAAATAAAATAAATAAAGCAACGAAGACTTACATCGTAACTGGTATCTTCGCTTTTCACGATATCCCATTTGATGGTTATATTCCCGTTCGGATCCAGCGGATCATACCCATCTGCAAACGAAAGGAGCCCATAAGTTCACAGTGCCATGCTATGTCTTCTCGATGAAAAAGAGCAAAAGAAAAATGTGAAAGAAAAATAAAAAAGTGAGACGAGCAATCTTTCCTTACATGAGAGCGGAGCGAAGCTCACGAGACACGAAGTCATTGTCAAACCCAACATCAAAACCAAACCCATCGTGACGTTTCACCCACAAAAACCTCGAGATGATCGAATCCCTCCTTCCTTTCCTTTGCTGAACCCTGATGACCATTCAACAAAGCTATCAGTTCTTTATAAGCGATGCATTGAACATGGGCCACAGCCATTTAGCCAATATTACTCATAAACCGCATGCATTAACTCTCACCCACGCACGCATACACGCTATCGACGTAGGTATGATGCTGTGCCAGTGACACTGAATCGTAAGTGGGTGTTCACCGCACTGAGAAAGGATTTTTTGTGTTAGGGTTGCTGGAAATGAAGGGTGAGACGACAGGGTTCAATGCCCTATTTTTATGGGGGGTTGCGTAGGAGGAAATGAAAGTTTGATTTGATCAAAGGAGGAAAGTCTGAGAGAATCAAGAAAATCCGTTTTTGGGATTAACAGCTCATGACTGCCAACTCGTCTCTCTCCCCCCCTCCTCATTAATTGCCAAATTAATCTTTGCTTACGGTTGCCCATTGACCCTATCTTGGTGTTGTGACTTTTTTCACGCTGTTATACGATGTATAATTGGTACAAAATTTTCGAATAGCCATAATAGGTAGTGAACGACTAGATCAATTCTCAGAAACACTTGATACCTCGACATTGTCCTCAACAAATGGTATGAAAACATGTGCACCGCATTCCCAAAGTAAATATTTAGTCGTTTGGATTTGAAATGGGATAAAAGTAGAATAAGGTGAGAATTATTTTTTGTTCGAAAGAAAAATTCCATTCATTTTTCAAAATAAACTTGAGAGGTACATAGAGGCTTTTAAGTCTAGCAAATTCCAATAACTGCCGAACAAAATAAATACCGGAATGCAAATAACAAAGCATAGTCTGTAACTAGAAGTTTAGGTTCATATCTCAAGAATAGATCTGTCATTGTAAATGTTCGACAATCGATCACTGAATTTTGAGATTTAGTGATGACCACATGCTGAGATCGTATTCCGACAATTGAAAATGAAAAGGCGTCTAAGGATGTATGCGATAGAGAGGTGGTGGAGAGGATGACCTATGCAAACTTGCACGATGATTGACTTTAGACTCCTTTTCATTCTCGGTTGTCGAAACATGATCACTCGCTGATGACAATGACCAATGGTGGTTGGAGCTGAGCTATCTTGGTAGTGATCCTCTCATGATGGACTATAACCTCATTTTTGGAAGATAAATAGGATTCGTTAAGTTATTTAAAATTTTTTCTATCCAATCCGGATTTATCCCGCCTCTTGTTTCGAATTTCTTATCCGGCATTTCATCCTATTTGAAGGACGTCACCACACACCGAATAGAATATGCAGCCTTAATACCTCAATATCGTCCTAAAAAATTAGTATCAAAATCGACTTTGGTTTCCATGTGTACACAGTTCTTGGTGATTCCTAGTTCAGTTCCCAAATAGAATTGAGAACCGGCCTATTTTTTTTGTGTTGTGTAAAATTTCATATTTTTATAATAAAATATAAAAGTTGTATCATTTCACTACAAAAATATGGATTGGTGTCAAGTGGCTATGTTATTTGTTTATGTTGAAGGCTATTATCTAATTCTCGTTGGGTGTAAAGTTCTTTTCTTCCTAAAAAAGCTCGATTCGGTCTGGTTCTCGTGTTGAACCGGACCGGTACTCACCCCTACACCGTATACATATCTCTTGCTCCGGGAGCGACACAGCTTCCTTAGGCCGGTTAATTGGTTTGATGGATCCTTAATCTTGATTTTGGACTCTCCGTGGAAAAAGTGTATCTTATCGGGCTGAAATCAAGTATGCAAGGTGTGGATGACCCATAACAAATTAACATGACCCGACAGCTGATTATGCAAATAAATTTGTCGGGTGGGAAAGCTCACAAGCCGAACTTCTCCAAAGATGGAGTTGGTACCAAAACCACTCAAGTATTTCTTGATATGAAGATCACAAAACTCTTTACAGAGACAAAAGGCATGGATCAAAAATAATTTCTAACCTTGGGACTCCAATTCAGCCCCTAATATATACTAATAAAGCCAAAGGAGAAGGAGTGAGGAGGACCATCTCAATCAGCAAGGAATGACCGGGCATCTCACTTTAACATATTCTTCCCCTTTAATTATCATTTTTTCTGCCTCCACCTACTATTTTGGGAATCTTGTGCTTGGACTACATGCCCCGCAGGCTGTGAGGTTGATTTCCATCTCGTCCCCCACTTTGACCAACTCGGGTCTTCCAACTCACCGCCGAGTCATTGCCCATCTCGCTCGCTCGCTCCTCTCTCATGGATGCCACGATCGTTCTCCTCCTCCTCCTCCTCCTAATGCAACGAGCATCGCCCAAAAACACCCCTTGGAACTACACTTGCCCACTCAGCATGTCTCCCTGAATCTCTCCTTTTTGCGCTCCTGGTTTTACCAAAGTAGTCGTGTTGCATCTTCTAGCATGTTTTCGCCACCTCTTCAACAAAACTAGGCTCCTCCACGGGCTCAACCATGCCGGTAACCGAACTCGCTGATGGGGGAGAACTCTTTCCATCTCCATGACAATTTCCGAGACCGACGGTCGAGAGCCTTCGTCGGCCGCTACGCAACGTCCCGCTAGGTGGACCATGTGCCTGAAGGGCACTGCGCTGGGCAATGAAATTCTGGGGTCACAGATATCCATCACTCTTTGCCCTTCAAGCAGAGAGATTGCCCAATCGACTATCGAGGCCGTTTGCTTCGACACATCCATGGCTTTCCTCCCACTCATGATCTCCAACAACACAACCCCAAAACTGAAGACATCGTTTTTGCGGCTCAACTTGCTAGGACAGGTGTAATTAGGGTCCAAGTACCCGATGGTACCGGCCGGCGAGTCGAGCCGGTCATCGCTGTCCATCACGGCGAGCCCGAAATCGGCCAACTTGGCGTTCCAGTCTGAATCGAATAGGATATTGGCGGACTTGATGTCCCTGTGGACGATGAAGGGCTTCCTGCCGTGAAGGGACTGGAGCGCACGTGCCACCTGGAGAGCGATCCTCAGACGTGCGGGCCATGTTGGCGGCGGGGCATCATTGGTGGGAGGATGGAGCAAGTCGTGGAGAGAGCCGTTGGGCATGAACTCAATGACCAGGACCTCGTTCTGTGATGGGTCCTGGCTGGTTCCCAGAAGCTTTATCACATGATCAGACAAAGAAGAAGAGGAGTTGTCAGGGTCAGCAAGTGATGATAATATGCGTGTCTCGTTGTGGAGCTTGGAGTTGTCGTGGAGGGCTCGGAGGGCGAGGGACAGTGTCTTGACGGCGATCACTCGGTCGTCACCGAGAACGCCTTTGTAGACGCATCCATGGCTGCCTTTTCCAACGAGCCTGCTTGGGGAGAAGCTCTCTGTCGCTTCGACCAGCTCTTCATACTTGAATTCCTCCATGTCAGGCCCTTGTACATGTCTAGTCCTCGATTTCTTCTTGGGTCTGCGTTTGTGATGCTGGGGGGCGGGGCTAAAAAGAGGTGGGGATGGTTGGGGATAGTGAGAGGGTAGCTTACTCTTCGTATTGCGGTGGCGATCAAAACTAATAAAGGTCAGATCTTTTTTTGAAGGGGAGAGGAAATAACAGTAAAAGAGACTTCGGGTACATGAAAAGTATAAAGGTAGAGGAATACACGAATCATTGAACAGAGTAAAAGGTAGGCAGAAAAAGCAGGGGGGGTGTGCTGAGCTAAAAGGGCTCTGCTCTGACGAGGACCGGGATTCTCTTCTCCATATATTCTATACCATGCCCACTTTCATCTCTCTCTCTCTCTCCATGGTGGTCATCATGTGGAGATGTATCTTTAGCTATCTCGATCACATCTCATCTCTCATCTGATTGAAACTCTTCAGATAGAGTTAAAAATATTCATGTCGAAGAGCGGAAATGAGAATTCGTGTATACGCTTTATGAGATGGCTAAGTAAGGTAACAAATCAATTAATAAATGCACGATTAAAGAAAATATTAGGACAATCTTAGTACAGAAAATTACAAGAATTATCCTAATTATCTCAAACAACAGAACTCCTAGATTTGAAAGATGATATGATCCGTAGCTGCCGGTGCATTGTAACGTGTTGTTTTTAGTCATAAATCTTGTGCCGTTTTTCTTGAATATTCAAAAAGGGGTTAGTAGTTGCCACACGATTTTATCATATCGCCTGATTTTCAAGAATCTTTAGGTAATGACTTTGAAACTCTTGGAGATTGAAGGGTTCTTGAAGAAAGAGAAAGCACTTTTCTTTTCAAACAGCCCACGTTGGGCATGAGTTTAAATAGCATACACAAACTTTGTCGTTGAATGGAGAAACTTCATAATCAAGATAAGCGGTCCCTTTCGCAGGTAACTAACGCAACTTAAAGATTATGATTTTATTGATCTTTAAATTTTGTGGGTTTACGATGAATTACTTTAAAGCTTGAATTGCGCGATTTAATATTCAAATAATTTAACAAATAGGTAAAAAATAACACAAATTTATCTATGCCCAGATATCTTGATATTCTCATGAGAGCGATGGGCAGAACCTGGATGAATCGGACATGTGTAATGCCGTACAACTCGCTGTTGATTTGAATAGGAACGATAAGATCGGGATTTGCGTGGATTTAAGCCTAATCATCGTCCCAAAACCCCACGTATTTAAGGAGTAAAAAGAGGATGAATTAAGGATGTTTCGTTTGAAGATGGACAAAGTGAAAGCCACAAGTTTCTCTCTTTCCCTCAATAGCTAATCCTGGTTTATATTTTCAAACCCAACGAACGAGAATTTTTGTTGCAACCCCCTAGTTATCCTTACCCAAACAAATAGACCCTAAGCTTTGACTAAATGCGCAATGTCGTCACCGAACCTTTAATTTATTCAATGTGGCCAATGAATGTTAGCTCGACGTGCAATATTGTCCATAAAATTTTAGTTTATTCAATATAATCTATAAAATTTTGATGTATATTCAATACATTTTTCGAATTATATGGAAAATATTCAATGTTGTCCATGAATCCAAATAAATGAAAATGAAAGATAATATTGAGTATTTTCATATAATTAGATGATTAAAATGAACATGTATAACAAAATTCAAGCATCACGTTAAATAAATTAAAATGTCAAGGATAATATTGCACATTGAATCAAAGTTGAAGGATCACAATTTATAATTTAAAAGTATGGGGACGATATTAAGGAACTATTTGTTCCATTTTCCTTTTTTTTTTTTTTAATTATTTTACTTTAAATGGAGAGGTAGCTTCATGGATCTGGATGCACCTTTTGGGCTTAGCGGACAAGCCTATTTTCGTCATTAGGCCGTACATAAGTCCGGTAATGTGATGTCCGGGTCAGTGAAGAGCCCGGCCTTTTGCGACCCGATCCGATTCGTTGCGATCGAATCTAATTCGAAGCTTCCTCACGCGGCGGCACTCGGACTCGGTTCGGTCGCACATCATGCTAGATCGATAGACAAACAATTCAACTCCTGAAAACTCTTTGCCGGTCTTGCCATTTTTTGCACGGATCGATGGCGCAGCCGAGCAAGGAGCCGTGCAAGAAGGAGGCGTGCGACATCCAAGCCTGCCTCACCAAGAACAATTTCATCCCTCAGAAGTACGTCTTCCTCTTCACGCCCTTTCTGTCGAGTCATGTCATTCGATTGCCTCCCCTTCGTTCGTGCATTTTTCTCGGGGTGTTGCGTTCCTTGATCGTGTCCGTGCCGGATTGATTGCAAATGCTGCGATGATTGTACCCGTCCGCCACGCTGCGCGGGAAAATTTACCATGTTCGTTTGACATTCCTCGCGTCACAGGGCGTGAAGCGGTCATGGATACTTTTCGATACCGTGTGTCTCTGTGTTTCTCCTAGCTGAAACCCATCGAGTGTATGAAGATGAATGAATCCTCGTGCTTCAATCATATCTGAATGGGTGTCTTATGTATGTATGTTGTTCAGGTGTCTGAAGTTCATCGAGGCGCTGCAATCTTGCTGCGAGCACTGTGAATACAAATCAACACACTGTGCTTCTGTCTCTGGCCTTTTGAAGCAGAAGCCTAAGTCGAAGGCTACGTAAAAGAGCATGCTGCCTTGGCTTCCTTTGTTTTGACTTTGGGCAAATAAAGTTCTCGTTTTTCGCCCTGCAACATATTGGTACACTGTGTGATTGGGCAACTGTTTTGTCGAGAGCAGTATCTAATAGGGAAAAGCTGGATTTTTTTCCTTGCATAGCGTGGTGGTCTGAGAAGCACTAGCCACGAGAAGTTTGCATTCAGTTACGTCTTATGAGGACTAAGCTATCTAAATAGCACCGCTGACATGTTTGAGCTTGAGGATGTCATATGTCATGAAATAGGGAGAAATCTTCTTTGGATTATTTACTAACCAGATGTGCCTGTATATGTTGAGATTCTTCCCTGTACCAGCATAAGAACTACCGCTTCCTTTCTACATATTTTACCATGTAGGAAGCAAGTGCAGTTGGATGTGGGACAGATCAGTGAATGGATTGTTTATCTCTCTCTCTCTCTCTCTCTCTCTCTCTCTCTCTCTCTCTCTCTCGGTAGTGCCATGGCGTACTTCTGAACTAATAAGGTTGAATTATCAGCGTGCGTGTGGACATACATGTCTGACAAGTCTTTATCTGCACTACAGATATGATGGTAAACTGATTAGTGATTGTGTCGTGCTTTTTTGATCCATTTGAAAAGGAACTTTTGTTTAGTTCATGTATACGCTTGCTTGTGATTCTTTCCATAAAAGATGATCATGAGATTAAAAATAAAAAGTCAACAACAGTCACAGCAACTTCAATGAGAAACTGGGTTTCCAACACCATGAAGATTTACACACTCAATTGAAAAAATTGGGCGAAGAGTAGACAGGCTCATGCAGATGAGTTGTGGGAGATCTTTTCTTCCTGGAAAACCAGTCTCCTACAAGTGGAACAATAGGCTTCTTCTTCATCATTTTCTTCTCCTTCATAGACCCAGAGTAGTCCCCCTTCTCGCTGATACTCAGTATCTGAGCCAAAGTGGGGGAATGCTCCATCCTTATCACCATCTCGCCTATTTTCTCTTGCTCTTTCATGGCATCAGCCTTGGTGCCCCTTTCAAAATCAGTTGATCTTCTGGTCGCTGCAGCTTTTCCTGCAGCAGCAGCTTCAGCTTGAGCTAACCTTGACATGTTCTTGTGCAGCTCAGCATTCAGGGAAGCCAAAGCGACCTCTGTTTCCGACCCTCGCTCCTTTAGTAACTTTAGTTCCAACTTTGTTTCCGCGAGCTCTGCTTCGAGTTTCTTTAGGTTATTGCTTAAACCGTGCTGCTCATCCTCATCTTCTTCTCTCGGTGGTAGTTTCACCATGGGACTGGGTGGACTGAAACTCCATGAGGTGTCTACCTCTGGTTTGGGGCTGTTATGAGGCTTTGGGGAGTACATGTCGCCAGCGAGAAGTCGCTCGCCGAAAATGGCGACGGCTTCCTTGACTGAACTGAAGGGGCGAGAAGTATCGACATTGGAATGATAGTCAGTAGGAAGCTTTTGGCAGAGATGTTGGTCTTCCATGGCTGGGGTGAAATGAGAATTGGTTGTGAGGAGGATAGTTTATTTGATGATAGGTCAGGGTTTGGGTTGCTTTGCTTTTACTTCAATACTTGATATACAAAGTGAAAGAGAGAGATGGGCAAGTGGGAATTTGTTGTTTCAAGGTTAAGACAATATCTGAGTATGGTGCTGGGTGAGGACGACCATTTATCTACTAGGCCACTTGCTGTTTGCAAACTTGGTTCGAGCTAATTCCTTTTTGATCACATCCTTGTTATCAGCTTTCTTGTAGTAGTTACAACCTTAACGTTGGATCCAACTTTACATGAAGATGCAGTGTTCAGGTGATACTTGGGACTCTTTGCGTCCTTTATGAGGTGAGCAAAAAACATTACAACCGCCACCTCTCTCTCTCTCTCTCTCTCTCTCCCTCTCTCTCTCTCTCTGTATTCAAGTAATGTTGATTTAGCAGGAGTACAAAGCCTTTGGTTAGGTGTGAGGTGATGACTTTGTGATGCTGTTTGCTTGAGAGTTTACAGTCGAAGATGATTTTCATGGAACCTTTGTTCATCTATCATTCATCTTTCCCTTCATTCTTTGTCCTTGTGGGATGGACCTTCCAGAAATGGAGTAAATCTTGTAGGAGGAGAATGGCTTTACTCAATGTTGGCATTAGTTTGCATCTTTTTGATGAATTGCTCTTGTTTCTCGGTAACCCAGTTGGATCTTCTTTTCTTTGCATTGCTGGCTCATGCAGTGCTGTTTTTCTTGCTAATCCAGATCCAAGTCCTTTTGCGACTGCTCAATCTACGTGCAAATACATTCTCTATCCCTGCCAGTGCTGTTTTTCTTGCTAATCCAGATCCAAGTCCTTTTGCGACTGCTCAATCTACGTGCAAATACATTCTCTATCCCTGCCAGTGCTGTTTTTTTTGCTAATCCAGATCCAAGTCCTTTTCCCACTGCTCAATCTACGTGCAGATACATTTTATCCCTGTTTCTTATCCAATGAATAAAAACTTAATAACCTGCTATGAGTTACCAATTGAATCACTTAATCTATTGCACATTAAGTTCTACTTGTACAGGCGAATACCATTGTTCCAACCACAAGATGGCGAATTAGATATTTGACGTCCTAAGGGGTGTCGATCGAGTCGGCTGTAGACGGTTGAATAGATGTAATTTAAGCGGACATCAGCAACCTTTCCCCAAGGTCGATAAACTTGACTTCAGGTGGATGAAGTACTGCGACGGACATTTTCACCGGCGATGCTACGATTATGCCTCTTGAGATTAGAAGGGTTGATGGTATGTCCAGATGCTAATTCGCAATTTATAAACACATTAATTGTAGAGCCTTCTCATTGATTAAATAGTTCAACTGATTTAAACGATCGTTTTTAGGAAAATATTTTCTAAATCATCCATTTTTTGCAAAATAAATGAAATCTTGCCCTATAATTGAATCTACAGAAGAATTTCGAACGATGTAAAAAGAAATTTTGATTGATGCCGTTAAGCAAAGCGTCACTTAATACGTGTTAACATGTGACGTCAAATATCTCTATAAATTCAAAGTTAATTCTCATTGTGACAAGATAGAATTACTATTTGTAATAACATTTAGAAACTCTGAATGATCAAACTTTCGATTCGGACAATTCATGATTTATTAGGATTACTACTTTATTTTTTTATTTTCGCGATGAAATGATCTCTCCGAAGCAGAAGAATAAAGAACCGGAAAATATTTTTGTATCAGATTATTCGCTAATTTAAGGTCAATACTATATTACGAAACTATATATATATATATTCCATAATTGCATCTTCGACGTTTGCATAGTTTACCTTTTCTTCGGCTTCCTCTCTTCGCAGGCCCACTTTGATAATCTCACTCCTCCGCCCGTCACCGTCCTCGGACGATCTTCTTCTTCCGCCATCGCTGCCATCGTCCCTCCCTCTCTCTCTCTCTCGTCTCCAATGGCGAAACCACCAATTGCCTCGCCTCTCTCTCCTCTGATACGCTCCCTCTCTCTCCTCCTCCTCCTCTCTCTCCTCCTCATCAATCTCTACTCCTTCGTATCCCTCGCCGATTCCCATTTCGAGGGCTTCGATGCCGACGAGGAGGACGAGTCCTTCGACTCCCTGGAGTTCTCCGATCTCCGATCCCCTCCCCTGACTCAATCCGAATCGCATCCTCCGCCTCCTCCCCCCTCGGCCCACTCCGAACCCGAACACGTCCCGACTCCGGATCCGAATCCGATTCGCGACTCGGACCTCCCAACTCCCTCTCAGGATCCTCTCAAGCCCTCTTCCACGAGCTTTGATTTCTGGGACGAGGACGAATTCGAGGGCCTTCCCGTCGTGGAGCAACCGGCGGACCCCATCGAAGTTCCCCAAGATGCCGCTGGGCCTAGCAACCCCAGCCCGGACCTCAAGCCGGCGGCGTCGACAGATAAGCCGACTCCGAGATCTTATACCGTGGAGATTGCGTGCGTAAGTTTCTTGGTGATGTTCGGGATCAACTTTTTCACCGGGAAGCGCGAGAATGAGAACGTTGCGCTCGCTTGGGCGACCAAGTTTGCGACGAAGGATTCCATTTTCGAGAAGAATTTCAGCTTGTTGGGTGTTGGGGAAGGAGATGACTCGCCCCTTTTGCTCAAAGAAGGGCAGAATGTATTTAAGTTCTACGCGAGTGGGCGAAGGTTTTGCCAAGGTATGCCTGCCTGATTTTATCTAGATGGAATTGTCCCTTCTTTTCGTTAGCTTGGTTTGATGATAATTGGTGCATATTGGATAGGTGTTTCTTTAGCCAAGATTTTTTTTTTTTTTTTTTTTTGGCGGGGGGCGTTTCCCTGATAACTTTGTTGAAAATCTGGTAGCGTTCACTTTGAAATTTTAACTGTCAAGTGATACCTGAGCTTTTAATGGTGGCCTATTATTGCAAGAACAGAACGGGTTTCTTTTCTTTTCTGTTTTTGGTTGTAATAACATAATTTTCTCTCCGTTCAAAGTCGGGGATTGTTAGGCCGGAACAAAGTCTCACGGTAGTTTGCTTTTCCTCGTTAGTTTAGTTCTCCCAACTTTTAGGATGTTAAAGATCATTGGATTTGTGATGTTTCTTGTTGCTATGGAGTCTAATTTTGGAGGATCGGATTGTTTCAGTTCATCCCCTTTCCTTTTGGTGCTGAAAAATTGCTGGCATAATGTTAGAACAAAAAATCCTATCCAACCTTGAAGCTGTATGGTTGCAAGTAGATATAGTGGAAATTTCCTTTTGTTTTTTGGTTGCATGTGTGAAATTTTTGTGGGAACTTGGAGACAGGGCAAGATTTGATCGTCATAGCATGGTGCATTTGAATTCTTTTCAATTTCTTTAACTTGTTCTCGTTGTTGTGGAATGACACTTTGGAAGGTCTATTGGCGACTATGGAGTTGAAGAGCAGGCATGATTTGATATCGAGGATGTACAATCTGATTGTGCCATGCCGTGATGAGATTACTTTTGAGGTCTACATGAATGATGATGCCATGGATCATGTGATTTTTGCTGTGGCAAAGAAGAAGGCAGCTAAAGGGATGCAGAAAGAAGTGAGGGACTTGCAGAGATTTGCGGGAATGTTATCACCTCCTGGCGGGAGGAAGTGGGTTGCTGATGAGTTGGCAGTTATTTCAGAGTCCAAGGAGGTTGCTGGGGATTTGATAACAGAGGTGGTGCTTGATCAGGTTGGTCTATGCTTGTTCTTTCTTGTACTGATAGAATTTACCTCTTCGAAGTTCAACATATACTAAGGACAACTGCGGTTGCTTGACTGTTTGACTGAGGGCATGAAATTGCTTTGGTTCTTTTGGCTGTCATTTTCATTCCATAACCCGTACATCAGTTTTAATTTTCCTCCAGGTGGAAGGTTTTTGAAAGAAATTTAATAGTCATTGATGATGCAGGTGTGTAATGATTTTGCGGCCTCTGCCTCCCATCTGATTCTTTCTTGTTGTTGAAGTCGTTATTGTTTTACATGTATATGTTGATCAGAAGAGTAAGATGGTGATTTCATGATGTCTTGGAATAAACCATCACTTGGCGTCCACCGTATCTACTTTTCCTCTGTCAACATATTCATTAGTTCTACGCACCCCCAAGATTGTCAACTTTCTTGCAAACGATACAAAGAAAGAATTTCTTGTATTTGTGGTCGCAACATCTGATTGTATTCTTGCAGGTCTTTGTATCTTTCTTATACAGAAAACCTGCTTGATTGCTAGTTTGATGACTATGACATGAATTGCACACTCCTACTTATGAATTGTTACACTGTATTTATCTCGGATCTTAGAATTGCACTGTTTTATTTTTGACCAAGTTCAATTCCCAAATCTTTCTACATGCAGTTTATGAAGTTGTAAATTGTAGTACTTTGTCTATTTCCTTCGGCGTCCACAGTCTTGCTTTTCAATCCTTTAGTGATGGAAAACAGAAGGGTATTTCCTTGGCCACATGAATCCTCTGTTCTAGTCTGCCTTATTTTGGCTCATTCTGTTTCTTGATTCTGTTGCATCATGCTTCACTTGGTATCCCGGGTCTATGTGAATGGGGACATTATCTTCATGACAAACAGTTTATGAGGAGTCTGAACTTTTGCTCATGCGGGAGAGCTGTTATTTATGCAGGTGCTGGGGGATAAGGCTTTTGAAAAATTTGGAAAGGGTTTCATCTCCATGCATTTCTCTGATCAGCACTCTGCTGCTCACAAGAAGGTGCTATTGTTTAAGTTTGCTCTCCCAGATGCCAACCACATGGCGGATATGACCCGTTTGGTGGCTCTGATACCATATTACATTGATCTAGTTGGGCGTTACAAGCTTAGTTCTCAGGTGAGCCGCAGGCAATTGTCGATCTTATTGATGAGTGGTTCTGGTTAATTCTAAAGCTGAAGTTTGATATTGTGCACATGCAGGCACGGACCAAAACTGAAGCTGCCAGATCAAAGGCTTTCCAAGAGGCATATAAAGAACTCCATAATGCCAGGCAAGAAGCCATACAGAAAAAGAAGGCAGATAAAAGGAGGATGTCGGAAGAGGCTGAAGCAAAACTTAGTGCAGAGTCTCTTCGGAAGAAAGAAGCTAAGGAGCGTGCTCGCCAAATGAAGAAAGCAATGCCAAAGATGAAGATGACCCGCGCTCACTAGATTCTTGAGCCAATCAATCATCGGTCTACGAGTTAGCCATAGTTCCTGGAGCATGTTCTTCAAGCCCTCATCTCTCTGTCGCTGTCCTGTTGTACTCTAGTCTCTCTCATTTTAGCCATCTTTTCGCTTCCCCTTTGGATCCCAAAGGTAACAGGATTTTATGCTTTGAAAGTTAGTGGAGTAATTTCATAGGTCCGGACACTTTTGAACGAGGGGTCTGTTTATTTCGTGTAAACTGCTTTTTTGGTCCTAGAAGATATTTTGTTAAAAATAATTTTGAAAGAAAGACATACTCCGTGTGCTTGATGCAAGCAAAACTTAGCGAGATAATTTGCCGCCTGGGGTCTTGACTACTGAAGAACACCAGATGGTGAAATTCCTCTGCTCTGTGGAGCAAATTTTTGGCCGGTGTAGCAGGATAGCGCGAGTCTTTATGTGTGTTTTCAGGGGTATAATTACCATTTTGATATCCTTCACGTATTCTCTTCAATTGGATCTTTGATCTAGCTATTGCCATTAATTGGGTCTCTCTGCCTCAGGTTTAGACTTGGTTGCAAATGACCGATACTTGCTGGGGTAAGATAACATGAACATACCCTTTGAGAATACCTTATACCACTTGTATTATTTCATGAACTGTGTTGATTCCACGACCATACCCTTGTTCTTTTGGCTGGTTTTGTGTTGATTCCATACCCTTGTTCTTTTGGCTGGTTTAGATATGCAAGGTCTGGTTTACAATGAATAGTTGTGCCTAGCATATAGGACTCGCGTTTGGAAAAAAAATATTCATATGATAATGTATGAATCACGTTATTTAATTAACATGAGAAATATAGCTTGTTACCCAATAAATACTGTAATTTATAGATATTTCTTTGAATCCTAATTATTACTCTAATTCTTGTTAACAAGTAATCTTGTGGAAGTGAAGATTTGTTTAAGCATCGGATGTGTGCAATTAATGTTTGGAAGGATATCGAATCTTTCTTATGAGTTATTAACATCACCAGATTGAGAAGTGCTCACGCAACATCTCATTAGTCACTAAGTCGACATTCCAATAAGGATAAGGAGTGTGTCCTTATTAATTTGGACAATGAATGAACTTGAGGGAAATTAAATTTGCTTAAAAACTACTGTGACTTAAACCCGAATTACAAAATCTAAATCAAGGATTAAATTTAGATCAAAGACTTGACCACTGAGTTGATACTACTGAACTTTAGTTGTAGATACTTGGGTAAAAAAAAAGACAAAAAAAGAAGAAAGGAGCTTGAATTAATTCATGACCCAACGGATTTGGGATGCTTTAGGCATGATGAAACCAAAAAAAAAAAAAAAAAAAAAAAAAAAAATTACCATCACTTCCTCACTATTGAACTAACACTCTTAAACACTCGCTTTTAGTAAGAAATTCTGACAATCAACGAGCCAAAAAGAACGTTGGAACTACTAAATCTATCAGCAAATAGCGAAAATGACACCCAAACGAAATGAAACTAAACAACTATCTAGCTCATGCTTGGGAAAGAAGTAACCATCATCTACACCAATCGAGCATGAAAAGAGATAAATTCGAGCATTTCACAAAGCTCAAGGTACTTTGACTTGATCATATCGCAAAGTTTGACACGGTGTATTAATATTGATTGGATAGGATTTGAACTTAAACTATAAATACAAGTATTTGTTTGTTTCTTGATACTGCAATGGGAAGGTATTTTGATTTGATCATACCATTAGACATGGTGTATCTAACTTGTTGATGCAAGTATTTGCTTACTTCTTGATGTTGCAATGGGAAGATACTTTGATTTGATCATATTGCAAAGGTAGACACAATGTACTAGTTGGATATGATTTGGACTTGTGTACTGATTGGATAGAATTTGAATATGAACTGCTCATATAAGTATTCACTTGCTTTCTGATGCTGCAACAGGAATGTACTTTGATTTTATCAGACTGCAAATTTAGTCTAGGTGTACCGATTGGATATAATTTAAACCTGAGTTGTTGATACACGTATTTGCTGACTAGGAGATTCAAGGGCATTTATCTAAGACATTTACAAGCCTATATCCTGGGCGCAACTATTCACTGTAAGCAAAACCTTGCATATCTAAACCAGCCAAAAAAATAATGGTAAGGTTACGTGGAATCAAGACGGTTCGTGGATGATTTGAGTGGGCAAGGTATTCGTCAACAAGTATGTTCATGTCATCTTACACCAGCAAGTACGAGTAATATGCAACCAAGCCTAAGCCTGAGGCTGAGGTACCCAATGGATGGAAATAGCTAGAAACCCTCGAGCAGCTCGAAGGAACCAATTGAAGAGAATATGTGAAGGACGTTAGCAAATTAAAGTGGTAATTACACCCCTCAAATCACACATAAAGACTAGGGCTATTCTGCAACACCGCCTAAATATTTACTCCACAGAATAGGTCGATTGTAGTAGAGGAATTTTACCATCTAATGTTTTTCGGTAGTTGAGACCGGGTGGCAGATAATCTCCCAAGGTTTTACTTGCATCAAGCACCCGGAGTATTTCTTTCTTTCAAAATTATTTTTAACAAAATATCTTCTACGACCAAAAAGCAGTTTACACGAAATAAACAAACCCTAGGTTGAAAAGTGTTCGCACCAAGGAAATTGCTACCTAACTCTCCGAGCATAAAATCCCACTACCTTTGGAATCGATAGGGGAAGTGAAAAGATGGCTAAAATGAGAGAGACTAGAGTACTGCACTTTTTGTTGAGAGAACTACAGTGTCTATTCGGTCCAATTTCCAAGAACTAAAGTTTGTCATCCTAACACTGTTTTTCAAAATCGAAATATGTTTTTTTGGACGATGCGAAAATTGAATTAATGAACCATTTGAAAATTTGAAGCCTTCTTCTATGAACAAGCAAAGGGATGCCTCTGGGATGGCTGCATCTCTAGTCATCCCTGCTCATGGCCTTCAATGGGTATACACGCTAAACTTCACAAATTGTGCCACAAATAGGAATTTGAACATAAGGGAATATATTTTTCGTTGAGAGAACTACGGTGTCTATTTGGTCCAATTTCCAAAAATCAAAATTTGTCGTTTTAACACTGTTTTTCAAAATGAAAGTATAATTTTTGGACAATTGAATCACGGACTTCTTGTTGAGAGAACTGCAATGTCTATTCAATCTAATTTCCAAAAATAAAAATTTGTCATCCTAACACTGTTTTTTCAAAATCAAAGCATATTTTTTGGGCAATTGGATCATGGACTTTTTGTGGGTGTGAAAATTGAATTAATGAACATCGGTGTTCGAATATTTTGCACTTGTTTTGCTCTTTAGCTGGAGTCTCCAAGCCTTCTTATATGAACAAGCAAGGGGATGCCTAAAAATTCAGCTCATGGTCTGGGATGGCTGCACATCTTCATCACCCTGTTCATGAAAGAGGGTATACACACTAAGGTGTGCCACAAATAGAAATTTGAACATGACATAGAGTGTAGAGGGAACTGCACTTTTTGTTAAGAAAACTACAATATCTATTTAGTCCAATTTCCAAAAATTAAAATTTGTCATCCTATGATTGTTTTTCAAAATTAAAGTATATTTTTTAGACAATCGAATGATGGACTTTTCGCAGATGTGAACATCAAATTAATGAATATCGATGTTAGAATATTTTGCACTTTTTTTTTCTCTTTAGCTTGGATCTTCCAAGCCTTCTTATGTGAACAAGCAAACCTAAAAAGCACCTCATGGTCTGGGATGGCTGTGCGGATTTAAGACAGAGCTTCATCATCCTGCTCATGATCACGGTTCGTGATCCTATCTTTCCATGATACACTTTGCCAAATTGGAAGTTCCCAATAAAATTCTCCGTGGAAAACTCATCAATGAACAGGCTGAGGTCTTTCATATGAAAACACTTGCATCTTATCATGCTGTTTTGCTGAAAGTTTCCATAGATGGTTTGTTAGAAACATGAAATTGACAGACATTTCTACATTACTAAAACTTTAACAACGTATACCACTGCAATATAGTTAGCAAAAGGTGTATATTATCAGAGTCCATAAAAGAAGCCATTCATTATTCATTTAGTTAATTGCCAATAGAAAGAAGGTACAGAAAGGAGAAGGGATTAATGAGAAATTGCTTTGATAAACTACAAAACTTGCTTGACAATTACGACATCATCAGCACAGTAAAGCTAGATAATTTACATCCCTACTCTGGATGCACAATTTAATTCATGCAGTATAATTCTGCAAAAAAACCAGTAAAACAACATCATAGTGATAGTTACTTCCATGTTAATCAACCTGCAGCGTGTGCTTCATTATGGTAAAGGGATACGGAGTACCTGTCCATGCATCTGTTTGTTCTACGTACTTTTTAAGAAATGCAGGTTAATATGCAACCACATCAGTACCGAACATAGCTCTGATGTATGTGTAAATACGTGGGTAAAAGGGGTCAGAAATGGATTGGACTTGAGTAGGCTGAAAAAAAGACGTACAGCCTTTGGATTAGTCTTCTGTTAGGTATCCTTATTTCTCTCATAGTGACATTGGAGCAATAGATAATATGAGAGGTTGCTTCTGTCGTGATCGAGTCTTTGAGCATCCTCAGTCCGAATCGCATCCTCCGCCTCCGGATCCGAATCCGATTCGCGACTCGGACCTCCCGGTTCCCTCTCAGGATCCTCTCAAGCCCTCTTCCACGAGCTTTGATTTCTAGGACGAAGACCAATTCGAGGGACTCCCCGTCGTGGAGCAACCGGCGGACCCCATCGAAGTGACCCGAGATGCCGCGGGGCCCCGCAACCCCAGCCCGGACCTCAAGACCGTGGAGATTGGGTGCATAAGCTTCTTGGTGATGTTCGGGATCAACATTTTCACTGGGAAGCGCGAGAATGAGAACATTGCGCTCGCTTGGGCGACCAACTTTGCAACGAAGGATTCCATTTTCGAGAAGAATTTCAGCTTGTTGGGTGTTGGGGAAGGAGATGACTCGCCTCTTTTGCGAGTGGGCGAAGGTTTTGCCAAGGTAGGCCTGCCTGACCTTATCTCCATGGATTTGCCCCCTTCTTTTCGGTTAGTTTGGTTTGATGATAATTGGGGCACATTGGATAGGTGTTTCTTTGTTGAGAATGTAGTTGCGTTCACCTTGAAATTTTAACTGTCAAGTGACGCTTGAGCTTTTAATGGTGGTCCATTATTGCAAGAGCAGAATGGAGGAAGTTTCTTTTCTTTTCTTTTTTCTTTTTGGTTGTAAATAATGTAATTTTCTCTCCGTTCAAATTTAGGGACTGTTAGGCCGGAACAAAGTCTCACGGTAGTTTGCTTTTCCTCGTTAGTTTGGTTCTCTTAACTTTTAGGATGTTAAAGATCATTGGATTTATGATGTTTCTTGCTGCTATGGAATCAAATTTTGGAGGATCCGACCGTTGCTGTTCATCCCCCTTTCCTTTTGGTGCTGAAAAATGCTGGCGTGATGTTAGAACGACAAAGTTCTGTCCAACTTCAAGCTGTATGGTTG
The DNA here is from genome assembly GCA_017140595.1 of Eucalyptus curtisii. Taxonomy (NCBI): domain Eukaryota; kingdom Viridiplantae; phylum Streptophyta; class Magnoliopsida; order Myrtales; family Myrtaceae; genus Eucalyptus; species Eucalyptus curtisii. Next base: position 29,664,996 of record CM029503.1, on the reverse strand, counting down.
CAAGTAGAAATAGTGGAAAGTCCCTTTTGTTTTTCGGTTGCACATGCGAAATTTTTGTCAGAACTTGGAGACATGCCAACATTTGATAGTCATAGCATATTGCATTTGAATTCTTTTCAATTTCTTTAACCTTTTCTCATTGATGTGGAATGAAATTTTGGAAGGTCTACTGGTGACTATGGAGTTGAAGAGCAGGCATGATTTGATATCGAGGATGTATAATCTGATAGTGCCATGCCATGATGAGATTACTTTCGACGTCTACATGAATGATGATGCCATGGATCATGTGATTTTTGCTGTGGCAAAGAAGAAGGCAGCTAAAGGGATGCAGAAAGAAGTGAGGGACTTGCAGAGATTTGCTGGACTTTTATCACCTCCTGGTGGGAGGAAGTGGGTTGCTGATGAGTTGGCCGTTATTTCAGAGGCCAAGGAGGTTGCTGGGGATCTGATAACAGAGGCAGTGCTTGATCAGGTTGGTCCATGCTTCTTCTTTCCTGAACTGATAGAATTTACCTCTTCGAAGTTCAACATATTCCATGTACAACGGTGGTTGCTTGACTGTTTGACTGAGGACACGAAATTGCTTTGATTCTTTTGGCTGTCAATTTCATTCCACAATCTGTACGTCAGTTTTAATTTTCTTCCAGATGGAGGGTTTTTGAAAGAAATTTATTATTAATTGATGATTCAGAAGTGTAAGAATTTTGCGGCCACTGCCTCTCATCTGATTCTTTCTTGTTGTTAAAGTCGTTATTGTTTATGTTGATTAGAAGAGTTAGATGGTGATTTCCAGATGTCTTGGAATAAACCATGACTCAAGCCTCCACCATCACTACTCTTCCTTCCCCAGTATATTCATCTTGTTCTACCCACCCCCAAGATTGTCAACTTTCTAGCAAATGATACCAACGAAGATTTCTTGTGTTTGGGTCGCAACATCTGATTGTATTCTTGTAGGTCTTTGTAACTTTCTTATACAGAAAACCTGCTTGATTGCTAGTTTGATGACTATGACATGAATTGCATACTACTACCTATGAATTGCTACACTGTATTTATCTTGGATCTTAAAGTTGCAGTGTTTTATTTTTGACCAAGTTCAGCGCCCAAATCTTTCTACATGCAGTTTATGAAGTTGTAAATTGTAGCACTTCGTCTATTTCATTCGGTGTCCACAGTCTTACTTTTTGATCCTTTATTGATGGAAAACAAAAGGGTATTTCCTTGGCCACAAGAATTCCCTTTTCTAGTCTGCCTGATTTTGGCTAATTCTGTTTCATGATTCCATTGCATCATGCTTCACTTGGTACCCCAGGTCTATGTGAATGTGGACATTTTCTTCATGAAAAACAGTTTATGAAGAGTAAACTTTTGCTCATGTGGGAGAGCTGTTATTTCAGCAGGTGCTGGGGGATAAGGCTTTTGAAAAATTTGGAAAGGGTTTCATCTCCATGCATTTCTCTGATCAGCACTCTGCTGCTCACAAGAAGGTGCTATTGTTTAAGTTTGCTCTCCCAGATGCCAACCACATGGCGGATATGACCCGTTTGGTGGGTCTTATACCATATTACATTGATCTAGTAGGGTGTTACAAGCTTAGTTCTCAGGTGAGCTGCAGGCAATGATTGATCTTATTGATGAGCGGTTCTGGTTAGTTCTAAAGCTGAAGTTTGATATTGTGCACATGCAGGCACGGACCAAAACAGAAGCTGCCAGATCAAAGGCTCTTCAAGAGGCATATAAAGAACTCCATAATGCCAGGCAAGAAGTCATACAGAAAAAGAAGGCAGAGAAAAGAGGATGTTGGAAGAGGCTGAAGCAAAACTTAGTGCAGACTCTCTTAGGAAGAAAGAAGCTAAGGAGCGTGCCCGCCAAATGAAAAAAGAAATGCCAAAGATGAAGATGACCTGCGCTCACTAGATTCTTGAGTCAATCAATCATCGGTTTATGAGCTAGCCATAGTTTCAGGAGCATTTTCTTCAGCCCTGTTGTACTCTAGTCTCTCTCATTTTAGCCGTCTCTTCACTTCCCCTTTAGATTCCAAAGGTACCAGGATTTTATGCTTCGAGAGTTAGTGGAGTAATTTCCTAGGTGCGGACACTTTTGAACCAGGGTCTGTTTATTTCGTGTAAACTGCTGTTTGGTATATTTTGTTAAAAATAATTTTGAAAGAAAGACATCCTCCGTGTGGTGCTTTTATGCAAGCGAAACTTCGGGAGATAATTTGCTACACCGAAGAACACCAGATGGTGAAATTCCTCTACTGCAATCGACCTATCTTGGGGAGCAAATTTTTGGCTGGTGTAGCAAGATAGTCCGAGTCTTTATGTGTGTTTTTAGGGGTATAATTACCATTTTGATCGGCTAACATCCTTAATGTATTCTCTTAAATTAAATCCTTTGATCTAGCTATTCCCATTAATTGGGTCTCTCAGCTTCAGGTTTAGGCTTGGTTGTAAATTACCGATAATTGCTGGGGTAAGATAACATAAGAGAAAATTGTCCAAAAAGTCCTAAACCTATTATACTTTTGTCAATTGAGTCCAAAACTTTTCAACTTTGTCAATTGAGTCATAAATCTTTTAACATTTTGCCATTTGAGTCCATTCGGCTAATTTTAGTTAGAATTTGCTAACGTGGACGCCGACCATTCTACGTGGCATTGCCGGCGATGACATGGACAAAATTTATTATTTTTTAATATTATTTATTATTATTTTTGTATTTTTAATTTTTTTCTTTTTTTTTTTTTTTTTTTTCCCTTTTCTTCCTCTGGCCAACTACAACCGGTGAGGGTCAGCCTTCCCAGCCTTGGGCAAGGTCGCCTTTGCCGACCTCGGTTGATCGCCGGACTTGGCGAGGGCGACCTCACTTGAGGCCGGAGAGGCCGACCCTCGTTAGTCGTGGCCTCTGGCTTGTCGCTGGAGGCTAGGCGACCGGCCAGAGGAAAAAAAAAAAAAGAAAGAAATAAAAAAAAAAAAGAGAAAAAAGAAATTAAAAACATAAAAAAATAATTTTAAAATTCAAAAAATATTAAAAAATTAAAAAAATTTGTCCATGTCAGCACCGGCATCCACATTAACAAATTCCAGCCAAAATTAGCCAAATAGACTCAATTGACAAAAAGTGAAAATGTTTATGACTCTATTGGCAAAGTTAAAAGGTTTAAGACTAATTGGCAAAAGTGTAATAGGTTTAGGATTTTTTGTGTAATTTTCTTGATAACATGAACATACCTTTTGAGAATACCTTGCTGCTTGTATCATTCCATGAACTGTGTTGATTCCATGGGACCATACGCTCGTTCTTTTGGCTGCTTTAGATATGCAAGGTCTGGCTTACAATGAATAATTGCACCTAGCATACAAGACTTGTGCTTGGAAAAAAATATTTATATTATAATATATGAATCACGTCATTTAATTAACACGAGAAACATTATGTAGATTTATTTATTTTTTGATCGAACATTATGTAGCTTGCTACCCAATAAATGCATGGTAATTTATAGATATTTCTTTAATCCTAGTTATTACTCAAGTCTTGGATCCTTATTAACTAGTAATCTTGTGGAAGTGAAGATTTGTTTAAGCATTAGATGTGGGCAATTATTGTTTGGAAAGATATTGGATCTTTTTAATGAGTTATTAACATCATTGCATTGAGAAGTGCTCGTGCAACATCTCACTAGTCACTACTTGCATGACGAGTCGGCACCCCAATAAGAATAAAGCAAAATCCGATTGATGAGTTTGAAATGAAGGAAACAAAGGAGAAAAAATATCTACTTATGTTTGAACTATAATAGGATGCAAGCATACTTAGCTCAATCTTCACTGTTCAATAAGTCCATGGCTATCTTTGCTGATTTTAAGTGTGTCTTTTTGGTCAACAATGCTTTAAGGGCTAAACCTTCTAACACATCAATACACCCGATATTTAGCGTCGAAATGAAAATAATGAAGCAGTATTCTAAAGTGGGTTCGGCATTTTTTGCATTAATATTATGCTTTAGTCTAGTTTTGTGAATTATTTATTTGTATGCAGATAATTGATATCGTTGACGAATTATTCGTTAATATTTGATTCTTTGAATGAGATACGTAAGAAAGATCTCTATTGAAGGTATATGGAGCGATGGCATGGTGTGGAATATTACTAAATCAACATTCCTGGTACCCATATATTTCCTTTTTGTTTTTTGGATTTTCACCTATGTTATTATAAGATGGAAGTAGGATTCATCGTATGTCTTCTCATATAATATTAATGCTCATGACTTTACCGTGCTTGACATTGTTTTAATTATGAGTTGAGTTTTTGTTGTGCAATATTGAATTTTTATTGTGCTCAGGATGCCTCAAATTTGCTAACATTATTTTTGGTACTTGCGCCCAACTTGGACTATAATATTGAGACTTGAAAAAATATTTGAAGAAGTTGAAGGAGGATGAGGTAACCTCGATCTTTCACGAGGAAACGAAGGATGTATCAAAGGATGGGGTTTTAGGATTGAGAACATGCAACGCACATCTCCATCAATTGCTAATTAGTACAAATTTTGCCATTAATTTGATCAAATTTTGACCATCCATAACTTTTCCGTCCAACATCCTATTCATTCGATTTTTACACCAGCGGAAAACCCGCGACCCGACATGGTGAAAATGTGGCCCGACATGGTGAAAAAAGGCCCAATAAGCACTCTTTAATTTTCAATTTGGAGGCATATTGCAGGGAGGAGAGATTATTCAAAGCGAATATAAAGTGGGTCAATCGGTACAATCTTTATCATCTTAGTAGCTAATTGGATTGCTTGCCGCAAATAATAGAAACTCTTGATCTAGTCTTAGGCCCTCTCCATTTAAAAAAGTACTTAAATTTTATGATCTTCATCATCTTGTTAGCCAATTGGTTTGTCTGCCATATATAATATATGCTTTTGATATGGTGGCCAATTGCCAACCAAACTTTGACCATTCGTAACTTTTTTGTCCAATATCCCATTCACTCGATTTTTACACTAACGGAAAACTCACGTCACGAACATTGTGAAAAAAGGCTCAGTAAGTAATTTGAAAACATCTTGTAAAGAGTAAATATTATTCAAAGTGACTATAAAACAATTAATCGGCACGATCTTTATCATCTTGGTAGTCAATTGGATTGCCTGTTTGAACAACGAATAAAATTGAGGGAAATTAAATTTGCATGAATAATATTGTGATTTAAACCAAATTAGAATCAAGGATTAAATCTAGACCAAGAATTGACCAGTAAGTTGGTACTATTGAAGGGTTAAATACAAAACAAAAGAAAAGAGCTCAAATTAACTCATGATGGCCCAAAGGATTTGCCCCAATTTTGGGACAACGAAGAAAAAAAATTAGCATTGCTTCACCCTCACTACAGCACTAATGTACCATCACCCCCAAACACCGATTGCCAATTCTGACCATCGGAATGCAAAGTTACACACAATGTGCTAGTTGGATAGAGTTAGCTTTTGACAATCTCTCTGCTTCAGCTTACGATCATCTGAACAATAGAAGTCAGTTGCTGTCATGAATTGTTTTGTTCAACTACGTCACGGGTTGATTTCATTGTCATGACCTCCTACCTTACTCCAAATTCGGAGCACAATCTAAACCATGACATGGATTGTATGTTGTACTCGGTAATTTTTACGAGTATATGCTTGCAAGTTGATTGCTCTCACTGTCACAAACTTTCTTGTTCATTCGTTGTGGGTTCGGTGATGTGGTGATCATGTATGTTGATGATTGGAGTTGATATGTTGACAGCTTTGATCTGGGGATGGTCAAAGGTGATCGATGTCAAGATAAAATGTATATATGTTGTTCTCTACTTAACATCTATGTAGGCGATTCTGTATATTAGTTTCATATGTGCTGATCTTAGGTTTATTGGAGATGCCCATATGCTGTTTGTTTTTATCCTGAAACATTTAGCTATAATGGTTTTCAAGGAACATTGTTTATGGTTAAGAGAATTCTGTTTTGGTTAAGAGAATTCTGTTTTGAATGGTTCGATAGACTATGGATTAGTAATTTTGTATGTTTGTTACTTAAATAGAGATGATAAAGATTTGGCCGAGAGTTAAAAGAGGAATAAAAGGGAATTTTGAGTATACTGGAAATGCAAACGAACGAATTTTGTCGAAATGAGTTGAATCTTGTCAAAAACATGTTGGGATCTTGCTGAATTTCGTTGGAAAACTTTTTGCTGTTGACACAAGTCAAAAGTTAGACTAGGCGCATTGGTTGAATAAAATTTGGATATCCTCAAGGTTATCATGATCTACAGTAAAATGTTTTCTTTTGTTTTACCCAAGATAGCCAGAATTGGGCAAAACAAATTCAGAAAAACCATCAGAATATAACAAAGGCCAGGAAGAGCAAGAGATGAAATTTGGTTTGAGAGTCAATCCATACAAGAGCTATAAGAAAAACACTCAAACTACTCTGTCTAATCAGATAAGCAAGAGAACTTCACCTCTGTCCATAAGAACTTACAGCAATGAAGACCAACTGTAAAGCCATGTGGTCCTCTTGGTTAATAGAATTCCAGTTTTGGCGGCTGAAGCAAAGCTGTGAACAAAGTATGATGGCCAATTGAAATGGCCAATTGAAATTTCTCGAGGTAAATGTCAACAAGTCCAAGTAAACTATACGGAGCAAAGCTATCACAAACGAAAGTTGTCTGGACATTCACAGGAAATGTGCTGCTCTATGTATGAAAGGTTGGTTATTTATCTCGATACTAGCCAAATGAGAACTCTGTCTTTGCTACAAGGATGCAAGGTGTGGTGGAAAATGATGGTTGATTTTCTCATTATCCTCATCTTGCTTGGAGAACCTAGACTATGATATCCCGAAATTTGACCCCTGATTCGGATATATGAAATTGTTGTTTCGTTGACGCGCTTATAGTTAATTTATTCGGAACTAATCACTCTTAAGTTAACTAATTTATTAGGTAAGGCCGTTAGGGGATATAAACGCGACAGACTAGAGAATTCGATCGGAAATCGACCGCTCGATCATAATAATCGGCAAGAGTCAATGCCACACTGTTATAATTGATTAGCGAACGGATATAGGTCGATTTGATGGAATCACGTAGTCGAATTGCGGGTGATTTCGCACGATTGTGATATTCGCGTCAAACGACAATAACTCGATTTTCTATCGATATTATACCCGGGATACGTAATTGAACCATTGCGATTTTATGACAACCGAGAGTCGTTTACGATTCAGAGATGCACAAACGTGAATAGAAAATTATCAACCACGGGTCAAACGCGTTAAAATCTCTAAAAGCTATCGATATGTTAGGTCGTACTAAAATCGCGTTCGATTTTGACCACGAAATTGAATTCGATTTCGGGAATCGAATATTCGAGCGTGTCACGATTCATTTATAGGACGTCATCTCATCTTTCGGCGAATTTTCGTCGAGCCCGAAATTTTGTAGAAAAATCGATTTCAGACAAAAAGAAAATGAAAGGGAAATTCGGATGGTTGAAATATGGGATTTTTCTACATCCAAAATGGTTTAATGGTTTATTTGGAGGAAATTGAAGCTAAATTAGGATTAGAGGAGCACAAGACTTTAGCGGCTGAAAACTTTGGGGCATATCTCATGAGTGTTTGGATATTTTGGGCTAGGCTCTCATTGGTTGTTGCTTTGACTTGTTGTTCTCTCCCCCCCCCCCCCGTGTGCACTTCCTCCCAGCTGCAGCTGACCAACAACTTTTGCTTCTTCCTCGTTTTCTTCTTCATTTTCCCTCACATCTTCTTCTACACCTTGCTGCCGCCAGCCTTTTTCCTCCCATTTAGACTTGGTTCTGTTCTCTTCCATTTCTACTGCCGCACCATCATCAGAACGCCATCGCTGACTCCAGCTTCCCCTCTTCAAGTCATCCCACCAGCGCCGGAACTCATTGGCCGCACCAACCCGCCAACCCCGCGTCTAGCCGAGCCGCATCCATCCACGCTAGTAGTTTAGCCCTCACCACCGCCGTCCTTCACCCACTACCTCACCAGCACTCACCTTTAGTCCCACAGCTGCGCCACCTCTAACGTCTCGCCGACCAGCCTAGCTTCGTCCACCCGTCTCCACAGCGCCACCACCACCACAGCAACTTCACCGCCAGTCCAGCAGCACCCGCGGCCAGCAAGGACCAGCTCGAGTCAAACCTAGCAACCCTTGGCTGAGCCCTTGTAGGGCCATCTCAGCCGCCTGTTGAGCTCCGTTCAAAACGTGGTAGTCTCAGGTTCTCATCACCGTCGCGTTGCCGTCGTCGTGAACCCACCACCGTCCTAATCCGATGAGTTAACTCAATAATCCTTGATTAGGCTGTTAATTGTACTTAGGGGTTATTTAGTACTAATCATGGTTAAATTAATGCTAAGATGGATTAGTGTTAATCAACATTGGTTAAGTTATTTAACCATGGTTAGGTTAGTTAATCATGGTTAGATTAATTATCGTGGTTAGGTTAGTTAAGTTGGATTAGCTTAACTGCAGATTGGTTTATTGGACACTCACTGTTTGCTATTTTCGTGGGTTAAAATGTGTCACGATTTTGAGGTTACTTCATTCTTGAAAATTGTTCTAAACATATTTATTTATGACATATATTTTACTCAAGATTTTATGGATTTAAAAGAACAAGATTTCAGTTTCGTTGCATGCAAAGCAGAATCTCGGTTTGTGTTGGAACCAATGACCCTTTGGTGTTTAAAAGATTTTTATCAATTCTTAGGGTTCGATTTTCAAAAGAATTCATTCACAAAAGTTTTTCATCACATCTTGTAGTTTAACATAGTCAAATTTCAGAACAAACTGACAAGTTTTGGACCTCGAACCAAACTGATTTTGGAAAACAGAATTTCTGGACACGGACACAGTTTTGGTAACGGTTTGGGCGATTTAATGCTCTTATTCTAGAAAGATCTGGGTCAAGGTGTCTTCATAACAAGTGTTCGTTTAAGTGTCTTTTATAATATATTTAAATTTGAGAATTTTTTGAGCTCGTAATCTGCCGGTGAGGGCCGATTGTGGTCTTGTAGTCGTTCTTGGTGTATTGCTTGCTAGAAAATGTATATTTTGTGATTTGGTTGACTTTTGGCATGCTTAGAACTTATGCGTGATATTATGATATTGGTTGTTCTATGTTGGCTCCGATTGTTATTGCAAAAGATGGCCTTATGGGCAATTAATTAGAAAAACAATGAGGTATCGGGTTTGGACACCAAAACTTATTTGCTCGATAAAATAATGAGGTTTTAAACTAGATGCGTGCAAAGTTTGACGGATTAATTTTGAGTACGTGGGCACTTACGAATTTATTTCGGAAAGCTTTGAACAAAAAAAAAAAAAAAAGAGGGAGTTGCAAGGATCATTCTTTAACAAGGAATTTTGGTGTTTTGGGCTAATTGACGGAAAATAAGAAATGAGTTTGATTGATGATGTGCTTGCATGGTCACTAAGTGGAATCCGTCACCCAATAGGAGTTTGGGGGCGATGCCCGATTTTTATTGGATGCCCGGCGAGGGTCCGAAAGCTGAGTCGCGGTTGAGGCCGGACCGATACTCCTTTATGGAATGCCGTCTAGGCGGGGGTTCTAGACGTTGCCGTGCTCGATGGGGCGAGACGATGCCCGATTACGCCGGATGATCGCCGACTTTTGAGTTGGCCGTGGTCGATGGGTCATAAAAATCGGACCAAGCCTAAATGGTTGTGATAGTTGCACCTAATTATGGGGCAAAATTATGTGGCACAATATGGGGCGTGTTATAATGGTTGTCTTATAATCGAGACCTACGTGAATGTTTGAAGAGTGAGAACGTGTGTTCCGGTTATTAATTATGTTTGTTTTATCTATAAATGCACATGTGACGCACTAATGTGCAGGGACGTGTCGAGGCGAGGTGAGTTTTGTATGATGCGTACTTAGGACCGCCTTCAAGGCAAATTTGCATCCTAACTGGGATTTAGGGTTTTAACTCACTGAGATTTATCACACCCCATCGTGGTTAACCTTTTTCAGGGCCGTAGGTGGAGATCTGCTGAGTGCGGATTTGTTGGGCGCAAGAAGCGACACGTGACACCTTTTTGGCTGGCCCTGTCGCTAGTGAAATTTAGGTTGACCTCGGTCCCTGAAGGTTTTCGAGAGGGTCGATAGGAAGTGGCCATAGGAAGGCTTGTAAGTATTAAACTTCATAGGGTTATCAGTTGATAAATGAATAAGTTGTTTTCAGCAACTTTTGTTGTGCTTTACTATCCCTATGTTTATTTATTGGTGGGGTGTTGTATTTAATTCACTTTCGCATGTGCTTAATTGAAAGATAAAAAGAATGGGTCGGCGACGCGTCTTAGGTCGTCGCATTTTTTTATTTATTATAGACCGCCAAGGGATGCGTGCGCGCTTGGGGCGTGACATAGACGATACATGAAGAAAACACCTCAGCATGTTAACCATTACCTGGAACACTATATCAAAAGTTTAGCTGCTTCTGAGGGAACATGGGAGCACCTTTACCTTCCTTATGGATTTCCCATGTCCACCATATGTATTTATCTATTTAGCGAAAATACATCTGGTCCCGGGGGGGGATGAATAAGTGTTCTAATGATCTAATGCGTCCTGCTGAATACCATTGGATAGGTTCATTGTCCCACGTCAATTCACCGAGGAGGAGTTGAACGTTTACACGGAAGATTTCAAGCACCCACAATAGGACGCATTAGGTCTGAATACCATAACCCCTTTTTTAACTATCAAGTTGAGATGATGTATTGTATTTTTGAAAGATTTTATGTTTGAAACCTTGATTTTGACTCGATATAATGCCAAATTGTAAATCCATTTTTCAATGCATATTAGTGAAATATTTTGTTTTAAGTATGTTTGGGTGGAAATCATATTTAGTTGTTGTTATCTTTACATCAATAGATCCCAAGGGTATAGAACTATTAATGTAGACGACCAGCATGTTTCAATATAATCTCCAGTGGTGCATAGCCTTCAGTAATGAATGTCGGGTTGCTTGATTCTTTGACCACCGAGCCAAAGTCAATAAGTCTTGCATTGTTATCCTATAAACATACAAGTTATTATTTAACTATATATATACTAATATCAATAACTAGCTGAATTTGAATTTTTCTCACGAATGAAATTGAGTACCTGATCAAGAAGAATGAGTAAGTGTTCTAATCATCTAATGCGTCCTATTGAATCTTATTGGATAGGTTCATTGTCCCACGTCAATTCACTGAGAAGGAGTTGAACGTCTACACAGAAGATTTTAAACACCCGCAATAGGACGCATTAGGTCTGAATACCACAACCCTTTTTTAACTATCAAGTTGAAATGGTGTATTGTATTTTTGAAAGATTTTATATTTGAAACCTTGTTTTCAACTCGATATAATGCCAAATTGCAAATCCATTTTTCAATGCATATGAGTGAAATGTCTTATTTTCTGTATGTTTGGGTGGGAACCATATTTAGTTGTTGTTATCTTTATATCAACAGATCCCCAAGGAGCATAGAACTATTAGTGTACTCTGAAATATACCAGAAGGACAACCAGCATGTCTTAATATAAATCTCCGGTAGTGTATAACCTTCAGTCATGAATGTCGGATTGCTTGATTCTTTAACCACCGAGTCAAAGTAGTAAGTCTTGCATTGTTATCCTAAAACATACAAGTTAAATTATTTAAGTATATATACTAATGTCAATAGCCAGCTGAATTTGAATTTTTCTCACGAATGAAATTGAGTACCTAATTAAGAAGAATGAATAAGTGTTCTTATCATCTAATGCGTCCTATTGGATAGATTCATTGTCCTACGTCAATTCACCAAGGAGGAGTTGAATGTCTACACGGAAGATTTCAAGCACCCGCAATAGGACACATTAGGTTTGAATATCACAACCCTTTTTTAACTATTAAGTTGAGATGATGTATTGTATTTTTGAAAGATTTTATGTTTGAAACCTTGTTTTCAACTCAATATAATGCTAAATTGCAAATCCATTTTTCAATGCATATTAATGAAATGTCTTGTTTTCTGTATGTTTAGATGAGAACCATATTTAGTTGTTGTTTTCTTTACACCAACAGACCCAATGGGTATAGAACTATTAGTATACTCTGAAATATACCAGATGGAAGACCAGCATGTCTCAATATAATCTCCGATGGCGCATAGCCTTCAATCATGAATGTCGAGTACTGAACCAAATTCATAAGTCTTGCATTGTTATCCTATAAACATACAAGTTATTATTTAAGTATATATACTAATGTCAATAACCAACTGAATTTGAATTTTTGTCACGTGTGAAATTGAATACTTGATCAAGAAGAATATTTTCGGGTTCACTCTAATATGACTAGCTGTTTTTGGTACACATTGATTACAGCTGATGCAACATGTTCACATATCTTCACGGTGTCTAGCCAATTCAAATATGTTATAATAGGCAAAGTGCATATTAATAAAATTATATATATGTGATGATAGGAAAAAACAAACATGCTACCATTTTATGAGATGTATTGAGGGTCACATTTGAGTTCTTTTGAAAGTACTTTTGGCATGTATTTTAGCACAAGGCATAAATAATGTTTGTTTGATGGATTGGTGCAGCCAAAATAATTGATGATGTTTTCGTGCGGAATGGTAAAAAATAATTCTCTCTACTTGCAAGATTTCAGTTTAAAAAATAAGCTCATTGTATGCAAAGTAAAATGTTGTATTACTGTTCAATTTACCTCCCAGTAGGTTCTTTGCATATGTCTACCATCATACTTCTTGACCGTAACGATACAGTCATCCAATATTCCGCGATATACCTTGCAGGTGCTTCCCTCATCAAGTAGGTACTTGAAATCTTCCGTATAGACGTTCAACTCCTCCTTAGTAAAGGGGAGGGGGAAGTAGGTAGAAATGAGTAAGTGTTCTAATCATCTAATGCATCCTATTGAATCCTATTGGATAGGTTCATTGTCCCAAGTCAACTCACCAAGCAGTTGAACATCTACACGGAAGATTTCACACACTTGATCGCTATGAGAAGCACCTGCAAGGTATATCGCAAAATATTGGAGGATCGTATCATTGCAATCAAGAAGTATGATAGTGGACATATGCAAAGAATGTAAATTGAACACTGAGATAACATTTTACTTTGCATACAATGAGTTTATTTTCTAAACTAAAATCTTGCAATTAGAGAAAGAATTTATTTTTACCGTTCTGCACGAAAATATCATCACCTACTTCGGCTGCACTAACATATCAAACAAACATTGTTTATGCCTCGTGCTAGAATACATGCCAAAAGTACTTTCAAAAGAACTCAAATGTGACCCTCAATACCTCTCATAAAGTGATAGTACGTTTGTTTTTTCCTATCGTCACACACAAAAATAATTTTATTAATATGCACTCTGCCCATTATAACATATTTGAATTTGAATTGACAAGACACTGTGAAAAAATGTGAACAGGTTGCATCAGCTGTAATCAAACTGCACCAAAAGCAACTAGTCATAGTAGATTTGAAACCCGAAAATATTCATCTTGATTAGGTACTCAATTTCACTCATATGAAAAATTCAAATTCAGCTACTTATTGACATTATCATATCTACTTAAATAATAACTTGTATGTTTATAGGATAACAATACAAGACTTACTGATTTTGGCTCGATGGTCAAAAAATCAAGCCACCCGACATTCATGACTGAAGGCTATGCACCACCGGAAATTATATTGAAACATATTGATCGTCCTTTCGGTATATTTCAGAGTATACTAATAATTCTATGCCCTTGAAATCTGTTGGTGTAAATATAACAATAACTAAGTATGATTCTCACCCAAACATACAAAAAAACAAGACATTTCACTCATATGCATTGAAAGATGGATTTGCAATTTGACATTATATCGAGTTGAAAACAAAGTTTCAAACAAAAAGTTTTCAAAAATACAAATCTCAACCCGATAGTTAAAAAATGATTGTGGTATTCAGTCCTAATCCGCCATGAATGGTAGGTAGATGCTATTAATATCAAAATAAGCTATAACTAGCCCTCAATGCATCTCTTTGAATAACTTCCTCTCATATTAGCTTTTAAAATAAGCTATATCTAGCCCTTAAGATGATATGACTTAAACTAACGCCTCCGATGAAGTTTCACGTAACATATATAGGCTATCTTTTGTCCATTACTTAAACCATTAAATGCTAGTTGTATAATATTTGACTCATTTTGATAAAAAATATCTTTCGTTTGTCTACTCTTTTGGAATAGTGATGCTGCAGCTATTGATAAAAGCACCAACAGTTGGTAATCCGGAGGAAAGTGGAAAGAAAATACGGACCGGAAGATCAACTAAATCAGATGAGGAAAATCACATCAAATTAAGAGTCGAAGAATTGATAACAAAAGACAAAAAAGTGATGCATCAAAACCTCAGCTGCAGCAAAGAAGAGGGAGAAGAGATCATAAAATAGCCTTAGATTGCTTTAAAAAAGACGAGCAAACGACCTCCAATGAGTGAAACACATGCTAAACTTCTCAAGCTCTGCGACAAATAAGAGTTTGAACAGAAATAGAAGGGCTACTGAGACAACTTTTTAAGACTGCTCTGGATTTTAGTTTCAATAGTTTCGTATTGTGAATTTAGAGACGAATCCCATCCCTAATCCTGAACTTTTAAGCACAGAAATTTTGTAGGACATGAAGACACTCATCTCCTTTAGAATCTGTGTTTCTGGAATATGTGCATTGAGCTAAATCTCAAAAAAGTAAAGACCAAACCATCAATTGGCTACAACTATATCATATAGTATTTTTTTCTTTTTGGGTGAGAATTAAATATTATTTTTTCTAAAAGGCAAATCAAACTCTACATCGGCACCACTTCTAACCCTATAGTTATATAAACAACAACCAATCTGAATGCCTAAAAATTCAATTAGAGATATAACGCCGAATTTAGTGATTTGTTCACACCTGCAAAACCAGATCATGAAACTTTGATTGAAAAGGCAGATTGATGGCGAATCAAATGGACACCGCTTCCAGGTCCGCGTCTATACGAACAAAGATAGGCTAAGTCTTAAAAGTAGAGCTTCACCAGATCTGAGCTTGCGAAAATGTAAAAAAGCGAATCAATGCGACACCTAAAAATTCAAGCTTGACCAGATCTGAGCTTGCGAAAATGTAAAAAAGCGAAACTTGTTCATACCTGCAAAAGGAACCGAGTCGATGGAGGGGGAAGGGATGGGGACTGAAGGTTTTTTCTAGCCCTAAGAACAGAAGCGACGCAGGCGGAGAGAGATGGAGAGAGGGTTCGGAGAGAGAAAGGCTCAAGGAAGAGACCAGAACCCTATCTTCTGCTTCTCAACTCAGCGCTTCTTTCTCTCTCCTCTCTCTTCTCACTCTATTTTCTGTTTCCTGACCCGACGACTCTCTCCCAAATAACGCTTGGTCTTCGACGACGGCCGCGCTCTCTCCGACGACGACGACGCTCAAGAAAATACAAAAACTCAGCTGGTAATCACCGGATAATCAGATCCAAAGCCGATTCTGCGCGTGGCGAGGGCCGCCTCGTGATTCTCAGCGGACGCATTCGAATCGGAGCCGCAGGGGCCCGAGGAATTCGCCGAGAGGTTCGCATCGACGCCGAGAAGGAGCCGGTGCTCCTTCTCGGCGCGCTCGTCGTCGTCGTCGTCGCCGCCGGAGACCCAATCGAAGAGCCGGTAGGGGCCGTAGTGGCCGGGGTTCCGGCGGGCGGAGCGCCGGCTAGGGTTTGGGGCGGGATCGCGGCGGGCGTCGCTGGCGGGGCCGCCTGCAGCTTCTGTTGCTTGAGGAGGCGTTTCTGAATGTCGACCAGGGAGGGGCGTCCCTTTTTCTTCTTCTCCGTCTCTGACGGTGCTTTCCCCATCTTCTTTCTCTCTTCACAGAGAAGACGTGGCGGGCCGTAAGAACAGGTGTCGACGCATGAATGAATCAGAGCAAAATTGACCTGCCACGATATGCAATATTCTCTCCGGAAGATAAAGAGAAGAGAAGATGTGGCGGGCCCCGAGGATAGGTGTCGACGCGTGAATGGATCAGAATAAAATTGACGTGGCAATGAGAATACACAATATTTTCTCCGTGTACGTGTACCTGATATTAAAAAAAAAAAAAAAAAAAAGTCTTCCACTTTTCGAAGTGTTCGACTTTCACGTATAGGAATTTACCCAAGTGCCCTTCTATGTCTGCTTTATCCACCTCTTTACCCACACCCCACCCGTCTGTTTTTGCCGTTTATCAATTTCAGGCGTAAATATATAATTCGCATCCATATTCATATGTGACCAGTTATCATTTTTTTTTTAAAAACCCGTAATTCCAGATTTACTAGAATTCATGGGTTATTGGTATTGATTGCTTAATTAATTATAATTAAGTAATCTTACATTCCTAAATTTATTACATCCTAATAATGACTTTAAAAAGAGTTGATAATATAAAAATATTATTTGTTAAAAGTCATTACATTTAACACCGTCACATTAAAATGTCCTCGCCACCAATTTAAGTAGTGGAATGAGAATGAAAATTGAGATTCTTTTACCATACCAAAATTAATTTTATTTCCAACCAAGTAAGTTTATTGGAAAGCATTGATTACTTAAAAAAATTACATACCCCACACTTTGCCACGAAATAAGCTTTTCATTAGAGATAATTGTATTTGACACAAAGCACGTAATTATAAAATGACGTGACTGCTCCTTTTCATATCTTGAATAAAAAAACAAAACGAAATGAAATATGCTATAATGATATTAGCACGGCTTAAGGTCAATATGTTTAACCAATTAATTGGAAATTGAAGTGCCGGACATTTAATATGTTATAATTACACATTGTCAATAGATGGTCTATTGCATATCACGATTCTGAAGTCCTAGACCAATCTATTTCTTTGTGTATCATTCGAGTATATACTTAGTAGAAAGTTACTGATCACATGAGTCAAAATAAAAACTATTATCAAAATATATGTACAATGGTAACTTCTTCTTTAAGGATTGTCTCTAAGAGTGACTTATAGGATCTTAAATTGCAAAAAGGAAAATAAAAATCGAATGATTCTCCTCGCAAATTGTGCTTATGCTGTACGCTCCAATCAATCTGCTTCTAATTAGGATTAATACTTGCCTCACTCGATACTATGAGTTTTATACAACAAAAAGAAACATTAGCTTTGATGAGCGTCGACTTAATTTTCTGTTTTTCTAGTTGATTTAGGTTCCATACACAATTTCAACCGCAAGGTTCTTTTACAAAGACTAAATTTTACAAATACAGGTTGAAACACCATGATGTAGATATGCAGAAACATAGGGTCCATTTGGTAACGCTTTTGTTCCAATGAATAATTTCTTTTAAAAAATAATCTTTTTTGTATTTCTATTATCCTGAACAATTTCTTAGTAAACTTTACCAAAAAAAATAATAACTTTACCAAAAAAAACAATTTCTTAGTAAAAAAACGTGTTTGGTAATTACATAAAATTTCTATTTTCGGAATGGAAAAAAAAAATAAAAATGCATTTGGAATGATTCACAAAAATTTTTGTAATGAAGAATTTCTTTTAATTTTTTTCTCGTTCTTCTTTACCGCCGTTGCCTGCCGCCGCCTATCGCCAACCACCGCTCGCCACCGACCACTGCCATCGCCGATCGTGGTAGGTTGGTAGGCGGCAATGGACGGCGGTCGGCCGATGGCAGGCGGGAGGGGATGGCAGTGGGCAAAAAGAAGAAAAGAAAAATAGAAAAAAACTTATATTCTAAAAATTATTTTTGGGAGCAAAAAGCTATTTTTTTCTATTTATTGTTTCGTTTCCAAATATATTATTCGGCCACTTTTCTATTTTGGGGAATAAAAAAATTAATTAATGTTATCAAACGGATTTATGTTCTTTTTTTGTTTCAGGAAATAGAAGAACATAATTTGGAATAAACGAAAACGTTACCAAACAGAGTCATAAAGATCCCATCCACCAATTATCGAGTCAAAACAATGTTAGTATAATTACACATGAAAAATCACGAGAAAGAGTGGACTTTGATTCTTAAAAAGGTAACAATTAAAATTTGGTATGGTACACATGCCAATTCCGCACATAATGCCTCGAACAGATAAATTACACCACCACAATGTATCGCGTTCGACTTCAATTGAAGCCGAGCGCTTTTGCGTGTTTTCTGACAATGCGCAATTTCAGCATTTGGTTTACCACTTGCCTCATGCTGGGGCGATCACGGGGTGAGTACCCAATACATTGCATTGTTAACCTTGTGATCTTAGGTCCGTCCTCTGAATAGAATCCCGGGTCCGCTTCCAGGCTTGCATGCACCAAGGAGCATTTCGTCTTGTCATCTGACCCCGCGATTTTCTCCTCATACATCTTAACCCAATCATCAAGAAAAGGTCCTTGCGGGTGCTTGTAGGGCCTCTTCGTAATCAAATTAAGTAGAACAACCCCAAACGCAAGCACATCGCTTTCTGTGGACCCGCCTGTCAAAGGAAAAACTTGAGGTTAACTCGCAGAAAAATGAAACCAAGGCAATCACAAGCGAAACCCTTTTAAAATGATCAACAATCTCTCATCGTAGGCCATTCAACCGAAACAAGACAATGGTGTGCCTGAGGCCAATATTTGAACAAGGAGCTCCTTTTATAATGTCACGACTCCCAACATCATCACAGGACAACCTACTTGAATGTCAATTGTTCTCCCATATCTTTTCACTTCGAGGAAAGCACCTGAGCGAATAATTAAGTGACCCTCTGAAAACTTTGATAGAGTCTGAGCATGATTCAAGTGGAACGTTAGTGACGGCCAGAAATGACCCGAGGGTCCAACGGCAGCAATAACACACCAACCATGGTGTAAGTGACGTTTAGGAATACAGCCATTTACACAAGGAAGTGACGTTTAGTACATCTCCACCCAAAAGACCTCCCCAAAAATCTTTTCCTGGATATATCTGCGAGTACTAACTTAACATTATCCTATTGAAATAAATACTTAATAATGGGACCATAGCATTAGACATTGTTCTTCTATTTTGATCATACCAAAAAGTTATGGTGTACTAGTTGGATAGAACTTGAACTTGAACTATCGATGCATATATTTAACCTTGGGGGTACTTTACGTAACCTGCTTGCTTCCTAATGCCACAATGTGACACGGATGAACATAAGTCTACCACGATGCTCTGGACATGAATATAGAAATATGTCACCAGTCCCAGTCTTCCCTGTCAAACCGTGTCACAAAAGAGTATCTCGATGAAGTGCTTCAAGAATCCATTCAGTAATTGGGGATTCTAGGGTATAGTAGGATTTTATATGCTAACTTTCAGACATCAACTTAATGGAACTCCATATGGATCTTGTCCAGAAACACAAAAGGCTAGAGGTTCAGGAAATGCTCAGAGTTTTTGTGGATCTAGTAGAATAACTTCAGCAGTCGAAGTGATGAGACATGCCGCTGCTAGCAATATCAGTAGGAGCTTCAAAGTCATTTATCTAGGAAATTTCATAAGCTCGATTATAGGAATGTCCAACCATATCTTAATTTTATTCATCTTAGTCGTATATATGTTGGAAAAACGAATAACTTGCAGCCCGGTATCAGTCTGCCTAGCAAAGGTATGTTGAGTGAAGGAGATGCGGTCAAAGAGGGGTCAGTTCCCCCAAGGTTAGGAGGAACATCTCCTTAATTTTATCAAGATGGCAATGAAGGTGGACATCATAACGGTCTATCAGGCCTAGGTGCATTTCAATTCCTTTATGAGTGAGGTCTGTATACCTAAGTATCTCCTCAAATTAAGCAAAATATCATTTCCGGAGACTAATCGATCATTTAATGTGGTTTGTTAAACATAGAAAAAATCAGACTTTGGCATAATTACTTACGAAG